>OY294044.1:88883202-89212032 GCA_958510825.1 Brachypterus glaber
ATTTGCCATTCAGAGCGCAAAATTTACATCTAGGGAATCATTTTTACCATTATTTTATGGTAAGCTATGTGAAGAGTGCAACTAACATAAGGGCCTAACCCACAAAATTATTATTTTACAGGAGAAGCAAAAATGTGATTAATTTTTTATCCAATACATACAGATAATGAGACAATTACCAGCTTTATTTTAAATAGATAAACTCAATAATAACCCTCGCGTGGCTTTTACTTTATTGAGTGGATAATTATTTATTTTACCCATTCAACTGTCACTTGTCAAATTATTTTCTTGTCATTAAAATTTTTAATAAAAACATGAATTTCTAAGCTATTTATTGGATAAAACCTTGTATGGCATGGGTAAACCAATATTGCCCTCTCGAAAATTAACCTGCTTTGCTGACGCCTCGCAGGTTAATTTTCTCATGGGAAATATCTCACTTTACCCACTAGTACCATAAATAACTATTTTCCAATGATATTTATACTTAATATTAGTTCTATTTTAATAGTGTTTAATTGTTTACATCGTTTTGTGTAGATTTCAACAAAAAAAAACTTGAAATAAGGGCCTAAACAATAGCCTTAATTATCTAAAAGGGCCTAACCCACACATTTCTTATAAGGTTGTTTTTGCATAAAATATTCTCTTTACTTTGCTTTAACTAGGTTCATAAGCCTTTTTTAATCAAGAACAGTTAACGGTAAATATTTGGGTGGGGCAAAAAAAGCAAATTATTAAAAAACCAACACATTTATTTTAAGATTGTTTTTTTTTTTATAAAATCTTGTATTTTTTAGTTTTAAATAGGTTCATAACCGTTTTTTAATTAAAAATAGGTAAATATAATAGTTTAAAAATAAAATTCTGTATTATGTACCGAATTTTTTTATAAAATTACATGTTCCATACCGTAGAATTAGAAAAAAAACACAAATTTTCGTTATTTTCTTCGTAAAATAAATACATTCAGAATGTAATATAAAATTACGGTACGCATAATAGGTTATTTTGTTGCCACAATTAACTCCGATAACATTCCGAAAAGCTTAATGTAATTTTATAATTTTTAGCAGTATTTTTATGGTAAAAAATGAATTTTCCGGTATACATATTGCCAACAAAATAACCTATTATGCGTACCGTAATTTTATATTACATTCTGAATGTTTATAAATAATTATTTATTTTACTTTTTTATAATTATTTATTTTACAGAGAAAATACCGAAAATTTATTGTTTTTTTCCAATTCTACGGTATGGAACTTGTAATTTTATAAAAAATTTCGGTACATAAAACGGAATTTTATTTTTAAACTTTTACATTTCGAAATGTTCGTTTTTTCAGTGAATTAGTTTTCGGTATTTTCTTTGTAAAATAAATAAACATTCAGAATATAATATAAAATTACGGTACGCATAATAGGTTATTTTCTTTCCCATATGTATACTAGAAATTTATTTTTACCATAAACATACTGCTAAAAATTATAAAATTACGTTAAGCGTTTTGGAATCGGTATTAATTTTGGCAACAAAATAAAAATAATGCGCACCGGAATCCTTTCTTTCAGTGTAATAGCAATAGCTATACCAGAATTTTATATTACAAACTAAATGTTTGTTTATTTTACATGTAATTTTACGGTATGGAATATGTAATTCTATAAAAAAATGCGGTATATTGAATGTAATTTTATTTTTTAACTTTTACACTTCGAAATATTCGCTTTTTCAGTGCACAATAAAAATTAAGTTTAAAATTTTATGTTTATTATATTTACATTCGCTTTACACTCAAACTGGTACATATTTATCGCACTCACAAAAGTATAAATATCATTTCGGCAGCAGTTGGTTAGAAAAACTGGTATACTTACCATACATTAAAATCTTTTTAACAAATATCAGTGTACAATTTACCATTCAGAGCGCAATATTTACATCTAGGGAATCATTTTTACCATTATTTTATGGTAAGCTATGTGAAGAGTGCAACTAACATAAAGGCCTAACCCACAAAATTATTATTTTACAGGAGAAGCAAAAATGTGATTAATTTTTTTTCCAAATATTTATATTAGCTCTATTTTAATAGTGTTTAATTGTTTACATCGTTTTGTGTAGATTTCAACAAAAAAAACTTAAAATAAGAGCCTAAACCATAGCCCTAATTATCAAAAGGGCCTAACCCACACATTTCTTATAAGGTTGTTTTTGCATAAAATCTTCTCTTTGCTAGTCTGAAATAGGTTCATAAGCCTTTTTTAATCAAGAACAGTTAACGATAAATATTTGGGTGGGACAAAAAAAGCAAATTATTAAAAAAGCCACACTTTTATTTTAAGATTGTTTTTTTTATAAAACCTTTCTTTTCTAGTTTGAAATAGGTTCATAACCTTTTTTTAATTAAAAATAGTTAACGGAAAATATTTGGGTGGGGCAAAAAACAAATTATTAAAAATTTGCACCCCTAACCTTACTTTCCAATGCATTTTTTGCCACTTCTAGTAACATATTAGGAATTTTTATTAACTATGGCGATAAAGTACGTTAAGTAGTACCAGTTTCAAGCAAAAACCGTATTTCGCAAAAAATGAGGTTTAGGCCCTTATGTTAGTTGCACAATTACGAGTGTAAATATCAGTTACACGAGTGTAAAAATTACCACTCATTTATTGATTTATTTATTGGTTTATAGTCGTTCTTGGACCTTACATAGTATATCTGACCAATTTTTCTTGGTGTATAACACCTGAAACATCGAAACTTCTTATCTTTTAAATATTAATTTTTAAATGAGATTTCATTGTTAAGTGTATTCAAAAAAGTGCTTTTGTTTATAATTCATTCATTCATTCAAGATTTTATCAGTACAAATGCATGAATTTTTCCGTTTCTTAGTAATTTTAAGTAGCAAAAAGAGTATATTGAAAAAAATCTCAAAGTTCTGCTTTAATAACACAGGCCTTCATCAAATATGCTTTTTTTTGAGTATAAACTTGTTTCGTACTTCTCCTTGTACACTAATAACTTTTTTTTCAAGGTTTTTTCTCATCACATCAAAAAATTTTAGAGGGAAGACGAGACTATGCACAGTGGGACAGAAATAAAAAAATGTGACAAAACTCTGAATTTTTATGTACTTATATTTTAGATACCGCTGATTTCGAATATCGTAGTAAAAAATCTGAATCAAATTTTTCCGCGCCAATAGGGTGGGACATATTTTATTTTATATTTTAGATTTTGCTGAAATTTGGTATGGGACTTCATTTAAAGCCCTTTATATGAATCAATACCGAAAAGCTTAAAATTCAACATACAGAACAAGTTAGGGTGGTTCGACTATCAGGATGTTGTCGTAATTGATCTAAATTAAGCTTGATAATTAGGTTTATATTATTTTTTACTAACATCTGTTCATAATTAGGCCCATGAATATGATAAAGTAAAAATTTTATAGGTATATTTTCCGACAGGTGTTTAATTTTTTTAAGAAAAAAATAAGGATGGCAAATGGGACGGGATTAAGGATTAAAATATGAAACGCTAGACTAAAATTACAATAATATTGGAAATATCCTATTAATTGCTTTCAAATATTTAATCTCTAATTAACTATACTTGAAATGTTCTAGTAGGTACTAATAGAAAATTTTATTGTAAAAACACATTTTTAAATTAAAAATAGCATCAAAACTGGTAAATTTTTCAATCAGAAAATTAAAAAAATATTTAAAATTTAAATCAAGTTTTTTCAAAAACGTGCCGTGTCGGGCAACTTTTTTTTTAATAGTTTATTAGTACCATATGTTGGGAAAACAAGCATATAAAAAAAACCTGTGCGATTTTTTTTAATCGACTATTACTATCTTTTCTCCTGGTTTCGAGTTAAACTGTCTTATTAAAGAAGAAAAACATATTTTAAAAATCAAATATATTGGTTTTGAGCATACATAGGGGTAAAACAAGCCACTAATTTCATCTAGAAAATTGGTGTTTGTCGCAATATGGCGCATGACCTTGATACTTAAATTAGTACAAGAATTTATTTTTTACTTTGGTATGGGCTTTATCATATTCAGGGGCTTAATTATGAACAGCTGTTAGTAATAAATAATATAAACCTAATTATCAAGCTTAATTTAGATCAATTACGACAACATCCTAAAAGTCGAACCACCCTAACTTCTTCTCTATATTGAATTTTAAACTTTTAGGTATTGATTCATATAAATGGCCTTAAATGAAGTACCCATACCAAATTTCAGCAAAATCGAAAATATAAAATAAAATAGGTTCCACCCTGGTGGCGCGGATTTTTTTTTATTTTTTACTATGATATTCGGTATCGGTACACAAAAATTCAGAGTTTTGTCACATTTTTTTAATTTCTGGCCCACTGTGCTATGGCGCGTCACGTCACGTCTGACGTAGGGGTCAAGAAATAAAAAAGCGAAAAAAATCTGAAATTTTGCATAATATGCAATATTATGGCCATTTTTGACACTGTTGAGTTTAAATATCATATTAAAAAATATTTAAAAAAAAATCGCAATATTAGATGGTCCATTTTTTTAAATGTCCGATCTCCATACTCAAATTTTCTAAATTCAAAATAACAAATTAAAAATGGCGGGTTGATTTTGTCGTCAAATAAACGAAATTAAGCATCAGCCATTTTGACTTATGATGGATTCGGTTTCAACAACCTCAAAACTTTTAAATGCAATTTTTTATACCAAAATTCATTAAAATTTATGTAATTTTCGCACCATTTTGGGTCCGCCATTTTAAATTTTGACTTTTCGATAATGGGTTCAGTTTCATTAGCCTTAAAAACCCCATAATATCAGTTTTCATGAAAATACGATTAAAAAGCTAATTTTGGCTGCGAAAACGCCATCTTTGGTCCATATTGCGGTAGTTTAAAAACGTTACGCGATAGAAGAAGACTAAAGTTTTGGAATTACCACCATGTGTTTATAAGATTAAAGAAAACTAAATTTTTTGAATTCCACCATGTGTTAATAAGATCGTTTAACTACATGCATAAAGCTTCACTGAGACTTCTTTACCGTAGTAAATACTAAACATTTTAGCCTGTTTGGAACCCCTGACAACATTTGTTATTAAATACAAGTTGTTACAGTAAAACATAACGTTGTTGTGTTATGATTTACTGTAACAACTTGTATTTAATAACAAATGTTGCCTGGGGTTCCAAATAGGCAAAAACGTTTATCGGATTCTCAGTGTTTTAAATTTTATAAAAATTGCAGGCCAGTGTAATTTCTTTAAAACTGTTTATGATTTTTTTATGAGGTTTGTTGGTTTATCTAGGAATTCCTTAGAAAATGCAGATTAATATATTTTTATTTTAATATATTCTTCATTATTTTGTAATCTTGTGAAATAGATATTATGCACTTAGTTATAAATAATATTCTTATTATAAATTTTCTAGAAATAGGTAAAACATAATTTTTATTGTTTTAAACATTCAACTATATTTCATAATAGTAATAACACTAGTTTACAATGGTTTTGCGCACCCGTTATTTTTAACATTTTCTTTTGTATTTTTTACTCGCTGAATTCGAACCCGTCAAAAATAATATAATTAAAATTTTTTAATATTGGAGATAATTATCTTATGCCTGGATGGCATGGAATTATAGCCAAAATTATTGTTTTCTATGTTTGCTTAATAACTTGTATCGGGGGTATTTTTGAGGTCGCCAAAAACGAATTTAATGTCGAAAATTAAATATTCAATATGTTATATTCAAAAATGGCGTCAAATTAAAAAAATATGGATATGGTATTAAATTTTTAATTTTTCTTTGCTTTCTTTTTTAAAAGCGACATTACAAACCCCCGATGCCACTTTTTTAGAAGAACAGATTAAAATTATTACAATTTTGCAGCCGACGTAAACAATAAATTCGGTTTAAGCAACCTAAAAAAAACCCGAAAAAAGTTTTTAAGCAAACGTAAAAAAAATGATTACAAAAATTGGCGCCCATGAAAAAATTTAAAGTTTGTAAACTAGTGTAATAGAAAAAAAAATACTGCTGCTAAAAAAAGAATACTTTCCCCTATAGTTAAAATAGTTTTTCACAGAAAGTGGTATAAACATAGACAAGGAAAGACCTCCTAGGCCGTTGCGGAATACTGAGATAAACTTGCATATGCGCACTACTATTGTTGTTTTTGACGAGTATTATTTAACCTTAGTTTTGTGTGTCAAATAAAAATTGTAAAAAATTCAACAAAAAACAATAATTATTTACGAAGAAACGTCGAAATAGTTTTTTTAAATTATTTTATAGGAATCTTTCGAGGTGTGTTTGAGTTTCGGGATTTTGTACATCTACTTTGAGTACACCAGGGATTGACCCTTTGCTCTTCATAAAGCAACAATACAGGCAATGTTTAAAGTTATAAACAAATGCAGCAAAAAAGTAATTAAAACACAGTAGAAGCCGAAAAATGAACAGAAACAAACGACGATCTGACAGTACTGACAGTATAAACAAACTACTAATAATTCGTCACCCCAGTATTGGTTTGCCATATTTCTATTTTTGGACATTTTAAGATTTTTACTGGGGGATTTTTGGAGATAAGACAAACTAATACTGGGGTGATGAATTGTTTTACAACCTACAGCATTTCACAGCTGATAGAGATGCGTACTGCGCAAATTCAGATATATTGCGTTACGTCATTTCGCTGCCCCGTTCTGTCACAAAATAATCTTGCGCAGGCTGGACTAATGGTTCTCTTTCCTTCTCTATGGGTATAAATAATAAATCTTGCTAATTAATACTTATTTTTAGGGGCAGCATTTTTATTACTTGCCCTAACCTACCGTACCGCTCATTTATAACGACTTTATTGGCCATAATTAGGACATAAAAGGTTGTCTTCAAAACTGTTAAAAAGTTTTATCGCTAAAGTTTTGATTTTTATTAGAGTGTTTTTACTTCAGATCGATCTTGCGGTTACTTTTTAATAGTTTAAAAAAATAAAACGTCTTTTACTGGGTCTTAGATTTTCATAATTAATGCATTTTTAATGAGCCAATTAATCCCATTTTTTGCCTTTAAAAAATTGATTTTTCTAAATTATTCTTCAGAATGAATCACACAGGTCCACAAAAACCAGTCTATATCTTTTTATGTATTACATAGCCACACAAAATAAATTAATATCCAGAGACTAGACCAATGCATTTTTATATTTTTGGGGTCGATGAAACCAAAAAAGTCTCTGGATATTATTTTTTGTGTGGCTGTGTTATTTTTGGACACTAAAAAAATGTGAATGATAAAAAAAACTCATCTGGAAAAGTGGTGTCGGTCAGATTTGGCTGAATTTTGGATATGCTTTAGTCGTGTACATTCCACGGGCACAGCTACTAAAATTAAAAAGTATACTAGCACTTCTAATTCCTTTTTTTTGTTTTTGAAAAAAAAAAATCAGAGTCAGAGATGTTTTTTACTTTCAAATTCGTTTTCAGCGCCCAAAAGTACGTAAGAGAAAATGTAGCCTGGTTAAGAGTGGAGACATTTATTAGTTTTTAGTGGGACTGTTTTATTTTTGTGATGGCATAAGAAAATTGAATAAAAAAATAATTTTCCTATTATAAAAAGTAAGGGTAGCGTTTTATTATGCGCTTGGTATACACTGTATACTATACAGTATTTGCTACAATCCGTTCACTATACAGGGTGTCCCAACAGGTTATTTGAAAAGGTAAAATGTTTTGCAAAAAATAGCGTTAAATGGGAGGCAAAGAAGATTTTATTGACTTATTCAAACCCACCCCTTGCTTACCCAAAGTCCAAACGACGCAAAACTTTTTTTTTACCTTTTCAAAAAATATATAGCCTGTCAAGAACCTGGTGGGACACCCGGTATAGTGAACGGATGAACCGTTTTGAACAAAAATTGGTGGGAGTGCTTAGGTACCATAGTGGTACCACTGTGCCGAGTTTGGTCAAAATCCGAGACATCGAGGTGAAACCAAGTATGTTAGCGTAAAATATCAAAGATTTTTTTTAAAGAACACGTTTTTTTCAAAAACGGCTCTAACGATTTTTAAAATTTTGGTATTATTTTTTTAATTAGAGCTCATGTAACAAATTCTAAAAAGAAAAAATATGGAAGTTGTCATGCCATTTAAAAGTTCTTTTAGAACACCGTGACGCGCGAATACGTCACGTCACCCGCCCGTGGAAGGTCATAAATCGGCTAATAATAATAATAACAATAATAATAAATTTAGGTCCAATCGATCAATTTACGTTTATATAGGACAAGTCAAAACACAAAAAAAAAAAAACAAAAATTAACAAATTAAAAATTGTATGACAAGAAATCCTCTCCAGAGTAAAATGCATTTTAAATCAAAATATTTTTAATGGTTTTCATATACCCTGGGTAATATTATAAGGACTTTGAGTAAATTCCATATTCGATCCTTCTATAGTATTTTAATTATTTTGTTTTTTTGTCCGGAATTTAACGATATTCCGCCTGTGTGCTTTTTCATCTAAATTTTTAATTATTTTTCTCTCTTTCGATTTTTATCAATAAAAATAGCCTATAGGCAAAGGTTTATTAATTTCGTTTGTCGATACGACTTCTATTGTGAATTGTTATCGAAAAGAAATGAATTTCTAAATTTGGACGGGGCTTTAAAATTGCTTTCTAATGTCGTTTCGACGAAGTGACCGCCGTTCCACCCAGACAGACAGCCTAATTCTAAATGGCCTATAATGGGGTCAATTTATCCTATAACGCAGTAATTTTGTCATTTTACAAAAAAAAACAAAAAAATTACGGTCCTCTAGTTAACTCTTGAATTGGCAAAAAAAACACAAAAAACTTGTATTGCCTCTTTTTCGGTTTTTCGACAAAAAAGGAGATTTCCACTGTCTCTCGGATTTTTGATGATTACTACTACTACTACTACTACTCGAAAATGCTTTAAGCTAAAGTCTTCTATTTTTGACCTTAAGTTACTTATTCAAAGTTCTCGGCTAGGATTTTATAAGGTTAAAACTATTACTAAGTACTGTTTGCTAAAAAACATTTTTATTTATTTTTATTTTCTTTTGTACTAAATTCTAAAGGGTCTTTAATAGGGTCAATTGGGTCATACGTCAAGGGCTTTTTCTCTTTTTCCTTATTTTTAGCTTTTTCCCTTCGGATAGTTGGCCAGTGCAATTTGTATATTTTCCTACAACCTAGTTATTAGTTAGTGCCTATTCCCCACCCGTTGCCTATGACAACGGTTGGAAAGTGACAATCGTCTGATTTTACATATCTGCTGTCAGAAAATTAGTAAACGTCAAACAACCTCAAATTATAATAATCCTTTATTCCAGCCCAGAGGGCCATATACAAAAAATACAAAAAAAAGAAAAAAAATACAAAACATACAAAATATCTACAAGAAAATTAATAATTATACAAAAGTTCAAAAGAGCTACCGTCCCCCCATTAAAACTCTACTCCAGGTATGCCATAGATTGGAACGCCATAGAATGTCACTCCTTAGCAGAGCCACAATAAAGAGGTTGGAAGATTTATACAGCCGATCGCGGAACCCAAAAGCCCGAAATCTACGAACAGCTAGGAAGCCATTAACACGAGCCGTAGCAAACATTTCACTAGCACTAGAAAATCTCGGTATGTTATTTAAGAGTCTAAACGCATTATTATAGCACACGCGCAGTTTATTCCACCATCCCAGTGTATAATTACACCAAAGTTCGGACATGTAGATCCCTGAGCAATATGTTTGAAATAACAGTTTTTTAATGTCAGAGTTACACTTGGAGAAACGACGGGTTAACATATTAGCACGGACGCAGAGGGCTTTGTACTGTCTCTGAATGTCGAGATTATCGGAGAGATCACAGGTTAGAATATGCCCTAAGTATTTGAATTGCGACACTATACTTATAAGACTACCGTTAAGTTTGATCGGGGGCACCACTAAGTCTTTATAATTAGAAGGTCTGAACACCATGGCACAGGTTTTGTTGACATTATATACAAGGTGGTGCTCTACAGCGAAATCTTCACATATCCTAATGAGTTTATACAGTCCCTCAAGGGAAGGGCACAGCAGAACCATATCATCCGCATAGCTAAGGCAGTTAATTAGCACTCCATTGATATAGCACCCAACACCGGAGAGTTTTAGACGAAGGTGAAGACTGTCGATGTAGGCATTAAATACATCAGGTGAAAGAAGGCTACCCTGACGCACACCATTTCTGATATAGAACGGTGGAGATAAACTGGAACCCCATCTGGCAACTCCGACTACGTTATTGTTCCAATGCGACAAAAGCCGCAACCAGAGAGAAGGCGCTCCTCGCTTCTTAAGAATCTTCATGAGGGTTGGATGATGTACTCGGTCGAAAGCCTTACTGAGGTCAAGGAATAGAGCATATACAGGAGTTTTCAGGTTGACATAGTATCTAATAGTTTCCTTGAGTACAAAAACAGCTTCGGAGGTTCCTAAACGCTTCTTAAAACCAAACTGGTTAGGTTCCGTGGAGAGAAAGGGGCTGAGCACATTAAGCATTATGATTTCAAGAACTTTAGACATAGCCGTAGAAAGAGCAATAGGCCTATAGTTGGACGATGCAGACACGTCTCCAGTCTTATTCTTAAGAACAGTTACAAATATGGTTTTAGTTAGGTCGTTCGATATAAAACCATGACGTAACATTGTTGTAAAACAAATGCTAAGAAGAACGGAGACTCTTTTACCAGAATATATCAGGTGTTCAGGGCAAATTCCATCCCAGCCAGCAGATTTGCTAAGCTTAAGGGATTTGATTGCATTTCCAACTTCCAGAGCAGATATTATAGGACACTCATCAGCGAGTAGATTAAATTTATTAGGTACATTATTAGACGAATATAAATTGCCAGAATTTTCAAAGTTGGTACCCCAGAGCTGGGCTATGTCACTTTCTCCTGAGATCCCATCGATAGTAGTGGCTATCGTAGACTTTTTCACAGCCATAGACGAGGTAGATTTCCAGAATGAAACAAAGTCTTTGTTACGGAATTTGGTAGCCAATGCATTGGCACGTAGCTGTTCCTCACGATTTCTGGTATTTCTGAGCGTAGTCTTAAATATAGACTTAAGGACACGCCGCTCCTCATTAATTGGACCATCAGGAGGACGTCCAGCAGCAACCCACTCCAAAAATGCAATATGCGCAGACCGGTATACATTAGAAACCTCTTCAGACCAGCCAGGTACCGGATTACGCCTCTTTATACTCTTCGTTTTAAAAGTAGCTGTTGCACATTTAAGGTTCGATATTATATCAGAGTAAAATTTCGCTATTTCCTCTCTATGAGAGTAGTCATTACATCTAATATTGCTGCAATGAATAGACGAAGGAAGAAGTATTTTAGTCATAAATTCGTTAGTATTGTTACCGTATAGATCAGCAGGCTCTTCGCAGTTCTTTGTCCAGTTTAGAGAATTCCCAGAACTAACAGTAGTTACAGCCAAGGAAGGCAGATTATCTATCTTAAGTGTCATAGATAGAGGAAAGTGATCAGATGGATTAGTATAGTAGATTACTTTTGTTTCCAAAACATTGCTAATTAAGGAATGCGAGACAATACAATGATCCAACCAGGAGGTTGTGTGATGGGCGTCGCTAATAAAAGTAAAACTGTTGACGTCAAGTACAGATGTGTCATATATAGATAAGTTCGAGTCGTCACAAAATTGAAGTAATTCAATATAAAAGTTGGTTGAGGGATCTGCGTTGAAGTCGCCTAATAATATGACATCAGAAGGGTTAACTTCATCAACAATAGCCGCAAAGTTACCCAGTAGATCTACAAAAACTGGCACATTTTCTTCAGCATATACCGGCATATATATTGTACAGAGCAGAATGCACCTCCCATTGACATCTAGGGTCACTCCAGCTAGCATAGTCAGGTCCTCCGGAGTCAGCCAGGTTTCTTGGAGACAGCAGATATCATGACTATTGCATAAAGCATTAACGGTATTCAAGGAGGTTTTAACATTCTTGCAGTTATAAGAGACCAGCTTTAGCTTTTTCATTGCCTTGTTTGAAATAGGTTTTCCCACTCTCTGACAACAGCTTCCTGTGGCCAAATATCAGGGTTAAAAGCTAAATCAAAAGAACTGTAAGGTATTCCGATTTTAAATGAGTTGAACTCACCAGTTCTGGTACGAAGGCTTATAATTAGGCAATTTTCTATGCCACACTGATTCAGGTGTGATTTTAAACTTTCAGCAGTTATAGATATATCGATTCTAGAAGCGAACAGGTATTTAAATTTAGTTAAAGCAGGCAGAGAATTATTTCCGGAACCCAAAATTAACAAACTAAGATAATTTTTGCGTTTTTTGGATTTTTAGGTGTTAGGTCGTAGGAAAAATAGTATACGCATCTCGACGCAAACCATTTCAGTGCACATCGAGTGCTTTTTTTACTCGGCTACGCTCTCGTGCACTAAAAACTAGGTTCGCATACTCGGTGCGTAATATACTAATTTCTTTCTTGGGATATTGGACTAGTTTGGATTTACCTTTCGTATTCTGCCGTGCTAAACTGAAAGGTCCTATCTACATAGGTTTAACATATACAGATACGACTTTTCAGCTTAGAGAGGCAGTATTATTCTCGCCCGTCTTTCTTTTGGTGGTCTCGTTGCAGACCTGTTAATTACATAAAAGTCTTTTACGTTTAAATCGTTTATAACTAATAAAGGGGCCAAGACCCTTGACAAGGGCTATTTAAATTTTTTACAGAAAAAATACAGGTAAAGTAAACGTTAACATTGCAATCTTATACATTGTATAAACAATTTATTTTCCATAAACGTTTGATAATAAAATAAATCAAGAATAACTAAGTTTATTCTCTCGTTACGAGTCGTAACTACGGATGCATGCAGATTTTTCGCGTTAAAACTATAACGTTACTTTTTAAGGCTACTTCGGTGCCTACTACACACACAGAAAAAAAGGATATCTTGAATCAAAGCAAAACGATCTTGAACCAAGGCCGCCGTGGCTTTCGATATGTTCAACGCCATGACTGTCTTGGATCAAGTCCGCCGTGATCTTGGCATTTGAGGTCCTAGACTTAAGGAAATTTCCTTAAATCAAAGCCACTTATCTAAGATCATATTATCTTAAACCAAGTATGTAATTATCTTGATTCAAGATCATATTATCTTTATCCAAGATCATATTATCTTACACTAAGTCTTGGTTTAAGATAATATAATCTTGAGAGAATAATAATCTTGATTTAAGATTATGATTCTCTTGATTCAGGATCATATTATCTTAAACCAAGACTTGGTGTAAGATAAAGACCCCACAGTCAGTTTCCAGGGTTGATAGAATGGTAAATATTTTGAAAAAATTTCCCACACATGTATAATATTATTTCGCACGTCTACGAAATATGATACTTTCTTACTCTGTTAATTGTGTGAAATTCGGTTTCATAGGTGGTCGTAGGAAAAAGCACTTGTTTTTGAAAAAAAAACTTGTTGCAACGCCATTGCAAAATGGCGCTTATTGGTATAAATTATTTAAAGCTACTTACCCGTGAATTTTTTAAGTAAATTTGAAAATCCCCATCGTTTGAGGGTAACAGATACAAATTCGTCCATTTTAAAGCGGATAAAAACAATGATACACCTTTAAAGACAACTGACGGCAAAAGAAAAACAAACCTAACTTCTCTCCCGCGCATATCTTGAACTACTGCGCAAATTGTCTTCCAACCAACAATAACAACGGGCATAATACTGTATATCTACGTGGGGTGAGGCCGACAAACTCTTTACCGTAAGACAACAGGGGCTTTGAGTCAAAATAATAACTCTTAATTCTCTGTTACTATTTTAAATGTCATGCATTTAAGGAAAAAATCCTTTATACAAGAATTTTTCTACCAAGAGAATAATTAAAGGAAACCAAAGTCACAGATAATCTTAATCCGAGGATACATGATCTTAAAAGGAGATTATTACCTCGATTTAAGATAATATAAATCCAAGATAATTTATTATCTTCTGCCAAGATAACCTTTTTTTCTGTGCAGGACTACAAAAAAATTCTAAATTCAACTGGGGTCTGACTTGCCGTATCTTAGAGATTTTGGGTCCGAAAAAAAATCTTGCTTTATAGTGTATACAGGGTGATTCAGATATAACATTTTAAGGGGTAATTTTACATGAAAAAAAGTTCCTATAAAGGTTGGTCCAGAAATGAGCCCCGAGGGAGCTACGACCCTCCTAAAGATATAGTTCTCCGCATGAAAGAAAGTCTCCGACGGAAGGGGCAGTAATCATTCGCGCTCTCTTCTTTCCGTCAAGAGCGTTATAAGGCGTGCGTGCTTAAAACGGTCCTCCCACTTGCACACACATTCCAAACATATTTCCCGTAGTCACAGATCCGTGCGTTAAACTATACATCTGAAAATTAGTTTTTATTTAATATATCTGGAACTCTATGAACTACAGTAACGATTGGTAAAGGCTATCATACTATGTAATTTTTATTTGGTAATTTTAACCAGGGACGTACAATGTCACTTGTTTGACACAAACTTTTTTATCCAATACATACAGATAATAAGACAATTACCAGCTTTATTTTAACTAGATAAACTCAATAATAACCCCCGCGTGGCTTTTACTTTATTGAGTGGATAATTATTTATTTTACCCACTCAACTGTCACTTTTCAAATTATTTTCTTGTAAATGTCATTAAAATTTTTAATAAAAATATGAATTCCTAAGCTATTTATTAGATAACACCTTGCATGGCACTCATGGGTGAACCGATATTGCCCTCTCGAAAATTAACCTGCTTGGCTGACGCCCAGCAGGTTAATTTTCTCATGGGCAATATCTTACTTTACCCACTAGTACCATAAATAACTATTATCTGAAGATTTTTTTGACATTTTATCAATAAAATGTGATTATTAATTAAAAATACATAAAAAAAAGGTACTCCTGTAACACCGTAGGGCCAACCGTTTTCGATTAAATTGCAATTAGAGAGGAAATTTCACTTTCTAATCATCAAAAATAGGAAATAAAAAATGCACTACTTATTAAAAATGTCTTCTTATTCTTCCTTTTTTTTTGGCCTTTTCTCAGTGAGATAATTAGCCAGATCCCTCTTAGTTACTCAATTCACCAAGAGTGGTTCTTGTCTGGCTTGGCACCATGCCCACTCCTGTTTTGATTATAGAAAATTTCCAGTCTTCTGTAAGACCTTTTTTTTTCTTTTCCTTCTTCCCTTTTCGTGTTTGCTGTTGGTTGTATTAGCTGTTGACAAGGCTGTTTTTTCTAATTTGTAATTATATTTGCGCATGCGCTAGTATATAAAAAAAATCTGTACGTATAAAAACTTCTTCACGTGTTAGTTGCTTCCAAATCAAAATTTATCAGCATTAAAATGATTAAAAAACATAAAATTCCCTTCTTACTCCAATATATTCACATGTTCGTCATTTTACTGCACATCATCCATACAATCACTATAAAATATATAAAATCGAATCCAGGACTTATCTAAGATAGCAAATAAATAAATAAATAACTATACTAAAACACTTGATGCTAAAAATTAAACTCGATTAACGGATTATCTAATTCTTGCCAAAAGTACATGTTGCTCGTTTCACGGGTGAAAAGCTGATTAAAAATGTCAATACTGCAAAATTATTAACCTCAGAGAATTCGTCATAATATAACATAATAATGTAGAATTGCGTCGATTAGGCCATAGCAGCGAAAAACGACGTTTAGTATACGAAGTCCGCCTGCCAGTAGTGTCATCTCGTAAAATTTTTGTGAACTTTTAAATATAAACGCCGTTGACGTAGTTTATTTTATAACTTTTCAGAAGACGTCCATCTTCCCAAGTTTTGTTAATTTTTGAACAAATTGAACAGTGTTTGCGTCAAAACTTTTAGCTAGTTTAGAGCACAATATACGTCATAAATTAGCACTCATAATGAATGATAATTCTTGTTCTTGTTAGCGTTTTACGTGGAAAACTAGTTTAATATGAGTTAGTTCATGTGTTACACGTCCATTTTGCCACAAATTAATTACGCCGAACAATTTAGGATCACTCCAACCAACAGCGGTTCTGGCAAATCGATACACTAAAAAAATATATTGTATAGTAAACATTTTCTCGCGATCAAGTCACGTGCGCTCTTTCCCACTCTATGATTATGAACGTAAAAGTAGGAAGAACATATGGTCACGTGACTTGGTTGGGTGAAAATGTTTACTACAAACTCCACAATACTTACCTGGCGTCTCAACGGGTTGAAATCTGATTGTTAGTAATATTTTCTCGAGAATGCTTTGAACTTAAGTCTAAATCCTTTTTTAAACATGTTTTCAAAAAAAACTTTTTCAACGATCTAAAAAAAATTAACATTTCTATAAAAACAAATGAAGTTTTCCGACTTTAAAATAACCTATTTCTTAGTATTTTACTTTTCTGCTCGTTACCAAGACAGCAAGCAGAAAATGTATTTTTTTCGCGCATAGTGTAGGCAGTCGGCATATCAATCATAAAACAGCTGTCAGTCATATGGGACGAGATGTTGGTCCGCCAATTTTTTATATGAAATCATTATTTATTTTAAATAAAATCTCAATTTCTTGTGTTAAATATTTGTGTTTTCCAAAGTCGAACCAAAAAGGAATAACAGAGTACCGTGTTTTGGTAACAAACCTGTATGCCAAATTTCAAGTATATTTTAAAAAATTAAAAATAATTCTTCTCAAGATCATTAAGAGAGTATTGCGAGATCATTTTTTCTTCAGGGTTATGTAATTATTTTAAACAGTTATTGCCCTTCTCCTAACGCCGGCCATGCCGCGGAGATAAAAAAAACCGTCCCTGAAAACACCTATATGGGAACGGTCAAGTATTACGTAACGCAAATTTTGATCATTTTGGCTTTGGCGTTGCGTCGTTGCAGAGTGGGGACAGGCGAATGGCGGTCGCTTCTAATCAGTGCTAAATTTATGCTACTCTCATGAACAAACGAACATCTGGTTCATCCCCGATGTATGATTATTACCAGTACACGGCGTATTTCTAGTTATGGTCCAGTCTTCAAGTTAATAAAAGAGGCTTTACTTGGAATAATTCAGGGAGTTTTTATTTTTGGTTTATTGGGTAGGGTTTAAGGCCGCAAATAAACAATTTTGCGACATTGAACTCGATTTGGAACTGTCATTTTTTTAACGTATTTTTTACAAAAAACGGACTTTGGATTTTTCTTTATAACTTGGTTAGAAAGTTTTTTTTTTATACTTGATACAATGGTGATTCAATCGAAAGTCGGTTTACTCGAGACAATGGGACACAAATTTTGTGAAAAACACAGAAAAAAATAACAGTTCCAAATCGAGTTCAACGTCGCAAAATTGTTTTTTTTTATTTGCGTACATTAACCCTACCCAATAAACCGAAAATCAAAACTCCCTGAATTATTTCCAGGTAAAGGCTCTTTTATTGACCTGAAGACTGAACTTTTGGAAAAATGCCGGGTACTGATTATTACAAATCCGCCATTCATTTGACATACACGGTTTGCCGTTATTATACTATTCACAGCGCCTAGTTTCGAATTTCCCTAAATCGATAAAAAAAGGTCCGGGACAAAAAATTCTTGGATACAAATGAGTTTCATGGAAAAATAAGAAACTTTGAAAAAGTCAGTCCGTCCCTCTGTCTGTCCGTCTGATGTCACGTTTTTTGTTAAAACGATAACTCAAGAACGAATGACCCCATGGACTTAAAATTTTCAGGAAACATAAAGTTCTATGAGGGGAAGCTCCCTATTGTTTTTGAAAGTAATCCCTCCAAAAAGAAAAAAATTATGGGGGGTTAAGTTTAAAAAAAGTGAAAAAACTATCATAAAAAATATCGGTTTTCGAAAAAAGAAAAAAAAATGATTTTTTTTTAAATTTAAAAAAATAATATTTTAATGATTTTTTTTATATTTTTTTTTTCAAAATGGTGCTTGTTTGAAATAAATACATTCTTTTTTTTTATGTTTTGAACGGTACGGACAAATTACGATTTACGGAATTATGCATTACATGATATTACATTACATGTTTGTTTAACCTCGTACTATTCTACTTAATTAAGCATCCCCTAAGTCCAGGACTTGTTTGGACTAGTAGTAGAGGGAACCACCGGCTTATACCGACTTTCGAACCAGTTTATAGGGAGTACCAGTTTCACTTTACGCTTTCGCCAAATTTCAATTATTAATTAACTGAAAAAGGCAAATCGGCGCGAGTGAGAATCGAACTAACGGTAGTTGGCTAGTAGATTTGTCGTGTACAGACGTGGTAGACCACTACACCAATCCTCCCATAATGCAATGCAATGCAATGCAATACAAATGTGGCCGTCTAAGGGTATGTATAATATGCCACAGCTGTGACTGGATGGAATGACCCTAAAACAATTATGGTAGGAATAAACTAGCCTAAATTAATACGTATGCATAAAGTTTTGCGAAGAAAATAATGGCATGTTTTTGTTTTGATACTTGAGACGTCGAGAGAGATGTCGCTTATAAAGTGCAATTTTCCATGCTATTATACTTTGACACACTGTGGCTACGGAAAATATGTGAAGAATGTGTGTGCAAGTGAGAGGCCCGTTGCAGGCACGCACGGCTTATAACGCTTTTGACGGAAAGAAGAGAGTGCGCTTGATACCTCCCCTTTTCGTCGGAGACTTTGTGTTATGTGGAGAACTATATATGCAAAACATGGGCAATTCCAAATATAATACTTGTATAATTATTTTAATTGATATACTGCAAGTTTGTTGAAGAAAAACAAGAATAAAACTCAGTAATCCATATTTGAAATATAACCTAATAATAAAAATAATATGTGAATTTTTCTCAAAAATTGTAGAACCCTCTTCTAAATTTGATCATCTTAAGTTTGTACCTTTCGAATGCTTGGAACTTCTTGAAGCACCATTAGGTCCTTTGGCAGAATCTAAAATATTGGAGAAAAAAATCCATACTATTGAATTATTATGTCAGCGTCTTTTTCATTTGGAACCTCACCAGGCGCTATTCCTACTTAAAAATTGTATTGCTGTGCCAAGAATGCAATATTTACTTCGAACTACTTATCTTTATAATAATCCTTTTTTATTTACTTTTAATTCATTAATTCAATCAAATTTAAGTGAAATCCTTAATATTTCCTTTTCTGACGTCCAACTTCTTCAAATATGTCTTCCTGTGAGTTATGGAGGTTTAGGTATAAGATCATTAAATGACATCGCTCTTCCTAGTTATATTTCCTCAGTGAAGTCTACTTTAAATTTATGTGGCATTATCCTATCAAAATTTTCTGCTGTCACTCCTTATTTTCTCGATAATGCTGTTAATTCTTGGAAACACTTTGTTAATTCAGATATTATTCCTTCTTCTTCTAAGCAGTCGGATTGGGACTTTCCTATTATTGAAATGGCCTCAAACAATTTTTTAAATCTCGCCAACAATAATAAGGATAAGGCCCGAATTAAGGCTGTTCAGCAAAAGGAATCTGGTCTTTGGCTTAACGCTCTTCCTATTTCAAATTTAGGTTTACTTTTAAATAAGGATCTTTTACGGGTTTGTGTTGGCTTGAGACTGGGCTCCAATATTGTTGAAGTGCATGACTGTGTCTGTGGGAGTAAAGTCGACCAATCTGGTACGCATGGCCTATCATGCTCTAGGAGTAGTGGTCGCTATAGCAGACATTTGGAGGCCAATGAAATCATAAAAAAAGCGTTAACAACCATTAACTTGCATCCTGTTCTTGAACCTGAAGGCCTTTTAGCAAGGATAGATGGAAAGCGTCCAGATGGTATGTCTCTAATACCCTACTCCAGGGGAAAGTGTTTGGTCTGGGACTTTACTTGCACGGACACATTGGCATTTTCCAACATACCTGAGAGCGCCAATCGTCCGGTGCGGCCGCTGAAAAGGCTGAGCGTCGCAAAATTAATAAATTCATTTTACTTTCTTCAAACTATCTTTTCTACCCTATCGCAATCAAAACATTTGGTACTTTTGGACCTATCACTAAAAAACTTTTGAACGAAGTTTGCCATAAACTGGATCAGACTTCACATAATCCTTATGAGGGCATGTATTTTAGGGAAAGGTTGAGTGTAGCAATACAAAGGGGTACTTTTGGGGAGAAAGGGGAAGATATTTAGTCATTTTTATTTTTATTTTAGTTATATATATATATGTATATTTTTTTTTATTTTTATTTTGTTATTTTAATTAATTTTTGGTAGTTTTATTATTGTTAATTATTATATGTATTAAGGTTAGTAAATATATTATCTAGGACTCATATAACAGCAAAAAATAATATTGTTTAGTTTTTATCTAGTTAGAAGTTTTAGAAGGGAATATCGGGTGTCCCAACTCTATTTACCCAGCGTTTTTCTTAAAAACTAAAGAGATAATCGAGTTCTGCGAAAACCATCTCAAATTAGACAACTTAAACTATCTTTTAGCATATATGTGATACTTTCAGCTCTTAAAATGTGGGCATGGGGCATGGGGGGATTTTTTTAAATGTGAAGGGGGTCGTGTGATACATCATTTTAAAGCAAATAAAATTCTCTATTGGACTGTATATTTTTTATTTTTTTAAACAATTTTTTTTTAATTTTTACTTTTTTATTTTTTGTGCTAAAAAATGCGGTTTTTTAAGTTTTTTTTTTGTAAATTTTTATTTGTCAATTAAAATTAGTTTAAAAGTATAATTTACATTTCTTCATCATGAAATTAGTAATTTTTAAAAAATTGTTTGATTTCTTAGAGAAATTTTGACAAAAATACTCCCCTTTCCATTTAAAAAAAATGTCCCTCTATACCCCCGGCCTACATTTCAAGAGCTGAAAGTATCAAATAAATGCTAAAAGATAGTTTAAGTTGTCTTATTTAAAATGGTTTTCTTAGACTTTGAATATCTCTTTTAGTGTTCGAGAAAATCGCTGGGTAAATAGAGTTGGGACACCGGGTATATTATTATTAATATTCTTACAAACAATTCATTTCTAATATGAGAAAATCTGGAATAGTTTGGTTATTTATTTTGAAGTTTAGCTGTACCTAAAACTAACTCTAATGCCATTAAATGGTTAAAACCCAAAAACAGAAGCCATTTTCTGGGCCATAAACTCTCCTCAATAGTTAAATAATTACAATCGACACCTTTTTAAAAGAATGACCCGCATTTAAAAAAGCCATTGTAAACATAAAACAGCCACAGGTAGAATTACATCTCCTGACCCAGGAGTCCTGAGCGTTATTCCGACCATTCAAATAAAATTAATAGGACCAAATGTAGGGATAAATGGCCTTCTACAGGTGGCTGGCCTTTGTTTTTTGCATTTCCGGTTTGATTGTTAGAAATATCGCATCACGAAAATGCTAGACGCTTAGTCAATGTCTTAGGTTGGCAGATCTTAAATTTAATAATTTAATAATTATTAAATTATAATTAATTAAGTGCCGTTTGACTCTAAGACTATACTTAAAGTACAAAAATTTTTATAAAAAAAATTAATGCGACGTGACATAGGGGGTGGAAGCGTGACCTACTTTATAGGCGTCCCCTTATTAATATTTTTTAGTAATTTGAAAAATTCTATATCATTTTTATTTTAAAACACTAAAATCGAATGTATTTGAAACAAGAGCGTTGAACAAACAAATATCTCGTTTTATTGCCCAGCAAAGAATCTTGTAATTGATGAGAAATAGGACACAGTATTACTGAGACTGAATCTATTATTCATTGAATAAAATTTAGTTATTCCTGAAATTCGTTATTAAACGCTGAATATAGGAAATGCGCCTAATTTCGGATGGTTTCCAAATTTCGGATAGTAGTGTATTTAAGATACTATCTGCAAAGGTAAACAGAAACCTACTTTTATGTGAAGCCAAAAGTCAAACTAAATCCGTCCTGTAATATGATAACGGTAGAGCTTCTCCCCTTTAAATGGCAGCACAAATCGTTTATATTGCAAATGGCAGTTTTGTGCTCAGTTGCATTATTATGCTTGTTTATTTTATAAATAATCGTTATAAAAGTTCGTGATTCTGTCTTGAGTAAGTTATGAAATTAGTTAAGTTGATCCACTATTCATAATTAAGCAATTTGAAAACGTAAACATTCTACAAATTTCTAATCTAAAAAGCAGAAAGTTGCCTAATTTCGGATAGACCATTTTTGTGCATTTGATTCCCAATTTCGGATATCCGCAAGGTAATTATTATTCAGGATAACCAACCATTAATTATTATTTTTATAATGATACAACAAACTAAGATAAACAATTTTGAAAAAACGAAAATTACCTAAGATACTAAGATATTCGAAATTGGGAATCTAAAATTATAGTTCCTATAGTATTTCGTAGAAAATCGCTTAATGATTAAATTACGTCTTAAATGTGAAGGAATAACAAGAAACATAAGCAATGGGATCCAGATCTACTCTTGAAAAAAATTTTTCGGATATGTCCGAAATTAGGAGCCCTTTTTCAAATGCACAAAAATGCGCTGATTTTTTTTAACCGTGTTTTTTGGAAAAAATAAACTGTAATAAAATTGCTTTTATAATAAATCATGGTTCGCTATAATAAGTTGTATCTGGTTATATAAAAAAAATATCAAAAAGTAATACCGAGTATTAAATATTGAATACATTGTAAATGGTATCCGAAATTAGGCGACTTTCCTCTATAGTTGTTATTTTATACACACACCTGAGTACTGTTCATCAAAAGAATTTACATAGAAAAACAATATTCTCAGTATAAATAACATGTAGAAACAGCCGTGCAAAATAATTGACTATATGTGACTCTTTTTGTAAAATATCCGGTTGATATTCTTTTCTAACTGTAATTTTTATTCACCTACACAAAAAAGGCATGCTTGATTCAAGCAGTACAGATAAAAAAGCTTTCACATTTTTTCACTTTTCCCCCGTCCGGACGGGGGAGGGACGCGTCCTCGGAGGTGGAGTTGGATTTTATTAGCTTCAGCAACCTTAAAAACCTCAACATATAATATACCAATTTTTACGAATATATTGTAAACATTTAAAAAATATCGCCCCCTGCCCCCCGGGGGTAGAGTTACACCATTTTTTTATCAGGTTTAATTTCAGTAACCTCAAAAAACCCCAATATACCAATTTTTACGAAAACATTGTAAACGTGTAAAAATGTGCCCCCACCCTCAGTTGGAGTTAAAAAAATGTATGTAGTAATGTAGTAAAAATATTCTTAATTTTTATAAATTGACCCCGCGCTTTCGCTGCGGACGAAGTTAAAAAAAATTATCAGATTCGACCCCAAAAAACTTATATACCAGTTTTCATGAAAACAGTGTAAACATTAAAAGAAAACACCCTCACCCCTGGGAGAGGGGGTTTAAATTTAATTTTAAATATTATTGTTTTAGTATTAAGCGTTAGAAAATTAATTATATTTTTATAAATTCTACAGACGTTTATTTTTATGACAGATAAATATTTCTACAGTAACCTTACGGAATTTTAAAATTAGGACGTGCCTGAGAATTTAAAAAAATAATAATAATTTAGTGCTCAACAAACCATAAAACGGAGATGATTTTAGATAACTTGGATAATTTTTTTCTGGATTGCTGAAAACTAATTTTACACAATTCTTTGTTTTTAAATCAAAACAGAGCACTTTAAATATTAATAGAAGTTGAAAAACTCAGAGCTACACTATAGCGCGCTAGTGACAAAATCCAAACAAATTTTATTATAAAATTGCTTTAAAATAATTGACAAAAAATATAATAAGAATACTTAAAATTCATAAGAGACGAGTAAAATTACCATAATATATTTCCAATCGTTGTTTATATTTGGTTTGGACTTTATAATAACAGTTTTAATTTCTTTTATAGTATGTATACAAAAATATTGTAAATTTATTGCTTACATAAACAATTTATTTGTAATTCTACACATTATTATTACAAATATTTTACGTATTTACAATAACTATTACAGTGTTTTTACAAGTTGCAAACAAGAAGTTTACATATATTTTTTTAAAAAACGCAGCCTAATTTCATATTATTTTTGCGAAATGTTATCGAAATTTAAAATTATTTTGCAAAATTAATAATGAAATTCAATTTTTTTTTGTAAAATTAAAACTGAAGTTTACAATTTTACTGCTATGTATAGAAAAGAAAATGGAAAAAACTACTATACTACTATAATACTACTAAACTAGAATAATTGTCTCTGTGTACAGTGTGTTTCAAATGTCCCGCCCTTGCATTTTATCTCGTAAACGGTTAGAGATAATTAAAAAAATTCAAAAGCATGTTGTAAATCTCAATATATACTATACCTAGTGCGTGAAAAGTTGGCATTGGGCGCGTGAAAAGTTGGCATTGGGCGCTGCGGCGCCTTTTATTTATTTTTTTCCATGGATACCCAATTTTTATTGTAGACATAGAAAGAACTCAATTTTCTAAGTAACTTTGTTATTTAAAGTTTTTTTCTATTTTCATTTGTTTCTGAAATATCGGCAATGGAAGTAGGCAAATCGTGTTTTTTAAACACTTCTCATTTTGCAACCTTTTAAGATATTTCAAAAATTTAAACTATTGTGGTTTATGGTTAATGAATACTACTTATATTTTATCTGTAGACACATACAAAAAAGGTTCTAAGCGCCAAGAATAATTTTATTGTTTTGTTTTCTGAACAATATATATCAATATATTGTCCTTGGTGCTTAGGACCTTTTTTGAATATTAGTAGTATTTCGTTGACTATAAACCAAAATATTATAAATTTTTGAAATATCTCAAAAGGTTGCAATATAAGACGCGATTGAAAAATACGATTTGCCTACTTTGATTGCCGATATTTCGGAAACAAATTAAAATTAAATTTAAATTAAATTAAAAAAAAACTTTAAATAACACAGTTGCTTAGAAAGTTAAGGTCTTTCGATGTCTGCAACAAAAATTGGGTATCCGTGGAAAAAATTTAGAAAAGGCGCCGCAAAAAAAGAATCAGTCAAATCCATTAAGTAGTTCTTAAAATATTAGAATGTAAAAATTGCAATTTTTTATGTGGATAGATTTTTTGTTTTAAATGTATTATACTGCCGTGCTAATCACAGAGGTGGTAACTTACTTTTTTGTCACAAATGAGTTATGACTCCAAGATAATGTAATAACAATCGATGAATATTTTTATCATATTATTAAACTATTTAATTCATTTTTTCATGATAAAATTACTCTATTAACGCTGCTGTATCTTCTTTAAAGCTGTCAATTATTAAGACAATTTGCCGTATCTATCGTAACTTAAGAAGATAAAATACTTTAGTATAATACTAATAATTAACGAGATACGTTTATTTTGCCTTAGTAACGATAAGTTACGGCAAATGTCCTTAGTAATACCTACTTATGGAAAACAATCGGCACTTTCGTTGACAGTTAAATTGCTTTATCCAGTGCAATCTCTTATTATTTAAAATAATTTATCTTGACAAGTATTTTTATAACAAAAGAAGATCAAATCATATAATATTCCCTAATAAACCTTTTTTTCTTCATTTTGTTCATGAATTTATAAGATACGTCAAGTCTCCTTAGTATTACAAGTTAATAAAAATAATAAATTTTAAAGTGGTAACTATAATTATATAATTTCTATTTTACCGAGTATTTTACCATTCAGTTATCCAATAATTAACATTTTTATAACATTAACAACTAATGGGATAAAATTTAATAATGGTATAAATTGGTTTAATAATTATAAATTAAAAAAAATATATTAAAAAAAGAAAAAATTGTCATAGTTATTCTTCATATTGTAATAAAAGATCAAATCCAAGAGGGTTGTACTGTACAACCCTCTTGGATTTGTACAACTTGTACATACAGTTGATTAGCAACAATTTTATTATTCTTAGAGGGACCGTCGTTATTATTTATAGGGACCGTGGTTATTTTTTTTATAGGGACCGTTATTCTTAGCAAAGGGACCACATTTTCTCAATTTAAAAATAAAATTAATATTTTTAATATAATATTTTTTATATTTCTCACTCCCCTTTTCATCCAATTGGCATTCTCTAAGATTAGTTTTAGGTATTATATTGTTTTTTTGAGTTTGGAATATATTTATTTCTTTATTCTGCAAGAGTTTTAGAAAGAACAATGTTAACAGACTAAAAATTTGCATAATTTTTCAAATATGTAACGACGTTCCCTATGTTAGCAACAACGGTTCCTTTTCGTGGGGACCGTCGTTACAAGGGACCGTCGTTGCGTTTAAACACAATTAGTGGGATTTGGATCAAGGTCTTTGAGATCAGTTCCTGCAAATTTGAGGTTAGGTATTGTATATGTTATTGTACAAATCTAAAATGTTTAGTCTGAGATATAATTAAAAATAATTAAGATAATATTAGGGACCAGAGTTGTTCATTAAAAAAGTACGCATTAAAATAACATCGCTTAAACTAAATTTATTAAATGCATATTTACAATTAGAAGTACTTACCGCTCTTAACACGTAATGAAAATACTTAGCACTGATCTTCTACTAATAATTTTAACTTACCACGATCGGCATTCTAGCAGTGTCGGATTTTACTAATATAAGAAGCGCTCGATTTAAATTGGGAGACATAAGTTATTATTTTTTTTAGTCAAACCAGTATAAGATTTTCCAAGTAAATAAGTCTTATGACGAAAGTTAATAGTTCTTAGATTAACTAAAAAATATCTTGCAAAGTTCAATTAAGGTAATCTACATACAAATATGGATTGTATGTCAAAAAAGGTTGCGGGAGACAAGGGACCGTTGTTACGTTTTTTAGGTTAATATATCAGATTTTCAAAACAGACGATATTTATAGAAGCTATTAATAACTGAGTATCAAAACCAGTTAATGTTGATGACATTTCATTAACTAAATTGCACAAAAAGTCCATAATTAAGTTTTTTTTTGAGCTAGACATATTTTCTCCCATTACTGAATTTTGTCCCTAATATAACCTTTTATCTTTCTGATTCATTAAATTTGAAATTTTTTTGACTTGGAATATAATTTTTAGTGACTGAGAACATTGAAAATTAAAAACTGTTAATATCTCAAAATGGCCAAAGTTACCACCTCTGTTCTTAGCACGGCAGTTGTGAAGCTGTAAGGAGTATAATAATTGGGGTACAAATTAAGGCATGCCTTTTAAGCTTAGCAAATACACTAAATTTCTCAAACTTAATTAAGCAGTCTAATATGAATAGCCGAAATACAATAAATCAAATATAATTCGCAAATATTACGTTACAATTAAATTGTAATTGTATTATTACGACGAATCTAATATTGGGAAATGTTACATTAGTAATGTCTAGGAATGATATTAATGAAATATATATACCCAATATTACGGTCCTTTATAAATTATAATATAACACATAGTTTCGTAAGGAGATAGTTTCTCTCTCTTTGTTAGTATTTGGTTTTAGCTGCCTGGACTATCTAACCAATCCTCGTAAGTTACACTTAAACGGAACGGTTCGTTTGGAATAGTTTCTCTTTGTTAGTATTTGGTTTTAGCTGCCTGGACTATCTAACCAGTCCTCGTGGGTTACACTTAAACGGAACGGTCCGTTTGGAATAGTTTCTATCTCTTTGTTGGTATTTGGTTTTAGCTGCCTGGACTATCCAACCAGTCCTTGTGGGTTACACTTAAACGGAACGGTCCGTTTGAAATATACATGGGATAGTTTATTTGATAAATTAGCCATGGTATTGGAACTATATAATACAGTGCGGTCCAAAAGTCACCCCCCCCCCCCCCTCTTAACTTTTGAACGAGTTGAGATATCGATTTCAAATTTAGAACTCTTAAATAAGACCACTTAAACTATAGTTAAGCATATATTTGATACTTTTATCTCTTAAAATGTGGGCAGGAGGGCATGGGGGGAATTTTTTTTTAATAGAAAGGGGGGTCGTGTGATACATCATTTTAAAGCCTTTAAAATTCTATATATAACCATATATTTTTAAATTTTTTAAACATGTTTTTTAAGGTTTTGATTTTTCAGTTTTTTGTGCTAAAAAAATAAATTTTTAAGTTTTTTTTGTTAATTTTTATTTATGTCAACTAAAATTAGTTAAAAAGTATAATTTACTTTTTTTCATTATAAAATTAGGCATTTTTAAAAAATTGTTTGGATTTTTTAGAGAAATTTTGACAAAAATACCCATTTTCAACCCTATTTTAAACCCAAAAAAAAATGTTAAAAAAAAATAAAAAATATACAGTTAAATGGAGAATTTTTAGAATGATGTATCACACGACCCACCTTTCCATTTAAAAAAATGTTGCCCCATGCCCCCCTGCCACATTTTAAGAGCTAAAAGTATCAAATATATGCCTAATGATAGTTTAAGTTGTCTTATTTAAGAGTTCTAAATTTGAAGTCGATATCTAAACTCGTTCAAAAGTTAAGAGGGGGGGGGGTGACTTTTGGACCGCTCTGTATATATAAATTCTTTTTGTTTAGTTTTAAATGAAGAATGGCCCAGCAGCATTAAAATTTTATTGGTGCTTTTTTTGTTCCCCATTCAATATGTCCATCTTCGAAGGGCCGCAGCTCCCTTAGGGCTCATATGCGGACCAACATTTGTAGGATTTTTGTTCATTTTTTGGAATAAAAATCCGCTCTCTTTATTCAAGGACATTGACTTTGGTTCAAGAAAATGCCAGTCTTGAAACAAGAGAATATGGCTTTGAACATATCCAAAGAAACGTGTCCTTGGTTCAAGGAATCCGTTTTTTCTATGTATCATAAATAAATAGAATATGAAAAAAAAGTGAGTTTGTTTAAAGTCGAGGTTAAACCTTCGAGCTAGACACCGTGTATATGGAATAATTTAGGCATTATCAAGACGTCATATTGAATTTTTGGTGAAATAAACTTTTTTCCCCAGTAAACATTGTTAATCGTACGTTTATTTAATATCACGTCGTATTTTATTCACGGATACGTTGACATTCGTGACAGTGTACGGTATATTACCTGCCGCCCAATAAATTTTAAATATTCTATGAATACTCTATTAAGTCGATTGAAGTTGGATACCTTCTACAATTTATCATCCATAAGGGATAATCCCCGGAAAAAAATAGCTTTCGTTGAACATATCAATCATTTTGAATTTAAACCAATTTGTACACAAGTGAATATAAAGAAAAATTTTTACGATTCGACGATTTGTACTATTTTACTTTAACTGTTGTCCCAACATACATTCATTTAGAACATATTTTGTTACATTTATTATCCAACTATACGAAGTTGGTAGTCGACTGCCAAGTTAACCTGGACAATGAATAAAAGAAGATATTATGAATGAATGTATGTTGGTTTAACTGGTAAAGTAGTAGTGGCTAGTTCAGTCATAATTATTACTTACTAAACTATGCTATTCGCCGACCCCGGTGGCACAATGGTCAGCGCGTTTGATTACGGATTCCAGGGTTTTGGGTTCGAGCCCCACATAAAGCATGGATGTATAGTGGTGTAAATAGTCGGTAGATGGAACTACGATGACTAACTGTAATGTGGGTTGTAGGTGAAACTGTTAACACATTTCAGGGTGTTGAGGAGGGCACATAAAGATGGCGGTCCCGTCAATTAGGCCATTGCAGCGAAAAACGACGTTAAACAGTATAAAACAACAACAAAAACTATGCCATTCTGTCTTTTTTATTGGCTTAGGTCTTTCTTGTTGGCCAATAAAAAGGACAGAACGGCTTAGTTTAGTTAGTGCTAATTATTGATCGGAAAATGAACGCTATAATTCTGTGACTTGGTTTGGTTTCTAAAAGGGCCAATGTCCCAAAAATTAATTTTGCCAAAAAAACTTTTGGGCAAAAAAAATTGGGAAAAAAGATTCCAAAAAAAATTGTCCCAAAAATTTTTTTTGGAATCCCCAAAATGTTTCCTAGCGTTACGGATAAAAAAATTAAATAGATTTTTTAAGTGTAAATAAATAACACAGTCTATTCGTGTGGATTAACCCACGTTAAGGGTTAATTAGCGGGGCACGTAAAGGCGTACAATCAGCCATAATTGTGCAATATTCACACAACTTGGCAACGTGCATAAATTATTTAGAGATCACCTTATTGCATTAACTCGAGATTTATTAGGTTAGGGCATATGTTAAGCGAGTTAATTATTAACACTAGTTTACAACGTTTTACACTCCATAGTTTTTGAGCTGATTTGACGTGCTAAATCCAAATATGACAAAAAAATCATTGGATGGTTTTCGAAATATTTTTAATTTTTTTCGTTCTTTTTGAGAATTTGTTGACGTTATTTATAATACTCACCGATTTTGTATACACAGTGCGTTCCAAAACTATTGAACAAATTAAGATGTCAAATTCAAAATTGGAACATTTAAATAAGATAACTAAAACATATATTTGATATTTTTAGATTTTAAAATGCACAGGGGGATGTTTTTTTATGAAAAAGGATTTATATGATACTTAATTTTAAAGCAAATAAAATTCTCTATTCGACAATATATTTTTTATATTATACAGAGCGGTCCAAAAGTCACCCCCCCTCCTCTTAACTTTTGAACCAGTTGAGATATTGACTTCAAATTTGGAACTTTTAAATAAGACAACTTAAGCTATCTTTTAGCATATATTTAATAATTTCAGCTCTTAAAATGTGGGCAGGGGGGCACGTTTTTCTAAATGGAAAGGGGGGTCGTGTAATACATCATTTTAAAGCTTATAAAATTCTCCATTTAACTCCATATCTTTAAATTAAAAAAAAAAAATTGGGTTTAAAATGGGGTTGAAAATGGGTAGTAATGTCAAAATACCTCTAAAAAAAAACAAATAATTTTTTAAAAATGCCTAATTTCATCATAAAAAAATGTTAATTATAATTTTAAACTAATTTTAGTTGACATAAATAAAAATTTATAAAAAAAACTTTAAAAATCGAATGTTTTAGCACAAAAAATTGAAAAATCAAAACCTTAAAAAACAGTTTTAAAAAATTTAAAAATGTTAGTTTAAATAGAGAATTTTATAAGCTTTAAAATGATGTATCATCCCCCTTTCCATTTAAAAAAATGTCCCACCATGCCCCCCTGCTCACATTTTAAGAGCTGAAAATATCAAATATATGCTAAAAGATAGTTTAAGTTGTTAAGAGTTCTAAATTTGAAGTCGATATCTCAACTGGTTCAAAAGTTAAGAGGGGGGGGGGGGTGGTGACTTTTGGACCGCACTGTATTATATTTATATTATTTATACGTTAAAAAAAAATGTATAAGGGGCAACAAACAATTTTTTTCTAATAATTAGTGTTTGAGCCATTTTTGTGTTTTTTAATAATTAATATTTTTATAATTTAAGAATATTTTGTGTTCATAAAATTATGATGTAACTGTACTAGTAGGGGTTTACCCCCACTCGCATATTTGGGTATCATGTGTTTTTCGGCAAATCTTTGCCAGTGCCATAAGATCCCTGATCTAGCGTGTAACAATTTATTGTTAATTATTTCAATGGTACTCAAAATAGGAATAAACCATCACAGATTGATTTCAAGTGGTTTTATTCATTCATTTTATGGTCCTTCGACAGTCGGATAGTGTGGTGTGACATTTTATTGTCAATCAAGAGAAAAATCGTGAAAAACTGAGAAAAAGCAGAGAAAACCGTGATTCTAACGTGAAAACATCAAAAAGCAGAGTGAATATTCAACAAGAGAGTTAGATACATCGGAAAATTACATTAAGACATCGTGAAAAGTGAAAAACATTGAGAAATCTGGTGAAATTCCAGAAAAATTCGTGTGGAAACCTGTTGAAAACGGCGGGATTCGTTAGTAACACAGGCGCGAGAGACTGGTGGGGAGCGCACGGGCCCTTCGAGAGGGGTAGATCCGCATCAGGGGAATACATCGGCCGCCTGACTGAAGAGTATAGTGCAACAACCGGTAAAAACAGCTGATTGAGAGAGGAGTAGCGTGTTCAATATCGACGTCTCATCGACAAAGTGAGTACGTTCCATTTTTTTATACATTCCTTTTTCCTACTATTTGGCACAGTACAGTGTACTGTAAAAGGGAAAAAGTTTTTTTCTTGTGTTTTAAATATTGTTTGCTATTTTATTTATAAAATATGGATTTACAAACCTTAACGCGTAAGCGCGGGGCTATCAAAGCTCGTCTTACACAATTTAAAAAATATCTCGAGGGCGTTAAAGTTGAGTTAGAGAATATAGATCAAAATAGTGAAAATATCGCGGAGGAAAAAGAGTTAATAAGGGTTGAGTTAGAAATGAGAATAAATAAAGCCGAAGGGGTTTTAGAGGATTTTGAGTGTTTACAAAGTGAGATAGAGGAGGGGTCGAATTTTGAGGAGGCTCAATTAGTAGAGCGTGAGTCATTTGCAAAAGATTATTTTAAAGCTTTAGCTGTGGGTAAAGTTTTGTTAAATGGGTTAAGCGGTGATAATGTCAGTGAAAAAAGTGATTCCCAGTCTATACGGAGTGTAGCGGTAAGCGGGGCAAGTGTGTCCAATCCTTTAGCAGGGATTAAGCTTCCACAAATTCAATTAGGGAAGTTCAATGGTTCCTATGATTCTTGGTTGGAGTTCCGGGAGAATTTTGATTCTTTAATAAATAAAAATTCTAACATTGGGGATATGCAGAGGTACCACTACCTACGAGCGTCACTTGAGGGTAGTGCAAAACAAATAATACAATCACTCGAATTTTCAGAGTCAAATTACAAAGTTGCGTGGAATTTACTGTGTGAAAGATATAATAATTCAACATTATTAGTTAATAATCATTTAAAAGCTATTTTTAATTTTAAACCAATAGCATCAGAGTCAAGTGTAGAGTTGAGAAAAATGGTAGAAACATTAAACAAACATTTAAGAGCGTTGAGTGCATTGCAAGTAGATACTAAAAATTGGGATCTATTGTTAATATTTCAGTTATCAAGTAAATTAGATACAGTTTCATTACGTGAGTGGGAGTCGCATAGGGTTTACGATGAGTTGCCTACACTAGAAGATTTCAAAAAATTTATACAGGGTAGAGCCAATTTGTTGGAAACGTTAGAGGCGAATAGTTCAAAACAAAAATATAAAGAAAATTCGGGAAATTTAAAAACTAAAACTTTAGTGTCAAATAATGACAATCAAAATACTTTATTTGTTTGTGCTTTTTGTAAACAAAATCACAACATTTGGAGTTGTCGAAAGTTTTTAGATTTGAGCGTAGATAATAGAGTAGAGAAATTAAAAGGTTTGCGATTGTGTTTTAACTGTTTAAAAGGTTCGCATTCTTTTAAAGATTGTACCGGGGGAAACTGCCGTATATGCCATAAAAGACATCACAGTCTTATTCATTTTGAGTCGAAGAGAGAAAACAGTGGATATACGGGGGGTGGTCAAAATGTAGCTAAAAATTCAAATGTGTGTGAAAATGACGAGAATAAGGGAGATTCTTACAGTGACAGAACAGGTCAAGTTTCTGCGGAGGCTACAACTGTAAGTACAAACAATTCACAGAGTTTAGGTGTTCAAAACGATAATATGGTGTTATTAGCTACAGCGATGGTGGAGGTGTTCGATTGCAGAGGTAGAAGTCATATGTGTAGGGCTTTGTTGGATAATGCGTCACAGTCGTCGTATATTACAAAAGGTCTTTGTGAGAAATTAAGTTTGAAAACGGATGAGGTCAAGGTGTCAGTGATGGGTATTGGTCAAATATCTTCAAATATTTCGAGGAGGTGTACTTTAAAAATACATTCCAGAGCAGAGCCGTTTCAGACTACGATTTCATGTTTAGTCATTGATCAAATTACAGGGGATATACCAGGAACGTGCGTAGATAAATCACAGCTGAATATTCCAGCTTATATAAACTTGGCTGATCCTGAATTTGATAAGTGTAGAGGTGTTGATTTACTTATGGGTGCATCAATATTTTGGAATTTAATTTCGATAGGGAAAAAATATTTAGGTGAAAATAAGCCAATCTTGCAGAAAACAAGATTCGGGTGGATTGTGTCAGGGCCAGTAGAGCCTGCGTATTCTAGCGAAAATACATTGTGTCATTTTACAAAAACATTGGACTTACAAAATCAGTTAAAAAAATTCTGGGAACTGGAGGAAGTTTCTAGGGAGTTAGGAGGTGAGGACAAAGAATGTGTGGAGTTATTTAGTAGTTCAGTGCAGAGAGGTGTTGATGGAAGATTCAGTGTTGATATTCCATTCAAAAAACAAATTTCAGAGTTAGGGTCGTCCAAAGAAGGTGCTTTAAAAATGTTTTTTAACTTAGAGAGAAAATTCGCTAGAAATGAAACGTTGAGAAAGAGTTATGTGGAATTTATGTCAGAATATGAGAGTTCAGGTCATATGTCAAAGGTCGTGAGAAAAAAAGAGTGTGTACCAGAATATTTTCTTCCTCATCATGGAGTCATAAATGAGAATAGTGCTACTACAAGGTTGCGTGTGGTATTTAATGGCAGTCATCTTTCAGATTCTGGAGTGTCATTAAACGATTTACAATATGTTGGTCCTCAGTTGCAGGATGAGTTAATTGCAATTTTATTAAGGTTCAGAGTTCATAATTTCGTAATATGTGGTGATATCGCAAAAATGTACAGACAAATTTGGATAAATGAGAAACATAGGCCACTCCAAAAAATTCTGTGGAGGCCTACTCCAGAAAGTGAAATCTTAGAGTATGAGTTAAATACGGTAACATTTGGGTTAACCTCAAGCCCATTTTTAGCCATCAGTTGTCTACAAAGGTTAGGTTATGAGAGTGCAGTGTCAAATCCAGAGGCGTCGCGAGTAATTTTGGAAGATTTTTATGTCGACGACATGCTATCTGGGTCGCAAACGGAGAGTGAAGCTATACAGCTTGGTAAAAGTGTTCAAAATGTGTTATTATCAGGGGGATTCGAACTTAGAAAGTGGCACTCAAACAGCAAGGCTGTGCTACAGGAGCTCGAATGTCAAGATGAAACCAGTGTCGTACATTTTGGGGAACAAAATGAAACAAAAACTTTAGGTTTATATTGGTCGTGTGAAAGTGATGTTCTGCAATACAATATAGGAAAAATTGTAAATGGTGGTGAGATTACAAAAAGAACAATTCTTTCCCGTATTGCACATATATTTGATCCGTTGGGGTTATTAAGTCCAATAATTATTATTCCAAAGTTAATCATTCAAAAATTGTGGTGTTTAAAGCTAGAGTGGGATGATCCGGTCCCACCGGATATCAAGAGTGAGTGGTTACAATTTAGAGACGAATTAAATATTCTTATAGATTTAAAAATTCCAAGGCAGGTGGTAGCCAAGGAGTTTAAATTGATCGAACTGCATGGTTTTTCGGACGCGTCAAACAAATGCTACGGTGGGTGTGTGTATATTCGTTGTGTCAGTAGTTTAGGTGATATATCTGTCAGTCTTCTCTGTTCAAAGGGAAAGGTCGCACCGTTAAAAACACTGACTACTCCTAAGTTAGAGTTGTGTGGGGCTTTATTACTAGCTAGACTTGTTAATAAAGTTATTAATTCAATGAAAATTAATTTTGATAAAGTTTTTCTTTGGTCAGATTCCAGCGTGGTTTTAAGTTGGATTAAATCCAATTCGAGTCAATTTCAAATATTTGTAGGAAACAGGGTGTCTCAAATTCAAAGCCTTACTAAAACCGAGGATTGGAGTTATGTAAGGACTTCTGAAAATCCTGCAGATCTTGTGAGCCGTGGAACATTTCCTTCTAAGTTAATTGAAAATAATTTGTGGTGGTCCGGTGTGGTTAAGTGATGATTCAGAAAATTGGCCAAGAATTCAGTTAGAGGTTTTAAGTGACCTTCCAGAGCTTAAAAAATCAGCCAAGAGTGTAGTTTTGACAACCAGTCAGTCAAATGATATTTTTAGTAAATTTTCGTGTTTTCAAAAATTAAAACGTGTTGTGGCATTGTGTGTTCGGTTTATACACAATTGTAAAAATCCAAATAATAAATTAACTGGGGAGTTATCTAATATTGAAATCAGTGAAGCAATGAAACTTCTGGTGAAGGCTTCTCAGCGGGAATCTTTTCCAGAGGACATTCATAACTTAGAAAAGGGTAAAAATATAAAAAAGGGTGTTTTATTGAGTTTAAATCCTTTTCTGGATAATCGTGGATTACTCAGAGTGGGTGGGCGCTTACAACTGTCAAACTTAAGTTTTGAGCAGAAGCATCCATTAATAATATCTTCAAAACATGAGCTTGCAAAATTGATATTTGTGTCTGAACATGAGAGGTTACTTCATGCGGGTCCTCAATTGTTGCTTTCGTCCGTTCGAGACAAGTTTTGGCCTATAAGAGGAAGAAACTTGGCTCGGAAAACAGTTCATACGTGTATAAAATGTTTTAAGGCTAAACCAGTCCCAGGGACTCCAATCATGGGGTGTTTACCAAAGCAAAGAGTGGAGCCTCAACCGGCATTTTTTACCACTGGTTGTGATTATGCGGGGCCTTTTTATTTGAAAAATAAATTAGGTCGGGGAAATAAAACTTATAAAGCCTACGTGTGTGTCTTTATATGTTTTACAAGTCGAGCAATACATCTTGAGTTGATCACTGATCTGACAACTCAAGGATTTATAGCAGCGTTACGGAGATTTACCTCCAGACGAGGTAAACCTCATTCAATTTTTTCTGATAACGGAAAAAACTTTGTGGGAGCACAGACAGAATTAAAAGAGTTATATACATTTTTAAGTGAGAACGAGAGTACTTTGAAACATACTTTCGCCAATGACGAAATTCAGTGGTCTTTCATCCCACCTCTATCTCCACATTTTGGGGGACTGTGGGAGGCGGGAGTCAAAGCATTTAAATTTCATTTCAAAAGAGTGGTAGGGGGGAATAGGTTAACTTACGAAGATTTTTGTACAGTGCTGTGCCAGATAGAGTCAATCCTTAATTCTCGCCCTCTAACCCCACTTACCTCAGATCCTTCTAACCTTGACGTACTCACTCCTGGACATTTTTTGATTGGGAGAAAATTAAGTTCCATACCTGATCCTGAGGTTATGGATATCACAGACTCGAGGTTATCAAGGTTTCAGAGACTTCAAAAAATTCAGCAGTTGTTCTGGAAAAAGTGGTCCAGAGACTACCTAACTGAGTTACAACAAAGACAAAAGTGGAAAACCCAGGGTTTTCAGTTATTACCAAACAGTGTAGTACTTTTAAAGGATGACAATCTTCCTCCTATGTACTGGAAAATAGGACGGATTGTATCCACTAGTAGCGGTCCAGATGGAGTTGCCCGTGTGGCAAATGTTAAGACAGCAAATGGTGTCTTAAAGAGATCTTTCTCTAAACTATGTCCACTTCCGATGGAAGCTAGTGAGGTGTTATAAACTTTCCAGAAAGAAAAAGACTTTCAACTTTACATTTCTTTAAGTTACAAAAAAGACAATTAATTTTTGTGTTTATTTTAAATTTTGTAAGGGATCCTTCCAAGGTGGGGGGCATGTTTGAGCCATTTTTGTGTTTTTTAATAATTAATATTTTTATAATTTAAGAATATTTTGTGTTCATAAAATTATGATGTAACTGTACTAGTAGGGGTTTACCCCCACTCGCATATTTGGGTATCATGTGTTTTTCGGCAAATCTTTGCCAGTGCCATAAGATCCCTGATCTAGCGTGTAACAATTTATTGTTAATTATTTCAATGGTACTCAAAATAGGAATAAACCATCACAGATTGATTTCAAGTGGTTTTATTCATTCAATTAGTTTTGTCAAGTAGTGTAATTTGTAAATATCGACTGTATACTACTAGTTTGTATTCAACATACGTTTGCGCAAAATTTTTCTCAATTCGAAGAACTTATTTGTTCTTCAGATTGATTTATATGTCACTAAGGCGCACGATGGACTGTGAAAACAAATTCTAAATTTTCGTTTATACGAGTACCTACATAGTTCGTCAATATCACGAAATAAGTGGAAATTTCAGTGTAGGGTAGTGCTTTTTGACCATAGTGGTCTAATTATTTCAAATTATTAAGATCTTACTAGGTTCTGTACAACTGGGAAGTGTGCTCTTAGCAAAGAGTCTTTACGGCTAACGAATAAAGTTTCAATTTGGGAAACGCACGTAACGATATATTACATTCACATCTGGCTTATGTTTATATTAACAAGGCGAAACTAAAAATTCATCAGGTTTTTTTATTAAATTAGAAAAACGATAGGCATTGAAAATGTCTTATGGAAAATTAATTGACAATTGCGGTACATAGAAAAAACGGATTCCTTGAACCAAGGATTCGTGTCTTTGTATATGTTCAAAGCCATAATCTCTTGTTTCAAGGCTGTCATTTTCTTGAACCAAAGTCAATGTCCTTGAATAAACAGCGCGGATTTTTATTCCAAAACCCGTGCTCTTCAATCAAGGACATTGACTTTGGTTCAAGAAAATGCCAGCCTTGAAACAAGAGAATATGGCTTTGAACATATACAAAGACACGTGTCCTTGGTTCAAGGAATCCGTGTATCAACAAGGAAATTTTATTCGAACATAAATGGTAACGCTTTTCGATAACACAAATGAAACAGATTCTATGGCCTATGGTAAAGCTTTTCGACACAAAATCGTGACAAAATTCAAGGATTTCGAGCCATAAAAAATTTTTAATGTCAAAAAATTGTTTAGAACATACACAAAGCATAGTTGACCTATTTTTATAGACTAAGAGCTAGCCCCCGACTGGAATATTGTGAGGTGGTTGCGGGTAGTGTCATCTGCAAGGATTTTGCTCAAAACCCCTGCAAAGGAAACGACTCAAACATGCAAAAAAATCCTGAAAAAAAAAATGATCGTACCTCCGGCTGAAAATTTGCCTGTTACCTGTTTAAAGGTCACAGATGATGTATGTAAATCGTCAGACGTCTAAGTCACTGCTAAAGGGGTGTCAGACGCCCTCAAATTTGTAATTTTATTGTCGATTTTGTTTTGTTACCTCCGTCTGACCTTTTAACATATTAGGGAACGTTCAAGTATTACGTAACAAAATGATCAAAATTTGCGTTACGTAATACTTGAACGTTCCCTTATCTCAGAGACAATTCTGAGGACATATTATAATCGTCTACCGAAGATACCGCTGCGTAGTTCCTCTGCCTAAAACGTTTATTTTTTTTGTCGATTTTTTTTTCTTACCTCCGTATGACAAAAAAATTAAAATAATATTGTTTGAGATATTACCATTAATCGGAATAAATTCAGTTATGACTCATCAACGTTGAAAATAAACACAGAAACATAGGCTTACGGAATAATTTTGCCGAATTATGAGGGAAATTTTTATAAAACATTTGACGACTAATTTGTCACATACAACAATATTGAATATACATATTAACTATAAATATGTAAATATATCGGTGTTTTATGCGAGCACTGGAAATTCGCCGATGACTGGATATTCACGCTGTTCTAGAAAAATTTTTAAATGACATGACAACTTTCATTTTTTTTTCTTTTTGGAATTTGTTATATGAGCTCTAATTAAAAAAATAAGACCAAAATTTTAAAAATCGTTAGAGCTGTTTTTGAAAAAAATGTGTTTTTTAGAAAATATCTCTGATATTTCACGCTAACATACTCGGATTACCCTCGATGTCTCGGAATTTGACCAAACTTGGCATAGTAGTACCACTATAGTACCTAAGCACTCCATCCAATTTTTTTTCAAAACGGTCCATCCGTTCACTATACTGGGTGTCCCACCAAGTTCTTGATATAGCTTATCTCCGTTATTTGAAAAGGTATTAAAGTTTGCAAAAAATATCATTAAATCAAAGCCAAAGAAGATTTTACTGACTTATTCAAAACCGCCCCTTGCTTATCCACTCCCTTGAAACTACCACCAAGTTCTGTTTTTCAAATAGCACCACCCCCTAATTCTTATTGAAGACTATGAAAGTACACTTTATTCTGAATTTAACCATTTATTATACGTGGTATCTTAAATTGTGAGGGGCTCTAAATAACAAAAATTATTTATTAATAGAAGGGTGGTATTTAAAACAAAGTTGCGGGTAGTTCCAGGAGAGTGGAGAGAGTTATTGTGAGTTGGTTTTGTATATATTAATCAATTTTCCTTTGGGTACAATTTAACGTAAGTTTTTGGAAAATTTTCTGGATAAATTTAAAATGAAATGTGCTTTCATATTCAGTAAAATAGGGGAGTGCTATTTAAAAAACTAGTTAGAGGTAGATCCAAGAGGGTGGGTTAATAAGGAGTAGTTTTGCATACGTCAGGAAATTCTACTTTGACTCCAATTTAATTTTATTTATTTTTTTAACTTTTTTATCTTTTTAAATAACGGATATATAGGCCGTCTAAAACCTGGTGGGACTTTATTATTACTAAATAATAATTGTTATTGGAAGCCCTTAAAAGAATAAGATACTATTTATAATACATGGTTTAATTCAAAAAATGAAATGTAATTTCATATTCTTAGATAAAAATGGGGGTGGGAGGTGTTATTTGAAAATCAGAGGGTGGGGTGGTTACAAGGGAGTGATTGAGCAATGGGGGGGGGTGAATAAGTCAATAAAATCTTCTTTGGCTCCCATTTAACGCTATTTTTTACAAAAAATTTACCTTTTCAAATAACGGAGATATAACTTGTCTAGAACCTGGTTGGTGGGACACCCGGTATCGTGAACGGATGGAACGTTTTGAAAAAAAAATTAGATGGAGTTTAGGTACCATATTGGTACCTCTATGCCAAGTTTGGTCAAAATCCGAGACATCGAGGGCAACCCGAGTATGTTAGCGTGAAATATCAGAGATATTTTCTAAAAAACACATTTTTTTCAAAAACGGCTCTAACGATTTTTAAAATTTTGGTCTTATTTTTTTAATTAGAGCTCATATAACAAATTCCAAAAAGAAAAAAAATGGAAGTTGTCATGTCATTTAAAAGTTCTTCTAGAACAGCGTGTATTACAATACGAAGAAAACAAATATAAAACAATCAGATCAAGGCTGACGTGAAAAAGTCCAAAATGATCAAAATTTGCGTTACATAATACTTGAACGTTCCCTATTGTATAATTTCAAACAATCTGTATTCTGGTATTAAAATATAATGAATCAAAAATTTCAAAAAAAATCGCCTTCTTAAGAAAAAAATTGAAAATTCAGCCCCTTAAAAAATTATTTAAAGAAATTAAAAATTATATGGTCAAAAAGAGCGTTTATTAAGCTGGTATGTTAAAATACTTACTGTGCCCATATGGGGACAACGGGATAAAATGGGTTAATATCGATTCATTAGTTTAAGTGTTTGTTTCGTTTTCATTTGGTTGTGAGTAGTAGTAGTTTATTTTTAATAAAAAAACAAAAATAATGTTTTTTTTATTGTTAAATGAAAAACAATAAATAAATTATTGCCATAACTAAATAAATAATAAAAACTTGATTTACTGGAATTTTATATTTTAAATTTTATTCTCTTGCATTAGTGAAAAAAAAAACTGTATCCATAAATAAATTCTGTATTGCATATTTGAAATTCAACTGAAGCAAAGATAATAAATAATAATTTATTATCAAAAGATATGGAAAAATATACAGTAGGTATATAAAAGTTTAATGAATCATAATAATTCAACAGATAAAATAACGCTGTAAAGACAAAACACACACGTGCGCATAATATGTTACACAAGACGTTCTATAAGTAGAGGTATAAACAAAATTAAGTGGATTCTATATCCAAAAATATATAAAAAAAATTCTATAAAGGGTGGTGCGGAAATCATCCCTAAGGGAGCTACTACCCTCCATCTATACTACAGTTTTTTACGGAGTTATTCAGAAATAGGTTCGAGAAATTTAAGAGGTGATTCCACGTTAAAAAATATGAAAAAATGTTCCTATAAAGGTTGGTCCGGAAATGAGCCCTAAGGGAGCTGCGGCCCTTCGAAGTTGGACATATTGAATGGGGAACAAAAAAAGCACCAATAAAATTTTAAAGCTGCAGGGCTATTCTTCATTTAAAACTACTCAAAAAAGTATTCTTCACCAAAACACCTAAATTTAATATTAAAGGAGTAATAAAATAAAAAAGTCCAAATAAATTTTTAGTGGCACAAAATGTTACTTCCTCTCAATTGCATTTTCTTTGAAAACGGCTGCTCCTACAGTGTTACACTATATGACATTTTTTATGTATTATTTTTTTTTTTTTGAAGGAATATTTTTTACAAAAAATCCAAAAAATATACATAAAAAAAAATTGGGGCAAAAATGTGTTAATTTCACATATTTAGTCCGTCTAGGCTCGCCTCTGGATAAGTTTAAAAAATAAATTAACATAAACTTATTGCCCTTATTAATACATGCAAAAGCTCATCGCTCTAGCTTAAAGGGTACAAGAGTTTACTTATTACCTTATTTTTATTACAATTTTAAAGAGCCGTAGCTCCCTTAGGACTCATTTCCGGACCAACCTTTATAGGAACTTTTTTTCATATTTTTTAACGTAGTTAAATTTCTTGAACTTATTTATGAATAACCCTGTATATTTCTGGGACTCTAAACACCACAGCAACGAAATTTTGCACATCTCTTAACATTGATAAAAAAAACACACACACAAAGAAGTAAGGGTTTTTTTTTAAATAATAAAAAAATCTAAATTAAAAAAAATACCTTATTTTTACCAAGAAAACGTTACCAGCCGAATACTTTGGGCAAGAAACCTATGGTCCAAATTTGGCCTGTAGCTCATAGACAGGCAGACCGATCGACATACAAAACTTTTTTTGAGGAAATTCCCTTTTTGCACACAAACGTCAAAAAAAGTAAAAAAACTAGACTTTAAGGGAAAGTAAAATACAAGTTTCCTGTAAAGCAATAATATCAATCATCTTATGTTTTTAAAAGGATGCATCCGGATGCTATCTATGATAGTTAACACTGACACTCTTCAAAATCTATTAAAAATGGATTTTCCATGTGACACGTAACACGTTCATATTATATTATATTATATTATATTCAGGAGCCGGTGAAAATTTTCAACAATTCATTTTTTCCCTGCTAAATTTTACAAGGCGATTCACATTAAATCTCGGATTAAGATAATTAACGTTTTTTGTAAAGAAAACGAGTGAAAGCATTAAAAAAAATCTGGGAAAATAACAAACTCGTAAACGTGCTTTTAGCCTTTTTCCTGATATGCCAAGTTTCTCCTTGAAGATATAAATGTGTCAAAATATATTTTTAAGGTTATTTATCATGACATATTTGTAGATTTTTTTTTAAATAATAAAAAAATGAAAATTAAAAAAAATACCTTACTTTTAGCAAGAAAACGTTTCCAGCCGAATACTTTGGGCGAGAAACCTATGGTCCAAATTTGGCCTGTAGCTCATAGACAGGCAGACCGATCGACAGACAAAACTTTTTTTGAGGAAATTCCCTTTTTGCACACAAACTTCAAAAAACGTAAAAAATCTAGACTTTAAGGGAAAGCAAAAAAAAGTTTCCTGTAAATCAAAAAAATCAATCATCTTATGTTTTTAAAAGGATGCATCCGGATGCTATCTATGATAGTTAACACTGACACTCTCCAAAATCTATTAAAAATGGATTTTCCATGTGACACGTAACACGTTCATATTATATTATATTCAGGAGCCGGTGAAAATTTTTAACAATTCATTTTATCCCTGCTAAATTTTACAAGGCGATTTACATTAAATCTCGGATTAAGCTAGCTAGCGTTTTTTGTCAATGAAAGCATTAAAAAAAATGTGGGGAAATAACAAACCCATAAACGTGCTTTTGGCCTTTTCCCTGATATGCCAAGTTTCCCCTTGAGATATAAATGTGTCAAAATATATTTTTAAGGTTATTTATCATGCAAAAATAGACTTTTTTGTTACCACGCTTTTTTTAACCTTATTAACCCTTATTCTCCGGTTGGAATAAATAATATTTTTTTTCAGTTCTCTTATTATGGAGATTGAAGATGGAGATTCAAATACATAGAACCCATTTTCTTTAGATTTACAGTAACATTTAAAAACCATTTTCTTTGAAAATGTGCTCTCATGTACTTAATTTGTGACATGTAATGTTTAACAAATTTTTTCTCCACTCTTTTTCTTGACAGAAAACGTCACATAATCAAGCTATTATCATAGTTCCTTTGAAATAAATAAATTTTTGAATAGGTTATCACGTAATCAAAAGTTACTTTATAAATTCCCATTTGATATAAAATTTAGATCTGTCGTAGGTCAAAATATATATTTTTGTAAAAAGAGCACAAAATGACAACATTTTTTCTACGATCTAAAATAAATAAATTTCAGATAGTAAGTTACTTTACAAGGTCGCAGCACTTGAGTACAATTTTCTGCAAATCTGTTGGTGTAAAAGTAAAATCCTAATCACAGTAACTCTCAATAATTCCTTCGTAACAACAAATATATAGCACACAAATATTTAGGACACAAAATTGATATTTAATTAAAAATAAATAATATTATAAAAAAAACAGCGCACCAACATCTCGTCGCAATTTAGATCTGTCGTAGGTCAAAATATATATTTTTGTAAAAAGAGCACAAAATGACAACATTTTTTCTACGATCTAAAATAAATAAATTTCAGATAGTAAGTTACTTTACAAGGTCGCAGCACTTGAGTACAATTTTCTGCAAATCTGTTGGTGTAAAAGTAAAATCCTAATCACAGTAACTCTCAATAATTCCTTCGTAACAACAAATATATAGCACACAAATATTTAGGACACAAAATTGATATTTAATTAAAAATAAATAATATTATAAAAAAAACAGCGCACCAACATCTCGTCGCATATAACTGACAGATGTTTTACGATTGACATGCCGGTTGCCTACATTGTGCGAGCAAAAAAAATTACTTTTCTGCTTGCTGTCATACTAAGAAATAGGTTATTTTGAAGTCTGAAAACTTCATTTGTTTTTGTAGAAATGTTAACTTTTATATTAGATCGTAGAAAAACACTTTTTAAAGACTGTTTTTACCACTTGGCACCAGCATTATTGTTTGTTACTGTTAAAATACCTTAACCTAAATGTAATGTATGACTCGGTTAATAAAAAATAAGATTTTGGGTACCTGTATCACATTTTTTATGCATCAACTTGAAGCCTTTAAGCGCGCAAGTGAACCGGATCCAGAACCTGGCAATTTAAAAATAGCTTGGATTTTATCACAGTAAACCAAAAAATGTGCATTATACATATATTTGCATATATGCATATATGCAAAATTAATAAAGACTATATAAAACAGTCTACTAAACACAAAAACAAGTTCAAAATCTTCACACACAACAGGCTTTTCTCATTGGCTGTCAAACTTAACGGTAGGTCATAAGTTGCGTATTGAACTAATGCTGTTCACATAGCTGGTTTATAAAGATTAAAAACAATTTTTTTACTTATAATAATAACAATAACAATATCTTACTTTCATGTGATATATATGTTATTCTTAGCTAGAATTAACACAATTTTATTTTAAAACATAATAATTATACTTTTGTTTCTCTCTCTCTTTCCGTGTACAACTTTTCTCTTTATCTAATCTAAATGTGCCATTGACCATTAGAATGTTCATTTGTAAAATTCAGCCGGGAGAAAATAACCAGTTGAAAAAGTTTACCAGCTTTTATGAAGTCTAAAAGGCAACTGAAATGATAAATGGCATTTACAAATATCAATAAGCTAAATTCACTCGACCATATATTTCAAACAATTAATCTTTTACAAGACATATTTAATAATTAAAGTGACTCAATTTGATATATTTTTCCTATTTTTCTAGTTTGTAAAATACTAGAACAAGAATAATAATATTGATGAAAGATTAATAAATAGGGTAAATACTGTTACTACGAATTTGTCGAATATAAGGATTTAACATTTATTGTATTTAATATCAATGTTTAAAAAATCACGAAAAATGAAATTGCAAAGGAGGAAATAGTAAAAAAATTAAAAACATATATGCAGGGTTTCGAGAAAAATTCATTTTTAAAAAAATTACAGGACATGTCCCTAAAAAGTGTTACTATTTAAAGAGTCCATAACTCACTTAATATTTATTTTTTATCCAGGGTGTAACCACATTTATTTTTCTTAGTTTTTGCTGCGAAATCGCCTTGCAGGGTTAAATTATTTTATTAGCGCTTTTTTTAGGACCTATATAAGAGACCTACATTCAATGGGCCGTAAGTTCATTAAGACCGATTTGCGGCCCTATGTTTATAAAACCTTTTTTTCATATTTTTTGATGTAGTATATACATATAGGTACATGTACCTTCAAGAATGGACGCGAGATCTGGGACACCCTGTTTTATTATTATAATTAGAAGTTTGTTTGGTCTATTTAACAGGCTTTTCTGAATATGAATTAGTTTGAATGGAATGAATAAAAATATAGTCTGTAGCTGTAGCTTAGTGATGGTGGAGTTGCATCGGTCATAAATTGGTGGGCACCATTACTGGTTGAGAACATTGTTAATCTTTTTTTGGGTGGTAGGTCTGTACACCATTGCTTCTGTGTAGTGGGTAAGGTCAGTTATTCAATGCACGTTCTTTATCTGAAACAGAAACATTATTGGCTAAACTTATCTACCCTATGAAAAATGACCAATAGAAATCAAATACAAACCAATAGAAATTTGTATTGGTTTTTATTGGTCTCTATTGGTTTTATTGGTCTTTATTGGTATTAAAATTAAACTCTATTGGTTTATATTGGTCTGTGTTGGAAAAATTTTTTACTGGTTATTACCAATACAAAACGTATTGGTCTGTATTGGTTCTTTTCCAAAATATATGTTATTTTATTGGTATGTATTGGTTTAAATTGGATATTATATTTATTGGTAAATACCAATACAAAACTTATTGGTCCGTATTGGTTTATTTAAATATTTTTTTTAATATATATTGGTATCTAATGGTTTATATTGGACTTTATATTTATTGGTAAGTACCAATACAAAAACCTTATTTTTGTATTGGTTTGTATTGGTTTATATTTGACCAAATATCGATATTATATTTATTGGTAAATTCCAATATAAAAACTTATTGGTCTGTATTGGTCTTTTTTAAATATTTTTTTTTATATTGGTATCTAATGGTTTATATTGGATATTATATTTATTGGTAAATACCAGTACAAAAACCTTCTTTTTTGTATTGGTTTATATTTGACGAAATATCGATATTATATTTATTGGTAAATACCAATACAAAAACTTATTGGTCTGTATTGGTCTTTTTCAAATATTTTTTTTATATTGGTATCTAATGGTTTATATTGGATATTATATTTATTGGTAAATACCAGTACAAAAACCATCTTTTTTGTATTGGTTCATATTTGTCGAAATATCTATATTATATTTATTGGCACATACCAATACAAACACTTATTGGTCTGTACAGACCAATACGTATTGGTCTTTTTCAAATATTTTTTTTATATTATAATATTAATACCAATTGGTATCTAATGGTTTGTATTGGATATTATATTTATTGGTAAATACCAATAAAAAAAACTTTTTTTTTTCTATTGGTTTGTATTGTTTTATATTTGATATTATATTTATTGGTAAGTACCAATAAAAAAAAATATTTTTTCTATTGGTTTATATTTTATATTATATTTATTGGCAAATACCAATATAAAAACTTTTAATATTATTTATGTTTGAAACTGCCCCTTGTCTGGGTTGAATCTGCCTCGCTCTTGGGCTGATTCAGCCATTTTGCAGCCTGTGATTTAAACAGCAAAAAAAAATATTAAATATTTATTTTATAAAATTTTTAACTACAGCTATTTATAGACAAAGGTTTGAAGTTTACGACAATGGAAAAATTATTTTGAAATATTTATATTTTACAAAGATATAAATTTTTTGGCAAAAAGCTTTTTGGCTTTGGCACTAGTCGTTGAACCTTCCCCTACAATTTTTTATTGCAATAAGATACATTTTATGCCTCTCTATTGGTCTGTATTGGTCTCTATCGGTTATTTTATTGGAAAGCCCATTATAAACCAATAGAAAACGACTTACACAAGATTGTATTGGTAATTTCCAATAATACGTTTTTCGAGTCTCTATTGGTTTTTTTTCGGTTTGTATTCGGTTATTGTACTGGTCTATATTGGAGTTTACCAATAGAAACCGACTTACGTAAGTCGTTTTCTATTGGTCTGTATTGGTATATACCAGTTCAATAACCGAGTACAAACCTCAAAAAAACCAATAGAAAATTTCTTCTGTTCTCTATTGGTCATTTTTCATAGGGTACTTGGGTATTGGCTATCGTTGATATAATACCACCCTATGAAAAATGACCAATAGATACCAATATAAAAAAAAATATTTAAAAAAGACCAATACAGACCAATAAGTTTTTGTATTGGAATTTACCAATAAATATAATATCGATATTTGGTCAAATATAAACCAATACAAACCAATACAAAAATAAGGTTTTTGTATTGGTACTTACCAATAAATATAAAGTCCAATATAAACCATTAGATACCAATATATATTAAAAAAAATATTTAAATAAACCAATACGGACCAATAAGTTTTGTATTGGTATTTACCAATAAATATAATATCCAATTTAAACCAATACATACCAATAAAATAACATATATTTTGGAAAAGAACCAATACAGACCAATACGTTTTGTATTGGTAATAACCAGTAAAAATTTTTTCCAACACAGACCAATATAAACCAATAGAGTTTAATTTTAATACCAATAAAGACCAATAAAACCAATAGAGACCAATAAAAACCAATACAAATTTCTATTGGTTTGTATTTGATTTCTATTGGTCATTTTTCATAGGGCATTCTATTGATGTTTTATTAGTAACTATCTATAGGTCGATTCAGGCATAATTATCACAAACTACACTAAACTGAATTAATAAATTAAGAAATTAACAAAATTAAGAAACATAACCTCAAATTTTATAATAAATTTTCCGTGGTATGCAACAATAAGGTAACTGCTAAATGGATAATAGGCATGTGTAAATAGGAATTTTTAAAATACAGATGTGTCGCCATCTTCATTTTTATTTTGATACTTGGATAACGATTCTTTATAAAATGTTGCACTAAAGTTAGTGTATTTCAGAAATTCTTTTTCTATGGTGTATTTTAAGATTCTATTATTATTTTATGCTATATTTTTTCTTTTATCTTAATTGTTGCATACCACGGAAAATGTATTATAGAATTTAAGGTTATGTTTCTTAATTTTGTTAATTTCTTAATTTCTTAATTCAGTTTAGTGTAGTTAGTGATAATTATGCCTGAATCGACCTTATCTGACTAACACTTCCGTACAATGATTATCTCTAAAAAGCATTTCCAGAAACTTTCTTATCATCCGCAAACATTGCTTTGATATTACTACAAGATTAAACTTAAGATCACAATATATGAATTAATAAAAATAAATATATAAATAAACATCGGTCCGAAAACTGATCCTTGGGGACGCCTCTATTGACTGATAAAATTAGAGGTTAATATAAATTTTAAAATTCATATGATTTAAACCAATTTTTTTACTGTTTTATAGAAAATTTTAATGAATCTTTAATGTACCCCTTAAATTTACGATGACAATGTAATATTAAAGTTTATCCTAAAATTAAGTTTTAAAATTACAATATTATAGGATTTTAAAAATTTCTTTAAATTTACTTAACTTTTAACTTTACGAAGTTTTATCCTAAAATCATGTTTTAAAATCAAAGCAATCAAATCATTTATTTGTGTTATCTTATTATTTACACACGTCAGAGTTCGTAAATAATAAAAAATATATATAATAGATACAGAGAAATAAGTATTTGATAGGTCCAAAAAGATAAATATATAAGAGACACAAATATCTACATAAATATAAATACAAATACAGATAAAAATATAAATAAATAAAATTATAAATATGACTACTTATATAAAAAAATATATCAAAAAAATCATTAAAATTATTAAATAATTTAAACAATTTTTTTTTAATTCGTCAAAATTGTAGAAAGCTTTTTTAAACAAATACTTTTTGATCTTAGCTTTAAACAAATTTATATTTAACTCTTTGACCTCACTCAGAAAATGTCATTGTAATTTTAATACTAAATTTTATTTGTAAATACATATTTGTTATTTATATCGCCACGATTGGTATTTAATACTTTACTTGTGATATTAAATACTGGAATGTGTGTATTGTATACAAAATGTTTTCATACTAACATAGAGACCGTGCTGGTACATTTGAATCCCCACGCAACATGTGTTTATTAGTAATCGGTAAATAATACTAAAATTTTTATTAGTAATAATATAAAGATTGCAACCACACACAATTACACACTGATAAAATAATCGATCCTTTTTTTTTACTTTTCTCTGTATTATTACTAATCAAAATTGTGGTATTATTTACCGATTGTTATTTTACTAAATACTGTAACATACTTTAAACTATATCAATAACACAACAACTACAACTTAAAGTATACCATACTATAACTGATATAATTTACCAAATGTTACAGTATTAATAAACACATGTTGCGTGGGGATCCAAATACACCAGCATGGTCTCTATGTTAGTATGACAACATTTTGTATACAATACACACATTGCAATATTTAATATCACAAGTAAAGTATTAATAACACAGCCCCACAAAAAAAAAAAAAAGTCTGGATCTCTAGACCAGACATGTGTATCCTTATGTATTTTTGCCCGCTGAATCCGAATCCGAGGTCAGAAAAAGCCCTACACCCCAGGAATCGGCCCCAGAGGCCGAAAATGGCCGCTGAAAGGTGTGAAACGGGAATTCCGGCATGACGGATGCTCAGGGCAGGTTGAGATTGCATTCTCAAGGCAAAGTCGAATTAGTGGCTAACGGTGGTTAGATCCGACAAGCATCGCGGCCCCTGAGGCCGGAAAATGGGCCCTTGGGGCCCGAAAAATCGAGATTTTCACGTCGGGATCGCAGTACTTGGATTTTCTTGAAACTTCAAACTGCAGCTACGTAAAGAGGCTGGAACCTCTTCCAGGCCCATTGAAATTCACGCCCAGGGTCCGGAAAATGGGCCCTCAGGGCAGGAAAATCAAGATTTCCACGTCGTCATCACGGCATTGACGTTTCTATGGACTTTCAAACTCAGGAAACACTGACGATGTTGGAACAATTCGTGGCTCATTGAAATGTATGCCCGAGGCCCAGAAAATGGGCCTGAAGGGCCGGAAATCGAGAATCCCATGTCAGAATCACGGCACTCAAGTTTATATGGACTTTCAAACTCAGGAAACACTGAAGATGTTGGAACAACTTCAGGCCCATTGGAATTCATGCCCGGTGCAAAGAAAATGGTCCTTAAGGCCTGGAAAATCGAGATGTCGGAATCACGGCAGTCGAATTTTTATGGAGTTTCAAACTTGAGAACCACCTACGATGGTGGAACAGGTCGAGGCCCATTGTAAGTCAAGCCTAGGGTCCAGAAAACGGGAACTCGGGGTCCGGAAAACTGAGATGCGCCCCTGGGATCGCAACACTCGATTTTCCGTGCAATCTTAAGAAGAGTTTTAGAGTCCATAGAAATTTGAGTGCCGTGATGACGACGTGGAAATCTTGATTTTCCCGCCCTGAGGGCCCGTTTTTCGGACCCTGGGTGTGAATTTCAATGGGCCTGGAAGAGGTTCCAGCCTCTTTACGTTGCTGCAGTTTGAAGTTACAAGAAAATCGAAGTGCTGCGATCCCGACGTGAAAATCTCGATTTTTCGGCCCCCAGGGGCCCATTTTCCGGCCTCAGGGGCCGCGATGCCTGTCGGATCTAAGCTCGGTTACCCACTAATTCGACTTTGCCTTGAGAATGCAATCTCAACCTGCCCTGAGCATCCGTAATGCCGGAATTCCCGTTTCACACCTTTCAGCGGCCATTTTCGGCCTCTGGGGCCAATTCCTGGGGTGTAGGGCTTTTTCTGACCTCGGATTCGGATTCAGCGGGCCAAAATACATAAGGATACACATGTCTGGTCTAGAGATCCGGACTTTTTTTTTGTGGGGCTGTGTAATCAATGGTATCGATATGAATAAAAAATATGTATTAACAAATAAGATTCAGTAATAAAGTGCTCCATAGGTAAAACATTAAGTATAAAACTTAGGGGCAAAGTAATTTATGCCTGTCTGATTTTTTACTAATCTTGTAAAATCAGGAACACTGCAGCTTTATTCCTTGTATTAAAACCATGTATTAAAGAATGACTTTTGTATGATTTGATATTGTTTTTAAAATACATAGCGGTCCAAAAGTCACCCCCCCCCCCTCTTAACTTTTGAACGAGTTTAGATATCGACTTCAAATTTAGAACTCTTAAATAAGACAACTTAAACTATCTTTAAGCATATATTTGATACTTTTAGCTTTTAAAATGTGGGCAGGGGGGCATGGGGCGACATTTTTTTAAATGGAAAGGTGGGTCGTGTGATACATCATTTTAAAGCTTATAAAATTCTCCATTTAACTGTATATTTTTTATTTTTTTAAACATTTTTTTTTTTTGGTTTAAAATAGGGTTGAAAATGGGTATTTTTGTCAAAATTTCTCTAAAAAATACAAACAATTTTTTAAAAATGCCTAAATGAAAAAAAGTAAATTATACTTTTAAACTAAATTTAGTTGACATAAATAAAAATTAACAAAAAAAAAACTTAAAAATTTATTTTTTTAGCACAAAAAACTGAAAAATTAAAACCTTAAAAAACATGTTTAAAAATTTTAAAAATGTATGGTTATATAGAGAATTTTAAAGGCTTTAAAATGATGTATCACACGATTCCCCTTTCCATTAAAAAAAATTCCCCCCATGCCCCCCTGCTCACATTTTAAGAGATAAAAGTACCAAATATATGCTTAAAGATAGTTTAAGTTGTCTATTTAAGAGTTCTAAATTTGAAATCGATATCTCAACTCGTTCAAAAGTTAAGAGGGGGGGGTGACTTTTGGATATAATATAGGATATAAAGGCAGGGCAGGGTCAGAATTTCAAGTAAAATAAAATGAGCCTTACAATCTTCACATTAACTTAATTCACCCAATATTCTTATTGCCCGCATTTGCAGCTTTTTTACAATATTATTTTAAAATTATGGTATGAAATTGGGCAAAATTTTCAATTTTAAAGTCCAAAGTTAAAGCAAAAATGTACTGTTACTGTAAAATTTTAATTTTACAATTGTTTTAAATAATTGCAGATTATTCGTACCGGAAACATTTTTTACAGTAGATTATTTTTTCTTGTAGGTATATTTATTTTAAATAACAGTTAGTAATATATTTTTTATTTTTTTTTTCAGGTAAGTGTAAACTTCATATGAAAAACAGTAAGGCGAAGTTTCATTCAGGTATTTATACTAACTTTTTTTTAAAAGCATTAATAGTTTTTATCAAGGTGGGCATTGAAATCGTACATTTTACAACAAAGTTTAATTTAGTTTGACAGGTAAGTATTAATTTTTAAAGTAAGGTTATTTATTTGTCAAATTCAAAACATATCAAAGCAAAAACAGTATCCGCTTTGATTTTTTTTTCTAAAAATTAAAATTAGCAGAATAAAATTTATCGAAAAAACAACCTAATTTACATAACTTTTTTAATTATAAAGTATTATAAGAATAATTTAAATAGTACAATACAAAAAACTAACGAAAAATCCAGTACTTACTGTATTTCACCCTAGACGGTTTTTGTCAAAAGCTTAACCCAACTTTTATTTAAAATCTCTTGTCAAAATGATATGATGTTGCAAAATTTATGATTTCAATGCCTTCCTTGAAAAAACCTATTAATGCTTTTTAAAAAAATTCGGCAGTTAAGAACTACTATCCTATTCATGTGAACTAAACCGAGGAGTTAATCTGCCGAAAATTTCGTTTTTAGAAAATTACGCAAACAAAAGTAACGCATAATCACAAGAGGTTACGAAGGTTATATGAAAGATTACGTAAAAATTACGCAGACCTTGTACAGGGATTACGCGGCAAATTAACCCCTCGTACTAAACTCTAAGAGCAATTATTAGAAGGCAAGAAGACTATTAAACACTTCTAAAAAAATATCCAATCCAATCCAATTCCAATAATGGCATTTTTTTATGATAGCTTGCCAGCTCGATCTACTATTATTTACGGCCTACACAAAACCGTCTCACTTTGTAGTGATGTTTGCGCAGGGGCCAACTTATAAAACATTTGTGAAATTCATAAAAAGTTAACCACGTGTACAACGAAATCAATTGAATTTAAATTTAATATCACGTATTAATAATCACGACTCACTTAAAACTTTACAATTAAACGAACACTTTCACGACATTACATAAAATAAAAAGTAAAATTAATCAAGTCCTGTGTATATCAATGATTACAATGCTGATGCTGGAATAAATCCGCCAGAGCTGTCACACCCGTCCCTTACAAAGACCACGCTGCGACTGTAAAAAAATATAAATCTATTCTGGAAAAAGGGTTTAAGGTTATAAACACGGCCCGGATCGAAGTAGCCATTTATCGGGGGCATACAAAAATTAAAACTCTTTTTTTAACTGAATAGACACTTTAAACTATTATTCACCAAGCGGAATGTCATATCGACGCTGTAAATACTCCGTGAGTCACTTGGTCATGGTCCATGACTTATGAAGAAAGACTTTAATTTTTTTTTTTTGAAAATTTAATTCCCTTTTCAAAAACCGAATAATTAATAAAGAAACACAATATTTTTGTATTAACTATTTGTTTTTTGAAAAGATAAACAATTTTCAAAAAAAAAAAAACGAAAAAATTAAGTCCTTCTCCATGAGTCATGGACTATCACCAAGTGACTGAGTATTAACAGCGTCGACTTGACATTCCGCTGAACAATAGTTTAAAGTGTCTTTTGACTTGAAAAAAAAGTTTTTTAGCATTATAATTTTTGCATGCCCCCGGTAAATGGCTACTTCGATCCGGGCTATAGTTATAAATAAAGAATATCCACAAACGACAATAATTACAAATTACTTAATTAAAATTTTTATCAAAAACTAGATTAAATATACTATTCTGCAATTTGCTCATCCCAAGACACGTAAGAAACTTTTCAAGTCCTAGCTGGAAACTCCAACTTGTATTTTTTTTTTGTTTCTTTTCCTCGTGCAATTTATATTTTACATACCTACTATGCGCTGCTGGAAGTCAAGTGTTTTCTTGCATAAGAGGAAACATTTAAGGCATATCCAGAAGCTTGCATAAGAACATAAGACATAATAATGCGGTGCCGTGATTGGCTTACAAGATACATGACGGAATATCAAGCCAATCACGGCATCGCACTGTTATGTATTACGTTCTTATGCGAGCCTGTGAATATGCCTTAATACTTAGCGATATATTTTTTTCATGTGAACAGCATGCTTTTAATGTTAAAGGGTATTAGAAATGTGTTCCATAGCCTGAAAGAATATGCTTAATTTTTTATGGGTTTTAAGATATTAAAGTACCGTCCACAGCCTCGCATAACTTAACGTTATATCGCACCCTTGCTTCAAAAGTGACACCTCAAAAAAAAAAAATTGGTTTGGTTTGTTCCTCCCCACTTGATCAATGAAACATGTACAAAGTCCAATTTATAACTCGAATATAACGTAACATAAACTAATTGGAGATTGTATATGTTATCATTCATCAAGTAACCAAACCAAACCTAAATTTTTTGTTGTGTCACTTTGAAGCAAGGGTGCGATATGTCTGCGCAAAAGACACATGACGTCACATCAAGTTAATCATGCATTGCACACTATGTATTATATTTTGTTTGGTTATGCGAGGCTCTGGATGGCGCAGCGCCATTGGCGCTTAAGCCCAAACAATAGATACTTTATGGCTATTAATTTTAATTAAACTATTAATAATTTAAAATTAATTTAAACATAATATTACGTTTTATTATTTTAATCCAGTTTTCTGAAAATATTAATTTCATAAACATTTAATAATGGAATAATTATTATTATTATAAACAAAAAGCTATACGTAGCGCCAATATTTAAAATAATTAAATTTTGATAAAAAATTAAATGATTTTTTAATAAATAAAAAAAACAAAGATATAAAAATTTGATCGTCTTAGGGCCACCACATTTTATTTTAAACAACAAACAAATAATATTTTGGGAAGAAACACTTATTTTAAGGAAAAACAACCAAATATAATTTTCACAAGGGGGAAAAATTTTCCGGAAAATTTAGGTACTATTTAACATAAGTCGGCTTCTGTATTGTTTAATTAAAATTATCGGATGTGGTAATTTATAATGTACCTAATTAAATAGTCGAATATTTATTAAATCTGAAATTTTGTTATATTTTAATGTAATAATTTGTCGTAAACACCTGGTTCGTTTGTTTGAAATAAATTTTGTAGAACGTTTGAGGATTTTAAATTATCAGCGAATAAAGCCGGTTTTATGGGACTTCTGTAGTTGACATATTTAAACTGCGCGCGGTAGAGAGGAAGTGAGAAGGCATGGCACTACAAAAATGTGATTGGCGGATTAATATCGCTTATTATTGGTCGACATCAATGATTGTTTAAAAGGATCTTTATACTTTTTAGATTTTTTTTAATTTTTTTTTTCACTCTTTAATTAGTAACATGAAAAAAAAAATAATTATCCCTTTAAATAGGTCCACAGAGTTTCTAGGTACCATGATAGATGAAAAACTCAATATTAAGGAACTATTGATTTTATGTGCAAAAATCTAACCAAACCATTTTTTAATGTCGGGTTGTTTAAGGGGCACCTGCACCAACCTTGGTTTAACTTTAAACTTGGATTAAATTGACGGCCGAGCAATCAGAACGCAGCATTTTTAACTTAAATTTGGTTTGGACTTTTTAATAAAATAATAAAAACTTTACAATTTAAAATTGACAATACAATTGACACGAACAAACTAGCTTAGGACGCTAGACCTTCTTTCCACACGAATATACGTGCGGAAAGTGGCATCTTACTGCATGGTCGTAGAAAATAGTATATTACATAACTAGTGTGGAAAGTGACATATTTCACGCGAGTAGGAAGGTTTACCAACGAGCCGTAAGGCGAGTGAGGAAACCCCACGGGTGTAAAAAATACACTTTCCAACGAGTTATGTACACTATTTTTCCTACGATCCTGAAAAAATATAAAGTTTCTTAATTTAATATTTTCTAGTTTTTATTATTTATTCAAAGAATTTTTGAGAAAAGCAAAGCATAAAAAATAGCATACAAATTTATGTATGTTAAACAGAAAATATGATTTTCTTTCACTTTTAGTTTTCTTGGTATTTAAATTTTTTTAAATAAAATATAGAATTATAGTACCTAGCTGTTTAATGGGTTGCCTATAATACAAGCCTCTTGTGTAAATCAAGACAACATTGACAGTTTTATAATTAAATGGGATTTCTTTAGATATGTTCCCATAAAAAAACAGTAAAATTGTACAGTTTTACAATTTCAGAAGAAAAAGACCGTGTCTTTTTATGAAATGTAAGATAACTAAATCAAAAATTAAGTAATTTTTATAAAATCTAGACATAAATAAAACATCCCAAGTTATATCTTGGTCGAACTAGTAAGGTTACAACTATAGTTTCTATTTTTGACATGAAAAATAGAAATATTTGGATTGGAACACATAAAAGGCTGTGATGATGGAAAATGGCATATAAAACGAGGTGAGCTAAATTCGAAAATCTACAACGTAAATTAAGGCAAACCTACATACGTAAAATTAGGCAAACTTACATACATAAATATCAAACTAGGGTGATATAAAGATATCAAACTAGTGTAATATAAGGCGTTTTCTGAAGAACAAAAGAGTGTGCTAAATGTAATTTTCATAAGGGATCGTAGGAAAAATATATATCAGGAACCGAGAAATCTCTATTGAAAAAACTATCACTTCTATTGAAAGACCCGTTAGTTATACGTAAGCCAAGAGTATAATGTTAATACGAAGCAATTAACATGAATTAATAGGGTGTTATTTTATATCGGTAATAATTTTCAACGAATATGGTAAAGTGTGGTTATTAAATATTATGAATGGGAAATCCTATATTCGGATTGAAAATTGCTAGTTAAATACCTTTAAATCATATTTTATAGTGTTATAGTTCATACCATCAAATATTTTATTATTTTATGTTATTTGAAATAAAATTAATACGTAAATTTTAATTAAAAATTAATTTAATAAGACATAAGGTTTAAAAATAAAATAAAATTGTACATAAGTACATAATTTTATATAAATACGCTGATGAAAAAAAATTATTAAACGATTCCGTATCAGTTCAGCTGATTAGGTCTACATGGTCGACTGCGAGGGGTTGACCGCGAGGAAATCTTTTGTACAAGCCAAAGGAACTCAGGAAAAACCTGGAGGAACTCTGAAGAACTCTGGAGGAATTCCAAAGGAACTCCGAGGAGGAACTCCAAAGGAACTCCGGAGGAACTTCGAAGGAACTCTACCTTTGGGCGCCAATTTTTTTTTGCATGGGCGCCATGTTTGGTAGAAACCATCAGGGACAAAGCTTTTTTCTTAAAGTAAATTTTGGGGCGTCAATTTTTTTTGAAGAAGATGCGCCAAGTTTGGTAGTAACCGTCAGAAACAACGCTTCTTTTCATGAAGGTTTTTTTTTGGGCGCCATTTTTTTTTTGTAGGGCGCCAAGTTGTGATTGAAACCGTCAGGGACAAAGCTTTTTATGTTAAATTTAATTTTGTGGCGCCAATTTTTTTTTTGGTAGTAACCGTCAGGGACAAAGCTTCTTTTTTTTGAGGGTTTTGAGGGTGCCTTCCTGGGGGCCGAGCCCCCTTAGATTTTTTGGTTACGGACCTGTGCCTACAAGATTTCCCTGGCACAACGACCGACAGATCAACCGACCGATAGACCGACAATCTTTTTTTGCTCAAAATTGATTTATATTGTCATAAAAAACACAAAAATACGGAAAAAAAACTGAAATTTTTTGCACAAATAAAAGGCTCTTTTTGGAAAGCACTATTTTATTGGCAGTAGTGCTAGTATAGCGGTAATTTCTACGGCTTATTTGCCAAAAATTACCCCTTCCAGAGAGGAACTCTTAAGAAACACAGGAGGAACTCCGAAGAACTCAGAGGAACTCGGAGGAACTCTTAGCAAAAAGGAACTCTTTTGTACAAATTTCAGACGCGGTCAGCCCCTCGGTCGACTGTAAATTTTTTTAGATTAGATAGTAATATAGTCTGTTTCTTTAAGCAAGATAGTAAATTAAAAATTGCACAGTTATTATTTTCAAAACATAATATTGCATGTGCGAATATACTGTGTAGTTTATTTTATAAAACGTAACTATATTCTATTCTAAAAAGTCCAAACATATACTATTCAAACCTGTTGTAAAAATATTTAAATATTTTTAATTCACTATCTTGCTTGAAAAAACAAGCCATAGTTATAGTTATCCGCATGAAAGAAAGTCTCCGACGTAAGGGGGAGGAATCATTCGCGCTCTCTTCTTTCCGTCAATAGCGTTATAAGGCGTGAGTACCTTATAACGTGCCCCCGGTAAATGAATACTTTGATCCGACCAGTGCTTATAAATTATAAGATTAGGTTTTTTTTTGACAAATCCTTTACGAGATGAACTCGTGTTAATTCCGTTTAGAGTTAATTATAGTTTGCCGAGTATTCTGCGAGTAGTAAACAACATTGCCTTTTCAGCATGTCTCCAATGTAACTGGTTTGATAGCATAACTATCACATTGCAGGAACAAGCTTATATATTTACTCAAGCAGAAAACCCCCTTGTTTGTTGGTTACAGTATGAGACATAATAATATAATGTTTGTTGGTTACAGTATACTACAATATGAGACATAATTATATATAAAAAGGCGAGGTGACAAAAAAACTACTACGAAAACATACATCTGCTATATATGGAGCATACAAAAATTAAGTGCGAGTAGAACCGCATTTAGGTTCCCGCACCTAGTTTTTTGAGAAAGATTTTGTATACACATTTTTGAGATGTGTAATGAAAAATAATTAACTCAATAATAATCTCTAAAAATATATATATTCTATAAAGGTATACTTTTATTAATGTGATCTACTCGTCAGTGACGAGTCGTCACCATCATCAGTGGAGCAAAAATACAAAGTATGTGGTGTAAGAACAAAAGCCGTTATAGTTCCAGCAGATATAATGCTTTTGACATAAGTCAAAAACGAATTCTTTGGAAGCTGGATGAGGTTTTGGGGCAAAAGTATTGCCTAACAAAACATTTAAATCTTAGTGTTCCTTCGTTGTACCTTCGTTTTACCCTCACTTTCTACAAGTGGGCCTGGTAGGTCTTCGTGACTACTAGGATTTGGGATTTCTAAAAACGTCCTTAAAGTTTCGACTACTGTTTTAGTACAGCTGCGAAGTAAACTTTTTTTCTATTTTGCGACTCTTATAAGCTCATAATCACACGCATTTTGCGTGTTCTTATAGGCCCAAAAGAGGTCTCTACTTTTTTTTTCTGTTGGGTTGGCAACATACAAAAGCCTATCTCTTGACGTTTTGCGTGCAAATGTCAATGTCGATTTAAAGTTTAATTTTTTACAAAATTTTGTGTTTGGGTTATTTTTTACCGTGTTAAAATTGTGGACTGGTTAATTGCAGTGAAAAAAGATGACTGTACAATATATCAAAATATCATTTGTTCTTAGAATTTTAAACATAGTAATGTAATGCCAACCCAAAACAAAAATCCCTAAATCAGTCATCAATTTAAATGTAAGTTTTTTAAATTTTAGAGCAAAATAGAAAAAATTGTATAAAGCACTCGTTTCATAACACGTTTTTAGAGCACTAGTACTTCTAAACTTGTACTCGTGCGCTAAAAACGTATGTTGTGAAACTAGTACTTTAATATACTATTAGAATGCGTTCAAATAGGCGGAGCTTAAAACCCACGTTTTGGGCTCTTTTCTCACATACAGTTTTACCTCTGAGTGTACTTGCTTTCAAACAAGGCCCTTTTTCACGCTAGTACCTACCAATATTTTTATTGCAGGAGATACTTTCTGCAGCGCCTTATTGACAGCTCATCGGATTAGCTCTTTATATTTCAACGTTGTTTTGGTTTCTGTTGCTTGCTCACATATGTCATACGAGAGAATAAGCTGCATCCTTTGTTTAAAGCAAATCAGCAACACTATAGTTACATACTGTTTTTTATTATTCTCAGTTATACAGGGTGTAACAAGACCATGGTACACCCCTTTTTTTATTTTAAAAGTTAGAGATTTTAAATTTTAGCAGTTCTTTCATTTCTCTAAAAGTAAAAAGGACACCCTACATCCTTTGTTATTTATGAGCAGTATTTCATTCTAGGCCTTCTTCTAACACATTTCTCTCTCTCCAAAATATATTTGATTAGGCTCTTATGTCTTACACCGCTTCCCCTAACTAGCCCTCTGCATAAGTTACTGTAAAATTTACTAGTTTTTGCATGTGTCTTCGTTTGGACTTTTTGGACAGGGCACCCTACATCCTTTGTTATTTATGAGCAGTATTTCATTCTAGGCCTTCTAACACATTTCTCTCTCTCTCCAAAATATATTTGATTATGCTCTTATGTCTTACACCGCTTCCCCTAACTATCCCTCTGCATAAGTTAATGTAAAATTTACTAGTTTTTGCATGTTATTTTATAATTTTACATGTAGTGTTCATATAAAACTGTAAAATGACATGTAAAACTGTAAAATCTAGTAAATCTTGCATGTATCTGCACTGAATCACATTTACATGCGTAACTAAATATTTATTTTTTACATTGTATGCTTTCTCCAATTCTCTCGAATAAAAATTTGTAAAATTTACTGGATTTTACATGTAATTTTACATGCAATTTTCATATAAAACTGTAAAATGTATTAAATTTGACATATTTATATTTTACAGTGTATGCTTTCCACAGTTCTCTCAAATACCATTTTGTTTGTAACTTTATCTAAACATTTTATTTTTAATATTCTCCTATATATAAGAAAAATATTTACCTATTTTTTACGTAAATAATCAGATAAAAAAGTACAAAATTAAATTTTTATTCCTGAATGTAACCTGTTGCATCAAAATTGCTCTAATGAAATATGAAAAAATAAACAAAAGCCAGAAACTACAGTTTCATTAAAAGTGATTTAATTGAAGCATTTTTTTCATAAATAGATGCTTTTAAAAATTCGTTCCCGTGGGAATTTATATTCAACCTTAATTGAATAAGAGCTACATTATTTTGCTTTCTCTATTTATCTAGTGAAATTACACACATAAAAATTATATCTTCATACACTGATAAAAATTATTCAGAGCGGTCCAAAAGTCACCCCCCCCCCCTCTTAACTTTTGAACGAGTTGAAATATCGACTTCAAAGGAGGATGTCAAGAAACGGCGAATTTTGGCCTCGCTGCGGAACTTTTCTGACCCTTATTAAATCATAGTTTGGGACATCAGAAGACAGAAAATAACCATTCTATTTCCCAGAAGTGAAGGGAACATTTTTAAAATGCACAGTGAACTTGGAGAACCAAAAGTCGGTCAAAAATGTGAATTTTTGCATACGTCTATTTTTGGTATCGCTGATTATGAATATGATAATAAAAGTTGTGAAAACCCAAATCCCGCGTCATTATTGGTATTTTTTTTTCGACCCATTAGGATACAATGCGGGGATCTTGTGATGACTTGTGTGTGGATACATACCCATAAGTTCAAAATTCAAAATGACGTAGGAAATATGGCAAACAAACCAAGGTGTCAAAACACCCGACAAAAAAACAAATTTAAACATTTATATTACCTACGTCACTCCCGTAATCAAGACAAAACTTTTGCTGCCTCAATCGTTAAAATCGGTCTAGTAGTTTGGGCTGTAGGTGGGAATAAAAAAACAAACAAACAAAAATATATACAAAACTCTCGTTTCGTGTTGCTATGGTCGGATTAAATCGCCAAATTGCTGCCCACGTGCGATGTTAAAATGGACCTTCCAAACCAAAAGTCGGTCAAAAATGTGAATTTTTGCATACGACTAGTTTTGGTATCGCTGATTACGAATATGATAATAAAAGTTGTGAAAACCCAAATCCCCCGTCAATATTGGTATTTTTTTTTGTTTTCGTCCCATTATGATACAATGCAGGGAACTTGTGATGACTTGTGTGTGGATACATACCCATAAGTTTAAAATTCAAAATGACATAGGAAATATGGCAAACAAACCAAGGTGCCAAAACACCCGATAAAAAACAAAACAACATTTATATTACCTATGTCACCCCCGTAATCAAGACGAATCTTTTGCTGCCTCAATCGTTAAAATCGGTCTAGTAGTTTGGGCTGTAGGTGGAAACAAAAAAACAAACAAACAAAAATATATACAAAACTCTCGTTTCGCGTTGCTATGGTCGGATTAAATCGCCAAATTGCTGCTTAGGTGCGATGTTAAAATGGACGTTTGTCTGGACTCTTAATAAACCACCTCTAACTTACCCCCCGCCGAAATTACTATTTAAATAGTCAGATAAACATGGTCTCATGCATTTTATTTTTTTTTTCTACTTGCTTACTTACCGCACGCGGGCAGCAATTCAGCTAAATTAGACAAGTAGAAAGTTTTATTGACTTGAAAAAGTCAAAGGGCTATCGACTGAACTTGGCTGCATACCAAATTTTATCATTGAAATCCCGACTACCGTTTTCAAAAATAGTTATTTATATATTAAGGGACTAAACTGGATGTTTTAGTCCCTGAGCGAGCGTAGCGAGCGAGGGAAACAGAAATGCAAGGGACTAAAACAGCCAAGTTTAGTCCTGAGGTATATAAACTATTTTTTGCAGGACCAAACATAATTTAGGTAGGTAGATAAAATTAAAATTAAAAACCACGCGTCTGAAATCGGTTGTTTTATTTTCGTAATTTAATTAAGATGCCTGTAAATTGCGAAAAGTCAGTTTCATGGCTATCGCGATTTCAATTGTTTTTTAATATGGTTGACACAAACGTCAAAAAAATGGACGAAGATGATAAATTTTAAGTTATGTATAAATTGTTATAAAAATGTAATTTTTAAAGGTTTTCTTTGTTAAAATCAAATAAATTAGTTTGAATCGCTAATTTATTACAAAACACCACCAAACCTAATTTTTGAACCAGCAACGCACATAGTAAGTATAATATTTTAATATTATCAAGGTTGCCGTGATTTTTATTCCCTAGGGAGAAAAACGGCAAGTTTAGTGCCGAAAATGAAAGCGTAAAATTAGGTTTTAGTCTTGGTCGTGCAAAAAAAATATTATGTCCGGCTTCCTTCGGTAGCACACTTAAACTAAAATCTCATTAATAGATTAAGTAAAGAAATATTTTCTTTTTTAACTAAGCATTTTTTATCAAAATAAAAATAAAAAAATAAATTTTTACAGAAATAGTTATAAAATTGTAGCAGAAAAAAAAAACATTTTTCAATCAAACGTTTTCAATTCCATGTTCTACATAGAAAAAGTGCAAAATTAAAAAACTGTCCAGATTGTAACTTGTACAAACATCAAAGTTGCTCTTTCATTATAAAAAAAAAAACAGAAAAAAAGCAAAATCTACATTTCCATTAAATTAAACATGATTTAATTAGCGATTTTTTTTATAAATGATTGAATTAGCGATTTTGTTTTTATAAATACTCCTTTTGGAAATTGATATTGATCCGAAACCATATTTGAATAAAAGCTCTATTAAATTCTCTCTATTTAAATAAATTATAAATTCTTTATTGAAATCGATATACAGAGAACAAGCCGAGGAACAAGCTAAATAATGAAGTAAATAACTTTTTCCTACGATCCCCTATGAAAATGACATTTACCACACTCTGTTGTTCTTTAGAAAACGCCTTATATCACACTTGTTTGATATTTTCACATCACCCTAGTTTGATATTTATGTATGTAGGTTTGCCTAATTTTGTTTAGATATTTACGTTGTAAATTCTTCGAATTTTACTCACCTCATTTTATATGCCATTTTCCACCTTTCATTACAGACTTTTTTGATGTCTTTTAAGTTTTTCAATCCAAATATTTCTGTTATTCATATCAAAAATAAAAACTATTGTTACAACCACATTTCTGTGTTGTATTTATTTTTAATTTGGGTTTTATTATACATAATTTCATTTAATTTCTTTACTTAGTTATAATTCAAAAATAATATTTTATTTTAAATTAATTGTATTTTTGTAAGTAACGCGCTGAAAACCTCCTAGCTTTTCTGCGCATGAGTTCGTTTGGAGGTTGCCTTCCGGACAGCAGTATCAATTTGACGCTCGAGAGCGGTCGATGCGTGTCAGTAAAAATATACTCAAATCAGCTGACGAATATACCACGCGCGGGCATTCGTTAGAATTTACCATATTTACGGCTGCAAACTATAGAAATAAGTTCCATATACACATATGTATTTAAATAATTAGTAGTGTATACCTACACTGGTAAAACAAACTTAAATTCGCGTACATCAGTTTCCAATTATGTGGTGTCTCCTGTGAAGAAATGGCGGTCATGACCTGTCGTGCTGAATGCTGTAATTAAGGTAAGATTACCATATATATTATTGGAACTGTCGTTTTGTCTTTCATATTCTTTTCAATCAATAATACCTATTCGCAGTCCACTTAATTAATATCATAAAGGCGATGTTACGGAGGCAATCCCATATCACCGAATGGGACCTTTCGACGTCACACAACATGGCCCTTTCGAACCGGATTTAAGCTAGCAGACCCATTATAACATGGCCCTTTCGAACCGGATTTAAGCTAGCAGAACCATTATAACATGGTCCGTTTTGAACCGGAATTTTGGCACTAGTATAACTATTTAACATAGCTTCATAGCTTTTAAATTCATTTAACTAGATTTTGATAATTCTACAGTGTGTGTCTGGTAACGTTCTTTTGCAGTTGTAAAATTACATATTTGTTATAAATAACAATATCATATTTGGATTTAGCATTCGAAGATAGCTTATTTATTAACATTAAAATTATTCGTTATAAATAACAATATCATATTTGAGTGTTGCATTCGGAGATAGCTTATTTATTAACAAAAAAATCTCGCGTAAAATCTTATTTTGAATAAAAATTATTTTCAAATAGGGTAATTCGCTTTAAAAATATATTTTGGATTTTTCGGTTGAAAAATTAAAAACCGATAAAATCGTAAACCTTGTGCTCTATAAAAAAGGCAAAAAATTATCAGCTGTATCCAAGCGTTTTTTTCCTTTTTCTTTGGACACAATCAAAACCGCAATTATTATTTTATTTTGCAAAAATACAATTTATTGTTAAAATAAAAATAAGATATTATTTAACTTGGCCTTTTGAAAATTATTGTTTTAAAACTGGTGATTTATTTGGGCGTAGAAAGATTCTTAAAAATATTTCTGTGCTTTGAAAAAATAAATTAAAATTTATCCATATAATTAATTACATTCGATAGAACTTATTGGCGAGCAAGATATTATAATTAAAATACCTATTGCTAGTAAAGTTACATTAGGGTGGAAACAAAACTACTTTTATATTTTGATATTTTTCCTTCTAATTTGATATATTTTTTTGCGCGCAAAAATAAGATACCTTGTCCAAATTCTAGTTTTACTATTATACAGGGAGTTCTTAAAATTAGGAACTTTTGTAAAACTTATTTTTTTATATTGGATATCTAGGTATTTTTTTCTTGTACTTTTCGAATGTATACAGGGTTATGCAAGTGGGAAATCTTGAGCTGTATCTTTAGTGTATACCAGGTTAAAAAATAGTAGAAAACACTTAAAAATATAATTTTAATTTTTATTTTATTTTCTTTTTTATTTTTTGGAAATACTATCGGTACATAAAAAATTGTAATTTTCAAAGAATAGGTTAAAAATAAATTTAGCCCATTTCAAAATATTTTCATACAGGAGAATTGAACTTAGATTATAATCTAAATTTTTTTAATATTCTGTCAAATATATGCATACAGGGTAACCTAAAGCTTAATTGTAATTTTGAATTTTGCCTTTTTGAGTATCCAGTCCATATATACAGGGTCTTAAATTGTACTTTTGAGTTTTTGTTTTTGTTTTTTTTTTATATTCTGTCAGAATATATACAGGGTGACTTAAAAATTAAATTGTAATTTTTTGAATTTGGTTTTTTGGAAAACTCTGTGCAAATATACAGGGTAACTCATAGTTTGGATTATAATTTGGAATTTTGAATTTTGTTGAAAATATTTACAGGGTGATTCATTACTGAGGTATAAGTTATAATTTAGCCATTATATCTAGAGGTTTTCTTCTACAATAAATTCAATTTAAGAAATAAAATTTGAGAAAAAGTTGTGTAATTTTCCTAAAATTATTCAGTTTATATTTTTTTTATAATTTTTATTTTTTTTTCTTTTACCTTTCAATAAATAAATTTTATAAGCCATGGATCTAAACGAATATTGTATTATGGACAACCGTAGGCAGTTGCAATATGATAGGCTAAAGCGAGTTCAAAAGGCAGCAGTGGCCGCTCAAAAAGATATCACAAAACAGCAACATTTTAAAATTTGTTATCAACAGCTGGATGTGACTTATAAGCAATGGCATAAGCTGGCTGATGACATACTCGCTTTCGTCATATCAGATCCTGGACGTACGGATGCTATCCGAAAAACGGATATAGCTAAAGAAAAGGAAGCTGCTACGGTGATTGATGAAATGTTTTGGCAGATCCAAGGTATTTATGTACAATTATTTGGAAGTTCTTCAAATGCTACGACTTCAAATGTCAAGCTTCAAAAGTTGAATTTAAAACCTTTTAGCGGAAAATTTCCAGACTGGCAAACTTTTATAGATTTGTATGATTCTGCTATACATACAAATCCCCAACTCTCAGACATTGAAAAATTTTCTCATTTACATTTATTATTAACTCCGGAACCACTTAGCATTATTAAGTGTGTTCAATTATCGGGAAGTAACTACTCTGTAGCTTATAATCAGCTGCGTCAGAGGTATGACAATAAACGATTATTGGCTAATACGCACTGGCAGGCAATATGTCAACTGCCAAACATCTATGACCCATCATCAGCCTTGATTATTTTCCTGAATACTCTTGTCGAAAATTTAGCGGCACTCGGGGCCTTGGGTCTTCCAACAAACGAGTGGAGCTTTATTCTTGTAGATATAGTGTTCAAACGTATTCCAAAAAATCTTTGTGCTAAGTTTGAGGAACAAAATAAAAAGAATGGTTTTCCCACATTTGACGAATTAAAACTGTTTTTGACAGCACATGCTAAGGCTTTAAAAACTGTTGAGGCTTTATCTTCTAAAAAAGCACCAATCAACAATGTTCAAAAGCCAGTATCAAAACATGTTAAGTTAGATTCATATAATAATTCTTCTTTTGTGACAAATACTGATATTTTATCTTGCCCTGTTTGCAAGTCAAATCATCATGTTTCTCAGTGTAGGTCGTTTTTATCAGAAGCTCCAAAAAAGAGATATGAAATTGCTAAACAGCATAGGTTATGTGTCAATTGTCTTAGCCATTCACACAACTTTAAGTTTTGCAATTCTACTCATTTATGCAAAATATGTAAAAAGCGACATCATTCCACTTTACATTTTGACAAGCCAAATAACAAGGCAGTTAAAGTAAATTTATCACATTCTGGTGAAAATAACGTAACCCCTCCCTTATCGGTCCAAACGGCCGGTACATCGGGACAAAACTGCGTAGGAAATAATGACTCTAGCGTCGAGTCTAATGATCCTAACGTTTTTACATCCATAACGACAGTACCAGCGCCAATTTTATTGGCTACTGCTATGGTACACGTAAAGGATGGTCGTGGGCACTATCAATTAATACGTGCTTTAATTGATAATGGCTCTACTTGTTCATTTATAACAGAAAGATGTTTGAATCGGCTAGGATTACACCGTTCGTCTTTTCATAAGACCATAACGGGCATTAATCCTAATTCTCCGGTAACATCCAAGGGCATTACTCAATGCGTAATAAAGCCCACTCAAGCTAAGAATCCTATTCTTAATATTGATGCAGTTGTGCTGCCGAATCTTCCTGAACGGTTGCCGGCATGCGCACTCGATACTACCCAATGGCATCACATACGCCAGCTAAATTTAGCAGATCCCGAATTTAATAAAGTAAAAGCCGTGGAGCTTTTACTGGGGGCGGAGGTGTTTGCTCAGATTTTGCTCAGCAATAAAGTAGCAGGGGATCTAAGTCAACCGGTAGCTATTGAGACAGTTTTCGGATATATACTCATGGGGAAAATATCCTATCCCTCCCCGACAAATTTTGCACTTGTCACATCCATGGAAACCTTTGATCTAAAGTCCTTTTGGGAATTAGAGCAGGTACCTCAACAGGAAAAATTAACTCCTGAGGAAAAATGGTGTGAACAACAATATACTGAATCATGTACACGAACAAACGATGGACGTTACATGGTTGCCCTACCATTCAAAAAAATGGAACCTACGTTTATGGGTGATTCTCGCACAAACGCACTTAAGCGTTTTTTCTCTTTAGAAAAAATGATTTACAAGTGTCCTTAATGACTTTGGTTAAAATTGTTCAACACCAATATTTTAAGGAAGATATTGTACGTATCGAGCAACAAAAGCCGGTTAATAAAACTTTACGTAAATTAAATCCTTTCATAGACCCACAAGGAGTTTTACGAGTAGGCGGTAGGCTAAAAAATGCACATCTGCCGTTTGAAAGTAAACATCCCGCATTATTACCTCGTACTCATCGATTGACTTACCTCATTACGAGGATATGCATGTTAGGCATATGCATCCTGGGATTCAAACCTTACAGTTTTTATTGAATCAACAGTTTTGGATATTATCCGCCAAGCGGGCCATAAAATCTGTTGTTTCAAAGTGTCACAAGTGCTTTAGGGTTAAGCCAAACACTATCCAACCTAGGATGGGTGACCTACCGAGCTTTAGGATAAGTCAGTTAAAAGCTTTCCAAAGCTGTGGCGTGGACTATTGTGGTCCATTCAATATAAGCATGGGACGAGTACGTGGTGCAAAAACTTATAAAGCTTGGATTTGTGTGTTCGTGTGCTCGACCACAAAAGCTATACACTTAGAGTTGGTGTCCTCACTTTCTTCTGAGTCCTTTTTGGCTGCTCTTCGTCGTTTCATTTCTAGACGTGGACGCTGTAATCACATTTTCTCTGATCAAGGTACAAATTTTGTTGGTGCCGCGCGCCAATTAGATGAGTTGATGCAGCATGCCACTGAAACTGAATCGATAAAGTGGTCATTTAATCCCCCTTCAGCCCCACATTTTGGTGGTCTGTTTGAATCTGATGTTAAGTCGGTAAAAACTCATTTTTATAGAGTAGTTGGTTTACAACGACTGACATATGAGGAATTCTCAACCTTCTTAGTTCAAATAGAAGCCTTATTGAACTCGAGACCTCTTTGTCCAGTTAGCTCTGACCCAAATGATTTATCGGTCTTAACTCCCGGACATTTTCTTACCCTGAACTCACTCTCTGCCCCGCCAGAGCCTGATCTACAAGACTTGCCTCTTAATCGTCTAAATAGGTGGCAGCTCATTCAACGTATGCATCAGGACTACTGGGCCAGGTATCATTCCGAATATTTATGTACTTTACAGCAAAGAGTTAAATGGAATGAACCCTCTAAACCGATAGAACTTGGTTCTATGGTGCTGATAAAGAACGATTTACAGCCCCCTCTTCGTTGGTCGATAGGTCGTGTAATAGAGTTATTTCCAGGTGCTGATGGTGTGATCCGAGTAGTAAATGTCCGTACAGCTCAAGGTGTCCTAAAGAGGCCCTTAGTAAAATTATGTATATTACCTATGTGTTGTTAAAACACTCTAATTTTGTGTGTTTTGGTGGGCGGTAATGTTACAACCACATTTCTGTGTTGTATTTATTTTTAATTTGGGTTTTATTATACATAATTTCATTTAATTTCTTTACTAAGTTATAATTCAAAAATAATATTTTATTTTAAATTAATTGTATTTTTGTAAGTAACGCGCTGAAAACCTCCTAGCTTTTCTGCGCATGAGTTCGTTTGGAGGTTGCCTTCCGGACAGCAGTATCAATTTGACGCTCGAGAGCGGTCGATGCGTGTCAGTAAAAATATACTCAAATCAGCTGACGAATATACCACGCGCGGGCATTCGTTAGAATTTACCATATTTACGGCTGCAAACTATAGAAATAAGTTCCATATACACATATGTATTTAAATAATTAGTAGTGTATACCTACACTGGTAAAACAAACTTAAATTCGCGTACATCAGTTTCCAATTATGTGGTGTCTCCTGTGAAGAAATGGCGGTCATGACCTGTCGTGCTGAATGCTGTAATTAAGGTAAGATTACCATATATATTATTGGAACTGTCGTTTTGTCTTTAATATTCTTTTCAATCAATAATACCTATTCGCAGTCCACTTAATTAATATCATAAAGGCGATGTTACGGAGGCAATCCCATATCACCGAATGGGACCTTTCGACGTCACACAACAACTATAATTATAACCTTACTATTTTGACCCAGGTCAATATAACTTAATATGTTTTATTAATGTCTAGATTTTATAAAAATTACTTAATTTGTGACTTAGTTACCTTACATTTTATAAAAAACATCAATATTTCCTCATGAAATGTAAAACATTGTAGAATTTAAGTCTTATAGCATATCCACAGAAATCAAATTTAATTAGTAAAATGTCAAATTTTCCTTCATTTAAAAAAAGCTTGCGGTTAGGCAACCCATTAAACAGTGTTGAGCTTCGATAATAATATGTTGTATTAAATATAAAACCCAGAAAACTAAAGGTAAATAAAAAACATATTTCCTGTTGACATACATATATAAATTTTTATGCTAAAATTACTTTTATTATAAGGATTAATTATACCAATTTTAAAAGTGGGGATTACAATAACAAAAAAGTTATGGGGGTTAAACTTGAAAAAAAAAATAAAAAAATATCATTTTCAATTTTTTTTTTAATTTTTTTGTCTTTCGCAAAAAGAAAATTAAAAAAAATCAAAATGAGAAAGCAATTGATAATTTTTGAAATATTTTTTTGTTTTTCTTGACAATTTTTTTTTTTAATTATTTTTTTTTCAAAAACTTTTTTTTTATATATATAATTTTTTTTTTAATTAATTTTTTTAACTTTTTTTTGAAATTAAAAAACAAAAAATTCAACAGTTTTTGTCCCTATATCATACACTATTTTTATATTTGATTGTAATATCTTAATATATTTTTGACAACAAATTTGAGGTTAGAATTTAAACGTCATCAGTTTTAATATTAAACCAATCATCGTCGACTATTCGCACTATTCTCAAACAGTAAAACTTTTTGTATGGATTTATTAGGTGTACAAAAAGTTACGCTTTTAGATAAAATCAATAAAAAGGTTTTTTTATAATGCGTTATTAATTTCAAAGTATTAATGGTAATCGATCTGAAACCGTAAATTACGGTCCGTAATTGATCAACAGCCCCATTATTTAGCTTTTTCTCTCGTTATCTATTTAAATATAGAAATCACGTAACTTAGTATCGGCGGCTTTTAATGATCGTCATCATCCAGTTCTCGTATTTGTAAAAGAAAATGCAATTTTCCGCACGGCTGCACGCAATCCGTAGAGGCTGACTTAACAGTATCAAGAAGGCGTCAATTGAGGCTCCTATTAATGCATGCTTACTCTGGGAGTGTCCCAAAAGTCTTGTTCCGACTTGCCAGTAACTTTGTCCCGTAACTACTGACATTAATAAATAGGGTTAATAAAGTAAATTAAGGAAAACTGAGCGCAATGAATAAAAGTTTAATTATTTTTATGTATATTTCGTGGGCTTACAAGCGAAGAACACTAGGTCATAAACAGTCATCGGCGAATTTCCAGTGCTCGCATAGGCGCCGCTTCGATTCTAGCGTTGACGCTAGGTTTTAGATATTTACATTTTTATTTATTTTTATCTTGATTTTTTTAATGATTCCATTTAATTCCATAAAAATTTCCCTCATAATTCGGCAAAATTATTCCGTAAGCCTATGTTTCTGTGTTTATTTTCAACGTTGATGAGTCATAACTGAGTTTATTCCGATTACTGGTCATAAAACATGGTTTTGGACTTTTAAGATAATGACAAATTTAACTTTTTTAATTTTTGTAATAATTAGGTATTTTTGAAAAAAATAACAATTGCAATATGTTTGGACATAATAATGTTCCATTTTTTGATTAAAAAAATAATTAGATTGATTCAACCAAAGAAAACGAAATCCTAACTTTTTTTGTTAAATTCTTTAAACACACCATAAGAAATAGTTTAGGCCATTTGGCATTTTTGTAATGCAGTGATTATAGTTAATAATTTTATTATTATATCTAAAATTTATATATTGAAGTTCCAGTACCTAATATTTACGTATAATAAATTAGAAAAAACGTAAAAAAAAACGATCGGCACCTGCGATTTTTTTATATTTGCCTAAATTTCTTACATTCAATATAAACAGTTTATGAAAATCCGAGGTCAGAAACAAAAAGTTAAAATTTGCAAAAAACCACCGTGAGTTCGCTTTAAAAAATATATAAATAAGTAAATTTAAATAAGCTTATGTTTTAGTATGTGGTCCACCATTTATTAGGTTACTAAAATTAATTATAATAAGTTATTTAAAATTTTTGCATTTATTTAAATGTTTACTTGTAACTGTCTGTGTTAAAAAGTCCTTTAGCTATAAAATATCTGGGACACCCTTTATTCTATCGTATATCCTCAACTGAGTACAAACTGTAGGTACAATAATGAAAAGGTTTTTCAAATATTCAGAGCGTGAATTAATAGTAATTATCATATTTCCGCTGATGGGTCATTAATACTTAATTTTTATGATTGTTTATCCTTTTAAAAAATTTTTGCAGATAACCAATAAATATTTTGAATATTTTAAATTTTTAACTTACAATTTTTTAAAAGTAATTTTCAATCTCTTTACCAGTAATTACCAAAGGTAATGGTTAGGGGACACTATTTTTCTTGTAAATATTGTTAAACAGTTTTTAGCAGTTAATAAATTCTTTTTCTTCACCTATATCAATAATAATTTTTTCTCTCCTAGTAGGAGTAAATTTTATAAACAATTGATTATGTCACTTTAGATGTTCGAGTTTGGACTTTTGCAATTTGTACTAATTAAACCCAAGAATCATCAAATAGAAACTTCAAAAGAACAAACTGGTGGACAGAACAAGTAAAAGTAGCAGTAAAAAGAAAGAAAACAAAATGGAAAAAATACCTAAGTTCAAGAAACGCAGACGATTATGAAACATATTGCACTGAACGAAGAAATGTCAAAAAGGTTATAAAAGAAGAGAAACAAAATTCATGGAAAATATTTGGAGAAAAGATGAAAAATGCTTACAACGAAAATCAAAAGCTTTTCTATGGTTTACTCAGAAATATGAGAAAAGGAAAAACTAACACTATACAGAATATAAAAGATGAACAGGGAGAAATGATCACCGATGAAGACACAATAATGGAAAGATGGAGACAGTATTTTAAAAACCTGTTAGAAGGGACAGACGAAAATGAACAGGACAGCTGTAGGACAGAAAACGAAAATGAAAATACAAGTAAAGAAGATAACATAACAACAGAAGAGGTCCAAAAAGCTATAAAAAACATGAAAGTAAATCACCCGGACATGACAAAATCACTATGGCTATGATAAAAGCATCATCAAACCAATCGATAGAGTATCTGAAACAAATAATGAACAAAGCGATGAATACAGGCACTTCACCAAAAGACTGGCAAATAGGCATTATAACTCCAATCTTTAAAAAAGGAGACATTAAAATGTGTGAAAATTACAGAGGCATAACACTTATCAGCGAAGTAGCTAAAATATTTGCTAAAATCATAGAGAAAAAACTAAGAGAAGAGTTAGAAGATACGCTGGAAGACACACAGTATGGTTTTAGGGCAAACAGAGGGGTACAAGACGCGACCTTTATTTTAAGACAGCTTAGCGAGAAAAACATACAAGTTGGAGAGGACTTACACATATGCTTTATAGATATGGAAAAAGCTTTCGACAGCATAAAAAGGGAGGACATATGGAAAATACTTCAAGATAGAAAAATAAAGAAAAAACTGATTAAAAGTGTTAAAAGCCTTTATCAAAATACATTAAATTATGTAAGAACGCATCAGGAGATTTCGAAACTATTTAAAAAGGTGTAAGACAAGGATGTATACTTAGCCCTCTTCTTTTTTCTCTAGTGCTAGACTAAGCCATCAAAAACGCAAAACATAAAATTAAAGAATACTTAGTTGGATACTGGAAAATGCAAAGGATTAAAGTATCAGAAATATGTTACGCAGATGACATGGTAATAATAGCTAAAGATGAAAAAATACTAAACGAAATACTGGAAATATACAGAACAGAACTAGAGAAAGTTAATATGAAAATAAACATAAAGAAGAAGAAAACAATGGTCATAAGTAAAGAATACACAAAACACTCAGTAAACATAAATGGAGTAGATATTGAGCAGGTGAAAACCTTTAAATACCTAGGATCAACCATATCTCAGGACGGAAAAATAGACGAGGAAATTCGAGAAAGGACAGGAGCAGGGGGCAGGCTTTTTAACAGCATCAAAAACAAATTCCTAGCCAAAAAAGAAATCCCTAAAGAAACAAAAGTAGAAGTTTTCAAAAAAGTCGCTGTACCCATTATAACTTTTGGCTCAGAATCTTGGACAACCACGGAAAAACACCGAAGCAACATAAGAAACATCGAAATGAGATTTCTAAGAAAAATCGAAGGTAAAAGTAAATTAGACAAGATAAGAAACGAAACTTACAGAAAAAACTTAAACCTTAAACCAATAGAAAATATAATCGAGGAAGGACAGCTAAGGTGGTTCGGACATATGAAAAGAATGAGCGACGACAAGACAGTTAAAAAAGTGTATGAAGCTAAAACAAGCAAAAAGAGAACAAAAGGAAGACCAAGAAAAACATGGTCACAGGAAGTAAAACAAGCCGCAGAAAAAAGGGAAATAAAATGGGACGAAGTAAACAGCTTGGTTCTGGACAGGACGAACTGGAGAAAATTATGGAAAGCGACACCAAAAGAAGTAACATAAAACAATTTGCCTTACACCCGAAAGGGTACAAGAAGGCGTATGGATTAAGTAAGTAAGTAAACCCAAGAAAATAGCTTTAAGTAACTTTTTATTTGTTAAATATAATTAATTACAATTATTACCAATTAATACAATCAATAATTAGCTAAATATTATGAAAAAATAAAAAAATAAACTACAGTTCAAAGTATTTACTTGAGCAAATGTCATTGATCAAGGCTACTTGATTTTTATGAAAATTTCAAGAAATATCATTTCTGTTAATAATTTATTTTATCCAATACATCAATATAAAGACTTAGATTACTGTCGTCAACTTACCTAAGGAAATTGACATATTATTCAATGTTTATAAATTGTCTCACGTCTCCCCTAGCAACGTGAGACAATATTTTTACCCCACTCTTTTAGAAAAGGCAGTTTTTTAATGAAATACTTACTTTTTAGTGATTGGGGTGTGTGCGTTTATCATGGGATCCCATTTAATTGATCTTACGAGCCAAACGGCTAAAATAAACAGTAACAATGTTGAAATTTTGAAAGCAATAAAATTGCTATCATAACCTTAAAATTGAAATGTCAAACGTTTGTTTTCCAAAGCCTACTCATCATCGAATCTCGATGTTTATTGATGTAAGGATGCTTTTATATCGATTGTAAAATTTAAAAATATCGATTTCATATTAAGCACATAATGATTCACTTTAATTTACTTTAGTCATGAAGTCTTTAGACTATTATTTATAAACTATATTTATATTTCTTGCGTTTTTTGTAAATATATAGTTTTTACATCGAACTGGTCGATGTAGAATAGCCTCTATAGTAGATGAAACGTACAAAATAGGTAGTTCTAAATTAATAAATGAAACATTGAAAATATTTTATTGAAATAATTTTAAAGTTACCAAAAAACTGTATAAAAACTACAGTAAAATCTATTCAGTTTCTTTTTTATATATGTTAATGTTTTGGATGGGTCCGTGGAAGTGTATACCCCCAAACTGACCTTCAAAGGCCTTAGTTAAGGCATTGTTCACTGTAACATTAATGGGGCTTGTCGGTCTGGATGAGGAGTATATATTAATAGGAGGAGGAGGAGGAGGGACTGAAATAGTGGCAGGAGCACTTTCAGTGGCTGATGTTGAAGCAATGACATCAGTGGCAGGAATGTGGACAGGAGTACGAACCACAGTAGATGTTTTTGCTCCTGATATCTTTCTTGCAATTTCAATTTTGTTCTTAATAGAATCCTCTATGTACCCCTCAGCAACATTGTTGTTTTTCCAAGCTCCATGGCGTTTAATTTCCATAATATCAGCTCCTCCATCAGCCAACAATGTTGCTGAGGAACGTCTAAAGCAGTGACCAGTGTAATCGGAAGAATTTGGTAAGTTTAAATATCTTGCGATATGAAATGGTATCTTAGAAAGAGTGTTAATGCCAACTGGCTGGCATATACACTTCTGGTCTCTGTAACATAGAAAAAACCTATCTGTTTTAGGATTTTTGGGCCTAAGGGATACATATTTTTTGTATAATTGTAATGGGTTTACTGGAAATCCTTCTTCAATAACAGCAAAACTACGTGGCTTGTTGGTTTTAGAATCTGGAATTTTGATGTATAAATATGCTCCCTTGTCTTCAATATCAGCAGTTGTCAGTTTTGTTAGCTCATCACAACGACATGCCCCTGATATTGCAATAATCAGAGCTATCTTCATCAGGAGATACTGACTGTCTGGCGCATCCACCAAAAATCTTACTATATTTTCCCGTTCTAAAATTCTAGCCTTTTTGGGCTTGTAATCCCTGCTTTTACCTTTTAAAAAAGCTGTGAGCTTTGTAAACCTAAAATATACAAACTTAGAAAATAAATCACAAAAATAAGTATGTTTTACCTCGAAATATCTATATCCTCAAAGATTTTTATAGTTGCCTTTAATTTTGAGTATTTGCACCACATTGAACTCGATTGTAATGACTTTGATAAATGCAAAAAGTATGCAAGCAGAACATCCTCATTTAAACCTTTTATGTTTCTCAAATTTCTCCAGTTATCGAAAATTTTATACTCGTGTTCATATTTTTCCTTTGATTTCGGCGGTAGTGTATTAAAAGCAGCTACTTTAGCTTCTTCCAGGATATCCTCAGGGATAAAAACACTATTTTCTTCTCCAAAATCCATTTTAAATTTAAAAATGACGCCACGCGGAAAATTAAATCTTGAACTGTCAAACTTGCAATTGTTTTTTTTTGTAACATAGCCGCCTGCTATTACAGCAGCCGTAATGAGATAAAACATTGCGTGTACATAAAAAAAGCATTATTAAAAACCGCATTTTCGTATGATTACAAATGTATTGGATAAAATTTTGTATGGCACACGTGGGCAAATAGATATTGTCCACACAAGAATATTGACCCACTCGGCCTACGGCCGTCGTGGGTCAAACATTCTCTCGTGGACAATATCTTATTTTACCCACTAGTACCATAAATAACTATTATCATTTGATAAAAATAGTACTAGTAGTAAAAAACTAATATATAAACTACGATAGAGAAGACTATTATAGCCTCGCAATCTTAAATCCCTCGCTGCTACGGCTATAAAAAATGACTTCTCTACCTTGGTATATAATTACTATTTTTTATGTATTCATATAGTCCTCTATAAATGAGCACTAAACTTTATTACACCTATTAAATTTTAAAACTATTAGACGTTTTGTAAATTGATTACTAAAAATATGCTAAATAAAAATTTTCTGTGTGTATCATACAAGGTAAGATTTATATAATTTTATTATTATAGTTAACTATTGCATAAACTCAATTTTTCCTTTGCTAAAAGTATGACCTAATTAAATATCTTGTATAAAATTGAAGATAATGAAAAAATAATTTTAATAAGAATGTCAAAGTTAAAGTAGAGAATATTAAAAACTATACTTTATACTTTAATATTAAAAATTACGACATTGCTTGACTAATTATTCCATCTATCGTGATTTTACTTAGCTTTACTAAATTATTGTCGTCGTAAAAATAATAAATTTTTATTATTATTATTATTATTATTATTATTATTATTATTATTATTATTTTTAGACTTTAACCCACGAAAGACTGGCCTTTCTATGAATTTAACTAAAAGCTATTTTCTTTCAACATACCAGCTTACCGTACACGGTGTGTGGCTCGATGGTTTAACCTCCACTTTAAACAAAATCACTTTTTTTTTCATGTTCTATTTATAATAAAACTAACAATTTATGACCAAAAATTAAATCTTCTATCGGACAATTTTTTTTTATTTGACAAAATGTCTATTAAATTTAAAAAAAACGGACTCCGATTATCTTATACGCTTATATCTCAGTAACTACTTACCGAATAATAAATAATGTTATTATCACAAAAGAGTATTAAATTCTCTTTCTGTGACATAAAGAAGAAGTTCTGTCTGTCTGTCAGTCTGTCTGTCTGTCTCTAAACTCGATAACTCCATTTCTAGAAAAGATACCGACAAGCGGTTTTTTACATATTGTTTATCATAGTTCGAAGAGCTGATTAGATTAGGGGGTAAACGATTCGGGTAAGGTTACCCCCTATTTTTTATAATTAAATTATGTAATTATTATTGAATGTAATTAATTCAGGGTTTAAATGTATTCATTAATGAAAGCATTTTAAAAAATGTTATAAACAATTTTTTGTGTGTGTATTAACTGAAATTTCCATTAATATTTTTAAACCAATTAATTTAAGTATATGAAAAAACATTCTGGTCATGAGTTTCACTCGAAAATTAACAAATGGTAATTTGTTGGAAATTAGGCCTTCATAAATTAAATTTAGTTCGTTATTTATCGATCATAAAGTTCGTGTACTACACAAGCATTTGTTTTGTTAGAAGTTGGAAGCAATATACTTAAATAATATAATTTACTACAATAAATATCAATAACCTAAGGTAATAATTATTAAACAGTCCTTCAAAATTTGAAGCTCAAATGGGAACAAACATTTTACCAATATTTGTCCACAATGATGACGTAAAGTTAATAATTTTTAAACGATTACAATATTTTAATGGCATATAAAGGCTTTTGCAAAAGCATGATACTGAATTTTATATGAAAATAAAGTATACAGAAGATTCTTGGGTTACTTAAACTGTATCTGTTAATAAAAATTCTGACCATTTTTTGCAATTTTTTATTTATTTTTTCTAAATATCAGAAGATGAAACACTTAAAATCGCTTATCAGATAGGTAAATAGATTTTATTACAAGTGCATATACACTGAAAATAATTTTGCACCGATGTACACTTTATTGTATCAATGCTTACAATTCCTTGCCTTTATGCATAAATTCATTATAACAACGAATTTTTTTATTAAATAAATTTTACATTAAGATTTTAAGCATTGATATAATAAAAATTTTATTGTCACAATTAAAAACGTACATCGGTGCAAAATCAATGTAAGTTTATTGATATGACGTTCATTTTTATTGTTATTACGTCAATTTTTGGTTCAGTGAATAGTGTATATTATACAATTAAGATGGAAACCTTACAATTACAGTAATATCGTTTTAAATTAGACAGCAATAAGTTTAAAGTTTACTAGGTTTCAAAAAGTAACACTGAAAAAAGACTAGATTAGACCAAAAGATTTTAAAAAGTGACACTGAAAAAAGACTAGATTAGACCAAAAGATTTTAAAAAGTAACACTGAAAAAAGACTAGATTAGACCAAAAGATTTTAAAAAGTAACACTGAAAAAAGACTAGATTAGACCAAAAGATTTTAAAAAGTAACACTGAAAAAAGACTAGATTAGACCAAAAGATTTTAAAAAGTAACACTGAAAAAAGACTAGATTAGACCAAAAGATTTTAAAAAGTAACACTGAAAAAAGACTAGATTAGACCAAAAGATTTTAAAAAGTAACACTGAAAAAAGACTAGATTAGACCAAAAGATTTTAAAAAGTAACACTGAAAAAAGACTAGATTAGACCAAAAGATTTAAAAAAGTAACACTGAAAAAAGACTAGATTAGACCAAAAGATTTTAAAAAGTAACACTGAAAAAAGACTAGATTAGACCAAAAGATTTTAAAAAGTAACACTGAAAAAAGACTATATTAGACCAAAAGATTTTAAAAAGTAACACTGAAAAAAGACTAGATTGGACCAATACTTAAATACGGACCAACTATTTGTCTGGTTGCTGCAACCAGAAATCTGGTAAGGGCAACAACATAACTTGTTGTGGTTACCAGATGTAAAACTTAAATTTTAAGGATCTGGTTAGCACAACCAATTAGTTTTATTGCCTTATCCAGATTTCGGGTTTCAACAACCAGAAAAATAGTTGTTCCGTATTTAACTTTTGATCTGGTTGTCCTAACCAGATCTTTTTTGGTAAATAATAGTAGTAGGTCAGTCCTGGCAATTAGACTCTTTTTGGTCCTTTTTGTTTTTCCCAGAGAAACTAATTTACCATTCTAAAAAGGATTTTCGTTGTTAAACCCCCTGACCTACAGTTTAGCGGGGAATTTGAACCTCGTTTGTCGGATCAGCGACTTAAATTCTTTTTACTTGGCTACCTGACAGACTGAAGATAGCAGTCAATCTTGACTTTCCTCCAAGGCACGTTTTTTCGCAGTTGTTGGTTGCTTCTTCATAAAGTATATCAATGAAAAAACTAGCCGTGAAGATATGTAATGTTCAGCATTCTATTATATTTTCCCAAAATACTTTTAAAAAATTAATTTTCAAAAAAATAAAAAAAAAATTCTAAGATTGTTTCTTGAAAAAAGAAAAAAATTGAAAAAAAATATTTGTGTTTTCAAAAAAACAATAAAATCAAAAAAAAAGATTTTTTTTTTCAAAATTTTTCATTCAATCTTCTTTTTGCAAAAAACGAAAAAAATTGAATTTTTTTTTTCAAAAAAAAAAAATAATCAAAAAAAAACTTTTTTATTTATTTTAATTTGACTTGATTTTTTTTATTTTCTTTTTGCGAAAAACGAAAAAATGTTGAAAAAAAATTGAAAATGAGTTTTTTATTTTTTTAAAAAAATTAACTCCCCATAATTTTTTTGTTTTTGGGAGGATAACTTTAAAAAACAATAGGGATCTTCCCCTCATAGAACTTGATTTCTCATGAAAATTTCGAGTCCGGATAATTGGTTCTTGAGTTATGGTGTCCATGGCGGTCATTTTCAGTTTCTTATTTTTTCATGAAACACATTTGTATCTAAGAGTTTTTTGTCTAGGACGTTTTTTGGGGATTTTGGGAAATTCGAAACTACCGTATAATATTATTCTAGCGCAGGCGCTGTGAATAATTAAATAAGCAAAAGAAAAAATTACTTAGAAAAATTACTTAGAAGTTAAACTATTGGTTACTCTGTTTTGAAAAGTGACAGCAGAATTGATAGAACCAAATCTCTGTATACTGAATGCCAGAATATGCCTTATTAGCCACCAATTATCGAAGAGCAATTTGGCTGTAAATAGGTAACTTCCTATTCAAACTGTTCGATATAAATTTGCATCAAACCTGGAGACTTCCAAATTGAAAATTGCTGATAAATGATTTACAGGATGTGCATTAAATGCATGATCATGGTTATATGACGTACCTTTAAATATATCAATGTTCTTAATTAACGCAGTTATATAATGATATCAGGAGGACGATGGCTTAGAGGTACAGCGCTGGACTACCAAGCTAGAAGACCCGAGTTCGATGAAAAGGGGTTTACTTTAAATGGAAATTAGGAGGGGTGAGGCTAGCTCACTAATAGTCCTAGCAACGAAGTTTATTTGCCTCAAAAAAAAATTCAAAAGTTTTAAAAAATGGTTGAGATGCGGTTAAGACCTTTCTGATGAACGTACTAAAATTCATCAACCATTAAAGGTGAGCAAGTTAATATAAAAGATAAAGCTTATGAAATTCTCTATACAACTGGAAACCCAATTTTCCACCCATTCTTGGGAGTAGTTTTTGCGCCCGGGGGTGGATTCCAGGGGTGTAGAATTTTTTTTGACCTCAAATTCGAATTCAGCAGGTATACCATGGTCGAGTATCTGGAATCTGAAACTCAATTTTCCAACCCTTCTCAGGGGTAGTTTTTGGGCCCGGGGGTGAACTCTAGGGGTGTCGAAATTTTTTTGACCTCCAATTCGGCTTCAATTCGAACTCAATTTTTCACCCATTTTAAGGGTAGTTTTTGGGTCCGGGGGTGAATTCCAGACGTCTAGGGTCTTTTCTGATCCCGGATTCAGATTCAGCGTCGAAAAATACATAGGAATATCATGGTCTGTCTCAAGGGTCTTGACCTTTTTTTTGTGGGGTTGGGTAATGCTGTATAGTTTTTGGTGACCAATTTAATCATTAAGAGCTGGGTAACATTACTGGACTAGTCATACTGGTTAAGGTAGTTTTCAATCTTTTTGTGGTGGTGATATCAAAATTTTTGTCCCAAAAGAAAATTATTTTTAAATGGTTTATTTACTGAAGAATTTAAATATTTCTATATTTGGAAATGAAGATTTGAAATTCGGCATGTTTTTAAGTAATTTTCAAAAATTTTAAGTTACAGTTTGACACAAAGTAGTTTCACTTACTTTTGCGGAAATGGTGGTGGAAAGATGGTATAAAACACAGACCGACGGAGTTATAAGGAATGGTTTAATTAAGTTTAAAGGACCTGCAAAATTTTTGTTTTTTAACTGTCTATTATGATATAAACTACCTATTAATAGGTCTCAAAACGACAATAAATAAATAAATAAGGAAATTTGAGATGAGCTTCTTATAGTGATCTTTATTGTCTTAAATAAATATTTGTTATGGACTATATGGACCATTACCCACCATGGCGTATCGTGGATTTTGAGGAGGAGTATGTCGAGATCTCTGTGGATGTTGGAGAGGGTAAAGCCTATTCTAAGTACTAGTAATCAGAAAGTTAAATTTTAAAGAGAAAGTTTTTTTTATGGATAGTGGACGTTTATTACCCAGTAGCTTGGAGAGGGCAACAGCCAACATCCATAATTAAAATGTGTTTTTAACGTGCTGAACTCACGTAGCCACGTAAGGTTTTTGCTTAGTGTAATGCCTAGATATTTACCATGGTTTTCCTAGTTAATGTTTTGGTCATTTATCTAATGAAATTAGGGGTCAGGATGTCCATTTGGGAAATGAGTACTTAACTATCATGGATGATTCATCAAGCATTAAGTAGTAATGATTACTGATTGTTGGGCGGGCCAAACAAAATCGCTCTATAAATGCCGATGCTTATTACACATTCTGTATAATATTGACAGCTTTAATTTATAAAGTCCATCTAAAGATGAATATTAAGCTGGGAAATGTGATTCAAATAGAAATTGGCAGTTTCCGAAATGACTAATCAAATTTACTCCATGCAACAGATTTACATAGGAAAGCCGCACGTGCAAAAATCAACATGGCGTTACTTGGACAGTTATTATATTTACGTTGTGGCATATGGTATGCCAGCACATATTTATACCTTATTGGCCTTTTAATGTTTTCGCAGATAAAATAACTAGTTAACTGGGAAGATAACAAAAGATAGAAGACTGAGTCAAAATGGTGTAATCAACGTTTTCAGTTTACAATTAAGAATAAAATGTAATTAATTTAACCATTTAAATTTGAAATGACATTTGAAATAAATAAAAATTATTTAAAATGTTTTACAATAGCCAATATAATAGTAGTTTATAATACAAGGGCGAAAAGTTAAGCTTTTCGTTTGAGTAGGTTTTTAGAAGCCGAGGGCCGGCCGATAGGGCCGGCCCGAGGGTAATTAACCTACGAAATCGAAATTTAACTTTTCGCCCGTGTATTATACAACGTTTTTTATTCGATTGTAACTATTTTTAAAAAATTATTAAAATATATTTAATTTTAAATTGTCAAAAATATTATATCTAGTTATCCATGACAAATTGCTAGGCAATCAAATAACTAAAAAAAAACAATTGAATAGAAGCGCATCGTTTCTTTTGTGTGCTGTTTCGTATTTAAATTAGTGTTATAACAAAAAAATTGTGAAAAATGGATTCAGATATTGAAAATATGTCATCTACACCACCAGAAATAAGAGAGGCGGCACAAGAGGTGTCAAATAATTTGCTGCCTCAAAAATCAAGAGATGTATATGAAAATGCATATAAAAGATTTCAAAAATACATGCAAGAGAAAAATGTACATACCATATCTGAAAATGTACTACTTGCATATATGGCAGAGCTTTCAAAAACTTTCAAAGCTTCAACACTATGGTCTATGTATTCTATATTGAAATCAAAATTGTGTTTGACTAGAAATGTTGATATTTCTAAGTACATGAAGCTTCGAGCATTTTTAAAACAACAAAGTTCTACCTACAAACCAAAAAAATCCAGTGTTTTGACAAAAGAACAATTTGATAAGTTTTTATTAACAGCACCAGACGAGGATTATTTATTACAAAAGGTACCTATATATTTTAAGAGCAATAAGGGCTTTAATTTAACATGGCTGTTTTTTCACAGATTGCATTTTTGTTTGGAATTACTGGAGCGTGTAGGAGGGAGGAATTAGCTAATATCAAAATTCAAGATATTGATGATTTAGGCTCGGCACTGCTTATACGAATCCCACAAACAAAAACAAATAATCCCAGGTCATTTACAATAACAGGAAAAAAATACTTAGATATGTTCAATTGCAAGCCTAAGACCAACAAATTTTTCTGAAGAAAGATTTTTTCTAGGCTATAGAAAGGGAAAATGTGTTAGGCAAGTAGTTGGAAAAAACAAATTTGGAACAATTCCACAAGAGATAGCTACTTACCTAAAATTAGAAAACCCTAAAGGGTACACTGGCCATTGCTTTCGGCGAACTTCAGCCACAATACTTGTGGATGCTGGAGCAGACCTCACATCCCTCAAAAGGCATGGTGGATGGAAGTCCTCCACAGTTGCCGAAGGCTATATTGCAGACTCTCTCCCGAACAAAATTGAAGTTTCAAATAAAATTTTAAATGTTTCGCCTGTAGATTTTAACTATAATCTTGAGCCCTCAGACTTTACTTTGGAACCTCAACTTAATCAAGCAAGCACTTCCACTGCCTTTGAAACTGAACTACAAAGCACCACATCTAGCACAGTCAGCACCTCTGTTCTAAACGCAACAAATTTAGACGTTTCAAAGCTCCAAAAAATGGATTGCCCCATTATTTTCCAAAATTGTACAAATTGTACTTTCAGCATAAACAATTCTTCATAAACAAGAAAATACAATTTTGTAAAAAAAATATTATTTAATGTTCATTCTGTTACGGTAAAAATAAACTTTAAAAACTAAAAACATGTAATTTATTAAGAACCACTTCATAAATAACAGCTGATGAAAACAATATTTTGCGCATGTCTTCCACAGAACAGTCCAGGGATATCGATTTTTAATCGATTCTTTTGAAGATCGATTCTTTTGTTACAATTAGGGCCACTTGCACCAACGATATTTTGAGTTTAAACTTGGTTTAAATTGGCAGCCTACCAATCAAAACACAGCATTTTTAACTTAAACTCAGTTTAGTCGAGATAATCCCAGTTTAAGAATTTTTTGAATCGATTATTTTACTTTCGATCTTTTTCATAATCGATTCTTTTTCCTTTGAATCGATCCTTAGAATCGATTCTTTTGAAAAAGATCGGCATCCCTGCTTCAGTCTTCACATTTCTCATGATATAAAAAAAACTTACGAATATTTAGCATTACAAATTAATTTGGGAATCTCTGTAATTTATTTTACAGCTAGAAAGATAATTTATTAGTATCTTTAGCATGAAATTTAATATGATTAAAACATCGAAATGTTTAGATTTATCTGATGAGAATTTAGGCCGTTGGGAACTATTACAGAAGTAAATAATTTTATTCAAGAAGAAGAAGAAGAGCTGGATAATTTTATTTAAAAGGTGTTTTTAAACTAAAAACAATGCATTAAAAGTGAATGTCCTACACGAGGAGTATTTTTCTTTATAAATATTACAGTACAGGTAAAGCATCTTATTTAAAAAAGCTTAAAAACAACAAGTTTTAGTTAGCGGGCCGAAAAAAGTTTTTGGCCCTAGGGCCACAAAGTCCAACTTTTCGCCCGCAAAACATGAACAAAAAGTGTCGCTTTTAGAATCAATCGAATAAAAAATTATTTAATAAGTACGGTAAAAAATAAGGTCCGGCAAAATTGCACTATGGAACATTTTTCATACATTAAATATTGAACATTTTTCATAAATCTCACATTTTAAGGTTAGTTTGGTTTTCTTCCTTGGTTTGCTGTTTTCAACGTTTGAATTAAAGGTGACATATTTTCGACATCTGTCGAAATATGACACTACTCACTAAACAATTGAGTGTAAAATTTTACTCTCGTTTTACAGTCAAAAGTATTTATCACACTCATAAGAGGGTAAATATCATTTCCACATCAGGTGGTTTAAAAAGGTGGTAAATTTACCATGCATCCAAATCTTTTTAACAAGATTCAGTGTAAAATATACCATTCAGAGTGCAAAAATTACAAAAAATTATTTTTACCATTTAAAAAATTTTCTGTAAGAACTACTTATTAAGTGATGGAAAACGTTATATTTATCACAATAATTCATTTATTTACATATAATATTAAGATTTTAGTGCGGATAAATTGAATAATATTAAAATCTTTTGTCGTAAACACAAAATCTAGTAAAAGTTTTGTTTAATCACAACTGTACGTCTACAATGTAGACAATTGGGTGATAAAAATTTCATTTCAAAATACGGTAAAAATGACTGATTTGCCCAGGTACAGTATTGACTGGGTAATCGGAATCTTCGGTATTCCGAATGATGCGGTAGTTCGAACGATGAAATTCGGACTATAAATTACATTATTGTTTGACACACGGTTCTAAAGCTTCTAAAGCTATCCAAAGAATGCGACAAGAAATGAGAAAGCAGTATACTTGAATATTAAATCTAACTAGGTACACGTTCACGTTGAATTCGCTTATCGAAACGTTTATTGCTCCTACTCCCCCTTTCGTAGTAGCTTTCTTACCGTGTGTCAGACTGTACTTTGGAGTCCGAATTTTATCGTTCGGATTACCGCATTATTGGGATTAACGAAGACTCGGATTACTAAATTCAAAAATTTTATGTATGAATTGGTATAGTCCTACAAATCCTTTCAGAAATGTCATTCAATAGATAAAATCAAACTTTTGGACTTATTCCGCGAAAATGTACAAATAAGTTGAATAGATAAATTGAGATACGTATGAGTGAAATCTCGATTGGCATAATACACATTTAAAAATAAATGTATTCCATTTGATATTTTTACTAATAGACTGCAAAAAATGTTTACTACCCAAGGCATTAATAATAATGACTTAAAATGGACAGCTACACCCGCCTTGTACTTTTAACTTACTTTGCTGCCCCTGTCCCCTACAATTAGCTGCTTGGGAACTGCCTACATCGAGATAAATTTTTACATCCACGTGCATGGGTAATTTACTTGCAGCTGCTGCTGATGTGAATTTACACTCGAAGCGTTAATATAAATGCGGTGTGTATTATATTTTTATATCCAGTGTGTAAAGTTTACACCAACGCGTAAAAATAGAATAACCATTTTGTTATTTTTCTATTTATGAATAGTGTTTTATGGAAAAACTACGCAACACAAAAATAAAACGTATATTCGTAATCAGCGCTACAAAAAGTACCAATATAAAATAGAAACAGAAAACATACACAAATCTTAACAACTCAAATTTGCAGGCCAGTGTTACCGCCTAAATAAGTAAAATATTATAAAATGTATGTTTTAAGGATATTGTATTAAACACACTTTTTAAATATTTACTTTTAATCAACACTTACCAATTATTTCTTTGAAAAATCTAGCACACACAAAATTTAACGTACGCTCTTACAAACGTAAACAATTATAATGGTCGACAGCCACCAGACTCGATGAAGCAGGGATTCTGGCTTTTCGAGTCACCTGACTAGCTTAACGCCCGCAATTGGCTGGCTTGTACATCAGAAGTGTGATTTTTACACTTTGGGTGTATTGTTGCTAAAGGTATCTTTATAAAAATACACTTTCTTGTTGCAGAAGGCATGGATGTAAAAATACACACTCTAGGTCAAAATCACCTCACGTGTAACATCAATGTTGATGTACATTTATATAAAGGTGTAAAATTTACACATTTATAGTGTATTTTTTTACACCTTTTCAATGTAATTTCTTTCAGTGTAATGGGAAATTTTGTTCTGCTTTGAGGTAAAAAAACCCATAATGACGGTAGAAGAAATATAAATACAAATTGTTCAGAAAACCTGAATAGCTCCTTATAAGAACCACTATAGTAAGAATAATATACATACAGTCGAAACTCTATATATAACTCGAACCTCCACAACTCGAAATTTTCCATAAGGTGAAGTTTACTAATGTTCCCCGCACATTTTCTTTTTCACCAATGTATTTTCACCTGTCTAACTCTAATTTTCTATAACTCGAAAATCTCGAAACCACAGTAACACAGTTTTCTCCATAACTCGAATTTTCGGGCAGCATAAAATAGTTTTTCTTCACATATTATGCACTTTAAAAAATCGAAACGCCACTGGGCTTATCTTAGCGCGCGAATGCTCAGACTCGTCAAGTTTTGTTGCGCCTTACGTCGTTTACTTTGTGTTTTCTGTGGGAATCCCCAAAGCTTTGCGGGATGTTTTTCCTTCAACTCGAAATCTATCTAACTCGTATTAATTTCGCGGTCCCTTGAGTTTCGAGTTATGGAGTTTCGACTGTATTTGTATAAAGAAGATTTAGGCTACAAAGAAGAACATTAAAATAGTCGAAACGTGCAGATATTAAATCGAATCAAATCAAACAGTTCAAAGTTGTATATAAATCAAAATCTAGTCAAATAAAATATCATTGGTCATCCTTTCTTTTAACACCTTTGACTCACTTAAAAGTTAAGCCTTTCTATAAACCTCTGAGGGTTGAGTGAGTTACAGTTGGAGTTTAGAACCAGGCTTCCTCCAGCTGCAGAACAAATAAATGATGTGAGATGTTTTACTATTTTACTTAATGAGAACTTTATTATTCGTTTTATTTAATGACATTTTATAGTTACAGATGTACCGTGTTTAATGCTGATTGTTATTTCATGTTTAACGAGAACTTTATTGGTAAAGGTTTACTACCTTCCAGCTTTATATTTAAAAATTTACTAACTGGATTACTATTAGTAGTAAAAAAAGTAGATTAGTTACTTATTAATCTATTTTTGCATTTTTGCATCTCGTAATTTTGTTTTAATATGGCGTCCATTGAACTGGTATATTTTCCTGATTTTATGTTACTTACCAAACAATTAATACAAATTAACAAAGAAGTGATATTCTTGAGAAAACCTTCCAACCATGCATGGTTAAATACTCTAATAAATATACAGGGTTAATTCATGAGAACTTCTTATTGTGTCACCACTTAGGAAAGTAAAAGTTTTTGTATAGAGCTACACACAGAAAAAAAATCTAATATGAAGTATTTGTGATACACTGGTGAAAATGTTACACAATATATCGTGGCATCTTTTGTGACCCAGACATAACCTGTAATTTACTAACGCAAATTGTACCAAAATTCATACACTTCATACCCCGTTTCTCGCGTTATCAAAGGCTGTAGAGATTTTGTATTTTGGCTACCACCCCTAACACACCCCCTGTTGGGGGGGTAGCCAAAATATGATATTTCTACAGCCTTTAATAGCACGAGAAACGGGGTATGAAGTGTATTAATTTTGGTACAATTTTCGTTACGTAATACTTGAGCGCTCCCTAAACAGTGTATAAGGTAATTTTTTTACGTAAAATATTACAATATACAAATTATTATTATAACAGGTTTGAATAGTATATGTTTGTGTATAGAATATAGTTATGTTTTATAAAATAACCTACGCAGTATATTCGCACATCCAATATTCGAATCTGTTTTGAAAATATTCACTGTGCGATTTTTAATTTACTCTCTTGCTTGATGAAACAGACCATAATTATGAAAGTAAAAATTTTACCAGTTAATTTGGACCTAATTACCTACAATTTCCTCTGAAGATAAGTTTTCTACTCTTTTTTTTTGAGCGAGCTCCACACGTGCATTTTTTTGCATAGCAACATTTTTAAATGCTAAAATAAAACAATATATTTATTTTCTTTATAACACATTTGTTTTTACTAAAAAAAAAATTCTATTAAATTTTTTAATTTTAAAAAATCTTAAAAAATGTAACTTTCTTTTATAAATGACCTGTTAACATAAAATAGTAGATTGCCTTGAAATTTAAATATTGCGTAGAGTCACTCCTCCCTGTGCCAGCATTCTGCTACTGTCAACATGTCAAATATAAAATCCAAATTTTGAATTAAATCTAAATCTAACATTTATTGTTAGAATGTACAATTTAACAAAGCAAGACTTTTGGAAATCTTCGTGAAGAAAACAGTTATGTAGATAACACATTTGGTTGTCCAGAAACTTAAAAAAGGTGGAAGAAAATACCATATCGTTAAAGGAAAAAACTTTTTGGTTAATGCGGCAATTTATTCAATAATTTTATTTTAATCTAATATTATTATTAATAAGGTACATGCTTTATAAATTATGTCTATTTGTTTAATTTAAAAGTATTTTTTAATTATTTAACGAAATAAATGTATCATGTTAATTAATTTTTCACTGTGTAAAAAAAATAGATATATTCACTCCGGATAAGCTACTTTTATAAAAAGCCATATTGGGATCTTGATATTTTCCCACAATTTGTGTAGTTAAACCAATTTTAGGTACTATTTTAATTGTAATTTAAACAGCCAAATTCCGGGCCGAATCCTGAAAACCAATCTTACTTGTACAAAATGCCATGCTTTTTGAAATATCTAAGCCTTGTCAAAATCACTCCAGTTTTGCAGAGGATATAAATAATAGCTTACAACATTAATAAATTTCATTATTTAAATCTTATCAAATAAATCTTATTCTTTGCGAGTCTTTTGTCAGATTTGACATTTAATGTCATATTTTATGAAAATCGTATTTGAAAATTAAAATTTCACAGCAAACTTTTTTAAAATTAAAAAATTTAATAGAGAATTAATTAGTCACTTTTAAACAGATTTGTAATCAGAGAAAAAAATACTTATAAGGTTAGTCAAAATTACTTGCAATATGATTTAACTGTTGCTTACAGAGTCTGCTGAGGAATTTTTACCGTTACCTAAGAAAAGGACAAGGTATTGATTTTGCTAAAAGTGGTTATATACTAAGGTAGCCCTAAAATAACTATGCAAATTTACAAAAGTTTGTTTAATTTTGAAACCCATTTTTCCTTCAGGGGATGTGTATACACTATTTTTTTTAGTGTGTACTTGTTTTTAGTAATGGCTTTTCTGTGTGTATTTATTATTTGAATCTAGCTCGAGAAATCCTAAACAGTGATCGAAATTTATCAAGATAACAGTGCAATTATGATAATGCCCGTCAATGTGGCACATATTAGTGTGTACATTTGTGGGATTCGTGGGTTATGTGGGTCTTCAATTGCAGGAACAATCACCACTTTTCCCTTTCATGGTTTACAATAACTACTATTCTATGGCTGATAGATCCTGTTTTGTCAGGTTTCTCCCAATACAAAGTCCAAACCTATAAACGATAAGCGTATGATTTATCATACGTTTCTTTAATTACAATAACCTAATATTTTCATAACTATTGATAGTGTACATAACAGATTTTTGCACTGGAAACCAAAAAAATTCCGGCGTTAAGGGGTTAAAATAATAGCGCATATATCACAAATTGTGAGCCACATTTTCTTGGATAACACAGGCCCACAAAAAAAATTGTGAGTCTTGGATTCCAATATGATGTTCCTATGTATTGGAAACCGAATCCGTGACCCGTTCAACCCTTACACGTCAGGATTTTGACATAACCTCAAAAAACACTCGAAAAACTACTGAAACCACTAAAATCATCTATTTTCACCCCCTTCAAAACCCCGTAACCTCATTAAGTAGAAAAATCTGGTTCCGGAAAACAGAACAATTAAGTGAAATTTTCTTGTAGAACATAGTTATGAATAACTGTATAACCCTAAAACCCCATCACACCTCTTAACCCCTTCACTCCGCAACCCCATATATTATAACCTCTTAACCCCATCATCCTATTCTGTGGAGAAGTCCGGTTCTCGAAATCATAAGAGTTTTATGAGTGAATCAAGGTCTATTTCATTACTCTCCACAGAATAGGATAACGTGATTAAGGGGATATAGTATATGGGGTTACGAAGTGAAGAGATTTTGAGGTTATGGCGTTAGGGGATTTTGGGGTTATAGAGTTACTTACCTATGACTATGTTCCACAAAAAAACTGAAGAATTTGTTCTGTTTCCCAAACTAGATTTTTCAACTTAATAAGGTTACGGATTTTGAGGTTAAGAGGCTATGGTATTATGAGGTAGCGGATTATGGGGTTCTGGGGTTATAAAATTAGCAATTTGGGGACAGGGGGGTGACAGTGGTATGGCATAGATGATTTTAGCGGTTTCAGTAGTTTTTCGGGTGTTTTTTGAGGTTATGTCAAAATCCTGACGTGTAGGGGTTAAACGGGTTTCGGATTCAGTTTCAGCGGGAAAAAATAGCTAGGAATATCATATTAGAATCCAAGACTCAGAAAAAAAATTGTGGGCCTGTGTAATCTTAGTTTTACGGGTGGTAGCACCCGTTATTGAAATCGACCAAAAAAATGTGAAACAAGACCTTTTCTAGACGGGCGGAAAAATAATCAAGTTTATAAAATAAGATATCAAATTGACTCCACTTTTCGTGTATTTTGGACCATATCCTTTTGTTTTTTCTTTGTAGCTTTATCGGATAAATAAAAAAGTTTTTTTCCAAATTAACTTCTCTACACGTTTTTAACAAAAACGCCTTTGCCTAATTAATTTCTCTACACCTTTATATTGTTACGGGTGTCTTTGATTCAATTACCTTGAAATGACATATTTTGACATTTGTCATATTTTGATTGATAAAACCAAATATTGCACAAATTTTTTCAAAAACTAATCATTTTCTTTAAAAACGTTAGAAGTTAACTTTTATTCAGTCTTTCGTTCTTTTTTAATTATTTTAACGATTTATCAAGAATTTATTAAAAATTCTTTATTTAGGCAAAAATTTTAAACTTTGTTAAGGTATTGACTAATAATAATTTTTAGGTAAAGAAGATATAGCGGATAAGTATTATTTTAAACGCAATACCTTACCAGCGCATCTAGAAATAAATGCGCCTGATAAGAATCGCCCGATAAATAATTTGGATGAAAAATGGAAAAAGACAATTTCACCTCCCACTTGCCTATTTTTGAATTAACTCGATTGTTATTAATATATTAAAAAAATGATCCAAACAAAAATTGTTGGAAATTTTCTTCTTAACAAAATTGGTCATATGCATTTTTATCGTAAGATGTATATTAAGCAACTCACCCCTAAAATTCAAGGTAGCGAACACCCCTTACCCAAATCACCCGGTGAAAAACTAAAGAAGTGTTCTGTTACCATTCACTACTATCCTTTAAAATATCAGCCTGTGTACATTTATTGCAATTTGCATTTATTATTTGACTAGACTACTATAACATTTTAACGGAATATCCGATTTAAAACCTTTATCCAACACCTTCACAGAAACACTTGTTTTGAGCACTATTTTAAATGTCAAAAGTGAGTTTTTTTTCCACTAGTGACTAAAAAATTTTTCACCCACTCTTTTACGTACAGCTTTTGATCTCACCCAAAATTAGTTACATACCCTATTAATTAAGTATTATAACTATTCTATAAATAGAAGCACGTAAACTAAACCATAAAAATTAAAGAAAACCCCAAATTATTCTTTAGTTTTTAAATAAAATACTGTTTTTATTAAAAATTCTGTCAGCACCGCATCCATTTTGACGTTTGTAAGAAATGTAAAACTAGCAATTGTTTATTTTTAATAGGCATACTTAGGCCATGGTTACCTATTATTTTAGTATTAAGAAAACTTAATATTAATATTTTTGACATAATTTTTCGCAAAATAATAGATTTTTATTTAAAAATAAAAGGTGTTGGATAAAATTAAATTCTCAACTCGTGTATTAAGTGATTTTATCCACTTAATACACTAGTTAAGAAAATAACTATTATCCAACACCTTCACAGAAACACTTGTTTTGAGCACTATTTTAAATGTCAAAAGTGAGTTTTTTTTCCACTAGTGACTAAAAAATTTTTCACCCACTCTTTTACGTACAGCTTTTGATCTCACCCAAAATTAGTTACATACCCTATTAATTAAGTATTATAACTATTCTATAAATAGAAGCACGTAAACTAAACCATAAAAATTAAAGAAAACCCCAAATTATTCTTTAGTTTTTAAATAAAATACTGTTTTTATTAAAAATTCTGTCAGCACCGCATCCATTTTGACGTTTGTAAGAAATGTAAAACTAGCAATTGTTTATTTTTAATAGGCATACTTAGGCCATGGTTACCTATTATTTTAGTATTAAGAAAACTTAATATTAATATTTTTGACATAATTTTTCGCAAAATTATAGATTTTTATTTAAAAATAAAAGGTGTTGGATAAAATTAAATTCTCAACTCGTGTATTAAGTGATTTTATCCACTTAATACACTAGTTAAGAAAATAACTATTATCCAACACCTTCACAGAAACACTTGTTTTAAACACTATTTTAAATGTCAAAAGTGAGTTTTTTCCACTAGTGACTAAAAAATTTTTCACCCACTCTTTTACGTACAGCTTTTGATCTCACCCAAAATTAGTTACATACCCTATTAATTAAGTATTATAACTATTCTATAAATAGAAGCACGTAAACTAAACCATAAAAATTAAAGAAAACCCCAAATTATTCTTTAGTTTTTAAATAAAATACTGTTTTTATTAAAAATTCTGTCAGCACAGCATCCATTTTGACGTTTGTAAGAAATGTAAAACTAGCAATTGTTTATTTTTAATAGACATACTTAGGCCATGGTTACCTATTATTTTAGTATTAAGAAAACTTAATATTAATATTTTTGACATAATTTTTCGCAAAATTATAGATTTTTATTTAAAAATAAAAGGTGTTGGATAAAATTAAATTCTCAACTCGTGTATTAAGTGATTTTATCCACTTAATACACTAGTTAAGAAAATAACTATTATCCAACACCTTCACAGAAACACTTGTTTTGAGCAGTATTTTAAATGTCAAAAGTGAGTTTTTTCCACTAGTGACTAAAAAATTTTTCACCCACTCTTTTATGTACAGCTTTTGATCTCACCCAAAATTAGTTACATACCCTATTAATTAAGTATTATAATCATTCTATAAATAGAAGCACGTTAACTAAACCATAAAAATTAAAGAAAACCCCAAATTATTCTTTAGTTTTTGAATAAAATACTGTTTTTATTAAAAATTCTGTCATCACCGCGTCCATTTTGACGTTTGTAAGAAATGTAAAACTAGCAATTGTTTATTTTTAATAAGCATACTTAGGCCATGGTTACCTATTATTTTAGTATTAAGAAAACTTAATATTAATATTTTTGACATAATTTTTCGCAAAATAATAGATTTTTATTTAAAAATAAAAGGTGTTGGATAAAATTAAATTCTCAACTCGTGTATTAAGTGATTTTATCCACTTAATACACTAGTTAAGAAAATAACTATTATCCAACACCTTCACAGAAACACTTGTTTTGAGCACTATTTTAAATGTCAAAAGTGAGTTTTTTCCACTAGTGACTAAAAAATTTTTCACCCACTCCTTTATGTACAGCTTTTGATCTCACCCAAAATTAGTTACATACCCTATTAATTAAGTATTATAACTATTCTATAAATAGAAGCACGTTAACTAAACCATAAAAATTAAAGAAAACCCCAAATTATTCTTTAGTTTTTGTATAAAATACTGTTTTTATTAAAAATTCTGTCATCACCGCGTCCATTTTGACGTTTGTAAGAAATGTAAAACTAGCAATTGTTTATTTTTAATAGGCATACTTAGGCCATGGCTACCTATTATTTTAGTATTAAGAAAACTTAATCTTAATATTTTTGACATAATTTTTCGCAAAATTATAGATTTATAAAAGGTTTTGTATAAAATTAAATTCTCAACTCGTGTATTAAGTGATTTTATCCACTTAATACACTAGTTAAGAAAATAACTATTTTTTCATCATACTTTTAAAAAATAACAATAAGATGTATCTTCCTGCAAGAAAAACAGTTTTCTGTATGTTAATGAAATCTAACTGTTTAGTTTTTTTTGAATAGTCTTATATAAAAAAGGAATTCACTATGATTCGTTCACTTATAAAATCGCATGAGTATGTTAAACGTACTCACGAATATTATACATAAAATTGCAGTATAATTGCATTGTTCTATGGGTTTATTGCATTCCCACATAAATTCTATAAAACACAGTTTTGTGTTGTTATCCAAAATATTTAAAAAAAATGTCAATGTAACTTTAAAGTTGAATTTACTACAAAATTTTGTGTTTAGGTTATTTTTACCATGTTAAAATTGTGGCTTGGTTAATTGTAGTAAAAAAGAGAAGAGATAACTATAAAATATATCAAAATATCATTTGTTCTTAGAATTTTAAACATGGTGTAAACTGTAAAACAAAAATCCCTAAATCAGTCATCAATTTAAATGTAAGTTTTTTTTTAATTTTAGAGCAAAATAGAAAAAATTGTATAAATCACTCGTTTCAGAACACGTTTTTAGCGCACTAGTACTTTAGAAAACTCGCCGCAAGCGCAAGCGAAAATATACTATTAAAGTTTGTCTTATTAATAATAAACAAATTGCATAGTATTTCCTAATGGAAAATCTGGCTCTGGATGTTTCCATTAGGAAATAGTAGGCAATTGTCTGGGGCAGCAAATTTTTATTTAACGACTTTTTTTTGGAAATCAAGAAAGTGTATCTAGACTAAGCTTATAAGATTAGGGATTTCAATCCCGAAAGTAATAACGTTTTTTCATGTTAGTAACTAAACTTTGATGGATCAGACTTTATATGTATTTGCAGTTTTAGGAGCCCATTTTATTATGAAGCTGAAGTTTGCAACGTTTTTTTGCATCGAAAATTCAAATAGAATATTAAAGCACTTATTCCATAACACGTTTTTAGCGCACTAGTACTTTAGAAAACTCGCCGCAAGCGGCTTGTTTTCTAAACTTGTACTAGTGCGCTAAAACGTATGTTATGAAACTAGTACTTTAATATACTATTTGAATTTTCGTATCAAAAAAACGTTGCAAACTTCAGCTTCATATTTTATTTTTTTTTTTTTTTTTGGTGTTTTGTGTTCATTTAATATTTTGAAAAAATAAAAAAAAATGTTTATACTAAGAACCTATTTCTTCACGTTTGTTCTAATTTTTAGACAATAATGAGTTATTTATTTAAAAATACTTTTTATCCACGGTCGTAATTAATACTGCCCTACTACCCTAAAAAGCAGCAACTCCATATTACATAAAACTAAGATAATGGCAAAAACAGTAAATCGTCTTAGCCACTCTTGTGTTATAGGTAGAATCGAGAAAGTGGGTGTATAAATTTAGGTTTGAAGTACCTTTATTATAACACAAGTTTCGCAATTATTAATTATTTATTTAAAAAGAAAATGGGACTTACGGCTTTTTAGCTTAGTATCTTGTAGTCAAAATTTTTAGCAACACTAAACTAAAAAGCAGCATGTGACAAGATAAAGAGAAAAGAACCCAAAAATATAAAAAAAATATTTTTAAATTTCCTTTTAAAAGTCAATTTTACTTTCCTCTTGGACCCAAGGAAAGTCTTGCGTATTATTATTATCCAAAGTTTTAGGATGAGATTGTTTTTGGTAAAAATCGTTGTGGGGTAAGGGGGTAAAATAGGGTTAAAACAAGTTTTTTAAAAAAACTTTTTATTTTTTTATTTTCTTTTCTTTTTCGAAGCAAGAAACTTAAAAAAAAAATGCATTTTTTTTTTAATTTTTTTGAATTTTTCTTTTCAAAATTTTTTCGTTTTCCAAAAAAATTGTTTTAGTGAATTAAGACTTACAGAGGTAAGTATTATTTTGTTGGTAGCAGTTTTTTTTTTGGTTATATCCGGAAAATCTAGCGTCATACAAAAACTATAATAATGCAAAGAGAAACTGTTTTATTAATGCCTTACACCCTTCTAATTTCTTTTTAATATATTTAGTAATAAATAACTTATTTGGAGTTACGGCTTTTTAGCGTAGTGGGGCAGAATAGGTCTATATATCACGGGTGTGTGAAAATAAACCATTTAAATTTTGAAATGGTTATGGATAAAGTATAGTTTTCTACTCATGTATAATATCTATTAATCATTCGGGTAATGACGCCTGTCGGCTCGTGTCGAACAATTATTCACCCTCATTAATTAATACTAATTATTATACGCTTGTTGAATAATATACTATTATACAAGTACTGTATTTTTAAAATTTCGGGATGCACGGGATTCAGGATCCCAAACTTTTTATTATTTTCGGGACTTCGTGATCAGAATCCCGAAAACTGCAATCCCTTACTGAGACTGAAGTTTGCTCATGGGTGCAGTGATTGAGTGCAACTTTTTTTTGGTCCTGAATTACTTTTTCGCCGAATTAAATTTCCGCCATTGATAATCTATGAAGGAAATTTTATTAAATCCGGCCCTGAAAACATGGTATCATTAGTATGCTTACTGGATTAAGAAATTATTGTTTTTACTTTGGAATAAATGATTGATAGTTGACATAAGGAATATACACTATTAATAATAATATATTATACAGTGCGGTCCAAAAGTCACCCCCCCCCCTCTTAACTTTTGAACGAGTTGAGATATCGATTTCAAATTTAGAACTCTTAAATAAGACAACTTAAACTATCTTATTTGATACTTTTATCTCTTAAAATGTGGGCCCCCCTGCATGGGGGGAAATTTTTTTAAATGGAAAGGGGGGTCGTGGGATACATCGTTTTTAAGCCTTTAAAATTCTCTATATAACCATATATTTTTAAATTTTTTAAACATTTTTTTTTAAGTTTTGAATTTTCAGTTTTTTGTGGTAAAAAAAAAATTTTAAGTTTTTTTTTTGTTAATTTTTATTTATGTCAATTAAAATTAGTTGAAAAGTATAATTTACTTTTTTTCATTATGAAATTAAGCATTTTTAAAAAGTTTATTTGGATTTTTTAGAGATATTTTGACAAAAATACCCATTTTCAACCCTATTTTAAACCCAAAAAAAAATGTTTAAAAAAAAATAAAAAATATACAGTTAAATGGAGTATTTCATAAGCTTTAAAATGATGTATCACACGGCCCACCTTTCCATTTAAAAAAATGTCGCCCCATGCCCCCTGCCCACATTTTAAGAGCTAAAAGTAACAAATATATGCTTAAAGATAGTTTAAGTTGTCTTATTTAAGAGTTCTAAATTTGAAGTCGATATCTAAACTCGTTCAAAAGTTAAGAGGGGGGGGGTGACTTTTGGACCGCTCTGTATAATAATATATATTCATGTGTAAAATTCTCTAAAACTAAAAACCTGAAAATCAAGTGAATTTAAGATACGACGCGTCGCAACGGCGTATACGTTATAACGACGTTCTCAGATAATCAGTCCATTTCTGCTATTCTCTACTTTGTATGTTTTGCAAACCTATTGCCCAAAATGTTCTCCAAATATCCCACAGGACTACGAAACTTTTATTTGGTTATGGTTGTAGATATAAAATTCATATTTGATTTGTAATTTAAATGTTTTTTTAAAAAGAATTTAAATCTCATGGGTATTTCCGAAAATCAACGGATTGAATAAAAAATGAGCAAATAAAAGTAAGTAAATAAAAGGAAATATGATCTTTATAAAAGGATCTTACAGGATTACATGCCACCGAAGCGTATTCTTGATATTGTATATTTATATTCAAAAAGAATGTATGAGGTGCGTCCAAACAAAACACCACAGCAAGTTTTAAGAAAAGCGTAAAAAAATAAAAAAAATGTTTTATTTGATCTTTATCAAAAATCATATTAGCCAAGAAAGGGTTGGAAAGTTATGGTGCAAAGTAGACTGTGTCTCAGATCGTCTTCAAGTTAGGCTCATTCCACGCCAAATAGACAAATAAAAGTGCAATTTTGAAAGTCGACTTGTTCGATTTTAATCATTTTTGGCAGAAGTGCTTTACATATGCTTAATAAGATCATATAATTTTTAGATTTTTTGGGCAATTATTTATAGAGTTACGGCCTTTTGAAATTGGCCAAAAATGCTAAAACAGCCTGTTTTTAAACTCATTAATGCTAAAAGTTACAGGTTTGAAAGAAAAAGCTCTTTTAATATATTTTTTTTTAAATATACAGGGTGTCTTAACGAAGCCGACTCGGTCGATATAGTATAGTAAACTATCCACTTTAAAATACTTTAAAGGGAAAAGTTGTATGATTTCAAACAAGGCACATTTTAAAAATATTTAAAAATATACAGGTTGGTCTTCATCTGACTTAATTTTTTTAAATGGAATGTTATATTTTTTATTATGCCATCTTATTTCTCATTAAAATTCCTTTATTTTAATAGCATATTATATGGATCTATTGTTTATAGTTTTTGAGATATAATTTTTTTTTAGAAAAAATGAATTTTTAGTGAAGAGATAAAACCTCAAATTTCTTTATTTTTTGTCAAAAATTAATAAAATTTTGCAAGCTTATCTTAAAAGGGGTATCAAAAAAAATATTCAAACTTTTACATGATTATTACTTTTTATCTTGATTTTTTTTAATGATTTTATTTAAACGAGTAAAAAAGTTATCGATAAATAAAAATTAAAAACTTTCGGATTCTTAAAAGATAAAATCGAATATCGGTCTCATCTTTGAAATAAGGTAACTTAAACTATCTATTTGCATATATTTGATATTTTCAGCTCATGGGTAGGGGGGCATGGAGGGATTTAAATGGAAAAGGGGGTTGTGTGAAATTGTTCTTTCAACTACTTACATTGTTAATTTTAATCAATCGCGTAGAAGAATTTAAATAAAACTAAACAAAAAGAATAGTTAATTTTACAATAATCTTTACTAGTTGATTTTACTATTTATTTTTTCAGTGTATGCCTAAACTACTAATTTTTATTAAAACTTTTTGGATGTACGTATTTTTCCTAGCCGCTCCTCAAATTTCGAATGCTGTATTTTAAAGCAAAATTTCAAATCGCGATAGGTAATCATTTATGAACGTTTTTGCTTGTGAAATAAAATATAGACAATATTCCATTTATAGGCAATGTAACGATACAACAAAATCTTTCAATACAAAAAAATATTTTTTTTTTTACTTTCATAAAGTTTTTATATAAAAAACTTCATTGAATTTTTTTTACGTTTCTTGACATATTACATAAAAAACAGCTTAGCTACTGATTTCCATGAAGAAAAAAAATGAAAATTCTCACAAAAAAACGCATATAAATTTCTAAAAAGATTTTAACTTTTTTTATGTTTTTATGTAAAGTCCAAACGCAAATAAATTACTAAAAAGATTTTAACTTTTTTTATGTTTCAAAAAAAAGGGACATATGATGCAACCTAATTAATGCACATAAAAATCGATTTACCTGTATTTACAATATATGCCCTCGAATATGCCTAAAGGCAAAAAGGTAAAACTAGTAAACAGTTATTTATCAAACCATATTGTCAACGAAATTCCCTTTAATAATGATTTAATTGTAATATAATTAGGTATAATTATTTAAGCTTTAATTCATTACACAGGCACAAAAAAAAGTTCATTCCACAGGCGAGACCGACATTTCTATACGTTTTTGGGGTTGCTGAATCTTGGTGATTTTGTCAGATCGCATTTCGTTCAAGTCCAAACCTCAAAAAAGTGATGATAGATTGAGTGAAATCAACCCCAGATTTGGCGACACCAAATACGTATAGAAATACTGTCTGGTGAAAAAGACTTTTTTTCGTGTAGGTGCACAGGCACACCATAAAAAAAGGTCTGGTTCTCCAGACGAGACAAAACATTTCTATACGTTTTTGTGGTCGCTGAAACCGAATTTGGGGTTGGTTTCATTCTGTCAGAAGGCATTTCGTTAGCAACGAAATGCGACCTGACCGAGTGAAACCAACCACAGATTCGGATTTAACGACCCCGAAAATGCATAGAAATGTTTGTCTCGTCTGGGAACCAGACCTTCTTTTTTTGTATACCTGTGTTATTATCAGTAGTCGGCGTAAACTCAGTTATGACATCAACGTTGAAAATAAACACAGAAACATAGGCTTACGGAATAATTTTGCCGAATTATTAGGGAAATTTTTATAAATCGAAACATTTGACGACTACTGTTACCCACAACAATATTATTTATACATATGTATATATATGTATATATATATATATATATATATATATATATATATATATATATATATATCTGTGTTTTTTAAAGAAAAAACCGACATTCGATTTTTATCTTTTAAGAATACAAAAGTTTTTAATTTTTATTTATCGATAACTTTTTTTCCCACCTTACTCGTTTAAATGGAATCATTTGAAAAAAAGATAAAAAGAAACAAAAATGTAAATATTTAAATTCGCCGACTACTGGTTATTATTTTATAGTTTATTTCATCATGTTGAATACTATTAGGGGAAAAGTGCATTTTGATTCACGCATATTTTAGCCTAAAATTTTTAGTAATTGATTTTACATCAAATACAGTAAAAATTGGATACAACGAACACGTTTACTGAGGTTTTTTACCTTATTAAATTCTAAATGATTTTGTATATGAAATTCGAAGAAACTTTTATTATTGAATACAAGATTTTATAGTAAAATACGTATACGTTGTATTCAATAATGTCATGCGGTTTCATATGTAGGTACAAAATCATGCAGTATTTAATACGGTAACTATTCTCATTTATCCACAACATTTAATTTATGCATTAACGACCTATCGGCTAGTAATTTACTAACTCGATTATTTTAAATATTTAATTAGAGCCAATATATCAAATCTTCAAGTTTCTTCAGTTTTTTTTATTATATAAATATTTTATTAAAATTAGTTTTAAACCCTATTTTGGAACCACCCTGTATAAAAATTTATATTTATGTACATGTAAATAAAACATAATTTTTAAAAGTTATTTAAATAAATTTAAAACTGATAGTATATCTATGTATTTCCGTGTTAATAATAACCTATAACCTAATAGAGTTATGTATGATAACGTATCAGTGATAAGACACCCTATTAAAGTATAATTTGTTTAGCCATAGAAAGTACAACCCCGGGGTAGTGGAAAAGGCTCATTGACCAGATTGGTTAAGCTTTTAGAGTCACGCTATTTAGCGGCAATTCTGTCACAAGAGTGGTAACAGAGAAAAACAAGCTTCGCATCCTATAATATACTCTTATAAATTATTTTTTTTTAATTGGTATGACTATAGGGTCTTATTATACAAAGTTAGGTGAGTTTATACTTAGGTTTTCTTCGAAGGTGATCTAACCTAAGATTAGAGCACTGGATAGGCAAGTTTGTTAAGGTGGGTGGGTAGTTTACACACTAAACAAAAGAGAGTACCGACCAAAATCTCAAAAATGGTGTAATTTTATATTTCCCGTGTACAGAGATAAGCAATGGTGCTTTTTGATATTTTTTATTGCTTTGGTTAACTAACTAAACTTAGTAGTAAGGGTAGTTAGTAGTAAGGGTGGGGAGGCTACAAGCCTTACTTAAGTGTTTATTTAGGTAAAAATAGCTTTTCTTTATTTTCTTTCTAAACTAAAAGATATTTCGTAAAATCAGAGCCTCGCTAATAATAAGGTATGAAACAAATTATTATAAATGATCTACCAAATTACGTACCTAAAACTGCATCAAGAGATTTTAAAAGATTTAAAACAAGGTTTTAAATTAGCAATTATTAGCCCTAATGGATATTCAGCATTGGTAATACATTAGTTAATAATAAATTGTATCAGTTTTGCTAAAATACTGATTCTATTTAGTAAAGCAATGCAAAAATATTACTACTTACATGTGAATAAGTTATAAACATTTTAGAACTATAATTTTAAACAGAACCGTTCGTAAACAGAATTCACTGTATCTTCTATGCAATGTATGAACAAAACACCTTAAAAAACTATTTTATTAGAAAATTTGGATAAAAATATTGAAATTTTCAAAGTTAATGACAAACCATTTTAACCTAAATAGTTAGTGCAAATGTTTGGTTTATAACAGACTTGATTTCAACAATATTTTTGCTGTAGCAACGACATGTCCTCTTTCTAGGAAAATTTCTTGCTGTCTGAAATTCGGTACTCTCCTGCGGAACCAGTTTTAAAAGGGCACAGCGCAGACGCAATCGTGCAAAATAAATCATGGCATCCTATTTTTTTTATTTTTATAGGTTTTAAAAAAAAAAGGCTTTTTTCTTTTGTCCTTTAGTTGCCGTGTACACAAGCTATGGCATACAGACGGACGAATGTACAAGGAACGGACAGATGGACAAACGGACAAAAATTAAAGTTGTTTAGAATTCGATAAAAAATATTTCTATATAAATTTTTTAATCTAGAGTAATTGCTTTCCCATTTTAAAATTTTTCAAAATTTTGGGAAAGCATTGTATTCGTGCTAAAATTGTCAATTTTTTTTTTGCGTATTTTTGCGTTTCAACACGTTTTATGTCGATATAAATCAATTTCAAGCAAAAAAATTGTCGATCGGTCGTTCTGTCCGGGAAATCTTGTAAGCACGATAACTTAAGAATGCTTTAAGCTAGAGACTTAAAATTTGGCATAGAGGTATGTTACCAAAAGTTCTCGCTCGGGATTGTTTTTGGCGAACATTGGAGTGCGGCAAGGGGGGGGGGCAAATGGGGATAATACATTTGTTTAAAAAAAAATAAAAATTTATATAGGGGTTTTTAAGGTTGCTGAAATTGAATCTAATAATAAAAATTTTTTAACTCCATCTCCGAGGGGGTTAGGGGGTAAATATTTTTAAATACTTCCAATATTTTCGTCAAAATTGGTATATAGGGGTTTTTGGGGTCGCCGAATCTGAATCTGACAATAAAATTTTTCTAATTTCACCCTCTGAGGGGTTGGGGTTGGTTTTCTTAAAAATTGGTATATTAGGGTTTTTGAGGAGGCTGAAAGTGAATCTGATAATGAAAAAATTCTAACTCCACCCCCTGAGGGGCGGGGGTTGTTTTCGTGAAAATTGGTATATTGGGGTTTTTGAGGTTGCTAAAAGTGAATCTGATAATAAAAAATTCTAACTCCACCCCCTGAGGGGCGGTGGTAGTTTTCGTGAAAATTCGTATATTTGGGTTGGGTTAGGTTGCTGAAAGTGAATCTAATAATTATAAAATTCTAAAATCACCCCCTGAGGAGCGGGGGGTAGTTTTCTTAAAAATTTATATATTGAGGTTTTTGAGGGTGCTAAAACTGAATCTTAAAATACATTTTTTCTAAATCCACCCCCTGAGGGGCGAGAGGTAGTATTCGTAAAAATTGGTACCTATATTGCGGTTTTTAAGGTTGCTGAAAGTGAATCTGATAATAAAAAATCCATTTCACGCGTGGTGAAAAATGGGAAAGCTCTTTTTCTAAAATCGCTGCTAGATGGGGTGACCCGAGATTCCGTGCTATAAATTAGCACCACTGAATTTGATTGTGTTTATCTACAAATCGTTTGACTTTCCGTAATTAACTCCTGCTCAAAACTGCACGATACACCAAAAGCCAGGAAGTTCATTATGAAGTTACGCAACACTGTCGATGCATATAGTCTAAAAGCTGGTGAACGTTTTCTGTAAGTTGTTTTCTCCCTGCTGAATTTTACATATATCCTAAAGTACATTTTGATCAAGCTACTTCCAAATTTCGAGGTTCTAGTCTGGTTCTTTTGGGTCTCAGCCCAAAGGTGGGTGGCTCATACACATTACATTTATTACATTTAGATTAAGCTATTTAAAGAGTACACGCCATTATTCTGCGGGCCAAGGAGTAAAAACAGTCTTTAAAAAGTACTTTTAACATACCTAATATGTTAAATGTCAAAGTCAAGAGATATATTTTTTTCATTTTACATTTTTTATTTTATATGAAATGCTTTTTATATATTTTTGAAAAAGAAACGAAATACGTACCATGCTCCATAATATGGAGTCCATATGGTCCAAATAAAGATATAGAAGAAAAGAAAATTTTGGAAGATTTTTTGTGAATATATTTAAAAATTATTTTTATTATGTACAGTCGACTAGTCTACTATGGTATAAAATACTTTCTTGTAAAGTCCCGAAACGACTCCGAACATTTAAATAAAAATAAAATAAATATGTCAAATCTATTTTTTTTTTTAATTCTCATTTATTTAAAAAAATATTTTTCGAACTGTCATTTAATCAAAAAATTATATGTCAAATGCACCTTTTAAAGACTGTTTTTACCTCATAGCCTAATCTGAATGTAATAAAATTTATTACATTCATTTGATTTAATGTTATACATTCATATATAATAGTCATATTATGACTCGGTAAGTAAAAATAAGCTTTTTTATGAAACTTCATTTCACTACCTTTTTGGAAATCTAATCCAGAACCTAAAAATTTGGAAATACCTTAGTGCCTATTCACACGCTCGCATAAGAATATAATACATAACAATAATATGCCGTGATTGGCTTGATGTGCCGCCATGTATCTTTTAAGCCAATCACGGCATCGCATTCTTATGTTTTATGTTCTTATGCAAGCTTCTGGATATGCCTTTAAGTAGAATGTACTTTAAGACATTTCTAAAATTCAGCCAGGCGAGTATGTATTGTTAAAAATTGTTCAGTGGCTCTCCGACTACTACACTATAATTTTCCTGTAATAGCAAAACTTGTTTAACTGGTCTTAATAAGATGTTTACACCAAATTACACTATTTACCGGATTAATTATTTATTTAAAAGAATATTTTATGCTTTAAAATTTTGGAATCATAATAGATAGATAAATAAATTTCTAGAATAAGAACCAATATATGTTTTTAACTTGTCAACCAAAAACATTCAATTTACACCTATAAATATGTTTTTTCAGCGTTAAATCGCACTATGAATGCAAGACTACAATAAGTCAACAAAAAAAAAACTGTGGTATGCTTTGTTTTGTACCTCTGTACTTGATGAATGATAACATATACAAACTCCAATGAACTATTCCAATTAGTTTATAAGACGTTATATTCCGGTAATAAATTGGAGTTTGTATATTCATTCTGTAATTTGTTTGGTCTTTAAGAGACAGGCTCAGTGCCTATGGCTCATTTATCTAAAATTTGAATTAATTTGAATGGATAATTGGGGGAGTGAGTCTCTGCTCACTGATGCTGATTTGCATCTGTCATGAATTTTTGGGTGTTGCGACGAGGAAGGTGGGAGGGGGATTTGGGGGGATGGAGTAGGGAGAGTTTGTATATGTTATGATTCAAAAGTACATACAGGGTGGCCCAACGAAAACGAAACATGAGTTTTCAGGTAGTAAGCAGTGATTTTTTAAAAAACGCAAAAACACGTCAACTTTAGTTTCGGGGGGGACATCTTTTGCAATAGATTTTACTTGCAAATCGTTTCAACCCTTCGCGTAGGGGTCACAACCCCTAAAATTTGAATAGGCATGATAGGGCAAGTTATACCTCATTTAAAATGTCTTGCTCAACTGAGTATTTTGAAAAAAAATAATCAAATTATATTCATTCGTTTACGAGATATTTAAAATTAAACTTGCAACATCGCACTTCGTTTCTTATTCAATTAAAAAAGTACAGATAAAGAATTTTTGGCAGAAAAACAATGAGAATAGTAGAATAAAGTTTAATTATTTATTAGGTGCTCAAAATGTCTGCCACCAACTTCCATACAAAAATACAAATTTTGTTCAAAACTCTTTCTAACATTCTGAAGTATTTGGGGAGTTATTTGACGGCATTCATCTACGATACGTTGTCGCAACTCTTGTAGGGACCCCGGCATTGTTGCGTAAATTTTACTTTTTAAATGACCCCACAGGAAAAAGTCTAGGGGATTCAAATCTGGAGATCTGGCAGGCCATTCCAGAGATCCTTTTCGTCCAATCCATTGTTCAGGAAACATTCGGTCCAAAAACTCTCTAACACGCATAGTGTGGAGGTGCTCCATCTTGTTGAAAAATTAAATGGTCTTCCAAGTAGCGGTCATCGTTTTCAACAATAACGACCAGTAAGGGATGAACTAGGTCTTCTAGTAATTCCAAATACTTTTCTCCTGTAAGGTTACCATCAAGAAAAATGGGTCCAACCAGGCGATCTCCGAAAATACCTGCCCAGACATAAAATTTTTGATTGAGTTTGAGTATGGACTTCGTGGAAAACCGTTGGATTTACATCTGACCAGTAACGACAATTATGGCGATTGACAGTTGAGTTAAGAAAAAAAGTACACTCGTCTGAAAAACAGATATTGAAAAGGAAATTATCATCATTACCTATTTTTTCATTCATAGTTTCGCAAAACTCTAGTCGCCGGTCAAAATCATCCTCATTTAATTCATGGTCTAAATGAATCTTGTAAGGATGAAATTTATGAGCTTTAAGGATCCGTTAGATGGTCGTTATAGGAATGTTGGTAATCGTAGCTAATTTCCTCGTGCTCAAAGTTGGGTCGTCAACAACTTGTCCTAAAACTCCTACCTCAGTAGCTTCATTCCTGACCGGACGTTCACGTTCAAGTTCCGTTTTTTGTTCGCTACTGATCCTGTTTCTCGAAATTTCGCCGCCAGTTCCAAAACGAATTTTCTATTCACATGCCTATTCGGATGGTGTTCATTAAATAAATTTGCTGCACGATTTCCGCACTAACTATTTTTATAAAAAAGCATAATGATTTCAACTCTTTCTGCAATACTGTAAACCATTGTTGAATGAAACTGAACTAATATTGTGTACTTAAAAGACTAATGAAGGTTTTTTTTTATGTTTCGACAGTTTTTCTCCACGATTTTTTCTCAAATTCCTTATCTGTACTTTTTTATTTGAACAAGAAACGAAGTGCGCTGTTGCAAGTTTAATTTCAAATATCTCGACAACGAATAAATAGAATTGATTATTTTTTTTTCAAAATACTCAGTGGAGCAAGACCTTTCAAATGAGGTATTACTTGCCCCATCATACCTATTCAAATTTTAGGGGTTGTGAGCACTTCGCGAAGGGATGAAACGATTTGCAAGTGAAATCTATTGCAAAAGATTTCCCCCCCGATACTGAAGTTGACGTGTTTTTTCGTTTTTTTTTTAAATCACTGCTTACTGCCTGAAAACTCCTCTGTTTCGTTTTCGTTGGGCCACCCTGTATGTATAAGACAAACCATACCAAAGTTTTTTTTTTGAGTTATGGTGGTCTTGGGTTCATAGTGCTAAATTTGCTAGCAATTTTTTTAGCCTTGATAAATTTTGTAGTTTTTTTATATTCTTTATTCTTAAATTTTTACCATTTTGTTTGTATTTTTACTATGATGATAAAATGTCGCTAAAAGAAACCTACCTGCGAAAATGTTTTATGTTTCGTATATGGGAGATTTATTCGAGCGGGTTAGGGCGTGAAATTTAATACTTGACACGCCGGCTAGCGATTGCCTTTTTCAGATAATTAGTCAATAATTAAAATTTGTCAACGGCGACAGGTGACACAGACACTCCCTATAAACTGAGGAGCGCTTATATGCAGATTTTCATGCCGCGTTTTGATAAACTGCGCATGCGCTGACCGTTTTTCAATATATTATTTTAAATAAAAAATATTTGTTTACAAAAAAAAACATAAAAAAAAACACCAAACAGCAAAAAACCAAAACAAACTCCGGCACAGAGAGCTGCAATTAGGCGCTTGTTTAAACTGGTTTAAAAGTCAGTTGAAGCCGCAGGTTCCCTCTACAACTATCCCACACAAGTCCTGGACTTAGGGGATGCTTAATTTTAAAACTTAAAAGTAGAATGGTCTGAGGTTAAACAAACTTGTGTAGACAGATAGAATCTCGGTTTTAAATTAACTTATTATAATTTTTGTTTTAAATTTCACAGCAACCTTTAGTTTACATATTTAAAAATTAAGTAGATACTTAGATACCTACAGATATGTGCATCTCACTGTTATATTATTTTTAATAATATTAAATAATTAACATCGTAATTGGCACGACTTAAAGATTCATGTAGTATTTGCTGAACCAAATTTTGTCTCTCTGTCCTTTCTTTAGAGGTGGTTTAATTTATGACAGAAAATTAATTGATTTCACTGATGATGACATTTAAATTAATTATTTATATTGTAATGTCCGATCGTTGTATGATAAATGATATTTTAAGAACGCTTTGACAAAAAAACTTGAAATTTGAAATATCCTAGTATAAAGTTTTTTTGCAAGTGATAAGACTTTACGATCATTTTTTCATGGTACGCTGCGACTTTGATTAGTTTTCCATAAAATTACACAAGTGAGTTTTTTGCAATTTTGCTCTTCCCAAATCTTGGATACCGGTGCACGATTAAAGTCGCATTTTTTTTTTTAATTATATTATTTATGTAACTAAAATAATCTTATTTTTGAAAAAATGCCACTTTAATCATTTTTCCCTTTTAGTATTAAATTTATAGAAGAATAGACACATTAAGCTTATGAAGTTTACGATAAGTAAAATCTTTAAAAATGTACGTAATAAATTAAATTCCGTGCTATTGATACATTTTATTCGGTGTTAAATTTGAAAACAAATAAACCAGTTGTTTCCTTAGGTCTTGCTATACTCTTCACAGCTCGCAAGCGATAGAAGAGTATAATAATATACCATATTACATATCGCTGGGTTAAAATTATAAGGTTCTATGTTATATGGGGTTTCTATAGAACATAGAACCTTATAATTTTAACCCAGCGATATTATGGTAGTTTCTAATTTTCTCAAAATCATCAAAACACGAACTAAAAAAAAAATTGGATACAAATGTGTTTCAAAAATAAGAAACTTTGAAAATCTTCATCTGTACGTACGTCCGTCTATATGATCTCAGGGAACATTCAAGTATTACGTAACGCAGAATTTAGCCATTTTTGACCCCCACCCCCACCCCATGTAACGCTACGTAACATTTTCGAGACCCCCCCACCCCGCCATTAGTTACGTAAAATTTTGCTTTACAAAAAGTAAAACAATTGAAAGGAAATTGTGCTTTATGGTTTAAAGCAGTTTTTAACCGGTTATTGCTTCCGTGGTTAAACCCAAAACCGGTCTGATATAATTTCCGCAACCAGTTATCCGAAAACCGGTTATTGGCTATGGTTTTCCATTTCTAATTTGTTTTTGTTTAGAGAATTTAGTGAACTATTAACCACGCCGTGTGCAATGAAATTTTCAAGGAATCCGTCGCTTTAGTTCTAGATCATTGTTAAAAACGTGATCCAATAAAGATTTTATAAGTTTATAATTTTTTAAGCGTTACGTAACATTTTTACTGACACCCAACCCCTCTCTGTAACGCGGCGTAACGTTTTGGAGACCCCCCTTGCGCGTTACGTAATACTTGAACGCTTCCTCATGACTCAGGAAAAATGAAATTCTATGACAGAAAGATCGATTTTGTTTTTGAAAATAATCCCTTCAAAAACAAAAAATTTATGGGGGTTTTAAACTTAAAAAAAATCTTCAAAAGCCGAAGGTATTTGGATTGACGTAATTTTTTTAGAAGAAATTACTTTTATTGAAATGTAGTTAAGTCAAATAATAAATGTAAATTTCAATAAATGTACACGGGCTGATATTTGAAAGGGTAGTAGTGGATGGTAAAAGAACACTCCTGTTAGTTTTTTACCGGGTGATTTGCCTAAGGGGTGTCCGCTATCTCGAGTTTTAGGGGTGAGTTGCCTAATATTCATCTTAAGATACAAATACATATAACCAATTTTGTTAAGAAGGAAATTTCCAAAAAATTTAGTTTGGATCATTTTTTTAATATATTAATCGAGTTATTTTAAAAATAGTCATGTTGGAAGTGAATTTGGTTTTTTCCCTTTTTCAGCCAAATTATTCATCGGACGATAATAGTGGTTATGAGCAAACTTGAAGCTCTCGAAATTCTCATATACTATAAATTTCCATACCAAGTCTCTAGCTTAAAGTGTTTTTAAGTTATCGTGCTTACAAGATTTCCCGGACAGAACGATCGACCAATCGACCGAAAAATTTTAAAAGTCACAAAACGCAAAAATATAAAAAATATTGAAAATTTTTTACAAACAAGGCTTTCCGAAATTTTGAAAAATTTTTAAGTTATTGTTATTGTCATAAAAAACAGAAGGAAACGTGCGATAAACCTTAAATTTTCAGAAAATATTTCTTTGATAAATAGAAATATTTTAAGTTAAAGGGGGCAATTGTATTTTGAGATGTAAGTATATCCTAAGAAACACAATATACTTACCACTATGAAGGGTGTACTACGGAATGCGAAGCATATCTTTACGGCTTGTTTTAGACATTTTCCAGGGCATAGCATGCTATATTCTGTTTAAAGCAATTATTTTAATAGAGAACTGAGCAACATTTTATTTACTTTCGTAATGCAGTATCTGCACTTTGCATGATTATTTCCTACTAAGAATACTTCATTCACCTTGAAGGCATCAATATCTGACTAATAAGTATGTTACGGGCGGTAATACCCGTTATTGTAATCGAACGAAGAATTTAACAATAGTTATTTATAATACAAGGGCGAAAATTTTTCGATCGAGTGGGTTTTTAGAAGCCGAGGGCCTCCGGCCCAAGGGCAATAAACCTAAAAAATCAAAATTCAACTTTTTGCCCGTGTATTATATAATATTTTTTATTCGATTGCATGTAATTATAAATTATTAAAATATATAAATTGCAAAAAAAAGTCTTATTACTTATCTAGTTATCCGTGACAAATTGCTATCCAATCAAACCGCTAAAAAAACAGTTGAATAAAAAGGATAAGTCCAACACCAATAACCGTTTGAAGAAGAGGAAGAAGAACTGAATAATTTTATTCGAAAAGTATTTTTAAACTAATATATACAGGGTTATTCACGGAAGTGGCCTATTAAAAGTTTATGGTGAACCAATAATTTTAATAATCTTATATTTTGCCTATGGGGTTTTTGAATATGGCTAATCGATTAAAAATATTTTCATACTTGTGCTCCACCCCATATATTTTTAAAGTTTTAAAATCTGCATTAAATTTGCTTTATTTTGATGTGTAACACTTTATGTCTACCAGTAGTTTTTGAGTTATTCAAGTTTTTAGCGAAAAATTAGCAAATCAAGCACCCCTAAAAAAATTCATTTCTCCTTGAATTTTTAAATTGGAGTAAAGTTGTTTTCTGCTTTACTTAATAATACTTAATTCTTATGTATTATACTTGTTATGCGAGCCTGTGGATGTGCCCATAAACTTTTGATGCGAATTTAACGCACGAAATTTAAAAAATATTTCAAATGGGCAGACAAGGACAGAAAAGTTCAGAAAAATGCGGGGTTTTCTATAGGAACGTTCAAGTATTATGTAAACCAAAATTTGGCCATTTTGATCCCCACTCCCCCCCCCCATGTAATGCGGCGTAAAATTTTCAAGACCCCCCACCCCCTCCCATTTGTTACGTAACGTTGTTTTTTTTATAAAAAGTAAAGAAATTGAAAGAAAATTTTGCTTTAAGGTTTAAGGCGGGTTTTAACCGGTTATTGCTTCCGTGTTTTAAGCAAAAACAGGTCTGAGGTAATTTCCGCAACCGGTTAAACGAAAACCGGTTATTGCCTATGGTTTTCCGTATTTATTTTTTGTTTAGAGGATTAAGTGAACGCCGTGTGCAATAAAATTTGCAAAGAATTCGTATCTTAGGCCTAGGTCATTGTTAAAAACGTGATCCAATAAACATTTTATAAGTTTATAATTTTTTAAGTGTTACGTAACATTTTTACTGACACCCCTCCCTGTAACGCGACGTAATGTTTTCGGGTGAACTTTTTTTGTTTCAAATACCAACTAGACTCGACTTAAATTTAAACCTAGGGTCTCCAAATGGGCTTGGAGATATAAATCTACTATACTTGATAGAATTCTATATATATATTTAGTTGTAGTTTCGAGCTGGAAAGTTTAATTAAGTTAGCAAAGAAATTGATGTTTTTTCATGCAAACAAAATAACGAACAAGGTTTTTTCAAACGATCAATTTTAACCATTCCATAATTTGTTACAAAACAGCAAAATAGACAAAAGCTTTATTTACCATTTAAAACCTATAATTTATTACAGAACCTTTTGTCATTATGTCGGCGAAATAAAACTTTAATACACGAAGAAAAAGTAATTTCACTAATACATAATATAAGGTTTTACGGATTTATTTAGCGTATATAAGGAATTTTCTCAGTGCTGTCCAAATATAACATACTTTAATCAAGACAACACTGAACCAAAAATTGACGTGATATCAATAAAAACGAACGTTATATCAATAAAATTACATTGATTTTGCACCGATGTACGTTTTTAATTTTGACAATAAAAATGTTATTATATCAATGCTTAAAATTGGTTGTCTTAATGTAAAATTTATTTAATAAACAAAATTCGTTGTTATAATGAATTTATGCATAAAGGCAGGGAATTTTAAGCATAATTATGGTTTTTAATTACTAACCCTAGTACCCTTTAAGAGCAACGAGCTTTTGCATGTATACTAGTATCAATCAGGGCAAGAAGTTTATGTTAATTAATTTTTTTGAATTTATCCAGAGGCTTAACACATTTTTGTCCCAAACTTTTTTATGTATATATTTTTTAAATTTTTTGCAAAAAATATAGATTCCTTGAATAAAAATACATAAAAAATGTCATATAGTGTAACACTGTAGGAGCAACCGTTTTCAAAAAAATGTAATTAGGAGGAAGTAACATTTTGTACCACCAAAAACGTTACTTTTAATACTAAATTTAGGTGTTTTAGTGAAGAATACTTTTCTGTTCAGTTTTAAATGAAGAATCTTCGTAGGGCCGTAGCTCCCTTAGGGCTCATTTCCGAACCAACCTTTATAAAAACTTTTTTTCATATTTTTAGATGTAGAATCACCTGTTAAATTTTGGCATGGAGGTTACTGATCACCCTGAATATTATTTATATAAGCCTTACTGAATTGATCTAGTTTCGAGACGGTTAGGGCTGAGGTATCGATATTCCTTAATAAACTTATTTTCAAATGATCAAACAAAATTTTAAAAAATTATTACTGATTTGTTTTTATTTTTTAAGCTGTTTACTTTAAATTATCTTTTTTTTTAAATATAGTAATATTGTGTATCGCTATATTAAAATGAGTAATTTACGGTATATAAAAGAAAATATTGCTTTTATCGAAAATAACGACCTAATTTTATTAAAAACACCAATTTAAAGTTTAAAATTGCAATTAAAATAAAAAAAAAAAACAAAAAAAAACGCTATATTATCAAGTATTAAATTTTTATATAACTTACTACATAATAAAATAGATTCTTCTTTCATTTTAAGTCAGTTAAATCTTACAATTCCAAGAAATCCAAGGAATTCATTACCTTTTTACAACACCAATGCAAGAACTAATGCAGCATACTACTGTCCTATATTTGGTATGATGCATAATTATAATGAATATTGTTATGATTGTGATATAAATTTTGATAGTTTTAATAGTATTAAAAATATTATTATTTTAGGCATTTGGCCGCTTAATTAGCTTAATTGTGTTTAATTATGTTTTAATTTTTTTTCTCATCTTTTATAAATAGAATTTTTGTTATTTAGTTTTAAATTTAATTGTCCTGTAATTGGTTAGTCTGTTGGGCAATAAATATATTATTATTATGATACCTACACTGTAAAAAGCAAACATTTAAATAGTTAATATGTTGCTATCGAGGTTGCCCTGCAGGGACAAGTAAAATTTACATGTAATTTTACATTTTTATATGAATATTACATGTAATTTAAAAATAAAAATTTAAATTATTTCTGATTTGTTTTTTATTTTTTAAGCTGTTTCCTTTAAATTATCTTTTTTTTTAAATATAGTAATATTGTGTATCGCTATATTAAAATGAGTAATTTACGGTATATAAAAGAAAATATTGCTTTTAAACGAAAATAACGACCTAATTTTATTAAAAACACCAATTTAAAGTTTTAAATTGCAATTAAAATAAAAAAAAAAACAAAAAAAAAACACGCTATATTATCATGATACCTACACTGTAAAAAGCAAACATTTAAATAGTTGATATGTTGCTATCGAGGTTGCCCTGCAGGGACAAGTAAAATTTACATGAAATTTTACATTTTTATATGAATATTACATGTAATTTAAAAATAAAAATTTAGGGAGGGAGGGAGGGAGAGAGAGAGAGAGAGAGAGAGAGAGAGAGAGAGAGAGAGAGAGAATGTTCAATAAACCAAACATTATTTAAAACAGTCTTTTAATATTATAACTGTTTTGTTTTACATATATTTTACTTATTCATTTATACAAAAATTTTATTATTTAAAACTATGTAGTTCGTACTCGAATTATATTATTCAATAATATAATAATATATATAATAATAATATTAATAATAATAATAATAATAATTATTGAATAATATAATTCGAGTACGAACTACATAGTTTTAAATAATAACATTGACAATGGTATATAGCATTTTCCCAAGTAGGGGTGACCGGGGCTAGTTGTCGCAGGGGTAAGTTGTCGAAGTGCTTATATCTTAAAAAGTAAAATATTTTTCTGCGCCAAACCAAGATTAACCGCTGCGTTACAACAGTGCCATTTATCATTTGTAAACTTAAATGCAATAAATTAAAAGAACATCCAGATAAACCAAAAAATGTAAAAATTAAAGAGCCCAGTAATTTTTTTGTGGTAAATATTTTTTCTTATTGTTACTGATTTAAAGCATTAAGATAAGAGAATTTTATGTATAATAATAGTTTAAGGGGTATATTATTTGTTGATATTGTCATTTAGGAGTGTTTATTCGTTAATTAGAAAGTACTTGATACATAACGTAAAATTGGCCACTGGGGCTAGTTGTCGCATTTGGTTTGGGGCTAGTTGTCGCATGATCTGGAGATATGTTCATGGTATAACATTTCCTTTTTGGCATTTTTTTATTCAAAACTGTCTCAAAAAGTGAAACTTTGTCGAATAGCAAATAAATTCGTTTATTAAATTATATTAAATTAAAAAAAAATCAAAAAAATATTATTTAATTATAAAGTTGGAAATTTTGGCACAAAAGTAAAAAGTTAGATAACAATCAGCTTGTGGGGAGCCACATGTCTTATTAGTTATTTATAATTTTTATAAATGCCTTTATATTTCTTCAAAAAAATATACTCGAAGTGCCTCGACAACGTGCCCCGTGATGGGGCACGTTGTCGCAATTTTCAAGACTTCACAAAAAAAACATAACTCTAATACCCTATAAATTTTTCCATGTTTTTTCTTTAAATAATGTTACTGAAACATGCAGCTTAAATTACCATTAGGTCAATTAAAAAAAAATACAAAAATAAAGGAAAAAACTGATTTTGAATGAAAAGTGCGACAATTAGCCCCGGTCACCCCTACTTAAAAAAAAAATAAAAAATAAACTTTTTTAAATCTTTTTTTGAAAAATTAAATTTTTAAATTAATTAAATAACAAAATCAAAAATTAAAAAAATTATTAAAAAAATTTTTAACCATATTTTTTTTTATTTTTTTTTACGAAAAACGAAGGTTTTTTTTTTGACAATATAGTTTTTTTTTAATCCTCAATAACTTTTTTGTTTTTGGACGGATTATTTTCAAAAATAATAGGGATCTTCCTCTTATAGAACTTGATTTTTCCTGAAAATTTCCAGTCGATCGGATAAATCGTTCTGGAGCTATCGTGTCCACAAAAATCGTTACTTCAAATGGGCGGACAGACGGACAAAAAGACGGACGGATATTTTCCAAGTTTCTTATTTTTTCATGAAACACATTTTTTCGGCGATTTTGGGAAATTCGAAACTACCGTGCGCGTGCGCGCTGTGAATAGTATAATAACAACAAAATAATCAAAGTCTTGAAAATTATCCGAACAATAATAATAATATTTCCTACAGGATGCTTCTTGAAATTTATTTACGGTTATTTGTGATAAACACTCGGAAATGAAGCAAATAAAAACTTTATTGCATTACATAATCATGCCAACGTTTCACCTAATATTTAGGTTTCTTCAGGGCTAAAGAAGCCTAAATATTAGGTGAAACGTTGGCATGATTATGTAATACAATAAAGTTTTTATTTCCTTCATTTCCGAGTGTTTATCACAAATAACCCTAAACTATCCGAACCTTTTTGCGAAAAAGTAAGTGCGGTAGAACCGTACCATTTTCAGTTTATTGATATACACTTTTTATTTTCCTTTTCCCGATGAAAAGGAATCCAAAGCAAAACCATATCACTGCATATTTCATGTAAATTTTCGTAATCAATTACGATATGAAAGGAACGTGCAGTTGTTTTCTACTGTGGCGTGTAATATTAAATTTTATTTGATTTTTATATAGCATTATAAGCAGTAAATCCATATAATTTCTGTAATACTTATGGTTGGGTCGAGTCAAACGTCTATAAAATGTTTTAAAATCAGTCTGATAAAAACTGTTTCAATTTATACCTTCATAAAATTTAGTCATAGATTTAAAGATATTTTTTTAACACACAAATTTAAAGATTTTTTTTTTGACATATTTTAAATACTCCCAACGAAAGAAACTTTCCGCCATGTTTATTTAAAATAAAATATTAATAAAATATATTTTTTTTAAGTAAAATTTTGTAACTAGATGAAACGTTGCAAGCACCCTGTCAAAACATCGGCACTATTGTACACTAGAGCCATCTAGTGCAATTTTCAAACTAGGTATTTTATTTGATTTTAAATTCTGTATCTTTAAAACATTATATTCTAGCAAAAAACTGTATATAACATTTAAAAAGAGCTTTTATTTAAAATATAATTTTTTGAAATCGGGTTTTAAATATGTGAGATATGCTAAAAAAACCTTTTACTGCTTTAAACGCCAATATCTCGAAAACAATGCGTTTTAGGAAAACGTTGTTAATAACATGTTTTGACCAATTTAAAATTATCTTTTATGTAAGTGCTAAATTAACCAAATACAATAATAATTGCTTTAATTATAAACAAAAAACGCTAAAAATAGGAGTTTTACCCTATTTTTACCCCCTTACCCCCAATCGTTTACCCCCAAAATCTAATCAGCTCTTCGGAATACGATAAGAAACAATATGCAAAAAACCGCAAGTCGATATCTCATGTAGAAATGGAGTTTACACCCAGACAGACAGACAGATGCATTTTTTTTTACTGATTTCGACTCAGAATGGTCTAAAACGTCGAGAAATGTGAAAACAACGTGGTCAAAGATTTTGACTTTTCGGCGAAGATTTCAATACATCGGCACTCTTAGTAGCACTAAGTGCCGATGTAAAAAAAAATATTTTTCTTAACATGAGCCATGCAAGTTATTAACTTGCACAAAATTTAATATTTTGCATCGTTCAAAAGTTAAATCGTACTGAATCAGTTATTTACAAAAAAATTAAAATTAAATAAAAAGAGAATAAAAATAAAAATATATATAAACTAAACCGTTAAAAATTATAAGAGCTTTAATTTAATGGGTCACATGGCCCCCTGTCTTATTTTACTTTGATCCCCATCTGCCCCCTACGCTCCTTTTTGATATTTAAAAATGCGAGTTATAACCAACATATTACTTCTGTCATTTTATTAACATGATTAAAATTTAGTCTATATCTCATCGAGTTTAAAAGTTACAGGGGTGAATCACCCTTTGTAGGATTGTTGAGCGGGGTGAATCGTGAATCTTGATAATTTTCCACAATATTTCTAAGATTTTTCAGAAGTCTGGTCAAATTTTTTTTTTATTTTATGTCGAAAATTTCGGAAGTCATACAAAAATCTCGGACGTCTGTGTACAAATATTCACTAGTTACACAGAAAAAAGGATTCCTTGAACCAAAGATAAATGTCTTTCGATAGGTTCAAAGCTATATTCTCTTGTTTCAAGGCTAGCATTTCTTTGAGCCAAAGTCAGTGTCCTTGAATGAAGAGCGCGAATCTTTATTCAAAAATCCGTGCGCTTCCTTCAAGAACGTTGACGTTTAAAATAAACGCTAGCCTTGAAATAAGCTCTCGATAATTTTCGACCAGATTTCCAATATTTTTTAAATACTTAAAAATGTTGTCAAAAAGTTTAAAAATCTTAGATATTTTATGTCGAAAATTTCGGAAGTCATACAAAAATCTCCGAAATCTGTGTACAAATATTTTCTGGTTACACAGAAAAAAGGATTCTTTAGCGGGGTGAATCGTGAAACTTGATAATTTTCCACAGGATTTCTAAGATTTTTCAGAAATCTTGTCAAAAATCTTTTTTATTTTATGTAGAAAATCTCGGAAGTCATACAAAAATCTTGGATGTCTGTGTACAAATATTTACTAGTTACACAGAAAAAAAAGATTCCTTAAACCAAAGATACATGTCTTTTGATAGGTTGAAAGCTGTATTCTCATGTTTCAAGGCTAGCATTTCTTTGAACCAAAGTCAGTGTCCTTGAATGAAGAGCGCGAATCTTTATTCAAAAATCCGTGCTCTTCCTTCAAGAACATTGACTTTGTTTAAAATAAACGCTAGCCTTGAAATAAGAGAACATGGCTGTCGGTAATTTTCGACCAGATATCCAATATTTTTTAAAAATCTTAAAAATGTTGTCAAAAAGTTTAAAAATCTTAGATATTTTATGTCAAAAATTTCCGAAGTCATACAAAAATCTCCGAAATCTGTGTACAAATATTTTCTGGTTACATAGAAAAAAGGTTTCCTTGAACCAAGGACACATGTCTTTCGATATGTGTCTATGTTCTCTTGTTTCAAGGCTAGTATTTCTTTGAACCAAAGTCAATGTCCTTGAATAAAGAGCGTGGGTTTTGGTTCAAAGGAATGCTAGCCTTGAAACAAGAAAATATGGCTTTGAACTTATCGAAAGACATGTGTCCTTGGTTCAAGGAATCCTTTTTTCTGTGTTTTATTGTTTAGCCGGTATACCGGTATATCGGTATACCGGTAGTTGTACTTATTTTATGTTTTTACGATTATTTTTATTTTTCAATATTTTAATGAACCACTCACTAAACTTCATGTAAAATAATTTAAACAAGTTAAAAAGTGTTATAATTAGGCATTGCAAGATGTCACAAGTGCACTTTATTCAAGAATCTAACTTGGATATTTGCCAAAGTATCGAATTCGGCGTAGTGTGCGGGTTTGAATTTAATTTAACTCAATAAACACAAAGTAATTGGGTTGTTTCATTTTGAGGTAGTATAAGCCATTATTCTTATCTCATTTTGTACTGCAAATAAGAACAAAAACAACGGTTTCTCACTTTAGGAGGCGAATTTTAAAACGCAGATTTTGCCTTCGATTTATTTGGATTTAGCTGCCAGGGATATCCAACTTAGTTTTTGCCTTTCTGGCAAAGCAGCTTGTAAATGATTTATTCTCAGTAGAGTACCACTGCAGGGTTTTCACAGATCAGGGAAATCAAGGAAAATTCACTTTTAGGTTTCATGGCTTTTTTCAAAAATTTCGTTTATTGCGTAATATACGAGGGGTTTATTTATTGGACAATCCTTTTACACCTATCCAACAATCTTCTACAATCCTTGATAATCCCTAACAATCCTTCACAATCTTTGACAATCTCACAATCTCTGACAATCATCTACAATCCTACACAATCCCCCACAATCATCTACAATCTTTCACAATCATCTAAAATATTCCCACAATCTTCGACAATTTTTTGAAATATGTTATTTACTTTAGTATAAAACAATAATAGTTAGTGCAAATGCTCGTAAATAATTTAAAAATAACAATTATCCTGTTGTTTTTAAATGAAAATTCGGTTCAAATATGTTTATTGTATGTGCAAACCACGAGGCAAACCATTTAACTGTAAAAATGCAAAAATCTATAAAGATCATATTATAGTTAGAAAAACTGTACATAGATGGCGACGAAAATTAAGTATAGGGCTCTCGCCTTCGCCAAAATTTAATTTCGTTTTGTTAAAATTAAATCGAATATAATAAATTTAGATTATTTCACTATTTAATAACTTTGGGAGCGTTCAAGTATTACGTAACGCGCTAGCGGGGGGGTCTCGAAAACGTTACGCCGCGTTACAGAGGGGGGATGGGTGTCGGTAAAAATGTTACGTAACACTTATAAAATGTTTATTGGATTACGTTTTTAACAATGATCTAGGCTGAAAGAGACGGATTCCTTGCAAATTTTATTGCACACGGCCTGGTTAACAGTTCACTAAATCCTCTAAACAAAAACAATTAGAGATGGAAAACCATAGCCAATAACCGGTTTTCGGTTAACCGGTTGCGGAAATTACATCAGACCGGTTTTGGGTCAAAACACGGAAGCAATAACCGTTTAAAAACCGGTTTTAACCATAAAACAAAATTTATTTTATTTTTTTTTTTAACTTTTTGTAAAATGTTACGCCGTGTTACATGGGGGGGTGGGGGTCAAAAATGGCCAAATTTTGAGTTACGTAGTACTTGAACGCTCCCTTACTAAAAAAAAATAAAAAAAATACATTTAAAAAAAGATCTTTTTTGAAAAACAAAAAATTTTTGGGAAAAAACTTGTTTTTTATTAAATTTCCTTTTTGCGAAAAACGAAAAATTCAAAAAAAAATTTCAACAACAAACAAAATCCTGAAAAAAATAATCGTACCTCCGACTGAAAATTAGCATGTTACTTGTTTGAAGGTCACAGATGATGTATGTAGTCAGACGGCTGGTTCAAAATTTTCGAAAAATATCCGGTTTAGCTGAAATTTGGTATAAAGGCTTGTTTTGGTAAGGGAACGTTCAAGTATTACGTAACGTCCTAGGGGAGGGGTCATTTTGGAGTGTTACGTATAGGGAAATAGCGTTAAATATACCAACTTATTTTTCATAACCGGAATTTAACTCGTGATTCCACCTCTAAGTTTGAAATTTAGGCGCGAACCTCTGTCTATAGACATTAACTATAAATACAAATTTTGAATGTATGTTTAATACGAAAAAAAAATAACAGATATTTTTTACGTTTGACTAAAGGAATTTTATAATTTTGGTCAGCCAAAACCTGAAAAATTCAGGGATTTTAAAAGTGTAATAATTATTTTAATTACACGGGACCACATTTTTTTCTGTCGGTTGACGTGGATCAGTAGTTGGTTTCTAGGTGTACTTTTGGTCGCTGGACACGAATCTGTAATCCGTTTTGACCCATCACGTCAGGATTTTTTTTTAAATAGTAAAAACCAATTTTCCTACGATCCTCTATGAAAATGACATTTAGCACACTCTTTTGTTTTTTTAGAAAATGCCTTATATCACACTAGTTTTATATTTTGATATCACAAAGTCCAAATAGTTTGATATGTATGTATGGAGGGTTACCTAATTTTATTTAGATATTTACCTCGTAGATTCTACGAACTTTATTCGCCTTGTTTTATAAGCCATTTTCCACCTTTCAACACAGCCATTTTTGATATGTTTTATGTTTTTTAATCCAAATATTTTTGTTTTTCATGTCAAAACTAGAAATTATAGTTATAACGTTACTATTTTGACCATTACTGTCTAGATTTTATAAAAATTACCTAAATTTTATTTAGTTACCTTACATTTTATAAAAAACATCCAAATACACACTATTTTTCATATGAAATGTAAAACAGTACAATTTTACTGTCTTATATGGCAGCATAACCACATAAATCTAAACTGTCAAGTTTGCCTTTATTTAGGACAAGTATCAACGAACTAATAACTTTTCTTTCTAGAATAGGCATACCGTAAAAATAAAGTATCGCCAACATCTCGGTTTGTTTGTAAACAAATAGTAGGTATATTCAGGCCTGAACAATAACAACTACCAGTAACTGGTATTGTTGTCTCTGTTAGAACAAAGATGTGCGAGTAAGACAGACGAATGTTTATGTTGCCGACGTTTTTGTTAGTTTTTACAAATGTAATGCCTATTCTAGAGAGAAGAGTTATTAGTTCGTTGACAATCATAAAGGCAACCCATTAAACAGTTATGTAATATAATAATAAATATATTGTATTAAATATTAAACCAAGAAAACTAAAGGTAAATGAAAATCATATTTCCTGTTTGACATACATATATAAATTTGTATGCTATTTATTATTATTTTGTGCTTTGCTTTTCTTAAAAATTAATAAAAATTAGAAAAGTTTAAAATAAGAAACTTCATATTATTTTGGGATCGTAGGAAAAATAGTGTACATAACTCGTTGGAAAGTGTATATCATGGGGTTTCCTCACTCGCCTGGCGGCTCGTTCGTAAACCCACTCGCGTGAAATATGTCACTTTCCACACTAGTTATGTAATATATTATATACTATATTTTATTCCTATCGAAAATTTTATTTCGATTATATTTTCCAAAATATTAATCTGAAGGTATTATGTGCCTTTATATTTGGAATCAGCGCGTCGAGATCTATCGACATGATTTTTTTTTTAATCCAGACGTTGACCGAAATTTGACGATTTTTACCATAGGGAACGTTCAAGTATTACGTAACGCAAATTTTGATCTTTTTGGACTTTTAATACTTGAACGTTTCCATATCAGATTTTTTTTTAATCATGCCGTTGGATGTCGATGCGCTGATTCCAAAAATATAGGCATATAATACTTTTAGATTAATATTTTGGAAAATATGAGCGATGAGCAATGAGAAAAGTGATATTTTTTACTTCGGCTTCAATTTACATAAAAAAAGAAACGTTTGACATTCTCTGAGATTATCTGAAAATCTTAAAAAAAAGAACGACCCTAATGAATGTCCAACAATATGCCCCTTTAATAGTCCAGTAAACTTGAACTGTTATTGCCACTTGGTCAGGTGTTTATCATTTTAAAGCAATAATATTTGAATATTATGAGCAGTACTCGGCGAATTTCCAGTACTCGCATAGGCGCCGCGTCGACTCTAGCATTGACGCGAGGTTTTAAATATTTACATTTTTATTTATTTTTATCTTAGTAAGGACAGAAATTTTTAATTTTAAACAAAATTATAAAAATATTAATTTATTATTCCATCAATCTATTTTCTAATCATCGTACAGAGTGATATTGGTAGACTGACAGTTTCGGGCTGCTGGCCCTCTTCAGTACCAAGAGTCAACTCTGTACGCTGATTAAGAAAACGTTTTTAGACTTTACTCGCAAAAGGAATATAGCCATTAGATTGATGTAGACTTTTGTCTACATCTAGAAATAGATGGCGCACAAGTCTACATCAATCTAATGGCTATATTCCTTTTGCGAGTAAAGTCTAAAAACGTTTTCTTAATCAGCGTACAGAGTTGACTCTTGGTACTGAAGAGGGCCAGCAGCCCGAAACTGTCAGTCTACCAATATCACTCTGTACGATGATTAGAAAATAGATTGATGGAATAATAAATTAATATTTTTATCTTGTTTTTTTTAATGATTTCATTTAAACCAGTAAGGTGGGAAAAAAGTTATCGATAAATAAAAGTTAAAAACTGTCGTATTCTTAAAAGATAAAAATCGAATGTCGGTTTTTTCTTTGAAAAACACCGATATATATACATATGTATAGTGAATATGTATAGTCAATATTTTTGTGTGTAACAAATTAGCGATCAAATGTTTCGATTTAGTGACCTTTATAAAAATTTCCCTCATAATTCGGCAAAATTATTCCGTAAGCCTATGTTTCTGTGTTTATTTTCAACGTTGATGAGTCATAACTGAGTTTACGCCGACTACTGATTATGAGGTTCAGTTCGACCGCATTTTCTGCGTTTTAGCTGGTTACTTAGTTTTTCAAGTTTAGTTTGGACTTTTTTGACTTTTTGAAAGTTACTTTTTAGCTGTATCTTTTTCCTGCTGTCATTGACGCGGAATCGTGTTAAATTGTGTAAAAACGTGTAATTTTAACACCGTTTTTCGTAAAGTTTACAAAATTTTACACATTTTAACATGTTTCCGTGTCAATTCAGGTCCACACGGTCGACTAAAAATGTATTCATCAGTGTATGCATTTTTAAAAACCATGAATATCTTTTTTTTCAACTTTTTACTTTTTCAGTGTATTTTTTTGAACGAAATTTATTAAATTTGCCAATGATATTAAACTTTTGCTGTAGAGCCTGTATATTTTAACTGTTTTAAACTACTTTGAGTCGCTGATTTTAAAAATATTTATAGTGTATAATATAAAAACTTAAGCGAAATATGCAGATTATCATAGATTGCATGGTTTATTTTTCTTGGACAAAAACTTTTACAGCAAAACTGATATTATTTTTAAAAGTTGAGACCCAATATTGGTTAAAAACAGTAAATATCTAAAAAGTTTAATAAACTTGGTTCAAACACTACACTGTAAAAAATAAAAAGTTGACCAAATTAATTTTTCGTCCATGGATTATTTTAAATCTGGTATGAAATGGAAGCTAGACTTATAACGAATAGTTTAAGGCTAGTTTCGCGTTGAGCCATTTTTTTTTGTTATCGACCAAAAAAATCGTGCCGTGCCTAGGTTTAACACGTCTATCCTGGAATTAACCTAATTTCGAGCTTTTTGCCAGAAAAGATTTAATTTCTGCAAAATAATGAAAAATACATTCTCTACTAAAAATAAGTGGGTATCGTACAACAAAACATTTAAAAAATAGTATATTGTTTACCAAGTGAGAGAAGTTTAACATTTTTGACCTGCGTCAAATTTCGGGATGAGCGCGCTAGCGCGAAGCCCGCAAGACGCGGTCTAAAATGTTAAATCTTCACTCACGTGGAAAATATAGTAATTTTTTCACTACCAGTACTATTAATTAGCTATTTATTTATTTATTTTACTAAAGTTTAATGAAAAAGTTAATAAATGTAAAATATAACGGTAGCCGTTCGCGGCCATTAAAAAAACAAATGAACTTGACATTTCTGGCAGAAATTTTCTGGTGATCTGCTAAAATTATTAAGTTAGAAAGTGTTTCCGTGTTAAGTGTAATAAAATATATAAAAATGGAAAGTGAAATGCAAAGTGATGATTCTGGTACTCCCCCAGAAATAAGGGGACAGGCGAAAACTGTGAGGGAGAATCTATTGCCTCAAAAATCAATATATGGAGGTTGTACCTCTAGTAATCTATGATCCTTACGGTAATATATGGGTTGTATAATCTATGGTTGAATATGATGGACCAATGATTTTCACTTTTCGAAGTGTTTTTAGTAAGACATGTTTTATAGGTACTAATTTAGTTAATATTTTTATAATTTATCATGCAATAAATAAATTTGATGCCTAAAGACAGTTGTAAATAGTAATGCGATTTAATAATTATGTGAAACGTCAGATGCCAAAACAGCTGAATAAAAATTCATTATTAACCATGGTGTAATTTCATTATTATTTAGAACCTCTGACGTCATAGGTAGAGAAATAATATTTCTACCAATGAAAAGAACAGTAATAAAGATGTGCTTTTAGGCTGGTGGTGAAAAAACTAAGTTAATTAACACACTATTTTAGATTTTAAGCTTTCACGGCCATTAAGATATAAAGAACTTTCACTTTCGGGTTTAGACCATCCATTAACACGGTCTAAACCCGAAAGTGAAAGTTCTTTATAACACACTCTTATTATTTATTTTTGCAGGCATTAGAAAAGTCCAAACGACTATTGCACAACAGTTTCTTTTTAAGGCATTCAAATTACCAAGACAATGTGAGACGTATACATGTTTAAGCTTCAGATGGACTATTGCATCAGGCATTTTGCAGATTGCCTAAAATAGCGTAGTAAATTCGCAGATCACCAAAAGTTGTAGTGATTTTGAATAATGTCTGGTGAATTGGTCAGTTTTCGGAATATCTACTCATTTCGCACATTGCCGGATTTTTTACATTGTCGGTAACATTTATATAAAACTGTAAAATTACATGTAAAATTATAAAATCTTGTAGTTTTTACATTTATCTGCATTTAATCACATACACATAACTACAAAATCATGTTTAATTACAGATTTATTTTTTACACTGCAGACACAAGAGTAACAAGAGTATGTTAACATACATTAACATCAATTAATTTACATTATTTATAATGTAATATTATAGTATATTTATATATTAATTTTCAATTTTATACAAAACAAGTAGTAATACAGTAGTGGCTCGGTAATCCGAATGATGCGGTAATCCCTCGGGTAATCCAAACGATAAAATTCAAACTACAAAGTAATGTACTTTATCCACGGCCGTGATTAATAGGCTTTATTAATCAAGGGTCTGTAAAAATTAACCGTTTACAATTTAAAACGACCGTGGATAAAGTATAGAATTCTACTCGCGTATAATAGCTATTAATTATTCGGGTGATTAGGTCTCTCGCCTTTCGGCTTGTGCCCCAAAATTCACCCTCATTGATTAATAGCAATTATTATACGCTCATTAAATAATATACTTTTATCCACGGCCGTGATTAATAGGCCTATTAATCACGGGTCTGTAATAATTAACCGTTTACAATTTAAAACGACCGTGGATAAAGTATAGAATTCTACTCGCGTATAATAGCTATTAATTATTCGGGTGATTAGGTCTCTCTCCTTTCGGCTTGTTCCCCAAAATTCACCCTCATTGATTAATAGCAATTATTATACGCTCATTAAATAATATACTATTATCCACGGCCGTGATTAATAGGCCTATTAATCACGGGTCTGTAAAAATTAACCGTTTTCAATTTAAAACGACCGTGGATAAAGTATAGAATTCTACTCGCGTATAATAGCTATTAATTATTCGGGTGATTAGGTCTCTCGCCTTTCGGCTTGTGCCCCAAAATTCACCCTCATTGATTAATAGCAATTATTATACGCTCATTAAATAATATACTATTATCCACGGCCGTGATTAATAGGCCTATTAATCACGGGTCTGTAAAAATTAACCGTTTACAATTTAACACGACCGTGGATAAAGTATAGAATTCTACTCGCGTATAATAGCTATTAATTATTCGGGTGATTAGGTCTCTCGCCTTTCGGCTTTTGCCCCAAAATTCACCCTCATTGATTAATAGCAATTATTATACGCTCATTAAATAATATACTATTATCCACGGCGGTGATTAATAGGCCTATTAATCACGGGTCTGTAAAAATTAACCGTTTACAATTTAAAACGACCGTGGATAAAGTATAGAATTCTACTCGCGTATTATAGCTATTAATTATTCGGGTGATTAGGTCTCTCGCCTTTCGGCTTGTGCCCCAAAATTCACCCTCATTGCTTAATAGCAATTATTATACGCTCATTAAATAATATACTATTATCCACGGCCGTGATTAATAGGCCTATTAATCACGGATCTGTAAAAATTAACCGTTTACAATTTAAAGCGACCGTGGATAAAGTATAGAATCTACTCGCGTATAATAGCTATTAATTATTCGGGTGATTAGGTCTCTCGCCTTTCGGCTTGTGCCCCAAAATTCACCCTCATTGATTAATAGCAATTATTATACGCTCATTAAATAATATACTATTATCCACGGCCGTGATTAATAGGCCTATTAATCACGGGTCTGTAAAAATTAACCGTTTACAATTTAACACGACCGTGGATAAAGTATAGAATTCTACTCGCGTATAATAGCTATTAATTATTCGGGTGATTAGGTCTCTCGCCTTTCGGCTTTTGCCCCAAAATTCACCCTCATTGATTAATAGCAATTATTATACGCTCATTAAATAATATACTATTATCCACGGCGGTGATTAATAGGCCTATTAATCACGGGTCTGTAAAAATTAACCGTTTACAATTTAAAACGACCGTGGATAAAGTATAGAATTCTACTCGCGTATTATAGCTATTAATTATTCGGGTGATTAGGTCTCTCGCCTTTCGGCTTGTGCCCCAAAATTCACCCTCATTGCTTAATAGCAATTATTATACGCTCATTAAATAATATACTATTATCCACGGCCGTGATTAATAGGCCTATTAATCACGGATCTGTAAAAATTAACCGTTTACAATTTAAAACGACCGTGGATAAAGTATAGAATTCTACTCGCGTATTATAGCTATTAATTATTCGGGTGATTAGGTCTCTCGCCTTTCGGCTTGTGCCCCAAAATTCACCCTCATTGCTTAATAGCAATTATTATACGCTCATTAAATAATATACTATTATCCACGGCCGTGATTAATAGGCCTATTAATCACGGATCTGTAAAAATTAACCGTTTACAATTTAAAGCGACCGTGGATGAAGTATAGATTCTATTCGCGTATAATAGCTATCAATTATTCGGGTTATTAGGTCACTCGCCTTTTGGCTCCTGTCCCAAAATTCACCCTTATTGATTAATAGCTATTATACGGTCGTTTTAAATTGTAAACGGTTTATTTTTACAGACCCGTGATTAATAGGCCTATTAATCCCGGCCGTGGACAAAGTACATTACTTTGAAGTTTGAATTTTATCGTTCGGATTACCCGAGGGATTACCGCATCATTCGGTTTACGGAGCCACTACTGTAGTACTACTTTTTTTGTATAATATTGAAAATTAATAAATAAATTAAAATACTGCAATATTACATTATAAATAATGTAAATTAATTGATGTTAATGTATGTTCACATACTCTTGTTACCCTAGCAATTATTATACGCTTATTGAATAATATACTATTAAGTCCGAATTTCATTAAAAAAACCTTCCTAACCAAGTTATAGAAAAAAAACTAAAACCCTAGAGTGTAACGTTTAAGGCGGTGCGGTGAATTAGCTATAAGTCGTACAAAAAAATACATGACACAAAAAATGTTGGAGATTTGGTCCTCTTCATTTTCATATCAAACGTTTTTTGTCCTAGGATGCACCGATCTTGAGATATTTTAAAAAGTCCGTTTTTTGAATATAATATACTATTATAGTCCGAATTTCATTCGAATTACCGCATCATTCGAACGATCGTAAAAATTCTTTAATTTTTTTACTAAAGCTAGACTTTTATATGTATTTTGATACCGAAAAGTGCATAATATGGATAAAATACCTTTATTTTAAATCTATAAAAAAGTTTATAACCATTATATCCGTTTTTAATCATTTCACGTAAAATTTTTGTTCATTTATCTAAATACAATCGACATCTGAATTCATGAATTCAAAAACCTTTTTTATGATCTATTCATCCAAATCACAAAAGGTCCAACTTTTTAAATGAAACTAACACTAAATATAATGCTTTGATTTTTTAATTACTTTTTATGAAACATAGTTTTTCAGAAAAACTTTTCACCAATTATTTTTCTGAACAAAAAAAATATTTTATCAAAAATTAACATTTTGTTTCTAAATGCTAGTGAATTAATGCATTTTTATCTACTTAGGTATTCAAACAAGCATTACTTTAATCATTTAATCATCAACCTTTTTTATAGGAAGTTGCTTATAATAAATAATATATTCACTTCGATTTCCACTTATAGCCACACAAAGGGGCCTTTAATAATTATAATCCAAGAAATTTACAAATATTTAAACACTGGTTATAATTAAATTAACCAACTTATTAAGAACTTGACCAATGAAATGAAAGATCATAAACAGATGACAAATAAAAAACATTTCGTTGGTCAAATTCGTAATTACCAATACCCGACATATTTCCAGTTGTAGTCCAGTCTTCAGGTCAATAAAAGGGCCTTTACCTGGAAATAATTCAGGGAGTTTTGATTTTCGGTTTATTGGGTAGGGTTAATGGCCGCAAATAAAAAAAAAACAATTTTGCGACGTTGAACTCGATTTGGAACTGTTATTTTTTTAACGTGTTTTTCACAAAACAAAGGACTTTTAAAATATCTCTTAAACGTTATACTATACATTTTTAAATTTTTATTTATTTTTTTCGAAAAACCAAAATTGTTCTTTATCGTCGGCTAGGCATTCCCCTTAGAACATTTTGGGTGAAAATTAAAAAAAAAAAAACTATCAGGCACTTTCTTTTTAATTTACGTAAAATTAATTTTTTTTTTAAATAATTCAAACATTTGTGCCCCATTATCTCGAGTAAACCGATTTTCGATCGAATCACCATTGTATTAAGCATTAAAAAAACCTTTCTAACCAAGTTATATAAAAAAAATCTAAAACCCTATAGTGTAACGTTTAAGGCGGTGAATTAGCTATAAGTCGTACAAAGAAATACATTACACAAAAAATGTTGGAGATTTGGTCCTCTTTATTTTCACATCAAACGTTCTAGGATGCACCGATCTTGAGATATTTTAAAAAGTCCGTTTTTTGTGAAAAATACGTTAAAAAATGACAGTTCCAATTCGAGTTCAATGTCGCAAAATTGTTTATTTGCGGCCTTAAACCCTACCCAATAAACCAAAAATCTAAATTCCCTGAAGGTAAAGCCTCTTTTATTAACTTGAAGACTGGACTATAACTATAAATACGCCGGGTACTGGCAATTACTTAGTTAAAATCGAAGCATAAAACTGCTAGTGATTCTACATCAAAAACTTTAAACAAAAAGTCCGAAATTCAGTTTTAATAATACTCCGAAATTCAGTTTTAATAATACACTTAAAAACCTCTCAAAAAATAATATTAATATTTGTTATTGAGATTTTTTTTTAACAGTATTAAAATTGTTGGAGCATTTTTTACTTCCTATATCAAACATCGGAACGTGAAATTATGTCTTTACTACAATATTCTCGAAAACGGTTGGCTCTTCTTGATAAATATCATATAAATACTTAAAAAACTTTACTGAAACTTTTTAAAATTAGATCGACATATCAACAGTTTTGGTTTCGTCTAAAACTATTATTTTTCTTAAAAAGTATTTGAATCATAACAATTTTAATCCATTACAATTTATGACTAATGCATTATAATAAATAAAATTTCATCTATATAACCATGATCCCTAGAGCTAACCTATTAACTACAATTGTCTCTTAAATGCGGAAAGTATCATCTATAACCCGTTTTAATAGTTCATAGGTCAATATACAGACATGCATACATTATCAAGCATTTTATAAATATCAGATCACATGGAAAAAACAATCTTTTTTAAACCGACTTGCCATTAAAGACCACTTTACACGGAGCAATTTGTACGCAAGTTTGATGCTATGCAAGTTTGTTGCAAGAATGATTCAGTCACTGCGCATGCCTTCAGGCAAGTTTGAGGCCATTTTCGTGCCATCAAATTATTTAGACCATGTTCTATTTTTCGGCGATTTTCACGCAAGTTTTATGGTAATTTTCGTGGTACCAACCTGGAAAAAAAGTTACCTAATCGATTTCATTTTACTAATATAGTAGCAACTGCACATGTTAATAATTATTATTGTTAATAATAGGTCGGTCTAACTAAAAAATTTCCTTAAAAAAGCAAATGCTAGGTTATGTTTTTGTCAAAAAACGCAGAGACACATCAAAATTGTCTGGTTGGCAGCACTGTTTACCTTGCAATATATAGCACCAAACTTGCGTACAACTTGCTCCGTGAAAAGGCAAATCAATGTTCAATTGTCCTCATGCTATATCTGGCAGCAAACTTGCATAACATCAAACTTGCGTACAAATTGCTCCGTGTAAAGTGGTCTTTAGGAGGAGGTTTTCAATATTATCAGTCCAGAAATACTTAACTTTGTTATAGTTCTGGTAATTGCTTGACAACCAGTCAAGCAAAAAGGTTTAGTAGTAGTAGTAGTAGTAATGGTGGGGAGGTCAAGCCTGGCAACTAGACCATATGGTCCTTTTTGCCTACCCCTGTGTTACTAGTTTTTCTACTCTAACGATGGATTTTAGTTGTTGTACCCTGGGACCTACAGTTTAGCGAGGAATCCGAACCTCGTTTTGTCGGCTTTTTTGGCTAAGTGAGCGGCTTTGATCCTTAAGTTTATTGGCTGCCAGTGCACTTGGACCGGCGCCAAACTGCTTAAGGATCATTTTCGTTTGGACTTTTTACGAATACTAAATCGAGGCGTTCACGACTGAGCTACCGCCGCCCCCAAGCAAAAAGGTTTAGTATTTACTACGGTAACGAGCTCTCAGTGAACTCAAAAGATAAGATAAGATATTTATTTATTCTTTAAGGCCAGTAGCATAGAACATGTCAGTTTACAATATAACAAAAAAAAAATACAAGAAACACAAAAATAAAAATAAACAAATAGACAAAATAAATACAATGAGTTACCTAAAAACTATCATTTAAAATGTTCATCATTAAAAAACTCCAGCATTGTGTAATATGCTTTTTCTTTTAGAATTCTTTTTAGTTTGGCTTCAAATTTCTTTGGTGGAAGTTCACGTATTTCTGTTGGTAAATTGTTATAAATTTTCAGTAGTTGGTATGTAGCATTTTTTTGAATCATGGTGAGTTTTGGTGTTTCTTGGTTTAAATGTTCTTTCCCTCTTGTATGATAATTGTGCTTAAACTCGAAGTGTTGGAAATCTGCATAATTCTTTTTGACAAAAGTAGCACTTTCTAGAATGTAGATAGACGGAAGTGTTAGTATGCCACTATTTTTAAAAATTGGTACACATGTTTCGTTGTATTTTAAATTAAAAATGATTCGTATACATTTTTTCTGTAGAATGAAGACTCTTTCAATATCGCAACTGTTTCCCCAGAAAATAACACCATATCGCAGCCTCGAATATACATACGCATAGTAAGCGGTGATGCATGTATCTCTATCTACCGTATTTGTGAGAACCCTTAAGGCGTAACTAAACACACTCACTTTTTTGCATACATCATCTATTTGATCTTTCCAGTTTAAATGGCTATCGACGATAATTCCCAGAAATTTGGTGTGTTCTGTAGAATGTATTATATTATTTGTAACTGTCAAGCTTAATTTTGTATTACTTCTACACGAAAACTTTACTATCTCTGTTTTATTTACATTAAGTTTCATGTTGTGTTGTAGAAACCAGGTTTCCAATTCTGTTAAAACATTTAGTAATTCGTTTTGCAGTAGATGTATGTTATTTTTACGTACTACTACTGAAGTGTCGTCTGCAAATAATACTGTTTCATTATCCGTTATATCGGGAAGCTCGTTTATATAGATGATAAAGAGAAGAGGTCCAAGTATACTCCCCTGTGGAACGCCCGTCTTTATCTGCTTATAACTGGAGTATTTGTAAGTACCATCTTTCGTTGCTATTTTTATACATTGCTTTCTATTTGTCAAATATGATTTAAGTAGTTCGTATGCTACACCTCGTATCCCATATCTGAAGAGTTTCTGTAAAAGTGTTTCAATATTAACACAATCGAAGGCTTTTGAAAGGTCAACAAAAAGACCTGCCACATCTTCACCATTGTTTATTCCTTCGATTATTTTCTGCAATATTTGGTAAATTGCTCTGCTCGTAGATCTTCCTTTGACAAATCCATTTTGTTTTGTTGTAATTATATTACACCTGACAAAGAAATCAAAAAGTCTTTTTTGAATTATTTTTTCAAATACCTTTGAAATATTTGATAGCAGGGAAATAGGCCTATAATTTTCTTCTTTTTGTTTTTCTCCTTTTTTGTATATTGGAATTATTTGTGCTATCTTTAGACTATCCGGAAAAACACCTTCTTGGAAACATAAGTTAATAAGATATGAAATAGGTATAGCTAGCTGTTCAGCAGATCGTTTTAAAAAAGTAGAGGATATATCGTCGTACCCTACAGAGTTTGTATTTTTAAGAGATATTATTGTATTAAATACTTCATGTGGGTCTGTGGGATGTAGGTATATTGTGCTTTTATTTAATTTTGCTTGTTTCGGTGATTTATTTATAGCTGGTTTGTTGCTTCCAACATTAACGTAATAGTTATTTAGCTTGTTTAGTACATCATCTTCAGTAAGGTTGCCCGTTTTTAGGTCTTGCCAGTTAAAATTATTTTTTCTTTTGTTATTTGCACAAACGGTCTCATTTACGACACTCCACATAGCTTTTACTTTATTGTCAGAGTCTTTTATTGCTTTGGAAAATGCATTTTGTTTCGCTTGTTTAATTTCATTTTTTAAATCTTTGCATACTTGCCTATATTCATTTAAGCTTGGTCCATTTCTTTCCGGATACATTTCTCTTTTTAGAGCGCTTTTTTGGCGTATTTCCGGAGTTATCCAGTTATGGTTAGACTTTTGTTTACTAATTTGATTTTTTTTAAGTGGGCAGTATAGATTTAGGATATTTTTAACTGTGTTTTCAAATTTATTATAGGCCGTGTTAGTGTTAAGATTTTTAAATAAGCTTATCCTCAAACTAAACTCAACCAAATTTGACTGAAACCACTTTTACTTACGAACGGTGGAGGTTCTTTGGTGGCATCGAGCTTTTTTTCGTTTTCAGCGCTCAAAAACATGTAAGAAAAATATACATACATGTACATAGTTTGGTGAAGAGTAATTGACGTTTTTTTTTTGTGTTGGTGTTTTTTTTCAGTACGCATACATTTTATCTACTTTATCTGCGTTTTTTGTCATTGCTAAACCCCGCTAAGTCTGCACAGAAAAAAAAAAGATTCCTTGGACCAAGGACACGTGTCGATATGTTCAAATCCATATTCACTTGTTTCAAGGCTTGCATTTCCTTGGACCAAAGTCAAAGTCCTTAAATGAAGAGCAAGGTTTTTTGAATAAACATCCGCGCTCCGAATTACTAGCCTTGAAACAAGAGAATATGGCTTTAAATCGAAAGATACCTTTCCTTGCTTCAAGAAATCCTTTTTTTTTTTCTATGTGTTACTCGTATATTGAATCAATATTATTGATAAGATACTAATATATTTTTTCTTTTGTTTTCAGGTAAGTTAACTTGTTAAGCAGGGCAACACATCATTTTGTTATTCAGGTAATTACACGTATTCTTTTCAGAAGTAAAGTCATTATTTATAAACGTAGACATCAATCTAATGGGGGGCTCCATTAAAACAGGGATAATATATAAAAATTCTGACGAAAAATATACCTTGAAGGCTTTAACAACCCAAAAAGTCAGCCAGTAAAAATACAGGACGTATACTTCACACGTCCCCCCAGATGGAAATAGGTATTAAAATATCTGAAACGCAAAAGCGTTTGAAAACTTTTATATTTTAGACGAACAGAATAGTGGAAATGGGTTACACACTTTTTGTCACACTTCCTCACCTCTAGCAACTCCAGAACACTTCTGTGCATTCGTATGTATTATTAAACACGTTTGCGCATAAATATGTTCCACCAATCTTTACTGCGCATGATATATTTGTATATCTTTGCCAGAACACTTTTGCGTATTCGTATGTATTATTAAACACTTTTGCGCATAAATATGTTCCACCAATCCTTACTGCGCATGATATATTTGTATATGTTTGCCAGAACACTTTTAAGCATTCGTTTATATTAATAAACTCTTCTGCGCATACTTACGTTTGTCTAAGCAGTACTGCGCATCGTAACTGGTGACCGACATTTTTTTTTGCTTGAAATGGACATAAATCATTATTAAAATTTGCAAAATACAAGGCTTTGCCTATAAACTAATAAAAAGACTTCACAGTGGCGTGTATTTTGTTATTTTGCTAATATCTCCAGAAGTATTGTATATTTTTAAAAAATACCAAAAATTAACTTTTTTTGGCCCCTTTGACCCCCTTCTCCCCTACTCACACCCCAATTTCAATCCCCGCCGAGATATTCACTACGCAAATAGACATTTTTTTAACATGGCCTCAAAAGTCTTAAAAACTTCGAAAACGTCGAGAAATGTGAAAAAATCGGAAAAAAAATTTCGAAAAAAAAATGTGTATTTCAGTACTTTTAATTTTAGAATTCTAAAATATAAAAGTAAAAAAATTTAGATTTTTATAAAATTTTGGAACGGTTTTTCTCAAAAATGGAAACAGATAGAGATTTGATCTAAACAAAATCGAAATTAGCAACAAAAATACTATTAGAATTGTGCAAAAGTATTTTCAGTTTATTACTGTTGTTTAGCAAGTCTGCGCAAGAATTTTTACCACTATTTACGAACTGGCGCTCATTAGGATTTCGTTCTCAGAGGTTTTGAATTTTACAGATCCTTTGCTCACATTATTTATCATCACCATCAGTTTGCTATGTTTTTTCAAAACCTATTTCCATCTGGGAGGACGTGTGACACAGCTTCGTATACTTCGGACTTTTTAGCCTGTTCCATTTTTTTTAAGTGCTTGTTTTTTTCATGAGATCTCATACGGAACTGTCCAGTGTTATTGCCACATTTGCTGGTGTTTCGCTCCTAATATAAAACGTAATAAGGACTAAAATGTCAGTAACAAATGGTTGCAAAGATATCGTATGACATACCTGGAAGTTATAAGGCTTCTTCTTGATGAATTTTGAAATTTTATATGGCACAGACCAAGTGGTCAGAGCTGTGGTAATTCATACACTTCGTCTAACGTGCATAATATGCATAATATATAAAATTGTAGTACTCGGAGAGCTCATGCACTATTTTCATTTCATTATTTTTACCCGGCTGTATTTTATACAGTGCATGTCTAAAGTTCGCCCCCTCCTCCTTTAACTTTTGAGCGGCTTAAGATATTAACTTGAAATTCGAAACACTTATATTACATAACCCAAATAATTTTTTGGTATATTTTTTATATGTTTATTGATCACACGTCGTGTGATACATCGTTTTAAAGCTTATAAAATTCTGTATTTGCCCATATACTTTTTTATTTTTTTCTAAGTTAAAAAATATATAAAAAAGTTCCTATAAAGGTTGGTCTGAAAATGAGGGACCCTCGGCTCTTTAAAATTGTAATATAAATAAAGTTTTTAATTAATAACTCTTGTACCCTTTAAGCTAGAGCGACGAGCTTTTGCATGTATACTAGTATTAATAAGAGCAATAAGTTTATGTTAATTTATTTTTTGAATTTATCCAGAGGCGTGCCTAGACGGACAAAATATGTGAGGTTTAACACATTTTTGCCCCAAACTTTTTTATGTGTGTATTTTTTTTTTCATATAGTGTAACACTGTAGGAGCAACCGTTAAAAAAAATGCAGTTAAGAGGAAGTAACATTTCGTGACACTAAAAATGTTAGTTTTTAAAAGGCTATAACTCCTTTAATATTAAATTTAGGTGTTTTGGTAAAGAATACTTTTTTGCTTAGTTTTAAGTAAAGAATCGCCCTGCAGCGGCTCCCATGCGAGTATTAAGCAGCGTCTTACATTTTCTGGAGAATGTACACTGATAAAAAGGATTTATTTGGATATGGCCAATTAAATTATTTGGTTGTGTGTAATAAATTTTATTCGAGTCAAATAAATATTTAGTTTATGTAAAGAAATATTTTAATTTATTTTAAAAAGTCAACGTCAATATTATTTTTATCAAAAATTTTCTGTAAGGTTTTTAATGGATAAAAAAGTTAATAAATAAAGCAAATGGTTATAATTACTTGAATAGAAAATAAGGAATATAAAAAGCATGAAGATTTAGCAAGAATTAAAGAAAAAAGAAGAATGCCTAAATTAATGGGGAGTCCCTAGTACAAGCTAGAAGTTTATTTGGGACTCCCCATGACTTTGTAATATACAAATAAAAAGATTAAAAATGATTTATTAATGGGAACAAAATAGTTTATTCGACAGAAATAAAATTTATTTGTGACAACCAAATTCGTTTAGCCATATCCAACCAAATATTTTGTTGATGCAAATAAAACTGTTTTTTCAGTGTATAAAGCAGTTTAAAAAAAAATCACATAATACAGAGTTAATTTTTCTTTTTCATTCAAGTAATTGAAACTCGAACAGGTCAATTTTTATTTAAATTTTGCTTACGTGAGTGACGTTATAACCTTTAGGATAAAAATAATACAAAAAGTTCATATAGAAAAGGGTTAAATGTAGTCTCCCAAAAGACCTCTTCAATACCAGGCTTGCCATATGTGGCGAAAAGGATTCTTTCAAAAAAAAAACTATGTACAGTAGAGTTTAAATTTTTATTGTCAGATTTAGTTTCATCGACCCCCAAAAACCCCTATATACCAATTTTTACCAAAACAATGTAAACAATTAAAATTAACTACCCCCCGCCCCGGGGGTGGAGTTAGAATTTTGTTATCAGATTTAGTTTCAGCGATCTCAAAACTTCTATATGCCAATTTTTATGAAAATATTGTAAAAAAAAACTATTTCCCCGTCCCTTAGGGATGGAGTTAGATTTTTTTTAATATCAGATTCAGATTTAGCGACCTCAAAAACCCCTATACACAAACTTTCAAGGAAATATTAAAAACGTTTTAAAATTATTGCAGTATCTTAAAATCTACAACATGTCCAGTGTTATTTTTTAATATTTATTTAGGAAAAATATGTTTGATAAAGTTCTAAAATATGATTTAAAAAAAAAGTAAGTTATAAATACTTTTTTTTGGACAGACCTGGGACTGAAGTGGTTAAAGATGTCAATTTAAAATTAACAAGCCGTAAAGATATGTAATGCTACGCATCCATTATACAAAGCGGTCCAAAAGTCACCCCCCCCCCTCTTAACTTTTGAACCAGTTGAGATATCGACTTCAAATTTGGAACTTTTAAATAAGACAACTTAAACTATCTTTTAGCATATATTTAATACTTTCAGCTCTTAAAATGTGGGCAGGGGGGCATGGGGGCACATTTAATACATCATTTTAAAGCTTATAAAATTCTCCATTTAACTCCATATTTTTAAATTAAAAAAAAAAAAAAAATGGGTTTAAAATAGGGTTGAAAATGGGCATTAAAGTCAAAATTCCTCTAAAAAAACAAATAATTTTTTAAAAATGCCTAATTTCATCATAAAAAAATGTTAATTATACTATTAAACTAATTTTAGTTGACATAAATAAAAATTTATAAAAAAAAACTTAAAAAATCGAATGTTTTAGCACAAAAAATTGAAACCTCAAAACCTTAAATAACATTTTTAAAAAATTTAAAAATATATGCTAAAAGATAGTTTAAGTTGTCTTATTTAAGAGTTCTAAATTTGAAGTCGATATCTCAACTCGTTCAAAAGTTAAAGGGGGGGGGTGACTTTTTGACCGCACTGTATACTAACTATTCACAGTAAATGGTATATTGCATTTTCCCAAATACATACTTAACCCTTAAACGGGCACTCGCTTATAAAAATAAAATCACAATTTTAGTACGTTTTTTTTACTTAGGATAACATACAAAATACAAAAAAATATTAAATTTTTTTTTTCGCAAACTTCGCAATGGCTAGGCTAAACAAAGTGCTGTGATCACTAAGAGCACAAACAAAAAGGGCAAGCTAATATCACACGGTATTAGATGTATGTATATCTCTCATTATACACACACTCAAGTCCTGAAATAATAATAATTTTCAAATATTAAGTATGTATCTTCCAGGATACAAAAACCGTTTAAGGGTTAATTTTTTTTTTTTTAAATCAAAAAAACTTTTTTATTGCCTTTTTGCGAAAACCGAAAAAAAATTAAAAACTAATTTTTTTTACAGTGCATGTCTAAAATCCGCCTACCCCCTTTAACTTTTGAACGGCTCAAGATATCAACTTCAAATTTAGAGCACGTAAATAACATAACCTAAATATTTTTTTGGTATATATTTAATATGTTTAGGAGCCACAATACAGGCAGGGGACAAGGGGAATTTTTTTAATGGATACATCATTTTAAAGCTTATTAAATTCTCGGTATAAAATCGTCCAGTATTATTATTACAGTAACAAATTTTCAGTGAATCGTAATTTAAAATATTGGAAATTATTAACGATGAATCAAATTGTAAAAATTTAATATTTTGTTTCATTTGGAACGATCATATGCTATTGATGGCTTATCAAAATTTAAATGCTTAAACATAACTTTTAATCAAAATACAAATATGTCAATAGAGAATATTGTTACATTTGAAATGCTTTGTTTAGAGGTTCCTTTTCCTGTTAAAAAAATAGTTTGAATAATTTTTTTCTATTCAAAAATAGTTAATGACTTGTTTTTCATTGTAGTTAATTAACGTTTTTCATTTGGATTTTTATCTTCCAGGATACAAAAACCGTTTAAGGAATAAAAAAAAATAAAAAATAAACTTTTTTAGGTATTTCCTTTTTGCAAAAACCGAAAAAATTTTAAATACAATTTTTTTTACACTGCATGTCTAAAATCCGCCTCCCTTCTTTAACTTTTGAAGGGCTCAAGATATTAACTTAAAATTTAGAGCACGTAAATAACATAACCTAAATATTTTTTTGGTATATATTTGATATGTTTAGGATCCACAATGGAGGCGGGGGGACAAGAGGATTTTTTTTAATGGATACGTCATTTTAAAGCTTATTAAATTCTCTTTTTGACCAATAACTCACGGTATAAAATTTACAGTAACAAATTTTTAGTGAATCGTAATTTAAAATTTTGGAAATTATTGACGATGAATCAAATTGTAAAAATTTAATATTTTGTTTCATTTGGAACGATCATATGCTATTGATGGCTTATCAAAATTTAAATGCTGAGACATAACTTTTAATCAAAAAACAAATATGTCAATAGAGAATATAGTTACATTTGAAATGCTTTGTTTCGATGTTCCTTTTCCTGTTAAAAAAATAGTTTGAATAATTTTTTTCTATTCAAAAATAGTAAATGACTTGTTTTTCATTATAGTTAATTAACCTTTTTCATTTCGATCACAAAATGACTGATTGACAGTTTAATAAGTGCCTGAATGCAAAAGATAATTTATTTTGAATTCCAATACCTACACAATGCATCGGAAAAGTTAAATAACAAATTTGCACATTAACCACTGCTTTAATCGATCAAAAATTTTACATTTTCATTGCTTTTTAAACTCTTCGAAGCTGCATCGTAAGCTAGCTTTCAAATTTTTAAAATCTTCAAAAATTACCCTTAAACGTTTGGTAAACTTTGTGCTTTTGATAATTTTTAACCGACTTCCAAAAAAGGAGGATGTTATTAATTCGACGTGTGACTTTGTTTTTTTTTATGTTTGTTCTCGCATAACTTTGGAACGGATGAACGGAATTTGATGAAACCTTTTTCTACTTAAAGAGGACATTCCTGAGGTGGTCCCGTTATAATTTGACGCTCAGATAATGCCGGGTAAGCCGGATAATTAAATATAAATCTAATCGTTTTAACGCAATTTCACTTAAAACCGGCTTAATTTGGTTCTAATACCAACCAAATTTTTAGAAAATGATCGAACAACTCGGATAAGTCGGATAACTTGATTAAGGGGTCACTCAATGATTACTGCAGGCTAAAATTTTTGTAAATGCCGCTAAACTTGATTTTGTGGACCTATAATATTAAAATACTAAGAGAAAATTATAAAATTTGTGATTATACCATAAGGCGTTTGATTATTACTTAACGCTTAAAGTTTTACAAAGATTTTATTTAGTATTTCGTTTAAAATAAGGTTGGTTGGACTCTTGGTCGCTGAAATAAAAATACTACTAAATTAATTTTTTATAAATTTATCTTTAAGATGATAACGCCACAACGCACTAATAGTGCGTTGTGGCGTCAGCAGCTTGCGAAAGGACAACTATAATTTAGCTTAGATGAACTTACAGATCTACAAGTTCTGTGTCTCTAAAAAGTAAAAAATAAAAACTTTTCGCAAAAAAAATTAACCGACTTCTGTCTCTAAAAAGTAAAAAATAAAAAATAAGTCGGTGCCAATTTCACAGCAAACAATTTGACAACATTAATAATTGTTAATATTTAATTTAGGGAGTGGTGAAATTGTCACCGGTTTATTTTTTATTTTTTACTTTTTAGAGACATTTTACTGATTTTAAATAATTATAAGAAATTGTTGTTAAAAATGAGCTTGATTAAAATTATAATAAAAGTAAGTTTTTTTTATTCATAATGTGCTATTAAAATAAAATTACACATAACATGAGCTGGTGATACCTAAAATTATATTTTTTAAATAAAATTATTGACCATTGTGAAACTTTTTTATCCGACTGACTGGAGACTATCCATTTCTCATAATATCAGATGCCCTGAGTCCAATGGTAATGACGGTTTTGTTCCATCACGTCTAGTTTTTGAGATATCGATTTGGCACTTTTTGTTTTTTGCTTGTTAGACCCCCTGAAACGACACTTTGAAAATTTCGTGCAAATGGTATGAAAATCTATATTGAGGGGTTTTTGGGCGAGAAAAAGTCTCTAGTCAGTCGGATTTTATGACTAGCACAGTGTTATTTTAACCTGCCGAAATATTTATAGGGAGTATTATTTTTCAAAAAATTTATAAAAATTAAAAAAAGTCGGATAAACCACAAATTCATAGAAAACAAAAATTTGTTAATAAACGATTGAACTTAATATTTTATTTTTATTTATTTATTTTATTTATTTATTTAACTTTACAGGAAAAATCCCAATTACAAAGTTAACTACAAAAACAATAACAGATATAAAAAAAGTATAAAAGTTATATTAAAACTAGGTTAAAATTAAAAAATGAAAAGAGAAAAATAAAAATTAAAATTCAAAATTCAAAATTAAAAATTAAAACGACCCAATTAAAAGAATAACATATTAATTTAATACTACTTAAGCTATCGTTTTGGAAATACACACAGAAAAATATTGTCTTAAATCAAGAATATAGTGGTTTGTATATAACGAAGAGAATATATTCTTCTTTTATACATAACATATTTTTATCCTTTCATATTCGAGAATATATTCTCCTTTCAAGCATACCATATTCGTATCCTTTCATATTTGCTTTAAATGAGAATATATTCTCTTCGTTATATACAAATCACACATTCTTGATTTAAGACAATATTTTTTTCTGTGTACAATATACGAATAAACTGTAGAATGCAAAGCAATACGTAATTTCACGGCTTGTTATTATTATACTATTCAAAGCACAAAAGCGCTAGAATAATATTTGAGAAAATGCAATACATAATTTAATGTGAATAGTATATAATGGAATGCGTAGCATTACATATCTTCATGACTTGTTTATGTAGAAATATATGAATATTTTAAGTAAAACTATAACATTGGTTAAACGTTTGTTTTTCTGATGCTGCCTCAGGCTCTCTCTATATATAACTATATTTAGCATCTATAGAAGCTAAATATAGTTATATATCACATATGATTTTAGTTTTCCTAAGTGCTATTTTTTGATTTTTTTAAATCAAAAGTACACATAATTAGTAGTTGATCCTGAAATTTTCAAAAAAAAAATAAAACATGGACTTTTTGAAAAAAATGGCCTCAAAATTTTTCGCCGCCATCTTGAAAAAAAAACAAAAAACTGTCAAAACTACTTTGATAAAATTCGATAGAAAAAAATATGATTTTTTTTAATGGCGAAACCCGCAGTTCTCTAGGTTAAATAGTTTTTGAGTTATTGCACGTCAATGTCACATTTTCGAGAAATTAAAAATTTTTGAAAAAAATAAAAAAATAAGGACGTTTTTAAAAAAAATCCCCTGAAGGTTTTTCTCTAACATCGGTGGGCTACACATAAAAAATAATCAGCCAATTCCGTGACCCAAGCCCTCAGCCCTGCCTGAATCGGTGCGGATATCATAATTTATCAAAAGTTGTTTGATTTTTTTTTTGAGCGCTATAGTGTTGCATTGTAACACACATCTTTATGGATTGTTATTCTTTTCCAATTATTTAGATATCCCTCCTATCTTGAAAAGTTTGGATCTGGTAAATGTTGCTTTATTTATTAAAATTTGATAAGTTATTCGTGCAAGTTGGGAAACTGTTCGGTTAGTAGAAAAATAGCTTGGTTAGTTGGAAAATTGTTGGATAACGTTTTTTTTTTCTTTTTCCTTTTTTTAGTCATTAAAATTTTCGCTGAAAGTAAGCTTATAAAGATTTTTTTCAGAAATGAAGACTTTTTTTTATTAAAATTTCTTTAAGGGGTAAAGCTTGTTTTCAGACGACAGTTGGTAAATTTGATTTTATTAGTTGGTAATGTCCCTGTCCCACTAACTATGGCATAAGATAATATTTGTTGTTGTATTTATTACAATTTTATGTTGTTAACTCTTAATTCTACAACTGGTTGTTGTATCGTATAACATATTTATGTTATAAAAAATTACAAAATATGGTTAGCGCCTATGTTAAAACAACATTTCTATCAGTGCATAATTGAATAAAAATATAGTATTTCGTATTACGCTTAAATACAAAACAGGATTTCATACGTAACATTTTTTGAATAGGATTGTCAGTCACATATGAAAACAAAAGAAAATCGTGACGGTTATGATTTTAATTGTTTTAGAACTGAACGAACGTAATTAGCTGAAAAATAACAAGATTTTTCTGTTAAAAATACCTTTTTAAAAAAACATTTTTCACGGATGAAACAAGGCATGTGTAATAAGGTAAAACGCTAATGAAATTTTCAACTTTATATAACTGTTATGCACCCTCAACTCAAAATAAAAGTCATTGCGGTTAAATCTTATGATCAGTGATCGGACTTTAAACTTTTTAACAGGTCCGCATTAAGGAAAACGTGATTTATAGTATTTAATAACAATATTACTTGTATTGTATACAGATATTGTTTTTGGTATTACTATATTAAATAAAAGCGTTATGTAAGAAACTATTTAAGTATTTTATTTTCAAAGTAAATTATTAAAATCTTTTTAAAATTTTTTTGAAGTAATGCATTTCTTTTTGTATTAAAACCCTTTTACACGTCTACCGATGTAAGTGGTGCAAAGAAAAACGTATTTTCCTACGACCTAGTTAGTAGTTAGTGCCTATTTTCCACTCGTTGCCTATGATAATGGTTGAAAGTGACAATCAGATGATTTTACATATTTACTGTCAGAAAATTAGTAAACCTCATTTTCGAGTGTTACGCCCATGTTAATGGTATAGGAAAATAGCGTTACAGGGGGGTGGGGGTACAAAATGATCAAAATTTGCGTTACATAATACTTGAACTTTCCCTTAATTTCTATTTTATATTTAACAACCCAGGAACCACACCGAATATTGAAATCTGCTCGCTTATCTTAAAAAAAGGAAAAAACATATTTATGTATTATTTTACTTTTTATTTTATTTGACTGTAGTTATTTAAATAAGTTTGATTTCACAGGAATATTTAAAATAATACATTAGACAAAAGAGCGGAATTAATTGAAATTAAAATTAAACAAACCAAGAATTACATAACAATAATAATGTATCTTTGTTACTTTAAATACAATTGAAATGATCATGCGTTTTATGAAATTATTCTGTTTTCCTTAATGCGTACCTGTTAAAAAATCCAAAGTCCGATCACTGCTTATGATGCTTGAAGTTTTACTTGTACTTACTTACTTACTTACTTTACGTATCTACAAACAAATTACTTGTTCTTCCACAAACATCTAGCTCTAAAAATACCAACAGCAATAATTTTTAAGAAAATTAATTCCTATATTTTTGTTTTCAGTTCGATACCTTTCTGCCCATATTACACGTTCTGTCCAATATACGTATAAAATTACATTACACTGAGACAACTGGAGTCGAATTTTTGTTGTGTGTTGGTTTTGTTCTAATAAATAATTTATTTACAATTATTGTAAAAATTGTTTTGTTGATAACCACCAACGAACTAATAACTCTTCTTTCTAGAATTCGCATACCGTTAAAATAAAGTCTCGCCAACATCTCGGTTTGTTTGTAAACAAATAGTAGGTATATTCAGGCCTGAACAATAACAGTTACCAGTAACGGGTATTGTTGTCTCTGTTAGAACAAAGATGTGCGAGTAAGACAGACGAATGTTTATGTTGCCGACGTTTTTGTCAGTTTTAACGAATGAAATGCCTATTCTAGAGAGAAGAGTTATTAGTTCGTTGATAACCACACATTATTTGTGAGCAAGTAAATATTAGCATTTTCTTGTTTTGTATTCGTTTTTCTTCTTCATATGCACAATTGGTTTAAACAAAAATGTAACAAAATCTTTGAAATAAAATAAAAAATAATTTTTTCAATATTCAAAGTTATTCAAATCAAAAGACGTATCATAATTTTTTTTCGTTACAAAATAGAATTATGTCCAGTAACAGTTGACATTTATTTTAAGTTTTAAAGTTTTTATTTTTTTAATTTTTAAATGTTTTATAGTTTTAAGTTTAAAAGCTTTAAAGTTTTAAGTTTTAATGTTTTGAGTTTAAAAGTTTTGAGTTTAAAACTTTAACTTCTAAACTTAAAACTTTTAAAGTTTTTAAGTGTTAAAAACTGTTAAAAAAGTTAAAAATTGCTAGAAAAAGTTAAAAATAGTTACAAAAAGTTTAAAAGTTAAAAATTTATAAAATAAAAAATTATTTCATAAAATCAAGTGAAAAAAGTGAAAAAAGTTACTTTTTATATGAGAGGGTGAAACAAAATGCAGAATTTTAGTCTAATTCTCACTTGTGCTAAAATAAATACGGCTCGTGTGAAAAAAATAAACAATCACTTATGGTAGAATTTTTTTTAATATATGAGAATTGAAAATTGTACAGACTCGTTCACAAATAATTAAAATTTATACAAGATCTCATCTCGTATACGTATTATACTATTCACAGCGCGTAGCGCTAGTATAATCCGATCGACTCGAAATTTCCAGGAAAAATCAATTTCGATGAAATTGTTTTTGAAAATATCCCCTCAAAAACAAAAAAGTTATGGGGGTTTAAACTTTTAAAAAAATTCAATAAAGCTGAAAAAAAAACTACGATTAATCAGGAAAAATTACTTTTATTATCAATTAAATAAAATTAATTTTTTATAAGTTTTGAAAAAAAAAGTATTTGGGAAAGTGAAGTATACCATATATTGTGAATAGAATATAATGGAATGCGTAGCATTACATATCTTTACGGCTTGCTTAATATTTTTATTTAGTTATGAGAAAATTGGAAAAATACATAAATGCTATACGGAAGTTTTCAAAATTAAAATCTAAAATTTTATTAAAAGTTTTGTTATTTTAATATAACTTTTAAATTATTATTTAAGAACTATGTATCTGGTTTATTCTTTTAATAATATTTGCTGTACCTAAAACAGCATAAATACGTATAGCAAAATATAAACAAAATATTGTAAATATGCCCGGTATAATAATATTCTTTAAACGTTTTATATTTGTTAAATTAGAATTTTAACTAAAATGCAACAATATTTATTTTTTTTTTAATACAAATCTGAAATTAAATAAAAAATATTTAATACACAAATATAAATATTAAGCACAATTTATTAAAATATTGAATATAACTACATTTTAATTGTCATAATCGGAGTTGATACTTTCATTACAATAACAGGGTCGGACAACAGGAATTTTAAATTATTTCTAATTTTTGGTGAGTTTGTTTGATACATACCTATGCCGAATAAGATTATATGTCTGTATACAGAATAAGATTATATGTCTGTATTATATTATTCTGCATAGGTATGTATTAAACAAACTCACCAAAAATTAGATATAATTTAAAATTCCTGTTGTCCGATCCTGTTATTGTAATGAAAGTATCAAGTTCACAATTAGAATTTAACGAAAATCAAAATTTCTCTTTTTTGAAACATGTGACATAAGGGAAATTTTGTTAAATGGAAATTGGATCGTGTGGTACATTATTTTTAAAATTAAAATTAAGTATTGTTGACTTGTATGCTGTGATAAATTAAATATTTAAAACGATTTTGTATTTCAGCATATGAATTTATTTAAAATTAGCCTAGCGCTTTCGATCTAAGATCATCATTCAGGGCTTAGCTCTGAAAAGTAAGAAAAATGGTGGTAAATAGAGGGGTTAAAAAGTAAGATTATATAAAGCTTTAAAGACTAAAAATTAAAAAATTAAAAAAAATTTTAAAAAATTAAAAATTAATTTTTTAAATTATTTTTAAGGTTTGGGGGTTGAAAATTGGATTTTTTGTCAACATTTCTTTAAAAAAATAAACAAAAATGAAAACCTTTGAAAAAATTAAAAATATATGGTCGAATAGAGAATTGTTAAAAGGATGTATCACACGACCCCCTTTCCATTAAAAAAATATCTCTATGCCCCCTGACTGCATTTTAAAAGTTAAAAATAATAAATACATGCCAGAAGAAGTTTTATTTGACTCATTTACGTGTTCCAAATTTAAAGTTAACGATATTGACTCGTTTTTTCTAAAATATATTTTAAACGTTATATTATAACTCGTTCAAAATATATTTTTTCTATTTTGCGACTCTTATAAGCTCATAATCACACGCATTTTGCGTGTTCTTATAAGCCTATAAGAGCTTAGTACTTTTTTTCTTTTGGGTTGGCAAGACAGGACAAAAGAATTACGCTTGGCGGTTTCCATGCAAATGTCAACACCGCTTTTAAGTTTGATTTAACACGAAATTGTGTTTTAGGTTAATTTTTACTGTGTTAAAATAGTTGGCTACTTGCAGTGAAAAAGAGAAGAGCTGACTATAAAAGATATCAAAATATCTGTTGTTCTATGAATTTCAAACATCGCGAAAATTGTAATGCCAACCCAAAACAAAAATCCCTAAATCGTTCATCAATTTAAATGTAAGTTTTTTTTATTTTAGAGCAGAATACAAAAAATACTATAAAGCACCCGTTTCATAATACGTTTGGACTTTCGATTTCTAAACTTGTAATCGTGCGCTAAAGACCTGTGTTATGAAACTAGTACTTTAATATAGTATTAAAGAAAAAGGTTTAATATCCACTGCGAAGAGTATACACTATAAGCAAAGCATTAAATTTATTCACAGCTTGTTAAGTCTATTTGTTTAAAGGTAGAATTTTAAAACAGTTTATCCGAGCGTACCGTACAAAAATAATTATTTTAGCTTTGACAAATATTTAATAAAAACAATGTGCATCGAACATGCGAACTAAATAGTTACATAAATGAAAGGTTCACTTTCATAAGGGGCCGTCCATCAATTATGTCACGCTTTTTTAGCCATTTTTGAGTCCCCTATCACAGTGTCACAATGCACAGTGGTCCCAGAGAAAAAAAGCGACAAAAGTCTGTTTTTTTTCATAGGGCCATTGTTTACACCGCTGATTACGAAAAAAAATAGTGAAAATTTAGAAAAAAAAATCGCGACGTGGTTCAAATTTTCCAAAAAAAGTCCGATTTAGCTAAAATTTGGTATAAAGGATTCTTTTAATAATCCTAATGCAGACCAATACCCAAAAACTCAAAATTCAAAATGGCGGAATAAATATGGCCAATTTATTTTTTAAATTTTGTCAAAATTAACGAAAATATGGCACAAAACAAAAAAATATGAAACTGCCAACCCATTTTTATATGGCTTATTTTTCTTATATGTTTTTATTACGATTTCTCTTTCTTAAATATTAAAAATATATTATGTATGGGACTAAACAGTTTTTCTTTGTAAATCTGTAATTATTTTACAGTAATTTTGTTTAATATATAAATAGAATAGAAAAATTACTCATATTTTGCCAAATTTTTAGTGATTGTTTTTTTCAAAATTAAATTAAAAAAGAATGCTTTATCCAAATTTCAGCTAAATCGGATAATTATGAAAAATTTGGACCACCCTAATATCGCGAAAAATTATTTTTCAAAGTTTTCACTATTTTTTCGTAATCAGCGGTGCAAACAATGACCCTATAAAAAAAACAGACTTTTGTCACTTTTTATCTCTGGGACCACTGTGCATTGTGACACTGATAGGGGACTCAAAAATGGCTAAAAAAGCGTGACAATTGATGGTGCAAAAAATGGCCCTATGCAAAAAAGTAGACTATTTCACTTTTTTTTCTCTGGAACCACTATGCAATGGCACTGACTTCTTTCCCCCGTGTCACACGTTAAACTATAATAGAAAAAATACTACATATTTTAACATTAATATTTTTTAGACAAGGGGGTAGGGGGATGGAACCGTGTCTCGTAACTGGATGCTTAAAACATATTAATGTTACCTCGGTTTTGCTTTACTTGTACAGTAGAACGTATTTCAATTTTTGATTATATTTTAAGGTATAAATATAAAAAGTAAAAAATAAACAATAAAAATAGTAAAAAATAAACAAAAGTTTTAAAAAATTAAAAAGGTACACTACAGGTTCTAATTTATATTCCCGTTTAATTTTAAACAAAGTACATATTGTACATATGTACATATTGTGATTGTAACTTAATAAATTAAAATTATTCCAAATGGAATGATTTATTATTTAGATAAAAATTATAAAACATTGTTTGATCAATAATAAAATAAAAATATTTTTTTAATTTTAGTTTTTAAATTAAAATTTTATATAAAAATTTATTTATTTATTTGTTTATGCAGTTATTTGGTATTAAGCCCCAAATAAGAAATACAATTGTGCTAGAAATGGTGTCAAATAAGCTATACCTATCTCAAAAACAAAAACTAGAAGATTTTTGTTTATGCAAACTTAAAACTTGTTTGTTGTACTGACATAAATTTTATTTCAATAGGTTTAATAATAACGCCAAAAAACGAATAATCTGTCTTAGCTGGGACACCCGATATTAGCTATAAGTATTGAACTCTTATCGAATTTTAAACATTGTTAAAATTTCAGTTTTGCAAAAAATAATGTGTTTCCTCCTGAAAAATGAAGTCAGTGTCGTTTAATCCCTTATGAAAGTACTCTTCATATGTTTTTTTTTTAATAATTTATTGTACAATTCTTTTAATAAGCGGAACACATGAAACCGTCTATTAATTTATATGTGTTAAAATTTACCCACATGACATTACTTTTATTTTCTAAAAAACAAACTAGCTATAGATAATTATTCATTGTCATACCACAATTGTACTACATTTATTGTTTCAGCATAATGAATGATAACAATTTATATATTTTTTTAATATAATTAAATATGATACTCTTTATACACTCGTGCACGGATACCCAAGAGGCGATTAACTCTCCGAAAAATCTACACCTGCTTCCAATTTTCGGAAGTACTTGAAAATGTTATCAAGTACTTCTTTACTTAAAATAAAACTGCAGTAAAGAAGTATAGTTCTCCGCCATAGAGAAGAAAATAAGACTAAAATCCAGCCTGCGCAAGATTATTTTGTGACAGAACGGGGCAGCGAAATGACGTAACGCGATTTATCTGACCTTGCGCAGGACGCATCTCTGTCAGCTGTGAAATACTGTCGGTCGTAAAACAATTCGTCACCCCAGTATTCAATTTTATATCTTCAAAAATCCCCCAGTAAAAATCTCAAAATGTCCGAAAATAGAGATATGGCAAACCAATACTGGGGTGACGAATTATTAGTAGTTTGTTTGTCAGTACTGTCAGATCGTCGTTTGTTTCTGTTAATTTTTCGACTTCTACTGTGTTTTAATTGTTTTTTTTTGCTGCATTTGTTTATAACTTTAAACATGACCTGTATTGTTGCTTTATGAAGAGCAAAGGGTCAATCCCTGGTGGACTCAAAGTAGATGTACAAAACCCCGAAATTCAAACATAACTCGAAAAATTCTTATAAAATAATAAAAAACAAACTATTTCGACGTTTCTTCGTAGATATTTATTGTATTTTATTGCATTTTTTACATTTTTTTTACACATAAAAATTTAAAAGGTTAAAAAAGACTTTTTTCAAAAACAAAAATAATAGTGCGCATGTGCAAGTTTATCGCATATGCGCAAGGCACATTTATCACACTTTTCCGCAACGGCTTTGGATGTCTTTCTTTGTCTATGTTCTCCGCATGAAAAAATGTCTCCGACGTAAGGGGGAGGAATCATTCGCGCTCTCTTCTTTCCGTCAAGAGCGTTATAAGGCGTGCGTGCCTACATCGGGCCTTCCACTTGCACACACATTCCAAATATATTTCCCGCAGCCACAGATCCGTGCGTCAAACTATAAGTGGTTTACCCATGTGTAAACTACTTATCTTTAGATTTTTACGACCGGTCGGAGCTGTAGCATGATGCTACTAGCATCTCCCTAAAATTATAGCAATTAAATAGTTCCATTCTCATTTTTGATCGAATGTTTTCCTAGATTTTTTAAATTTAATTTAACAAAAAACAAAATCTGGTAGTTTAGTGCCCCTAATCGAAAAATAACAACATGAAAGTTTGTAATTAATTTTCTAAAAATATAAAATTTGACTACTATAATATAACGCGGTCTAATAACTCTAAAATGAACAGAATAATCAGATATACATGGTTTAAGCGGTCTTTCCTATACTATGTAAATTAGAAAGCATTTTGTTCTTTGTTGGTAAAACTTAAAACGTTTAAATTAATGATACCCTTCATTTTCATTGTTACAAAATAAATGCAGATTTTTTGCTGTTTCCGAAATATTTACGTCAAAAATAGTTAAAAGTTTATGGGTTAATTCTTATCGTTAAGTGAATTTTAATTTTCATTTAAAGATTTTATTGACTTAATTCTTAGAAATCAGTCAATGGGTATTTTTTAGTTCAGTTAAATACATTATACAGAACGCGTACATGTAATCTCTTTATGATAATGTATACACAGCTAAGAGCGCTATAAGGAATAAACCAAGCAAAGTATAATCGCTTATTATATAAATATAAGGCTTCTTGTTACAATTATTGCATTTAGTGTAAAAAATTATATGAAATACTTTAATTAATAATAATAATAATCCTTTATTCCAGCCCAGAGGGCCATATACAAAAAATACAAAAAAAAGAAAAAAATACAAAACATACAAAATATCTACAAGAAAATTAATAATTAGCCAATATACAAAAGTTCAAAAGAGCTACCGTCCCCCCATTAAAACTCTACTCCAGGTATGCCATAGATTGGAACGCCATAGAATGTCACTCCTTAGCAGAGCCACAATAAAGAGGTTGGAAGATTTATACAGCCGATCGCGGAACCCAAAAGCCCGAAATCTACGAATAGCTAGGAAGCCATTAACACGAGCCGTAGCAAACATTTCACTAGCACTAGAAAATCTCGGTATGTTATATAAGAGTCTAAACGCATTATTATAGCACACGCGCAGTTTATTCCACCATCCCAGTGTATAATTACACCAAAGTTCGGACATGTAGATCCCTGAGCAATATGTTTGAAATAACAGTTTTTTAATGTCAGAGTTACACTTGGAGAAACGACGGGTTAACATATTAGCACGGACGCAGAGGGCTTTGTACTGTCTCTGAATGTCGAGATTATCGGAGAGATCACAGGTTAGAATATGCCCTAAGTATTTGAATTGCGACACTATACTTATAAGACTACCGTTAAGTTTGATCGGGGGCACCACTAAGTCTTTATAATTAGAAGGTCTGAACACCATGGCACAGGTTTTGTTGACATTATATACAAGGTGGTGCTCTACAGCGAAATCTTCACATATCCTAATGAGTTTATACAGTCCCTCAAGGGAAGGGCACAGCAGAACCATATCATCCGCATAGCTAAGGCAGTTAATTAGCACTCCATTGATATAGCACCCAACACCGGAGAGTTTTAGACGAAGGTGAAGACTGTCGATGTAGGCATTAAATACATCAGGTGAAAGAAGGCTACCCTGACGCACACCATTTCTGATATAGAACGGTGGAGATAAACTGGAACCCCATCTGGCAACTCCGACTACGTTATTGTTCCAATGCGACAAAAGCCGCAACCAGAGAGAAGGCGCTCCTCGCTCCTTAAGAATCTTGATGAGGGTTGGATGATGTACTCGGTCGAAAGCCTTACTGAGGTCAAGGAATAGAGCATATACAGGAGTTTTCAGGTTCATAGTATCTAATAGTTTCCTTGAGTACAAAAACAGCTTCGAAGGTTCCTAAATGCTTCTTAAAACCAAACTGGTTAGGTTCCGTGGAGAGAAAGGGGCTGAGCACATTAAGCATTATGATTTCAAGAACTTTAGACATAGCCGTAGAAAGAGCAATAGGCCTATAGTTGGACGATGCAGACACGTCTCCAGTCTTATTCTTAAGAACAGGTACAAATATGGTTTTAGTTAGGTCGTTCGATATAAAACCATGACGTAACATTGTTGTAAAACAAATGCTAAGAAGAACGGAGACTCTTTTACCAGAATATATCAGGTGTTCAGGGCAAATTCCATCCCAGCCAGCAGATTTGCTACGCTTAAGGGATTTGATTGCATTTCCAACTTCCAGAGCAGATATTATAGGACACTCATCAGCGAGTAGATTAAATTCATCAGGTACATTATTAGAGGGATATAAATTGCCAGAATTTTCAAAGTTGGTACCCCAGAGCTGGGCTATGTCACTTTCTCCTAATTGTTTAGTGAATAATAAAATATAATAAATAGTATAATATTTATAGCTTAAATAGATTTATATATTGTCCGTGCTAATAATTTTTATAATATAATAAAATTTCTGTAAATTTATAATAGTGACTGTAATAAATACAATTGTGTCTGTAATAAATATAATCGTTTCCAATTTATTTTTAACATTACTAGTTATCGTGTCCCTTATAATATATAGCTTAAATCACTATAACTTGCCACTGTTTCCCAATATCTTATAATGTATAGCGCAGAGCAGGGATGCCGATCTAAAAAAGAATCGATAATAAGGATCGATTTAGAATCGAAACTAGAAATCAATCCTAGAAAAAATCGGTTATAAAAAAATCGATTCTTAAAAAGTCGATTCAAAGGAAAACGAATCGATTATGAAAAAGATCGAAAGTAAAAAAATCGATTAAAATAATCGATCTTCAAAAGAATCGATTAAAAATCGGCATTCCTGGCGGAGAGCCCACTAATTTCTTCCCGTGTACTAGAGCTATAAATAAAACAGAATACTTCTCATAAAAAAGTATGATTTTTTTTGCCTAAATCGCCCTATTTTTTGTAAAATGTAAATTAAAAATAAGCAAAAAAAATGTCTGTTTGTCGGTCTCTCTGTCTGTCTGTCTGTCTGTCTGTACCCACGATAACTTAAGAAAGCTTTGAGCTAGAGACTTGAAATTTTGTATGCAGATGTAATTTTAAATTATCTTGTTTGTTTGTATTTAAAAGGAGGGTTAAATTTTTGTTTTGGCCTTAACTTTTTTACATATAAAATAAAATAACAAAATGAATTTATTTTTATGAGAAAGTACTCTCGCTTACTTAAAACGGATTTTTTATTCACTTGTAATAATGTTATTAAACTCGTTAACAAATTGTTAAATTGTATTTTTGATGAAATTGACCTTTGGTTTTAAGTCAAATCACTTTCAATATTAATCAAGTAATTATCGTCGACTATTTTACTTTTTTAGTAACTTACGGGTCAAAAAATAAATTCTTTCGACCAGATTTATTATACCAAAGTTTCTACATTTAGATACAAACGAATAAAGAAAATTCTTTGGATAAACTATTTTAGTTATGTTGCTGAATTCAAAATATTATTTTAGGAAAGTTTATATTGTACAGATTTCTTCTAACCCTAAAAATACGCAAGTTAGATTCGTAATCTGTTTATAAAATGCTTCTGGTTTGTCTGTATACTTTTTGGGTAATAAACCATCAAAAAGGTGAACAGACTATACACACATAAAATTATATGTAAATTCAACAAAAAATATTTATTTGGACATATTTTGTTTCATCAAAAGTATTATTCTTTTCAATCCGTTAAAATTTTGTCGATCCTCTATGAAAATGACATTTAGCACACTCTTTTATTCTTTAGAAAACGCCTAGTTTGATATTTTTATATCATACTCGTCTGATATTTATATATGGAGGTTTGCCTAATTTTATTTAGATATTCACCTTGTAGATTCTACGAATTTTATTCACCTTGTTTTATAAACCATTTTCCACCTTTCACCACAGCCTTTTATATTTTTAAAGTGTTTTAATCCAAATATTTATGTTTTTCATATCAAAAATAGAAACTGTAGTTATAACGTTACTATTTTGACCATTACTGTCTAGTCTAGACAGTCTAGATCTTATAAAAATTACTTAATTTTTTATTTAGTTACCTTACATTACATAAAAAACATCAAAATACACAGTATTTTTCTTATGAAATGTAAAACAGTAAAATTTTACTATATGGCAGCGTAACCACATAAATCTAATTTAATAAGCAAACTCAAGTTTGCATTTATTTTGGCAACCCATTAAACAGCTATGTATTGTATTAAATATAACCAAGAAAACTAAAGCTAAATGAAAATCATATTTCCTGTTTGACATACCTACATATATAAATTTGTATGCTATTTATAATTATTTTGGGCTTTGCTTTTCTTAAAAATTAATAAAAATTAGAAAATTTTACAATAAGAAACTTCATATTTTTTCGGGATCGTAGGAAAAATAGTGTACATAACTCGTTGGAAAGTGTATTTCTTACACTCGTGGGGTTTCCTCACTTGCCTGACAGTTCGTTCCTAAACCTTCCCACTCGCGTAAAATATGTCACTTTCCACACTAGTTATGTAATATACTATTTTTTGGATTAAGATATTATTTTTATCTGTGTATATAAGTATAGTGAATATGCGTTTAAAATAAACATTTAATGTAAAATAAACCATTTTAATTATGCAGATTAAGGTTTTAGTTACTATAACATGCAGTTAAAAACCAAATCATAAACATATACATCATTAGTTATATGGTTTTTATATCCGAATGCGTTACATCAAACAATTCTAAAATTAATATTTTATAGTACGAATACATAAATTATAATTATAATTTATAGTGTACTGCTTTTAACAAAACGATAACTCTTCAGTAGGTGCTTTAAATAAATGAAAGCGAAAAATAAAAATATTGAAAATAAATGGTCAAAAACAAAGGAGATGATTCTACATAAAAACAAATATGAAAAAAAAATACTATAAACATGTCCAAGAACAGGTCATAAGGGGCTACGTCCCTTCAGTTGGGTGCCCAAAAAATGTTTTTTGTTAATAACCCAGCTTACATTTTGGGCTATAACAACACAGTTTTGCATGTGATAAGGCCTATCATCCTATGCTATTAAAACGTTTGTGCAAAATGGGGGGCCTTATCACTATTTAGCCTCAGGTAAAAATGTAAAAATACATAAAAAAGTTGTGATACCGTAGGATTAACCGTTTACGAAAAAAATGCATTTGATGGTAAAATTTTACGTTTTAAGAACCAAAAATTTAACACTAAAACTTGAAAAACCAAAATTTCTATCAGGCACGGTATAGGAAAAGATTCAACTAGATTTTTCTAAAAATATATTCTTATAAGATAAGAATATTAAAATACATATTAAATAATAACTTAATAAAATAGAAAATAAGGTTCAGCACATACCGCTTTTAAATTGAATTATTTCCGGCATTTATTGCAAAGCTGCCAGTTCAGCGTTAACTAATTTTAGATTATAACTGCAATTTAAACTCTAGACGCTTTTTTTTTTCTTCTATTGTGTTCTTATTCGTTTCCAACAGAGCTTTGTACTACAACAAAGATCCTTATTTATTTATCAATTTGTTTAATACTTATTATACTATTCACTGCGCGTATTAGTATTAATAGTGTTATACGGTAGTTTAAAATTCCCTAAAATCGCCAAAAAACGTCCTAGACAAAAAATTCTTGGATACAAATCAGTGGCTTGGTTCTCAAAGGGCGGATGTCAGTTTGTCAATAGCAGCGTTTTCAAAATATTACAACAGAGTTGACGTGAAAACGCTGCTATGAACAAAGTGACATCCGCCCATTGAAAACGAGCCAAGTCCAAGGTCTGTCCGTCCGTCTGTTGTCGCGATTTTTGTGTACACGATAACTTGAGAACGAATAATTTATTAATCCGATCGGCTCGAAATTTTTAGGAAACATCTAGTTCTATGAGAGTACTCTACTACTTAGTTATTACTTTCACCAGAAAAGTCTTACGTTTAAAAAAAAGTTTTAAAAAATGTATTGTTTTTTACATTACTCGACGTTTATATCCAAAAAAGATGACTTCCGTGAAAAAAAAACTGTCAGGTCTACTTAGTAGTAGTACTAGTAGTAGTAATGGTGGGGAGATCAAGCCTGGCAACTAGACCAATATGGTCCTTTTTGCCTACCCCTGTGTTACTAGTTTTTCTACTCTAACGAGGATTTTTGTTGTTGTACCCCGGTACCTACAGTTTACCGAGGAATCCGAACCTCATTTTGTCGGCTTTTTTGGCTAAGTGAGCGGCTTTGTTTCTTAAGTTTATTGGCTGACAGTGCACTTGGACCGACGCCAAACTGCTTAAGGATCATTTTCGCTTGAAGCCTTAGTGCAGATCCTGGTTGCTTGAAAGTCTCTAAAGTGAGGTCGGCCAACAGACCTGACAGATACATTATGCTCCCTTTCGGCTTAAGGCATTATCCACTGCAAACCTTTTTCTGTACTGTGTGCTTAGATCTTCGGCAGCACAAGCCAATGTGTTGGGGAAACGACGGTATTTTATTTCTGTGAAAAAGTTGTTCCACATCCGAGGATTGAACCCCGACCTCTCGATTACTAGATCGAGGTGTTCACGACTGAGCCACCGCCGCCCCTCTTAGGTCTACTTAATTGTTTTTGCTGTTTTTAAAATTCTATCTTCCAGATGAATTATATCGCCGGCTTACAAGAGCATTAAGAGCATTAATTAAAACATGGTTTTGAGATATTGACAAATTTAACTTTCATTGTTGTTTTTAATTTTTGTAATAATTGTTTTTGGAAAAAAACTACCGCGAATTGCAATGACATGTTTGGACATAATAATGTTTCATTTGCAGTTAAATAAAGAAAAATTGAAGTAGACATGGACTTAGTGCCTTTTACTTGTAGGCCCACGACGTCGGCAATAAAATAATATAAAAAACAACTATTTAAAATTAAAACCCTTCTATTAATTAAACGTAATGTATAACTATAAAGTAGAAATCGAGATGTTTACATAAGTTTTCAAAAAGTAGATTTTTAAAAGAAGGGTTTGGACTTTTTGATTGTTTAAAGAACGTTTCCAAAATTAATAATAATAATTAATTAGTATTAATTATATGAAACTGCTTACTATGCCAGAACTAAGACAGTTTTCAGAGGCCATCGGCTGTGCCGGCAAAGAAGCATCTCCTAAAGTCAATAATTATAATGAATCATTATTAATGATAAAACACTTCACGGTGCAACACCCCTCAGAAATGCACCGAGACTTTGACTTAGTGTGAAGGCTTCAAATTTAGTTTTGAAATATTATCTGATAATAAAAAAACCAATTCAAATGAAAATGAAATTATTACCTACACATCGAAAGTACACGTAAAAAGCATTGTCATTTTACAGGTAAAGTTTTGTTTCTCTGTTCTGTCTCTATTCCATCAACTTTAACATAGTAAAATTTGAATGCGTTTGTCATATTTTTATAAATTAACTCTTTTTAGAAAGTCGCTTAGTGCAGAAATATTTAAAATAATCTACAAGTAAAACACACTAAGTGCACTAAGTGACTTAGTGCCTTCCCTTGGCAGTCCACCTAGAAGTTATTTCGGTTTACCTATACATAGATCATCAAAATTTAATTACAGTGCCATTAAAATGCCATTTTTGCAAAAAAGTGACTTAGTTCCTTTTACTTGTAAGCCGACGATATGTTTTTTTTTTAATTATTAAAAGTAGTATTGCACCGTGAGCTAATATTTCAAAGAATTATAATTCTGATTGCCTTTATAGTTTTTTAAATAGTCCCGGTGCATGCAAAATCATTAATCAACGTACTAATCTCCCCCTTGACAATGTATGTTTACAAAGTTAGGATTGTCCTAGGCACTACGTTCCACTTAATTGTTTTAATGACAATATTGCATTTTAATTTGAGCTTTTATTTAACTCAGAAATAGAGCTTTCCAAAGTGCAAACCCATGCATTGGCATGGATGAAATTTTAGCTTGAAATGATTTTTTCTCGAAAACAATTAATCCTATGGTATTACTAGAAGACTTCCTTTTTCTGTGGAAAATTCTGATAATTAAACTTAAAAAAATATACATAGAAAATGTTTGGGGCAAAAAAGTAAAGAATCCCCCGTTTCGCTCGCCCCTGTGGAAAATGTTTGGGGCAAAAAAGTGAAGAGTCCCCCGTTTCGCACCTGTTCAAAATAAGTACAAGACGACCTTAATAAGGTTAGATCACATGCAATACTTAGTTTCTTATCTCAAAGGGTTTCTTTAAATCCGAATTTTTGAACCCCTTTTGAAGGGCCGTAGCTCGTTTACAACTTCTTTTTATTCATAGAAACTTTTTTTTAGTTTAGTTTCTTATCTCGAAGGGTTTCTTCAAAGCCGAATTTTTGAAGCCCTTTTTGAAGGGCCGTAGCTCCTTTGCAACTACTTTTTGGTCGTATATTTATATAATTTTTTTTATATTTTTTATGTAGAATTGCCCCTTTAAAATTAGATGCGTTGGTTCTGAGATACCCTGTATACATTTTTTGTACATTTTCCTAATATTCCGTATTGAAAATGCGAGTATGATGAAATTCATCCGCTCAAGTCCAGTTTGTGCACCATTTATACCCGCGCAGACCCGTTGTTTTCAATAGGGTTTACATTAGCTTTTTTATAAAATTCATTTTACTTTCCCCAAGGAAAGTCTTGCATTAGTAAAAAAAATTCGAAAAATTTTTATTGCTTTTTTACGTATCTGGACGTTTTATGTCCAAAAAATATGATTACCGTAAAAAAAATCTGTCTGTCGGTCGGTCTGTGTGTCCGGGAAATTTGTGACCACGATATCTCGAAAACGCTTTGGGCTAAAGACTTCATATTTGGACCACAGGTTAATTATCCAAAGTTCTAGGCTGGGATTGTTTTTCGTAAAAATCGGGTTGGGGTAAAATGGGATAAAAACGATTTTTTTCAAGAACATATTTTTTTCAATTTATTTTTCGTTTTACGAAAAAAGAAACTATTTTTGAATATAAATTTTTTTTTTGAAAAACTTAATTTTTTGAATTTATTTTTTTTTAATTTTTGTTTTTTGATTTTAATGAACCTATGCCTATAGGGGAAAGTATTATTTTGTTGGCAACAGTATTCTGTTTGCACTAATTTTGCATTAATTGTTTCATTTTATACTATTTAGTAGCTATTTAACTCATTTTAATGATTGTAAACATAATTACCATTATTATTCACAAATTATTATTGTAATAATGATGTTATTCAGTTAAAAACATTGTTTTAATGACTTACCTATAATAACAATTTTAATTTATTAAAAACTGTTTCATAAAAATCCATAGAAACGTAATCAAATATAATCGATGTTTGAGTTTCATAAATATTTTATAAATATACAGGGTTATTCAGATATAGGGTCATTAATTTTAAGGGGTGATTCTACATAGGAAAATATAAAAAAAGTTCCTATAAGCATATGTCTAAAAATGCGTCGTAAGGGAGCTATGCCCCTTTGAAAGTGGCTAAAAAATTCGGTTTTTATTTAATAACTCAGGAACCCTTTGAGATACAGCAACGAAGTTTTGAATGTAAACTAATCTTAATAAGACCCATCTTCGTATGTTATGGTCATGTACTTATTTTAACCAGGGGTGTGCGAAATGGGGGGCCCTATCAGTTCTTGTCCCAAACTTTTTTTGTGTAATTTGTTTGTAATTTTATTTTGGGAATATGATTCCTCGTCAAAATACATAAAAAAGTACTCCTGTTGTAATACTGTAGAATTAACCGTTTTCGAGTACTTCGGTACTTCCAAAAATCAATCCTAAGGGAGTTATGGTCCCCTAAAAATGCACCATTTTTAAAGGACGATAGTAGCTTTAGAAGCGATTTTTCGACCTACATGTATAGAAACTTTTTTTAGTTTTTGATATAAAATAACCCTGCGTCATTCAAATTTTGGTTTTAAACATATTAGTGTTTAATTTTTCGTCCTCGAACTGTGAAATTTCACCTTCAAGTCAATATTTCTCTGTATTTTGACCTGATGAAGCATATTCCCAAAATAAAATTACAAAAAAGTACCACAGAAAAAGTTTTTGGCAAAAACTGATAGCCCCCTCCCTCCCCCCGTTTCTCACACCCCTGATTAAAATAGGTTCATGAACATAAAATACGAAGATGGGCCTTATTAAGATCAGTTTACATTCAAAACCTCGTTCCTGTATCTCAAAGGGTTTCTAAGTTATTAAATAAAAATCGAATTTTTAAGGCACTTTCAAAGGGGCTTAACTCCCTTACGGCGCCTTTTTAGACATATGTTTAAGGGAACTTTTTTTCATATTTTCCAATGACCCTATTTCTGAATAACCCTGTATAGATATTCATATTTATATATTTATAAGGGGGATATTTAATAGGAATACCATTAGTTAAATATTAAATATTCCATCAATCTCTTTTTTATATATCAAAGTGATATTGGCAGACTACACAGTTTCGGGCTGCTGGCCCTCGTCAGTACCAAGAGTCCACTGTGCGCCATCTATTTATAGATGTAAACACCAAAAAATCTGGAGACTTTGAATGGTAAGTTGAAGACTTGTATGTCTCACATTGTACCGTAATTAATACGTTCACTGCCAACGGCTAGTTTTGACAGCGGAGCAATGGGTATGGGCAAGGGAAAAATAGAAAGAATTGATTAATGTTGTTAGGGGCGCCAGTTACTTTAGCTTTTACTCCTTTAGGTAAGTAACAACCTAGTGTAAATACTTAAGCTTTTCAGTTTGAGAAAATATAACTCTTAAATAAAATAAGATAATTCATTTGAGAAATTTATTATAAATAAACTTAATGAAAGCACATCAAGTAATGTATTAATATATATATAAAAAATATGTGTAATTATATTAAGATATAATTAAAGAAATCTTAATAAAAATTACTAAATTCAGAAATCATTCGACTTAAATGTATAAAGAAAACATGAAGTTCAGCAAGCACCAAGAAATGTATGTAAACAGCAATCATTTTTTGCAGTGTATAAAAGTCATGCTTAAATTAGAAATCATTTAATCAAAAGTATGATATTTAATAATTAATAAATGAGATTAAATGTTTTAAAAAAAATAAGTACCTAAAAATGAACAAAAGCCAGAAGGGCATATAGTATTAAACAATACTATATCAGATCTGATAAAGTTTACAGTTATAAGAATATTGAAATAAAAGAATTTTAAATATGAAATATTGCTTTCAAAAGTTTTCAGAATGAGTACTTAGCTGATTTCTGCAAAATCCATGAGGTATGAATTCCATCGTCTCCATCTGTGCAAGTCTCCCCTATGCTGATGAATTCATTTCTCAAATAAAAAAAATATAGGCTGTCCCATCTACTTTGGAAAAATCATCTTCCAGGATAAAATGTATTATTGAAAATGTTGTCCGGGATAAAATATACTTTTGAAAATTATGTCCAATGTAAAATTGTCTGCTAGACAGTTACATAGAATTTATCTATGCCGAAAATTACAGAACCATGTTCCAACAGAACATCACTCCATGCGGAGAACTTCTATATCAAATATACCAAAATAAACTTCAACTTAAATTAATGTAATTCCATATTAATGGTATAGAAATAGTAATTAATTAATGGTAATTAATGGTGCTTAATGGTAATTAATGGTAATTAATGGTGCTTAATGGTGCTAAAACAATAATTATATCTTAGAAATATTCTAAGAAACAGAAAAACTTAACTTACATGTCATACTAAGTCTTCGATGTCCATCGAAACGTTATAAATGCGTAATTGTAGAAAATAACAGTTACAATATCTTCCGCATTGTTTAAATATTCATTTTCACTAACTTTAAATAAAAATACATGAAGGATTACTTCGATGATTACAGAAAATAAACACTCGTCAGTACGACACCACCATTTTGTATCAAAGTTGCTTCAAGAAGAACGAAAATCGACCTTCTTAACCGGTATGAACCCTTCAGGTAAATAAAATCCTATTTCTGAACTATTAGCGACATCTATGCAAGTCATTATCAACTACAGTTTTACCGTATAGGATTCCTAATAAAGGTAACGGAAACTACACCAAAAATAATAACTAATTAAAAGAAAATTTCCTAATAAATCCATATTAGTGATATCTAACCTCAAAATATTACTCTAAGAAACAAATATAAACAATACTTATTGTTTATCAGCAAAACTAATAAAAATACGAACAGAATACTAAGTGCCCTGTGAACTAAGTATAAACAAAATACTGAATCTAAGTGAGCAGTTCCAGCAAACTATTTTCAACAAATTCTGGATTATCCCGAAGGAATAAGCATACACAACTTTCCAGGAGAGACAAGCTACAGATGAAAGCCAGTGAAATCCAACCCTCAATAGACTCTGAAACATTTAAAAACCAGGTAAGTCCATAGACAAATGTATTATAGAGAAATAAGTCATATGATTCTTTATTATTAAAAATCATATTCTAATTATGTTTTCTTTATGTTATTTTCAGGTAGAACTATGGAATAGAGACTTATATGGTTAGAATTCAGTTCCTGCTACAAAATAGTCCCAGATACAAAATAGTTCTGTACGTACGTAACTATTTATATACAAAATAAACATAAATTATAACGTAAGTAAACGAATAGTTTAATTAACCCTTGCTATATTACAAAGTGACGATTTATATCATGCCCCCTCCAAAAATAATAAAAATATTTAATATACAAAAAATATTTTTATACCAAACTCTATAACTATTTAACTTAAATAGCTAAAATATATACTATATTTTATTTAATAAATCAACAAAAAATACAACACTTTATGTAAATCATTTGAAATACTACTTGATAATTAACAATAGCTAAGCTTGATAACTACGTGTATCATTCGCCTACTCTTATGTAGAACATAATTTTGGGACTTTATCGGTGTGTGTCATAAACAGGTAATTGTCATAATCAGGTAATTGTCATAATCAGGTAATTGTCATAATTAATTTTGTTTTTCTTTTTAGCTAAGTTTTATCAAGATAAAAAAATAGAAATAAGATTTGACTGTGTGCACCAGAATTCTCTTCTACAAAAAATATATTTATATATTTTTTTACTATATACAAAAGTTTTGGGTACCCTTTAAATATTTTCAATACATTGATATTTTTTAAATATCAATCCGAATGATACTAAGAATATATTCTTATTTAATAAAAGCTAGCCAACTGAAATGTCACTATTTGATCCAAAATATTTCTTTAGATCTTTAACATGCCAGTCGCCTCTATGACCATCTGCATTTTCCAAAATATACACTAACTTTGACTTTTTCGCAACAACTTTGCAAAGTATGTACTTTGGAGCAAGTTTTGCAGCAAAACTTTTACTAGCATCTGAGAGTACTTTGTTTCGTCTCCAAACTTTTTCACCTATCTCAAAATTTACTTCACGCTTGCGCAAATCATAAGTACGCTTATTTCGTTCATAAGCCTCATGTAAATATTTCTTTACATCAACAAAAATCTCTTTAAGATTTCCCAAGTCTTGGCTATACGAGTCTCTGTCACAAGGTTCTAATTTAACACCATCAGTTGATGTCATTTTGCCATAATAAGTTCCTGTGATAGGTACATTCCTCCCAAAATTAAGAAATGCCGGCGTATACTCCGTAACTTCATTTACAGACGTTCGTAAAGCTAGACCTATTTTTGCTAAATTTTTACACCATTCTTTTTGATTATCTTTTATATATGATCTTATAGCAGTAGAAATTGTGCGATGTTGCCTTTCCGTCGGATTATTTTGACTATGGTAAAGTGCATTAAACCAAATTTTCTGTACATTATATTCATCTGCTAATTTTTTAAAAACTTTACCAGCAAATTGTTTTCCATTATCGACAATTAAAAATTGACAGACTCCGTAAACTAAAAAAACTTCATTCTCAATGAATTTACATATTGCATTTGCAGTAGCTTCCCTTAAAGGATGTAATAATGTATACTTTGTAAACCAGTCTGACACAACTAAAAGATAACAAAAACCTTTAGAACTTCTGGGAAATGGTCCCTGCAAATCGCATGAAATAACTTGCCACGGATAATTTACTTCTTTTTCACGACCCATCAATCCAAAACGTGCAGAATTACTAACTTTTTGTGATTGACAAATATTACAACATCTTACATACTTTAAAATATCTTTACGCATTTTTGGCCAAAAATAAGTTTCTGAAATTCTATGAAAAGTTTTAAAAAATCCCATATGAGAAGCTAATACATCGTCATGACATTCTTTTAGTACTTGTTTACGACATTTTTGAGGCACTAACAATTTCCACTCTATAATATTACTTTTTACTTTTGTCTTGGTCGGTATGAACTTATAAATATTATCATCAATAACTTTAAATTGCGGATATGAATCTGGACTTTTACCAATTTTTTCCCTCAACTGAATATAATATTTATCACTATTATAATCATTTACATTAAAATTAATTAAATTTACATCTGGAAAAATTGATTTTTCTGGTTCTATTCTATCAAAAGCTCTGGATAACCCATCAGCTACTACATTTAATTTACCTCTACGATATACAATATCCATATCATATTGCTGTAATTTTAATGACCATCTAGCCAAGCGACCAGAGGGATCTTTCATATTACTCAAATATTTTAATGAAGAATGATCTGTAATTACTGTGAATTTAACACCTTCAATATATGGTCTAAACCTATCTATAGCAAACAAAACAGCTAAACATTCCTTTTCACCTACAGAATATTTTATTTCACTACGTGTTAAAGCTCTACTAGCATAAGCTATTACTTTTTCTTGACCATCTTGCGTTTGTGTTAATATGGAACCGAGGCCAACTAAAGAAGCATCACATTGTATAACAAATGGTAAAGAAAAATTGGGACTGGCTGGAGCATTTATTAAAGATTCCTTCAACAATAAAAAAGCTTTTTCTGCATCAGTATTCCAACTAATGGCTTGTTTTTTACCTTTGCCCTTTAAAAGTGAATTTAATGGACTAACAATTGTTGAAAAATTCCTAACAAATCTACGATACCACGAAGCTACACCTAAAAATCGTTTTATCTCTGTACTATTTGTTGGTCTAGGATATTTTATTATTGCTTCTACTTTTTGCGGATCGGTTCTTAAACCAAAATTATCAATTACAAAACCTAAATACTTAAGTGATTTTCTAAAAAAATTACTTTTTTCAAAATTTATTGTAAGATTAGCAGATTTTAATTTTTCATGTACTATTTGAAGTAATTTAATATGTTCCTCAAAAGTTTTTGATACTATTATAATGTCGTCAATATAAACAAATATATTTGGATAAAAGGAGAAAGGAAAAAGTTTATCCATTAATCTTTGCTGACTTTGTGTTCCATTTTTGAGTCCATAACACATTACATTAAATTCAAATAGTCCCCTACCAGGTACGGAAAATGCAGTTTTTTCTTTAGCAGTTTTTGTAAGTGGAATCTGCCAAAAAGCATTTTTTAAATCTATACTTGATATATATTTTGCATCGCCTAATAAACTTAAAATGGAGTCTATCCTTGGTAAAGGATGTGAATCACCTTTTGTAATAGAATTTAATTTACGTCCATCAAAACAAAAACGGTATGTACCATTAGCTTTTTTTACTAATAAAACTGGTGAATTAAAATCAGAATAAGATGGTGAAACTATATCATCTTTTAACATTTTATCTAACTCTTTATGTAAAATTTCTATTAAATAAGGTGACAAAGGATATTGACGCATTTTAAAAGGTTTATTATTTCCTGTATCTATATCATGTTCTATTAAATTTGTTCTACCTATTTTTTCGCTATATAATTCTTTAAATAAACTAACAAATTTATCTGCTATCTTTTTCTGTTCGTCTGTCAAGTCACATAAGCCTACTGAATTATCTTTATTTATATCCTGACTATCACTGTTATTACTGATCACATTCAAATTATTAATTTTATTATTCCAAGATTCATCAGAAAAATCCAGAGTCATAGAAAACAATTGTAAAAAATTCACACCAAAAATAAAATTTGTTTCCAAAGAAGGAACAACCAAGACTTGTAAAATCTTAACTTCATTATCTACTTTAATAGGTAAATAAACAACACCAGTTACTAACTGTTTAGATTTATCAGCTGTAGTAACATGCGGTATAAGACATTTATCAATTTTTAAATTAAATTTCTCTAAAATTTTAATCGCGTGACCACCAGCCACTGAACAATTTGCACCTGTATCAATCAAAGCTGTTATATTTTTATCAAAAATATTTACTTTAATATATGGACGGTTATCTCCAGGTAATTTAATAAAAGAACTTTTATTAATTACAGACAAACTATACGGTTTATAAAAATTTTTAACTTTATCCAACCAATCTTTCCATTCATTCAAATAAAAGCGTTTATTTGTTTCTGTTACACTTGATTTTTGTAAAGAATTGATATTATTTTTATTATAATAAATGTTTTTACAAAAAGTAGTTTTGTTATCCTTTTTTACCTGACTGTCATTATTATTTTTAGCCTTTTTATTAAGTGAATGCCGACTAAAATCATCCACTTTCCTATTTAGTTTTTTGTACAGGAAGGGCAATTTTTAAAAACTACATCTTTATATCCACATTTATAACAAAACTTTGTTCTTTTAGCTAAACATTTGCTAAAAATATGATTTGGTTGGTTACAGTTATAACAAATTATTTGTCTAATTTTATTATTACTACTATTCTGTGTATTATTAAAGCTTTGATTGGTACTTTGACTAATTTGAGAAACTTGACTACTATTACATACTGAACTTTGACGAGTAGAGGAAGATGGGGTAAGTTTGGACACTGTGGTATTATGACTACAATTACATTTACTACTAAAATTTTGACTTATATCCGAACTTAGGACATTTACTTTATTAAGTGTTTTATTTTTTGCCAAACTTTTACCTGCTATGCTCTTTTGTTTTAATTGATAAGCTTCATCTATTCTTTTACAACTGTCTTTTAAATCTTCTAAATCATTTATTTCTATAAGTGATAATGGTGTAAAATAATGTGGTAATATTCTTTCTCTAATCGTCTTAAGTCTAGTATATAAACTTGCAGCATGAATTAAACGTTTAAACAAGGTTTCCATAGCACCTATAAAAATTGCGATAGATTCATCGGGATTTTGATATCTAGAACGGATATCATCCCATGTTCTATCATCTATGTTAGCTGGAAGAAAATCTTTTTTTAATGCTTGAATTATTTGAGACCACGAATTTAAATTATCTTTAATTGAGAGAAACCATGACAATGCTGGTTCTTTGAATAAGTCATATGCAGATTTAAATAACATTTCGTCTGTAACATTTCTACTTATTTTCATATATTCAACTTGCTCAATAAAATTTAAAACATTAGACTTTCCATCAAAATTAATGTTCCATTTATAAACTGGTACTGATTTTAAATAATCATTATCTTTTTTACTAGAAACGTTGGGACTAAACTGTGTACTATTATGTAATGAAATATTATTATTTACTTGAGTAAAATCTGAATTTTTACCAGATTTTTCATAAAGATCTAAAATATCTGCTTCTATTTCTAAACAAGTTGCTTTTGTTATTTCTAAAAATTGAATACGTCTAACTTTATTTTCTTCTACTTCAGGAAAACGTTGCAGACGATTTGTTACATGTACTAAATAAGTTTTTAATTTTCTTAAATCAGCTAAACTATAATCACCATGATATTCTACAATTTCTGAAGATATACTATCTAAAATTCTATTAATATTTTCCACTTCACTGTTAAAATTAAAAGTCGGATCTACATATTTTACTTTAGGATCTTCCCTAGCTATGGCTCTACCTAAAACTTTAATTCTAGATGCTCTATTATTTTTTGCTGTTAAATGTCTTATACGAAGTTCATAATTTACCATTTCTGCAGTCAAAAATCTAATTTCCATTTCATCTAAATCTTCCATTTTGAATATTTATTTTCAAAATTTAAATTCAATTTACTCAAAATATTTATTTTATAATAAAATATTTATACTGTACCACAAATTATTTTTTTTTGTGTACACTGCTCAACAAAGTTTTTGCATACTTTGGAAAATTTCCCAAATATGTCAAAAAAATACTAAATTATTATTTATCTCAATTGGACAAATTAATAATTATAAATAGTCTCCAAAACTACAAAATTAGCTAATATTTATTCATATCCTTCGCATAAATAAATATCCATTTATTTCTATTGAATAAACGATAATTTCTAGAAAAACTGAACCCACGCCAAAATTTCTCTATTCCATGTTATTCCATAAAATTCAGAAAAAACATAAAAAACACATATCTGATATATCTTATCAGATTAACTCTAATTTGACTTAATTTTCAACAAAAAATATTTTATTCAACAGTTATATGTAGTTTTTCTCAAAATGAACATTAAGTTACACTGAAAAAAAATAAGCTTTAGATTTTTATAAAAAATACACTGAGAAAAATAGAGTAAAATTAAAAAAAAACAAGTGTTCTATCTATCCAAATACCACGTTCTTGGGCGCCAATATTAGTGTACCGTAATTAATACGTTCACTGCCAACGGCTAGTTTTGACAGCGGAGCAATGGGTATGGGCAAGGGAAAAATAGAAAGAATTGATTAATGTTGTTAGGGGCGCCAGTTACTTTAGCTTTTACTCCTTTAGGTAAGTAACAACCTAGTGTAAATACTTAAGCTTTTCAGTTTGAGAAAATATAACTCTTAAATAAAATAAGATAATTCATTTGAGAAATTTATTATAAATAAACTTAATGAAAGCACATCAAGTAATGTATTAATATATATAAAAAATATGTGTAATTATATTAAGATATAATTAAAGAAATCTTAATAAAAATTACTAAATTCAGAAATCATTCGACTTAAATGTATAAAGAAAACATGAAGTTCAGCAAGCACCAAGAAATGTATGTAAACAGCAATCATTTCTTGCAGTGTATAAAAGTCATGCTTAAATTAGAAATCATTTAATCAAAAGTATGATATTTAATAATTAATAAATGAGATTAAATGTTTTAAAAAAAATAAGTACCTAAAAATGAACAAAAGCCAGAAGGGCATATAGTATTAAACAATACTATATCAGATCTGATAAAGTTTACAGTTATAAGAATATTGAAATAAAAGAATTTTAAATATGAAATATTGCTTTCAAAAGTTTTCAGAATGAGTACTTAGCTGGTTTCTGCAAAATCCATGAGGTATGAATTCCATCGTCTCCATCTGTGCAAGTCTCCCCTATGCTGATGAATTCATTTCTCAAATAAAAAAAATATAGGCTGTCCCATCTACTTTGGAAAAATCATCTTCCAGGATAAAATGTATTATTGAAAATGTTGTCCGGGATAAAATATACTTTTGAAAATTATGTCCAATGTAAAATTGTCTGCTAGACAGTTACATAGAATTTATCTATGCCGAAAATTACAGAACCATGTTCCAACAGAACATCACTCCATGCGGAGAACTTCTATATCAAATATACCAAAATAAACTTCAACTTAAATTAATGTAATTCCATATTAATGGTATAGAAATAGTAATTAATTAATGGTAATTAATGGTGCTTAATGGTAATTAATGGTAATTAATGGTGCTTAATGGTGCTAAAACAATAATTATATCTTAGAAATATTCTAAGAAACAGAAAAACTTAACTTACATGTCATACTAAGTCTTCGATGTCCATCGAAACGTTATAAATGCGTAATTGTAGAAAATAACAGTTACAATATCTTCCGCATTGTTTAAATATTCATTTTCACTAACTTTAAATAAAAATACATGAAGGATTACTTCGATGATTACAGAAAATAAACACTCGTCAGTACGACACCACCATTTTGTATCAAAGTTGCTTCAAGAAGAACGAAAATCGACCTTCTTAACCGGTATGAACCCTTCAGGTAAATAAAATCCTATTTCTGAACTATTAGCGACATCTATGCAAGTCATTATCAACTACAGTTTTACCGTATAGGATTCCTAATAAAGGTAACGGAAACTACACCAAAAATAATAACTAATTAAAAGAAAATTTCCTAATAAATCCGTATTAGTGATATCTAACCTCAAAATATTACTCTAAGAAACAAATATAAACAATACTTATTGTTTATCAGCAAAACTAATAAAAATACGAACAGAATACTAAGTGCCCTGTGAACTAAGTATAAACAAAATACTGAATCTAAGTGAGCAGTTCCAGCAAACTATTTTCAACAAATTCTGGATTATCCCGAAGGAATAAGCATACACAACTTTCCAGGAGAGACAAGCTACAGATGAAAGCCAGTGAAATCCAACCCTCAATAGACTCTGAAACATTTAAAAACCAGGTAAGTCCATAGACAAATGTATTATAGAGAAATAAGTCATATGATTCTTTATTATTAAAAATCATATTCTAATTATGTTTTCTTTATGTTATTTTCAGGTAGAACTATGGAATAGAGACTTATATGGTTAGAATTCAGTTCCTGCTACAAAATAGTCCCAGATACAAAATAGTTCTGTACGTACGTAACTATTTATATACAAAATAAACATAAATTATAACGTAAGTAAACGAATAGTTTAATTAACCCTTGCTATATTACAAAGTGACGATTTATATCGTTACAACATATACCACATGTACCACGAACGTGTGGTTTGAAGTAAAAAAAAAGTCATCGTACAGAGTGATATTGGTAGACTACACATTTTTGGGCTGCTGGCTGTTGAAACCCATCCCAACTATGTAGCTGTTTTCTACATGGTTGGGATGGGTTTCAAAATGATTTTTAATGGAAATTTTTCATAGGGTAAAGCTCGGGGTAAAGCATATTTGCAACCCTCCATAAGTCTGTATAAAACCAGGTCTGTCAGGGCCGGCCAAAACCGGTCGGGGCCCCGGGTACACCTTTTCGGGTCTCCTTTTTTTCCAAAACATTTTATACCCAGAGCCGTAGCTGAGACACTTGTACAGGGGGGCTAAAATGGCCCAAAAAAGTGACGATTAACAAAATGGTCGCCCTTTATTAATTAATTATAATTAAAAAGTTAAAGTTAAAAAGTTAATTAACTAAGCGTTTTTTTTACGAATTCTATTACTTTCTGACGCGCATATTTGTTTTAATTTTTTTTGTGTTTACTTAAATCAGGGAAAATTCTAAATTTTTATCATAAAAATAAGGGAAAAATCAGAATTTGCAAAACCTGTGGTCTCCCTGAAATTTACAGAGCGCTTCAAAAGTCACCCCCCCCTCATAACTTTTGAACGAGTCGAGATATCGACTTCACATTTAGAACTCTTAAATAAGAGAACTTAAACTATCGTTAGCATATATTTGATACTTTTATCTCTTAAAATGTGGGCAGGGGGGCATAGGGGCATTTTTGTAAATAGAAAGGGGGGTCGTGTGATACATCATTTTAAAGTTTATGAAATTCTCCATTTAACTCTGTATTTACAAAAAAAAAAACTAAAAAAATCACATTTTTTAGCACAAAAAAATTTAAAATCAAAACCTTAAAAAATTGTTTAAAAAAATAAAAAATATACAGTTAAATAGAGAATTTTATTTGCTTTAAAATGATGTATCACACTACCCCCTTTCCATTAAAAAAAAATGTCCCTCCATGCCCCCTGCGCACATGTCAAGAGTTTAAAGTATCAAATATATGCTAAAAGATAGTTTAAGTGGTCTTATTCAAAAGTTCTAAATTTAAAGTCGACCTCACGTAGTTCAAAAGTTAAGAGGGGGTGGGGGTCAGTTGTGGACAGCTCTGTATAATAGCTTATATAATGTCTTAAATGTAACTAAAGAGAACTAGTTAACTAGAAATAACTTTATAAGTTAGTAGTGTAAGAAACTCCTTAAATACAAAGTAGTCCCAAGAAATAATAAATTGTAATACATAAAGTGTATTTACCTGTAGTAGTTTCAGTGAACAATAGTAAACTAAATAATGTAATTATACTTATTGGAATCCCACGGGAAACCCCTTTAATATTTGTAGGGAATATCCCCAGAAGTGACATTTTAAACTAGATGAAGATGAAGATTAAGAAAACGAGTAAAATGCGAAAAATCTTATTTTTTGAAGTTAGAAGTTATAAACAAACGAATAAAGATATTTGAAATCCGCTTTTTTGGCTTGCAGCCCTATTAATGGAGAACCAATCCACCGCAAGAAGAAAATTAAATAGAACCTAATTTTTTTTTAATACAACATATTGATTTTAATCTTGCTTTTAAGAACACAGTGAAAAAACTAAAAATTATAAAGCCAACGTTTCGCCTTTGTTGCTGCTTCTTCAGGGCAAATTTATTAAAACAATATAATAATTAAATATAAAAAATAGTGTAAATGGTAAAAATATTAATAAATTAAATTTACATTAAAAATTTTAAAAAAAATCCTGTCATATATATATATATATATTTTTTTTTTTTGATTTTTTAATGTAAATTTAGTTTATTAATATTTTTACCATTTACACTAGTTTTTATATTTAATTAATATATTGTTTTAATAAATTTGCCCTGAAGAAGCCCCAACAATAAGGGGCGAAACATTGGCTTTATAATTTTGAGTTTTTTCACTGTATTCTTAAAAGCAAGATTAAAATCAATATATAATACATGAAGAACAAGAAAAAGAATTTAAATTTTTGATACAACTATAGGAAAAAAACACTGTGCGCTATATCTCAAAAAAAAACGAGCTGATCGAGAAAAACGAAGCAAGGTTCCGAAAACAGCACATTAAGTAGGTCTAGAATTAACTAAAATGGTGTCGGCTAATTTTTGAGTGTAGAGCAGTGTTATAGATAGTCCCTACCTATTATAGCTTTATTTATTTATTTATTTGCTTTTAAATTCGTTATGGGACCTTTTTTAGATATTTATATTTTTTCGTTTGACACAGAGAATTTCATGATTTTGGTTAGGAAAAACCTGAATAAGACAGGGAATTTAAATATTTAATAATTGTGGAAACCCTTATAACTCAAAACACAAGAAATTGTACTCGGTCTGGTTATATTCTCCGCCCGCTCCATATGAGGTTAAAGTTATGTTCAAAGCACAAAAAACTTTGTAAGATAAATAATTACAGACACTAGTTGAACCTCGCTGAAGAAAAATTGCATTGTGGAAAATTTGTAAGGGTATGTTTTTACGATTTATTCAACATTCCATAAACATAAAATAGTTTAGATATTTTAATATGACATAAAAGTATAAAGGATTATCGAGATTATCCTTTTTCAGTAAAAAATGGCTATAAAAAAAGTTTACACCTTTAAAATATCTATCATCTTCAAATATACCATTACATAGCCATAAAACAGCTTACCTTAACAAAAATAATAAAAAAAATTCGTATTTTTTTCTTTGACCTTACATCTCGTAACATGTGTGTGAAAACCCGGATTAGATACATAAAGTCAAATTACTATAAAGTATAAAAATAAAACTATAACTACTCATGCCAAAATGGTCCATGTCACAATTTGGTAGCTATAGACAAATAGTTTTTAAATCGGGAATAAAATTATACATTTTCAATCTATTTTTTTAACGACAAAATTGGACAATATGAATAGAAACAAATTAGAGTCCTTTGAAATGTGAAAAAGGTCGGAAAAAGTCGGATAGCGTTACAAACGAGAGCGTGTTCGAGAGAATTGGGGAAAGCGTATTTAATGGAAAGGGCTAGTTGAAGGAGTCACACACCTACTAAGACATGATTAAAAATATAAGGCGTTAATTGTCCATTTTCATTTAAACTTTTTCGTGACGAACCGGTAAATTTTGAACTTATATCCTAGTAGACTGATGAAGTTAAATGTTTCAAAAATACGTCTTGAAATTTTGGTGGTGATTTTAAATTAGAAGGTTTTTTACGCACTATGTCGCCAAATAAAAATCATTAAAATGAGGCGAGAACATTTTAATATACAAAAAAAAAAGTTTTGTCACAATTTTGAGTTTTAATATAAAATTTTTAGGACTAAAAGGGTTCATTTGAGAAGTGTTTTTTTGACTTATTTGAAATATATATATATATATATATATATATATATATATATATATATATATATTTTTTTACACACCACAAAGTCCAAATAATTATATTTCGCTTATTTAGGTTAAGAACTACATGCATACCAAATTTCAGCTTCTCCGGCCCAATAGTTTTTAAGAAATAAGTACCCAAGCTTAAAAGCCGGCTGGAAATGCTTGATATAAATTTTAAAAAACTGTCAAAAACGTCCAAAAATATCGCAAAAGAAAAGCTTATATCTTCCAATGGGCCAAAATGGGCAACAAACTATTCTCAAATTTTAGGTGCCACAGACACGTAGAAAAAAAGGCTGCAAGTTTATCGCTAGAATTTAACGTAAAAAATGTTTTTTGCTGCAAATTTCAGGCAAAAATATTAGTTTGTGGTAGAAATTAGGATGTTTGTGTAAGCATGTCAAAATAGGGTTTTGAGCAACTGTTGTGCATCGACTTGAATATTACATTGGCACATATTCCCAAATTTATTGTAAATAAAATTAATGACTATTTCTAATGTAGAAAAGTATAGTGAATAACTTTAAATGGTTTTTGATCTTTATTTCTTAATTTCATTTGCCTATTTATGGACACTTTTTTTCCCGTTGGCAACATACTGCGACATGACCGCCCTTTTAAAACTCAACGGTTTAGTTACTAGACATATTTTCCAACAAGGTCCATTCGGGCGTAAGTAACATATTTTCACAAAAGACTGAATGTCTGAGGAAGGACCTAAAAGTTTACGATATTACATAGAATAGGCTAAAAACATAAATCATACCAGAAACTTATTATTTTATTTATTGTTAAAAGAGAAATAATTTTTAGATATAAAAGAGTGGGTTAATAAGAAACATAAAAATTTAATAATAATGCTGCTTAAAACTTAGATGGCATTGTTTTTTTTTAATAAAAATATTGTAGTCCAGTGATTTTCCACATTTTCTCTACGGTATTCGAAAGTGCTCGCGAAGTGCTGGCGAAAGCTGTAAATATTGTCAAAAATACTACCCCCCTCGCAAAGTTTTTTTTTTTAATTTAATTTTTGAGCATTGAACATAAATATACGAAAGTTAAAAATATTCAAAATATCTATACAAAAAATTTTAAATTAAAAAAAAAAGACAAAAACACGAAATTGAATCTCAGGCAAATATTTCCGCATAAAAAAGGCCATTTCAAAATGCTTTCAAACTAAACTATAATAGTTGAATACAAAACAGACTTAATTTTGCTCCTATTTTTTACTGTTTTTTTTTTTAATTTGTTTATTTTTATTTATTTTATTTTCGAATTTGATCGAATTACAAATAACCATTTCATAGAAGTGTTTGCAAAGAATGTACATGATGCATTAAATAAGCAACTCCAGGAGTTAATATATTCATTGTAGGTCTGTATATTTAACACAACTTCAGCACAGCCCTGTTTAGTCTCAAGAAACCTAACAATAGGTTATGGTAATGTTGTAGTGTAAAAAGCAAAATGTATTATGGAAACTATAAATTTTAATTACAGTTGTGAATAAAGAAAAAGCGGAGACCAATGGGGCTTAGAGGAAATTTGCGCTGGTCACCGATCGTCATAAAGATAATCTAGCTGCATGTGCGTGCACTCAATTGTTTATGTTAAAAATTAACCATGTATTTCCAAAAGCCGCCACATTATTTTGATTTTTAATACACTCAGGGATAGTTATCGTATTCAATAACATAACAAAGCTGTACGATACATTGTATAATACAATAAAATTTGTATTATTAGATATCAAATGTTATGTGATATCTAATAGCACGACATTACATAGGGGTTAGGTTTTTTTTGCAGGGTATAAAGTTGGGAAATTATTAACCCACCCTCCCCTCCAAAAAAAATCCTCTGGTTGCTGTAGTCTGGTAAAAGCCGAAATGACCAGTTTTGCCAAAAAAATTAGTTTTAGTCTGGAACTGGAACTTGAAATTAAACTTTCTTTTCATGAACGGGAGTAATTTAAAGTGATTTTACGCTGATTTGCGACTTCTTTCAGATTTTGTAAGCAACGAATCATTTTTATTCAAAACTAATTATACTATTTACAGCTCTCGAGTCAGAAGAGTATTATACACACTAAAAAATGAGTGTAATTATTTACCCTCGCTTTACACTCAAACGGTACGTATTATTACACTAATAAGAATTAAATATCATTTCCGTATCAGGTAGTTAACCCTTTCGCTCCGGATTTGTTTACTTTGAACTTCGGCAACTTTTTTTTGTGTATATAAAATAAAATGCTATGAAAAGTACGAAACAAGTGATTTTTTTTTTAATGTTCTTTTACAAAAAATGAGTGGGATATGTTTGTCCCAATATAAAATATTATGTGACCCTACACAAACTAACCCAGTTGGTGTGTATATTAAAAAAAAAATAAAAATTTCGGATTCTTATGTAAAAAAATTTTCTACATAACAATCCGACAAAAAAAGAAATTTTTTGATTTGACACACCAGTTGGGTTTCTTTGTGCAGGGTCACATATAGTGTTTTAAAGCTGCACTGAGAATTTGTTACCGTAGTAAATACTAAACGTTATTAATTACAAGTTGTCACAGTAAAAAATAACGTTGTTCTGTTATGTTTTACTGTAACAACAATCTTTTTTTTTACCATTTTCAACACTTCAATTTTAGTAAAAATTAAGTTTTAGTTATGAGAAAAAAAACATATAATTAAAAAAAAACCTTTTAAAGATAAAAAATAAGTCGAGTTTTTAGAAAACGATATTTTTAATAATGAAATTGTACCAAAAATAATTTAAAGAAAATACTGTGGAAAGAAAACAATTACGTATCTTTGCGGCTTGTTCTTACATTTTACATAAAAAAGAGTCTGAGATATCTGTATTCAACTTAAAACCTATTATAAAGTTAATCTATTTATTTAAGAAATAATAGTTTAGTAATTAACCTTTAGTTCGTAATTTTGTGCAAATATAAGAAGAATCTTCACATACATTTTTTTTTGTTTTTAATGAAGCTTTAATGCTTAATTTTATTAAAAACCATTGTTATACCTTATTTGAACAGGTAGGGTTCATTTGTAGATGCTATTTTACATTTTATTAAATTCAGTACATCTCATATTTATTTTTGTAAATTAAATACGGGGCAGCACTGCCTATATAGTTTGACGCACGGATCTGTGGCTACGGGAAATATGTTTGGAATGTGTTTGCAAGTGGGAGGCCCGATGTAGGCACGCACGCCTCTCGACGGAAAAAAGAGAGCGCGAATGATTCCTCCCCCTTACGTCGGAGACTTTCTTTCATGCGGAGAACTGGAAAGTGGGTCGTGCGTTACATCTGAAACAAATACAAACATTGACAAATCTACAGACACACTTTTAACTCCTTCCGCTCCATTGTATCCACATAATAATAATATCCATGTTATGGATATTTTTAGGTGTAGCAAAATTTACCCCAATATTCACAGGAAATTCGTGTGCGGGATAAGGGCGCATTGTCTTTTAGTTTTATTAAACTTAGTACTTTCATATAAAGCGGGGTATACCCCGCTATCCTATAGGACCCACATACCCCTGCGAGTATATAGTGGTTATTAAATGATTAAATGATTTTATTTAAAGCTGAACGGGTTGAATAAAGGCGATTTTGAAATCATCATTTCTAAACAGAAAAACATAGAATTTACCTTACACATAAAAAAAACTTTCTTGAATAAAAAAACACGTAACCCAACCGCGGTGAGCCGGTTTGCTTACAGTCTAAAATTTGTTTTGCATATAGTCCCATAGCTTGATTTAATAGCGGCAACACCGCAGTGGTAAAACATGGCGCTGCAAAATTTCTAAAAATATTTAAAAATGAACAGTATATACTTAATAGAATGTGATACGTTGTGATTAAATCAAAAATTTCCACTTTCTCCTACTTCGAAGAGCTTTTTTGAAAAAAGTAGACCCATTGTTTCTAAAGAGTTTTTAAAATGGGATCAATCAAAATTTATTTTGTCAGTTTCTATAACTAAAGGATGTAATTATCCCTTCACTTTAAACATAAGAGTCCTTTTATTATACTATTAATACTATTAAAGGATTTTAACGCCACTGACTGCAATGCCGACAAAATACTTTTCTTTAAAACTTATACAACCATCATGTAGCCCTTTACAAAGCCTTTTATACAGCCTTTTTTCGACTCCTTATTCGACCCGTCGAACAGCTTCTCCTTGAACCTTTTAGTCAGCCTTACAATTTACATTTCGTTCGGTCCCTAAATTCCGATAAAACCTTTGTTTTAACCCTTTATTCGACCCATTGAGCAGCCCCTCTTTAAACCCTGTATTCAGCCCCTAAATTTCAATATAACCGTTTTTTCGACTCTTTATTCAGCCCATTCCAAGGGCCAAATAATGGGCTTGATAAAGGGCTGAGATTTTTGCCAGAGAGTACATAATGTGTACTATATTAGTACTATATTAATAAACTTATATTACATAAAAAAAAGATTATTTTTTAAAGTGTTAAATGTATTTATTAAAATATTGTATAAAATGTATTATGTTTATATGTATTTATAGATAATAAAATAGGAGTGGACACACAAACCATATGGTTTATCGTCCACTATAAAATGTACAATGTCATGTACCTGAAAATTAGACTAGGTTAATTTTGTACAAATAAATAAATATAAATAAATAAATACTTAATGTAATTTATAATTAAGAGTTCGTAATTCATCATCCATAATTCATAATATTCATCATTCATCATTCATAGTTCACAGTTCATAATTTATAATTCATCATTCATAATTTATAATTTATAAGTATAAAAGGGCCCATATAAAGTAAAGTAAGATTGAAGTTAGGTTTTCTTTGAAGATGATCTAACCTAAGATTTAGTGTTGAAAAGAACCCTAGTAACATTGAACTTGGACAAGTTTCTTGACCAGAGTACTTGACAAAGTTCTTTGTAAAGAATTGGACAATTCTTGAGCAAGAGAATTAATCAAGATTCTGTATTCAGACTTGGGCAAGACTTTAGCAAGATTCTGGAAGCAGAGCGTTTAGCAATACTTTATCAAGTATGTTCGTCAAGTCTGTAGCAAGCAATTTGACAAGTTTCTTGGTCAAGAATCTTGACCTACTCTAACAAGTACGATTTGATTATGATAGAGATCGCTTTTCGATTTCTTGTCAATTTTTCTTGCTACATTTTTGCTCAAGACTTGTCCAAGAATCTTGACGAAGTATCGGTAAAAATGCTTTGACAATTCTTGAGCAAGAATCTGTCGACAGTATCTTACGCCAGAATTGTCAAAATCTGGATGCAGTTACTTGATCAAGAATCTTGAGCAAGACTTGCTAAAGACTTGACAAAAATTGTTACTAGGGAATGATCGCTACCATACCTAACTTTATAAAGTACAAACACTTCTGACCTTACATAATAAAAAAACGGCTGGATGGATTTGGCACGTAAAAAACGAACTTGTTAATAAATTGTCACATTTTTAGATTAAAGTGGCACAGCGTAACAAATGTTCGAAGCGAAAGATAAAATGGTCAGATAAATTTATAACGAAACCATATTTGAGGGAATTGGGGAAATAGCTAGGGATATGGCGTTGTAGTGATAGTCGAAATTTCGATCACTAATTTAGTGATGTGGTTTATAATTCGGTTATAGCCGTGCGGTTAATTATAACTTTTATTATAACTTACTCAGTTAGGTTGGCCATACAATCTTCTATCGTATTTAAAGTATACCCGAGCGGAGAAAATACTTAACCACTTATCACTTTATTCGGGAGCGGGTATTCTAGGAGACAGCGCTTTGGAAACAGATAAAACGATTTCTTCTTAACTTAAGAATAATATATTAAATAAATGTGAAATTCTTCAAGAACATGAAAGTTCAATTCTTACTTCTAAGTCCTATTTCTATGCAAAGCCCTTAAATTCTAATTTCCATTATATATTAGTTTTCCATTAAATACTTCTAAATTAAAACATTCTATGTTTGAAATCCCAACTATTCGCAATCATTTTCAAATCCCAATTTATTGTCCACATTTTTCTTAGTGTATATTAAAACTGGTTCGTATAAGTCATTTAAATTATTTTACAAAATATTTTTCAAAGTTAATTAATATTCGTCAAAATTTCTATCAGTGTTCATACTAACAGTATTTATAAGTGTCCAATTATTTTTATGTCTGATAAAACGAGTCTCAAAATTTTTCTAAGTTTAAAAACTATTTTTTAATTCAAGAATAAATCTCAAAATTAATTCTCACAGAAACTACATTTTCACTTTTGAATTTGACATAGCGACACCCTGAATATAACTGAATAATTATGAATCTTTTCATGAGTTTATATACCCAATAAGAAGGTCACTAGTTAAATTTATTTGACAATGCTATTAGCGCAAAATATCTACAAAGATACCGCGCATATTTAATTACCCCGACAAAAGAGTTTCAGTCTCATCAATTTGCAAACTAATTGCTATTTCTGACATCTGAAACGATCATTTTAACCATAAATTAAATTTGTATAAACAATTTGGACTACTAGACAACTTTTAAGTTATACCGACAAGAATTACCGAGGAGGGGTCCGAACAAATGTAGGACACACCGAACTCTTCCGAAGCCGAATCTCGTGAAGCCAGATTGTATCATAGCGCAATATTAAAGAAATATTATTTTAAAATTTTAACAACATATAAAATATTCAGATCATAACAGCGTGATGGAGAGATGTCTAAAAGTACTTAATAACTAGAACTTCATATAAGTTGTGTAAAAATTTTGAACTTTAAGCGTTTTACGTATTAGGCTGGATTTTGATAGCGTGGTTAAAAATATTTTTGTGTGTACGTTACTTTCTTTATTTCTAGTCGATATGTTGATTAATTTAAACAATCTAGAAAGCACACGCAAGATTTTTTCTTTTCGTGTTAAGGTCGTATATTTTATGAGAAAATGAAACATTTTGCGGGGAAATTCAATAAAAAAGAACTTTCCTTCGCTTTAGCCATTTTTTTTAGGACCTATTTAATATTAAGTAGACATAAATGCTGGTCTCATAAGCAAGAACCTTATACTCTGTAAAAAAATAACACATATCATTACATGATATCAGCACAGAATATTGTGCATGTACACGGAAAGAAATTAGTGGGCTCTGCGCTATACATTATAAGATATTTGGTAACAGTGGCAAATTATAGCGATTTAAGCTATAGATTATAAGGGACACAATAACTAATAATGTTAAAAATAAATTGGAAACGATTATATATATTACAGACACGATTATATTTATTACAGGCACTATTATAAATTTACAGAAATTTTATTATATTATAAAAATTATTAGCACGGACAATAATTAAATCTATTTAAGCTATAAATGCCATACTATTTGTTATATTTTATTATTCACTAAACAATTAAAGTATTTCATATAAATTTTTACACTGACTGCCATAATTGTAAGAGAAAGCCTTGTATTTATATAATAAGCGATTATAATTTGCTTGGTATGTGTGTTATAGCGCTCCTAGCTATAATTTTTTTTCCGTGTATATGTGATTTAATGCATGTAAAATTTACTAGATTTTATATTTTACATGTAATGTTGATATAAAACTGTAAACCTACATGTGAAATTGTAAAATTACATGTAAAATCTGATTTGAATCTGAATTGAGTCACTTTTGCATGCTAAAACATGGTTAATTACACGTTTATTTTTTAAACTGTATGTTTCATCTGCAATATTTGTATTAGGAAAAATCTGTTTTTAAAACCGTCTGTCTGTTTGTAAACTGTTAAAAGGAGCATCTGTGTAAAAAACATTCATTAAACGATTTAGGATCTTTGTAGTTTTCATCACGTGGAATATAGTAGGGGTAAAACTAATATTTTTTGGCGATAACTCGCTTAACATATATCGTATGATAAAATAATCCAAAATTCTGTGTCGCAAACCGAAAACAACCTAAAATTTTCTTTAAACCTAAGATCTGACAGACGAAACAAAAGCCTTTGCTTTTTACATCAAGAAAAGTATGGTAAATCGCAGGTTTTTAATACTAATATCCAGAGTTATAGGCTAAGGATTATTTTTTAATAAAATTTAGGTTGGGGTAAAATGAGGTAAAAACTATTCTCTCGAAAAAAAATTATTCAAAACGTTTTTCTTTTCAAATTTTTTTTTTTTTTTTAAAGGAAACTTTTTTTATTTTTTTAGTTTTTCGAAAAAAAAATGTTTTTAAAGAAATTTGATTTTTTGTTTTAATGAACCTAGCCCTACAGGGAAAAGTATTCTTTTGTTGGTAGAAGTATTTAAACTGCTTTGTCTTTTTGACAATTTTTTCTAATTATAAAATAGGTATTAGTTAAGTATGGTATAATTTTTTTTATGAATCGTAAAAAAGCTTTCATCCTTACTATAAATCTTAATACCTGAGAATTATCTTTACGATGATGCATCATTTTTTACTGATTTTAATCACCTAGGTGACTAATACGATGTAGATGAATAAAAATGAAAGTCGCGTAGGGTTGCCATGTTTTTTTACAAAAGTCTTAACCAAATTCCGGACAAAGCAGGACATTTTTCCACACATTAAAAACGAGTTTGACTTAATATGTAATTAAGTTTTATTAAAAATGCTTAAAATTAAATACCGCTCCAAACAAAATAATTTTTTCCTCTAGGGCCTTATAGCCCATCATAAAACAGCCACAAAAAAGGGGTACTGCAAAAAGTAAATAGTCCCTTTGACCACAATCCCATCCGGAAAACTTTGGATATGGAACCTTGGTCCTTAGAAGTGTTTTGCTCAATGCGTTCTGGAGTTGTAATGGTCACATTTTTTATTGCGGAAATTAGATTTTCTTAGATATTAAATATCAAGAAACGTAAAACATTTTTTCACTAGCGGAGCGTAAAAAGAAAAATATACACCATTTTGTGCTCCCAATAAACTCTTATAACTTTTGCTGATATATCTAGCAGTTATTAAAATTGTCATAATAAATTAAAATTGTCATAATAAATGGACCACCCTATATACAAAATGGCCCAGTATTTCATACCGTTACATTCTCAGTGGACGAAAAAAAATCGTACGTTGAGTTAAAATATTCGGACGTGTTCTCCAAAATCCGGGCTAATGGCAACCCTAAAGTCAAGACAACTAAGAACTTTCATAAATCACACTTAAAAAGCATGCAAGAAACGTTTTTAGTTTAATTGAGGATAAAATATCAAAATATTTAAATTTAAAAGGTTCATTATTTATTCTGATAAAGTTTTTAAAATAACTCCATTATAATGCATCAGCCTAAACTATTTATGGATGGCATAATTTTCTATTACTTAGTTTGATAGTTAAGGTAATTATTTAAAAAACTGTATTAAACAAATTTAATTTTATTATAACTTACAGATTTTTACCCGATCGCAGGAGACTTTGTTTGTTCCCCTCTAGTGTCCAAACCTCTTTAATTACACAGCCCCACAAAATTAAAAAGTCCGGAGTTCTAATGAAGACTATGGCATTCCTATGAATTTTTTGATGCTGAAACCGAATCTGATATTTAAAAAAATTGTGGACCCTCAACATCTTGAGATATAGCGCACAATTTTTTTTGTATGCATTCGAGCCCAAAAAAAATCTCGGGATTTCAAGAAAAGATAAATAAATATTGCTAAATAAAATGATTCATGCTATTACTTGCAGATTTTAAATATCTGCCATAGTTAATTTTCTAAAGCCCACAACCCCTAACTTTGCCCCTTTTTTTCGAGCTTTTCCCATATATTTCATTAAAAATTTAACATAAATAATACAGATATAAAATGTATATATGTACATGCATATGTTTTATAAAGAAATGTAGATTTTTTTTTCATCTCCAGGGTGGATAGTCTGGGGGTGTTTATCGTGCATATTTCAAAAGAAATATATCATAAAATTGTCTGCTCCCCATAACCAGAATGTTTTTCGATCGCTAAAATAATAAAAGACCTTCCTGATCCCTAATTTGTTACAAAATCACACGTACAGTGGCAAAATTTTATCATAAAGCTGGTGACCAAATGGTACAAAAAATCGAACGAAAAGTTTAATTTTTCGGCCTAGTCCGAAGGCTTAAAATAGTATATTGCACGCCGAGTACGCGAACCTAGTTTTTACTGCACTAGAGTGCAGTGAAATGGTTTGCGTCGAGTTGCGTATACTATTTTTCCTACGACCTAACACCTAAACATAAAAAAAATCAAATATTATCTTACAATTAGTTTCTCAATTTGAGGTTATGTGTTTGACTTTTACTAATTTTCTGACAGCAGATATGTAAAATGAGCTGATCGTCACTTTCCATCCGTTGTCATAGGCAACGGGTGGGAAATACGCACTAACTACTAACTAGGTTTATATAGAACATTATTATAGTAGTTAAACAGAAAATATATTTTTCATTACTATAATTAAAATAAACTGCTACAATTCAAACTATGTGCTTCTAATAACTGATAATTACAATAATAATTACTATTATTTAAAGAAATAAAAACTAATTAATTATTCTACAGTGCCTTCCAAAAGTCCAAACATTTCGATACCCCCAAGCAACAAAGCCGTAACTCATATATTGTCATTTTTCACGACAGCTAAATTTCTAAAATATTTTTTTTTTGTTATTTAAGGGTGGGTAAATGATTAAAGTGGAAAAGGAAGTCATGTGATACATCATTTGAAAGCTTATAAAATTCTCTATTTAATTGTTTAAATATTTATTGTTTATTTATTGTTTATTTCTGATAATATTCAAGTTTAGAATTTCTTACTTTAGTGATTTTAGGTAAACTTTTGCTTAAAGTGGCCTGTGGAGAAATCTGAGTAGTACCAACATGTGTGTTTTTTTCAAGGCGTTTACCTATGACTATAACTCAAAATGGGTCTAACTTGAGTTACATCCTTGTTGCTTGGGAGTGTCGATTTGATTTAAGTACATAAGAAATGGGCAGCCCATTTCTTAAAAGCCCATTATGGGCTCGAAACTGGGCTTCGTGTCCTTACCAAGATATATTTTTTCTGAAAATATAAAGTCGATCGGATTATTCTTTCTCGAGTTTTCGTGCGGACAGGAAAAAGTTACATACGATCCTACGAACTGTTATTTTTAAAAGTTGTTTAGAATTGGTACAAAATTATTTGATTTTGGAAACATAAGTAAACGTATATAATAATACTCCTCTGTTGCGAAGTAAGGGGAGTATAATAAATATTATTGAGTTTAACAGAAATCTCGCTACCAAAAGTTTGGTTTTCGGTTAATATAATTATAAGTTATAATTATGTTATAATTTATAACTATAACAACTCAAAAATAATTATAATAATTATAGTTCACTGTATACATGTAATAAAGCCAATATAAAGTTATACACAAAGGTATAACTATAGCCATGATTATATTTTGTAATTATTAATTAATATCAAAAGTAAAATTTTAAATAAGTTAGCTAATGAAATTGAATCGAATTGATTTACCTTTTATTTTATGGTGTTAATTTCTTCATCTCATGTATTGCTTTACCTTTAAATTTGTGAATTCAATTTGAGATAAATACTTCAATCTCAAAGAATAAAGTAATAAAGGTAAATTAACTTACTTTTTAGGTCATAGCCAGTCATCGGCGAATTTCCAGTGATCGCATAGGCGCTGCGTCGATTCTATCGTTGACGCGAGGTTTTAAATATTTACATTTTTATTTTCTTCGAAAAACACCGATATATTTACATATTTATAGTTGATATGTATATTCAATATTGTTGTGTGTAACAAATTAGTCGTCAAATGTTTCGATTTAGTGACCTTTATAAAAATTTCCCTCATAATTCCGCAAAATTATTCCGTAATCCTATGTTTCCGTGTTTATCTTCAACGTTGATGAGTCATAACTGAATTTATTCCGATTAATGTTCATAGCCCGCCCTATACACAGTGCACCTAAGTGAAAATTTCTTAAAATATTTTTAAGGATAATAACATAAGTGATACTATGTTAGGTTTCGTTGGTTTTTTATATGAATTTGACGAATAATCCCAATGATGGAAATGCAACGACTGCTATCGCAGCAATTGCATATCGCGAATTGATATTTAAAGAGAGAATATGATTTTTAAAGATTTGACTTAAATGCTTTGTTTTTTGAAATAAATAATAATTAAAACTATGTTTTTGCTAAAACAAGTTTAGTGTTAAAAAAAACCTATTTAAATTAAAAATTACGAATTTAGATTAGCGAAAAGAGGAGTAAAAAAAACATCGTACCCATACGATTTTCACCTATAAGTATTACATTCTTAGGGGGTAATATCATTAGTAATACTAGGTTAAGTGTCGGTGGTTTTTTACATAAATTTTACGAATGTTAATCCCAATGACGAAAATGCAACGACTGCTTTAGCAGGAGTTGCAATTTTCAAAAATTGGGATTAATATGAGTAAAATTGGATGAAAACCCACTGGTATCTAACTAGTATCACGAATTGATATTTAGGGATACAGGATACAGGTTAGTGTGTGAAAACAATACCTATTTAATTCAGAAATTAAAATTTGACATTAGCGAAAAGAGCACTGATAGAAATGTTGTTGTAATATAGGCGCCAACCATATTTTGTAATATTTTATAGCATAAATATGATATACGATGCAACAACCAGTTTTATCAGTGAGGGGTAAAAAAGCCATCATAGGGGTAATGTATTTTTACTAATAAGTATTATATTTTCTGCCTTATATTCTACACCAAAGTAATCAACAACTTTTTTCTTCACCCATTGATAATCAAAATGCATGGCGCGCCATGGGTGTAGCAATTGACAACACTGCACGCGAAGGACCGGATGGTCTATAGACCGTCATGAACTTACCACAAATTCCTTTTCTTGTCGTCTTGTCTGAGCAACCTTGAGGGGTCATACAACTCAAGTGTAATACCTACACTTGCGTGTACGTACGGTGTGATATTTTCTACTTATATCTTCTACACAACTTAAAATTACCTTTTTGTCGAACAAATAGCAATAATAAGTACTTATACATTAAGGTGACCCACCAAATTTTCAAATTGAAAATTTTGGAAGTCTCATCCCTTAAATTTGTTCATCGGGGTAAGAGTATCATTCCTGAATTTTTTCAAAAATTTTGGTCGCTTACTGCCATTTTTTAAAAACATGTTTCTTTAGCTTTTTTATTTTTTTTAAGTCCGAAGGATTTTTTATTAATTTTTTTTTAACACGACACGTTATAAAGGGATAGTTAATGGATAACCTTAAAAAAAATCAGAATATTTTCTTTCAAAATGGCGGAGCTGTGCCCTTTTAAGTTGGAAAATGAGCAACATTGCTTCATTTTTGGCGTAATGACAGGCACAACAAATTTTTATGTTTAATATCTTCAAAAGTTATCTTAGGTGTCTTTTCCTTACTCTGTAACGTTATTTTATACACAGAGCGGTCCAAAAGTCACCCCCCCCTCTTAACTTTTGAACCAGTTGAGATATCGACTTCAAATTTGGAACTTTAAAATAAGACAACTTAAACTATCTTTTAGCATATATTTAATACTTTCAGCTCTTAAAATGTGGCCAGGGGGCATGGGGGCACATTTTTTAAATGTAAAGGGGTCGTGTAATACATCATTTTAAAGCTTATAAAATGCTCCATTTAACTCTATATTTTTAAATAAAAAAAAATTGGGTTTAAAATGGGGTTGAAAATGGGTATTAATGTCAAAATTCCTCTAAAAAAAAACAAATAATTTTTTAAAAATGCCTAATTTCATCATAAAAAAATGTTAATTATACTTTTAAACTAATTTTAGTTGACATAAATAAAAATTTATAAAAAAAACTTAAAAAATCGAATGTTTTAGCACAAAAAATTGAAAAAAAAAAACATTTTAAAAAATTTAAAAATGTTAGTTTAAATAGAGAATTTTATAAGTTTTAAAATGATGTATCACACGACCCCCCTTTCTATTAAAAAAAATGTACCCCGTGCCCCCCTGCCCACAAGAGCTGAAAATATCAAATATATGCTAAAAGATAGTTTAAGTTGTCTTATTTAAGAGTTCTAAATTTGAAGTCGATATCTCAACTCGTTCAAAAGTTAAAGGGGGGGTGACTTTTGGACCGCACTGTATATTGCCTTTTATTATTAATTTTATTACTATTACTTAGTATATTAACATGATATTTGATATTAGTAATTAGTGTTCTTTAGGCTAGTCCTGTTTGTAACCCAACCTGAAATAAATAAATAAAAATTTATCGCGGTAATCTAAAACACCCCGTAGAAATTGCACTTTTTAGTCAGATAACTACCCATCCTGAGCCATTATGTCTTAATGTCTAAAAGAAAAAGTATTAAGTTTGTAGTTTGTTTGGTATATTTAAGAGACATGCTTAGTGCCTATGGCTCATTTGTTTTAATAGGAATTCGTTTGAATGGGGATTATAAAAAAGTATTAAAAACGCACCTATTTCCAGATGCTTTAAAGCTACACCATTTTACTAGAATAGAAGTTTGTTAGTTTTTTATTAGACTTTGAATAATGTGAAAATAATGATGGGTAAAATACGCCTTTAAAGCTTTGTTAATAACAGGTCGGGAAACGAAGATGTATGTTTTACCGAATGGACTGCCGCCTATTTGGATTAGTTAAAGAGAGAAGTTCTACAGAAAGAGATAAAAGTATAATTATTATTGTTTTGAAATAAAATTATGCATATTTTAGGTAAAAATAACATTTTAGATTATATTTTAAATTTCATGAAGGTAATATATTTGTTTTTTTTAAGTAAAAAGCATTTTTTTTTAATTTTTATAACAGTTATGTGTACAATAGGTCTAAAGTTTCCTAGTGTGCTTTTCTAAGCTGAAAGGTCCTATCTGTGTATGTTAAACCTATGTAGATAGGACCTTTTAGCTTAGGGCAGCAGTAGTCATTGATAATACCCCGTTGTGTGTTTGAAGATTTTATACTTGTTTTTGTGTTTAATAAGCTGTTTTATGTGTTCTTTAATAATTTTGCATATAATGCACATTTTTTGTTGCACTGTGATAAAATCCAAATATAATATTTTTAGGGAATTTTCTTTTTGGGTTGGTATTGAAGACCTAAATTTATGTTGCCTAACGTATTGGACTGCTGTCCATTCTGCGTTAATGGTAACTTGTACCGTTAAATATAAACTGACTGTACACAATTGTACATATGGCACCACACCGCTAAAATTTTAATCTCGTAAAACTTTTGTCAACTTTTAAATATGGCAGCCGCGGCGCGCCGTTAAAGTCTTATATTAGGGAGAGTCCCGATTTTTGAGACAAGAAATTGGTTTATCTTGTCTTGACTATTTCTCGATGATATACTTCTATCCTTGTCTCTCGAGAATCTGGATTTTCAAGACTACCAACATTCTGCTGTGGGCCAGACAAGTTTTTATTATTGAAAATAATCCTTTATTATGCATGAGTTGTGTATGAATGTTTAAAACCATATTCTCTTGTTTAAAATCTAGCATTTTTTTGAACCGAAGTTAATATCCGAGTTTTTTCATTAAAGCGCATTGTGTGGTTCAAATAAATGCTACCCTTAAAATAAGAGAATATATCTGGACCTGACTTTTAAAAGGGCCAATCTCCATTTGATCTCCATTTGTCAATAGCAACGTTTTCACGTCAACTCTGATGTAATAATTTTGAAAACGCTGCTATAGAAAAATGCAGATCAAATGGAAATTGGCCCTTTTAATACTCAAGTCCAGAGATGGCTTTTAACATATCGAAAGATACGTGTCCTTGCTTCAAGGAGTCTTTTTTCTGTGTTTAAACCGATAACATTTTGGCACGTTAAATTAACCCCTTATCGCATCGTGTTCCCATATGAGAACACGATGCGATATTGGTTTAACTCAAAGAATACTGATGAGGTGAAACCTTGTAAACTAGTGTTATTTCAAAGAATAAAACTGAAGAGCAATCGTACTTTGATCGTAAACACGGTTGTAGTTTACATGATTTTTATTTCTTGTGTGTTATAGTTTATTACTGTCATATATTAGAACGGACTATCTGCAATACTATAATACAGACTAAAGATTTATTTTCGAGATTTAACAGTCATATCTAAATCTGGACCTGTTATTAATGACTTGAAATTTTTATTCACAGAAAGAATAAATTATTGAAATAAAAATACAATGAGTTAGTTTAAATCGGGAGGAGTATTTTACTCCTAGGATTAAAATAGTCCTGTTATAAATTAAATCTCAGCCATTTACATCGAAGCAATTTAAAAGCTGCTATTTCATAGATGGTAAACTAGGAGCAAAATCTGACAAAAAAAATAGATCAAGGCAGTTGTGATTAGTGGTTTTAAAATTACCTTTAGTAATTTTTTTATTACCCATTGTGCTTTTGATAATTCTTGACATTTAGGTTAAATTGACTGTCATTATACTTTTGACAAATAATTGTAAGAAAATGTTTTTAAAAAGTGAAAGTCTGTTTAAAACTATAATAAAAGTTCGTTTTATTCATAAGGGGCTGTCCATATATTACGTAACGCAATTTTTCAAAAAAATTGACTCCCTCCCCCTCCCATGTGTAACAAACTGTCACATTTACCAACCCCCCCTCCCCCCTGTGTAACGCGTAACAATATAAAAAATTGTATTTTTTTTCTAACATATCTTGATACAGAATTTCGCATAATGCAAGACGGTAAAAAGACAGTGTAAAAATGATACATATTTATTATAATAATAGATATAGCACTTAATGTACTTAAACGAAAAAATCACTCAAACTTTAAAAAAATTTTCATAATCAATATCACACGGGGAAAAAATACTAGGTACCTCTTTTTACACTGAGTGTCACATATAACACGTATATTGTTTATGCACAGGTACACAAAATAGTACACATTGGTGTTCTGTGAGTACACATTCCGCGCAAAAATGTATCATCGCCGATGGTTCATCGGCAGATCACGCAAGAACAGGGCCATAAGATTTTTTTTTTAATATTAATGTCAGCAGTTTTTTTCTGATTAAAATATTATTTAAATATGCATAGTTTCGTCAATTTTTGTGTGACAAGGGAAATTATGGGCCACTAAATAGTAATTTATGTTAATATAAAAATTCATCTGCCAAGCTTAGGAAATAAACATTAAATTTATTAAATTCCGTTACGTAACGTTTACCTAGACCCCCCTCCCCCTGTCACAAACTAACAATTTCTCTGACCCCCTCCCCCCCCCTAGGCGCGTTACGTAATATATGGACAGCCCCTAATGTGCTAGTAAAATAAAATAAAACAAGCCCGAGCTGGTGATACCTTAAATTATACTTTTTAAACAAAACTTTGGACCAGTATTATTTACCTTGCCGGAAAAAATATCTGCCACATCGTTTACTAAGAAACTTTTAATAAGCACTGCGTTATATTGCTTTATTTTAACAAAATATTAGTGATTATTGCTTTAGTTTATTTTTTAAGACATTTCTTGTTCTTTCTACCATTTTGTCTTGCTTTTTAAAAATTACACTAGGCAACAAATCACAACTTTTTTTTGCCCTGATCTAAAAGTAAATTTTTCTTCCTAAGGGAACGTATTACGTAACGCAAATTTTGATCATCATCAAAAAAATATTGCGTATTTTTTTACGTTTTTTTTTAATGGTTCTACATCATACAAATGTCGCCGACTCCAAACTTGTCGTCAGAATATTTTTATCTTCCATGATTTTAGAACAAAAGAGGGTTAAAATAGTTATTTTTTACCACTTTTATCTCATTTTTTTCAGAAACCTTAGGTAATAGAAGTATTCTAAGTCCAGATACGGTCTCAACGACCCAAAATTAGTTAAAAAACATATGACTTCAGTCAGGGCAACAAACCGTGTTATTTGGATTTTTTTTAATGTCAAAATAAGGTTTTGGATTAAAAGCAAATTTGAAACAAAATATAGTTAACCGTACATAGGGGATTCCATTAATTGTACCAACCACAAAACAAGAAAGAAATGATCATCAACTCATATAGATACTGAGCGGATGTCATTTAAGATTTTATGATTATTTTTATGATTTTAATATGAAAATATACGCCTTTATGAACAAAAATCTGCGAAACACCCTGTACAGTTTAGAGCACATCCACAGGCTCGCATAACAAGCATAATAATACATAAGAATGCAATGCCGTGATTGGCTTGATGTGACATGTATGTCATGTATCTTGTATCACATTTTTATGTATTCTGCTTATTATGCGAGCGTCTAGATGTGCCTTTAATCTTTAGGTATTCATTTTGGCTTTTTATTTTGTATTGTTAATAATTCAAAACCTACTGATACGGTAAATACATAATTATGCTAATTTTCACCTTACTCTTACTACAAAGGATTACAAATTGCATTTTTAGAAGTAAACAATGTACGTGATAATTAGAAATTTCCAAAAGATTTTTTTTTAATTATTATTTCCTTTCCGGCCCGTAAAAATGATTATCAGTTGTTTGAACCCACTACTGTTTTTTTAAATAGCTCCGGTTAAAATAAAAACAAGCTGTGAAGGTATGTAATGCTTCGCATTTCATAGTGTACTCTTTACAGTGGATGCTATACTGCATTTTCCCTGATTTAACCCGTAACTACTTATATTCAAGTCTATCGTATTATACACACATGGCCAAAATTCTTGGCCCACCAATCAATTTGAAATGCATACAAAAACTATTTTAACAAATATGTGGGTTTAATTCAATTGATTCAATTTGATTTTTTAAAAAATGATTTGATACAATTTTTTAAATTTAATTCCCGGCTGTGTACTCAATCCATGAAAATAACCTTACATGTGATAAAGGGTAATTTCAGCAAATCGTGACATGACTGGCTTTAAATAAAATGCAGATTATAAAATATAATATAATAATTATTGTTAGCTAGCTTATGGCGTTTGGATATCATGCCCATAAGATTCCTCGGGCAGAACGACCGCCAAAAATAAATCGATCGACCGATCTTCCAAAAGATAAACTGACCGATTCACCGATCGGATTTTTTTTGTTCGAAATTGAGTTATATCGGCATAAAACGTCATAAAACGAAAAAGTACGCAAAAAATTGATTTTTTTTGCAAGAATACAAGGCTTTTCCAAAATTTTGAAAACATTAAATTGGGAAAGCAATACCTGGGACAAAAACTGAAAGTGTACCAATCGAAGCACACTCTAGGTATTGCAATATATTGTCAGTTTATAATGCTAACAAATCTAGGGACTTTTAATGTAAGGTAAGCAACAGATATTTCATCTTTTAATACATAATTCAGCAATTGTTAAATATTTAAAACATTTTAGCGAGCATTTTAGTCTGACTTCCAAAACAGTTTCAAACGCAGATTTAGTTTTAAAAAGAATTTATATCCTAAAACAGAACAAAAATTTAAAGATACATGCACTTAGGTGCTGTCCATATATTACGCAACGCAATTTTTCAAAAAAAATGACCCCCTCCCCCCCCTGTGTAACAAACTGTCACATTTAACAACAACCCCCCCTCCCCCCTGTGTAACGCGTAACAATATAAAAATTTGTATTTTTTTTTCTAACATATCTTGATACAGAATTCCGCATAATGCAAGACGGTAAAAAGACAGTGTAAAAATGGTACATATTTATTATAATAATACATATAGCACTTAATGTACTTAAACGAAAAAATCACTCAAACTTTAAAAAAATATTCATAATCAATATCACACAGGAGAAAATACTAGGTACCTCTTTTTACACTGAGTGTTACATATAACACGAATATTGTTTATGCACAGGTACACAAAATAGTACACACATTGGTGTTCTGTGAGTACACATTCCGCGCGAAAATGTATCATCGCCGATGATTCATCGGCAAGATCATGCAAGAACAGGGCGGTAATTTTTTTTTTAATATCAATGTCAACAGGTTTTTTACTGATTACAATATTATTTAAATATGCATAGTTTCGTCAATTTTTGTATGAAAAGTGGAATTATGGGCAATAGTAGTTTATGTTGAAATAAAAATACATCTGCCAAGCTTAGGAAATAAACATTAAATTTATTAAATTCCGTTACGTAACGTTTACCTAGACCCCCCTCCCCCCTGTCACAGACTGTAACAATTTGTCTGACCCCCTCCCCCCCCCTAGGCGCGTTACGTAATATATGGACAGCCCCTTAAGTCAAAATCTATGTCACAAAATGTAACGTAAGCAACATTAAATAAAATTATAAATTTATCAAATATTAAACTTATTATACTAATTATAAATATATGTTTTGTTACTTTGTTATCTACTAAAATTAAATATTATGTCTTTTAATATAATTAACAAATTTATACATTTAAAAGTTAAAATCGGCGTAAGTAAGTAACGCTGGAATTACCCTAAAGCATTTCAATAAAATGTAGAATTGAACCCACATATTTGTTAGAATAATTGTTGTTTACGTTTCAAATTAATTGGGGGAACCAAGAATTTTGGCGATGTGTGTACTAGCGTGGGCCGTTCCTATACAGGGTGTATTTGAAATAGCGTAGGAAATTTTAACAGGTGATTCTACATGATAAAATATGACAAAAAGTTCCTATAAACATATGTCTAAAAATGCGTCATAAGGGAGCTACGCCCCTTTGAAATTGGCTAAAAAAATCGGTTTTTATTTAATAACTCAGGAACTCTGAGATATATCAAAGAGGTTTTGCACGTCAACTAATCCTACCAAGGCCCGTTTTTATGTGTTATTTTCATGTACTTATTTCAACCAGGGGTGTTCGAAACGGGGGGGGCTTATCAGTTTTTTGTCCCAAACTTTTTTCTGTGTAACTTTTTTGCAATTTTATTTTTGAAATATGATTCCTCAGGTCAAAATACATAAAAAGGTACTTCTTTTGTAATACTGTAGGATTAACCGTTTATCGAGAAAAGTTCATTTGAAGGAAAATTCCACGGTTTGAGGACGAAAAATTAAATACTAAAATGTTGAAAACCAAAATTTTAATGATGCAGGGCGAATGTACATTAAAAACTAAGAAAAAAACCTCATATACAGGTACTTCCAAAAATCAATCCTAATGGAGCTATGGTCTCCTAAATATGCACCATTTTGTAAAGGGCTATTTTTTTAGCCACTTTCAAAGGAGCGTAGCTCCCTTATGATGCATTTTTAGACATGTTTATAGGAACTTTTTGTCATATTTTATGATGTAGAATCATCTGTTAAAATTTCCGACGCTATTTCAAATACTCCGTGTATGGGTGTTTTATTTTTTTTTTAAATTTGAAAATCCAATAGGGGGGAAAAGATGCGTCTTGCATAGAGAAAAAAAAGCCTATATTTTGTTTTATTTATTTTTTCAATTTGTGCTCTCTACAAAGGTGTACATTTTGTAACTTTTAGGAAAAATGTTAAAAAAATAAAAATAAGAAAACTTGATAAGAAAAATGCAAAAACTGTTTTATTGCAAAAACAAATAAGTTTTACAACCGAAAATAATATTTACAAACATCATAGGCCATATTTTAAGCCACTCTCTAATCTGCTTTGTGGTGTAAGTGAGGCGTTATTTCACGTGGTTTAACTCTTACGCGAATAACCCCAAAAATTGCTCCGAAAAAATAAAAAAATATGTGGGCAAATAGAGAATTTTATAAGCTTTAAAATGATGTACCACACGACCCCCGTTTCTGTTTAAAAAAATCCCCCTTTGCCCCCTGTCGCCATCGTGCCCCCTAAGCAAAAAAGTTGATATCTTAAGCCGTTCAAAACTTAATGGGGGGAGGCGGACTTTTGACACGCTGTTTATACATTACAAATGTGAAAAAATACGATATTTTCATTAATATTAAATGCTTTGTAGAGGGCTCAAGATGACCTTTAATCTGATTCTGATTTTGCACACACATTAAGCATATTAGAAGGCATATTTTGGCGGGTATTGCGTTTTGAAATTTGAGATTTCAATTTATCGGCCCACCCTAGTGCTTACGTGCTGTGAAGAGTATAGCAAGTTAATATCTTATAGTATTACTTCATGAGGATGCGTAATTAAGCTTAAATGGAACTCGTTTTAAGTTGATCTAGCCTTTAACAGAAATCTTGAAAACGTATCGGCATGTAGAGAATTAATCGTATATTATTTCAGTAGCTCTCATATGGGACATTGTTAATCTTTAATAAGCTCTTATGTGACCCACCATTTGATCCCTTCTTCTATTTACACTGATAAAACGACCGTACACTGATAAAAATATATGCAATAATATTGCCAAAAAGTTATATGAGTTTTTCAGTACATATTCTGCATAATTTCATAAGTTATATCAAATAAAATTTTACGGAACAAATTCTGTAAAAATTTATGTGAAATAAAATTTTACGAAACAAGTTCTGTAAAAATTTGTGTAAAATAAAATTTTACAGAACATATTCTGTAAAATTTATGTGAAATAAAATTTTACGAAACATGTTCTGTAAAAATTTGTGTAAAATAAAATTTTACAGAACATATTCTGTAAAAATTCCATAACGTTCAAAATATTCTTACCTACGTTATGTACTGTGAATAAAGCGCGCCAAAAATTACGTAGGTAATATATTATGTGAAACTTAAAAATTACATAATAAGTTATGTGAAAATATATAATGTAAATTTTAAAAGTATAGAATAAGTTATGTGATATTTTACATAACTTATTGTGTGATTGTGTGATTTTTATCTGTGTATCGATGTATAAATGTTTAAGTGTCATTGTAAATAAAATTTATTTTTTTAAATTACAGTAGCAGCCAATCAAATCAAATGACGTTAAAGAGTATACTCTACGACACAGATAAAAGCACACAAGAAGTTATTTAAAATTTCACATAACTTATTGCTGTATTTTTAAGATTTACATAATATATTTATCTTTACATAACTTATTACTATATTTTTACAGAATTTGTTCCGTAAAATTTTATTTCACATTATTTTCTAAAATGCTATTTTACATGACCTAATATGAAATTATACAGAACATATTCTGGAAAACTCACATAACTCATCGTTGGCAACTATTGTTACATATTCTTTCAAAAATTTCCTTAAGGTTTTATTTTGAATTAATTTTTTCTTTTTTTTTATGTTTTAGGTAAGTCCTAATTTCTTTGATCTGCGACAAACAAAAAACTGTAAGTATACTAGAAATATTTAAAAGTATAGTGAAAATTGTTTTCCAGGGTTAATACTTTGTATTTTACAAGCTTGTTTGTTTAGATCACTCCATGTTCCTGGAGAAACTAGAAGGCTCTGGAAAACTATACACTTTAAAAGCCTTAAACTATAATAACAAACAAGCCATGAAGATATATAATGCTTTGCATTCTATAGTATAATCATCGCAGTAGCAAGTAGCTTTTTTCTTGTGATGTTTTAAGTCAAACCTGATTAAATGTTTTAAGTTTTAATTTTTAATTTAATTGACAAGCTCTGAGGAAGTAAATATATTTTACGAAACGTCAGCAAGTTTGAAAAAGTATTTACCTATACCCACCAATTTAACACCTAAAATAGTTCACCAAACCAAGAGTGACCGCAAAGTTAGCCTGTTTTTCAAACACCTGTAACTTCGACTGGAATTGATAAAATGTAACTTTTAAGTGCTCAAAATTTTTGTCTGGTCATGAACTTGTGCATAAAGCAAGATTTATTGTTCTAGAAGCTAAACATTTCCTTAAATAAAAGGGTTAACTATGGGTACTTGAATTGAATTTTATACTCTTAACTTTCTCACATTTTTAAACATAACAACATGGCAACACGGTTTCTTGCCCTGATTTGAGTCATATGTTTTTTAACTAATTTTAGGTCGCTGAGACAGGATCTGGCCTCAGAATATTTCTATTACCTAAGGTTTCTGAGAAAAATGAGATAAAAGTGGTAAAAAATCATTATTTTAGCCCTCTTTTGTTATAAAATCATGGGAGATAAAAATATTCCGAAGACAAATTTAGATTCGGCGACTCAATATATCCAACTTTAAATTCATAGGTAGAATAAATAGGGATATTATGGAAAAAAAAATATTGAAAAAAATTGATCCTGTAACAAAACTAAGTATGGGTGGAGGGTAAGAAGAGGGGTGCATAAAGGGACAAGCTTATCGCCACGTACTCATGCTAAAAATCGTCAAAAATCATCACTAGGGGGTCAAAAATGAACTAAAAATATGTTACGTAATACGGTTCTTATGTAATAAAGTAACATTTTTATGATGTAGAAAAGTAACGACAAAAAATACGCAATATTTTTTTTATAAATTATTTTTAAATTGGCATAATTACCTTTACTAAAATTTAAAAAATAAGACGTGTTGGAATTTTTTTAAGGTCAAATTCGGATTCTGCGCCTTTAAATTGATAAGAAAAATATATTTTTTGGGATCGGGAAAAAAGTTTACACTGTGTGCTTTAATTTTATTTCTTTTTCATTTATTTACTTTTTACGAACAAACTAAGCAAAATAAAAATATATTTGTATAAATATTTTTGTAGAGAATTTTATAGTCTACAAATTAAGTCCTATAAAATTTTTATACAGATTTGATAGTTTTGGCACAAATAAGCAATTAAGTAGGTCTGTACTTTCATTTTAAGCTTTTTATTTTTTTTTTCGCGTACTTACTGTGGCAATAGGTCCTTGACATATATATTTTTTAATTCCTCGTATTTTTTTTAATATACCTTAAAATTTTCAAAATCCTACTCGTTTTTTTTAAACATTTTGGAAAAAAACGTCATTATTTCCTGGAGTTAAATCTCAAAAATTTTAGGTGCTGGAATTTTTCCAAGCTTAGATTCGGATTCTGCGCCCTCGAATTAGTAATAAAAATTTACTTTCCGATCGGGGCAAAATAAAAAGTTGCGATTTGTTGCCTAGTGTAATTTATGATTTACTAATTCTTTGTGATTGGGTGTGTTTTTTTAAATATTTTGAATTTTTTTAAAAATTAAAAAAAATATTTCTCTCAATTTAAAAAACGTTTTTCTGTAATATAAAACATGAAAAGTACGTAAAGGGGTATCACCCTTGGATTTGATAAAAATCCACCCCCACAAAGAGGGTTAAACTACCCCCAAGCACCAAAAAAATAGTTAATTATAAAGTATAAAATTCAGTTCAATTACCCATAGTTAACCCTTTGTTTAAGGGGATGTTTAGCTTCTAGAACAACATTTCTTGCTTTTTGCACAAGTTCATAACCAGACAAAAATTTTGAGCACTTATACGTTACATTTTATCAATTCCAATCGAAGTTACAGGTGTTTGAAAAACAGGCTAAAAAACCTCTTTTTTGCAGCCACTCTTTATAAATTAAACTGTATTGGGATATTTCTAATTTTTAGGTAGCGCCCCTATAGCTTTTTTTTTAATGGATTTTTTTTTAATTTTTTACCACTGACTTTTAATAAAGGTATTTTTCCTAAAAAAATGAGGCTAATAGAACGTTTCCTTCTATTTTTTTTATTTTTTTTTTTATAGTTTAGCCCCCTTAATTTTTTTTTGTTTTTGGGAGGATTTTTTTTTAATTTTGTACGATTTATCGTTAATAAAAGTTAATTTTCCTAAAACAATGTGTTGATGCTATTTTCGATTTTTTTTTTGGATGTTTAACTTTTTATTTTCTCTTTTCGGGGTCCAAAGTAATAGTTTAATAGTTCCTGCTGCAAAGCTGCGACGATTATAGTTATATTAAAATTTTCACAGAATGATAGTTAAAATAAATACTGAAGAAATTTGGCGAAAACCTATTTACTATTTATGTTTCCTAAAAGAAAATATTTATAATCTACTTACGGAGGTGTTGAAGTTAATATTAATTTAAACTATATTTTATTCAGTAGCGTGACTTTATTCTGGACTTACTTTTTAAGAAGTTTGCCAGAAATTCTGCACTCACCATAAAGTGTGAAGCTAAATATTTAGAAACTTTAAGGCTATATTCTAAAATTGTTTACATGTAGAATATCAAAACAAGTTTAAAAATTACTCTGACTATTTCACAAACAATATATAGGCCACTCAAAACCTTGCATTTTTAGTTTCTTGACCAATCGGATCAAAATGAATCTGATAATTTTTGCTCAAATGCAATTATCACTTGGTTACTATGGAAAAAGTCCAAACTGACAGTTACTGACATTGTTATATTTTTGCAAAATGTGTTTTTAATTTTTGAAGCTTACCTTTAGTTGATTTATTTTTATTGATAATCAATATAAATGCTTATTTTATTACCAAAACATCCTAGGTATAAACCCTAATTAATTTCAGATAATATATTAAATTTTATGCACTTTCCATCTTAAAATCTTTAAATCACTGATATTCACAAATTTTAATTTATTTAATTGAATCTTGATACTAAAAACAGGTCACTAAAAATTAATTATTTATTGAAAATATATTTGCAGTAAAGAAGTAAATAAATTACTTCTTTTAAATTACGGAAATCGAAACATCAAATGACTGCGCTGGTACCAGTACAGCGTTGCCAAACTTTATTAGAAACCGATAGCAAATTGTTTTTTTACGGGTGGAAACACCAAAATGATCAAAATTTGCGTTACGTAATACTTGAATGTTCCCAAAGTCGTCAAATATAAATATATCCCGATGCCCATGTCCCGCCACTGAAAAGTAAAGAAATAAATCTTACACCACATGTGTTTAAAATGCCTATAGGCTATAGCGTAAACATAAACTTTAAGTTCTTTATCACACTATGATTAAGACATCAACAAGATAAACATTTACAATATTTATATAGGGCTCTGATACGAAATTGCTTTACTCAGCCTAGTTATATTAGTTGTTGAAATAGTTTGAAAGTTTAAATATTAAAAGCTCACGGTGTGGTTTAATGAATTTAAATAGTTTTTTTTCTTTTTTGGGAATATGGTTTATTGACATCCCCTGAGTACCAATTTCAATTTTTTTTATTTTTTTTTAGTCAAGATATGAAAAAAATTATTGCGAAATTGCGAAAAACGAAAAAAAAAATTGTTTTTCAAAAAAAAAAAAAATTCTAAAAAAATTTTCAAAATTTTTTATTTTTTATTTTTGTAGAATTCATCCTTAAGGATAAGTATAATAAAAGTAATTTTTCCTGAAAAAAATACGTTAATCGGAATTTTCTTTCAGCATTTTTTGATTTTTTAAAAAGTTTAACCCCCCATAACCTTTTTGTTTTTGGAGGGATTACTTTCAAAAACAATAGGGATCTTCCACTTGATTTTTCCTGAAAATTTCAATACGATCGGATTATTCGTTCTTGAGTTATCGTGTCTACAAAAATTGTGACATCAGAAGGACGGACAGATGGACAGACGAGCATTTGAAAAAAAAAGTTGCTTATTTTTTCATGAAACAAATTTATATCCAAGAATTTTTTGTCTAGGACGATTTTTGATTTTTTTTGAAAGTGCGAAACTACCGTATAATATTATTCTAGCGCTGTGAATAATATAATAATAATAACTTATTATACGTATTTTATTCGTATCAGTAAAACTGTACAATAATATAAAATAACTCAACTAAACATGACTGTCGAGGTCAGAAAATCCTAGATTATTTTCGTTTTTGCTACGGTAAGGTTACCTGCAGTGGCGGACTGGCCACAAACGATGGGTCCGGAACGCGTATCAGCGAATACTAGCCTAAGAGGTTTACCGACAGAAATTGGGAACTTAAACTATCAGATACGGCCTCCTTGCTTAGGTGGAAATATCCGACGATTAAATATCCCGACTAAAACATAAGTTAGTCAGAATATCAAAATATTCCGGAGACAAAATATCGGGATGTACATCTTTATAATATCCTGCGACAAAATATCCAGCCATAAAATATCTTGACTTTAACATGGATGCGTGGAAATGTTTAAGAGACAAAGTGTCCTGATTAAAAAACAGGTATGACAAAATATGCGACGATTAGATATCTCGACTAAAACATAGATTAGAAAAAGTATTTCGGAGACAAAATATCGGAGTCTTTACGTTCAAATATACTGATTTATAAACAGGCGCGACAAAATATCCAGCACTAAAATATCCCGACAAAAACATGGGTGCGAAAAATAGGAACCCAAGGGGCCTGATTAAAAAAGAGGTATGACAAAATATCGATTGACGATTAAATATCCTCACTATAGATAAGACAAAATGTGTCCGAGACAAAATACTGGGGTCTCCAAGATATCCTCCTAACCGATGTCTTGGAAAATTAAAATTTTGAGTGCGAGTTCTATAACTCGACTGTAAATGATTGAATTCACTTATATTTCTAAACATAAAGAGTAAAACTTCAAATATATATATACTGGGGTCTCCATGTTAAGATATCCTCCTAACCGATGTCTTGGAAAATTAAAATTTTGAGTGCGAGTTCTATAACTCGACTGTAAATGATTGAATTCACTTATATTTCTAAACATAAAGAGTAAAACTTCAAATATATATATAACCCGTAAACTGTTGACAATCCATGTTGTCTGAACCAACCAACAACACGAGACTCGTTATATCGCAAACTAATCATAGTTCTTAAGGTTTTTTTTGCAAAATGAAAACGTCACTCAAATTTGAATGCCACCAAAAAATAATTCCATATTTTAAATGTGAGTAAAAGTTTGAATAATATATGGTTTTTAAGGTATAGAAATTAATGTAGTTTTTCATCATTCTAATTGAGTAATGTGCCTTATTAAGTTTTTTTGACAGCCCAAGCGTGGGTCTAGAGTGATCCCTAAAAATCTGATTTCCTCGCAGAGTGTCACCTGTCTGTCACCTATGGAAACTTCCTCTCAGATGCCTGGATTTTTTGTTCTAAAATGCATGAAATTGATTTTAGTTTCATTAACTATAAGTTTGTTCTTAGTAAACCAGTTTTAAATATCCCCACTAAAATATAGATAAGACAAAATGTTTCGGAGACAAAATATCGGGGTCTCCATGTTCAACAAGATATTCTGATTCATAAACAGGCGCGACAAAATATGCAGTCTTAAAATATCCCGACTGAAACATGGGAGCGAGAAAATATCTCGGAGAAAAAATGTCCTGATTAAAAAACCGGTACAAAATATTCCGACTAAAACATAGATCAGAAAAAATATCCCATATATGACTATAAACAAAAAATAAATAAATATTGGGATACCTTTGTCCAAAATAACAGGTTCGACAAAATATACGGTGATAAAATATCCCGGCTGAAACACGAGTGCGACAAAATATCCCGGAAACTAAAATATCTGGATATCCAATTATAAAATATTCGCGACAAGATATCCTGAACCAAAATATTCCTAATAAAAATAGGTGCGACAAAATATCTGGTTAAGACGTCTTAATACAATAATTATTTAAAATTTGGTTTATTTAGAATAAAACTATTAGGAACCCAACAAGTTCCAAAACTTCCCCCAAAAACCCATTCCCAAGAAAACCAAGCCAATATAATAAAAAATTCTTCCGGATATTATGTCATATTTTTTGGGTAATTTTACAGTATGGCTTAGAAGGTATTCTAGTCCGACCCTGTTTGCATGTCTGCATTGCCAACTATACAAATCTGCATTTGCCAGTAGCGATAACCTCCGATACACCTGATAAAATATATTGTTATCAGAATAGAATAAAATTATATTTGATATCGAGAAAGCTATTCCAAGATGATTCTATTGAAAGGCGGACTGTGTGGCTGTACTTAGCGCAGGCCACGTAACTCATTCCACTGTAAATATTACCTACAATTTAATTACCGGCTATAGAATAGAATAGAATAGAATAGAATATCGTTTATTGTCTTTGGCTGATATAAAATACAGATAGACATTGTCAATAGGTAATTACAGTGGAAGTTTACATAAAATAAAAATAAACAAATAAATAAATAAACTAAAATTAATAAATAATAGAAAACACAGTATAGCGTTAAATATAGACACAGAAGAAAAAACATACCTAAAATATTTTAGGACAGTAAATCCGTAGCTATCGGCTATAGCTATCGGTACCAGAATTTTAAAAGAAATTGTAAAATTTTGCCGAATTTCATACCGTAGTTTTATAGTATATTTAACTATTTATTTATGAGTATCTTACAGAGTCATGGAGATCCCCAAATAAGCTTCGGGCTTGTGCTAGGGCTCTCCATTAATTGAGTATTAGTCTCATAACATACGTTTTTAGTGCACGAGTACAAGTTTAGAAAAGGAGCCGCTTGCGGCGAGTTTTCTAAAGTACTAGTGCGCTAAAAACGGGTTATGAAACGAGTGCTTTATACATTTTTTTCTATTTTGCTCTAAAATTTAAAAAAAGTTACATTTAAATTGATGACTGATTTAGGGATTTTTGTTTTGGATTGGAATTACAGTTTACACCATGTTTAAAATTCTAAGAACAAATGATATTTTGATATATTTTATATTCATCTCTTCTCTTTTTTTACTGCAATTAGCCAAGCCACAATTTTAATATGGTAAAAATAACATAAAAAAAAATTTTGTAGAAAATTCAACTTTAAAGCGATATTGACATTATCACGGAAAACGTCAAGCGTCAAGCGCCAGGTCTGTTGCCAACCCAAAAGAAGAAAAAGTACAGACCTCTTATGGGCCTATAAGAACACGCAAAATGCGTGTGATTATGAGCTTATAAGAGTCGCAAAATAGAAAAAAATATTATTGTGATTTTAAAAAAATTTAGGATATTAAGTAGTCATCATTAATTTGAAGGGTAAAGGAGGGTATCGCATTTTGGGCTAAATCGCCTGCAACGATGAGATTTGACATGCTAATAGATACATAAAAAATAAATACTTAGCCAAAATTTCAACCCTTTTTACATCCCGGAACATACTTTAATTAATTATTTTAACTACGAATTTTGACATACAGAGCGGTCCAAAAGTCACCCCCCCCCCCTCTTAACTTTTGAACCAGTTGAGATATCGACTTCAAATTTGGAACTTGTAAATAAGACAACTTAAACTATCTTTTAGCATATATTTAATACTTTCAGCTCTTAAAATGTGGGCAGGGGGGCATGGGGGCACATTTTTTTTAATGGAAAGGGGGGTCGTGTAATACATCATTTTAAAGCTTATAAAATTCTCCATTTAACTCCATATTTTTAAATTAAAAAAAAAATTGGGTTTAAAATGGGGTTGAAAATGGGTATTAATGTCAAAATTCCTCTAAAAAAACAAATAATTTTTTAAAAATGCCTAATTTCATCATAAAAAAATGTTAATTATACTTTTAAACTAATTTTAGTTGACATAAATAAAAATTTATAAAAAAAAACTTAAAAAATTGAATGTTTTAGCACAAAAAATTGAAAAATCAAAACCTTAAAAAATATGTTTAAAAAAATTAAAAATGTTAGTTTAAATAGAGAATTTTATAAGCTTTAAAATGATGTATCACACGACCCCCCTTTCCATTTAAAAAAATGTCCCCCCATGCACCCCTGCCCACATTTTAAGAGCTGAAAATATCAAATATATGCTAAAAGATAGTTTAAGTTGGCTTATTTAAGAGTTCTAAATTTGAAGTTGATATCTCAACTCGGTCAAAAGTTAAAAGGGGGGGTGACTTTTGGACCGCACTGTATGTCAAAGCATACTTACGATAGTTTAAATGTAAACTCTAATGTCAAAATAAAAATAACTTTGCACATTAGGTTCTACTTTGGTGCAGTGTATTGTGATGTGTTTACTACGCTTAACTGTAAAATTAAAATATTTTGTTGTTATGTTGTTAATTTTTACGGATTTAACATGGTATAAAATACATAATGTGTAATTAGGTTGAACTTATTAGACTAGTTTTTTAGCGATTATCGAGTTGTTTTCAAGGTATTTATATTATTTTTCTATTTTGTGACTCTTATAAGCTCATAATCACACACTCATTTTGCGTGTTCTTATAGGCCCATAAGAGGTCTCTACTTTTTTTCTTTTGGGTTGGCAACAGACAAAACTCTATCTCTTGACGTTTGCCGTGCAATTGTAAACGTCGGTTTAAAGTTTAATTTTCTACAAAATTTTGTGTTTAGGTTATTTTTTACCGTGTTAAAATTGCAGTGGAAAAGACAAGAAATGACTATAAAATATATCAAAATAATATTTGTTCTTAGAATTTTAAATATGGCGAAAACTGTAATGCCAATTCGAAACAAAAATCCCTAAATCAGTCATCAATTTAAATGTAAGTTTTTAAAAAATTTAGAGCAAAATAGTTAAAATTGTATAAAGCACTCGTTTCATAACACGTTTTTAGCGCACTAGTACTTTAGAAAACTCACCGCAAGCGGCTCGTTTTCTAAACTTGTACTCGTGCGCTAAAAACGTATGTTATGAAACTAGTACTTTAATATACTATTTTAATATTTATACTTACGCCTTCGCCAAATTTCAATTATTAATTAACTGAAAAAGGCAAATCGGCGCCAGTGAGAATCGAACTCACGCTAGTTGGCTAGTAGAATTGTCATGTACAGACGCGGTAGACCACTACTCCAATCCTCCCAGTATATCCTCCCAGTATACTGTGTCACATACTGTATATATACTATAAGTACATTTGGCTTTGTAGTGCAGTTGGAATTGAAAGAACTAAAGTAAACCTCATCATGTTCAGTGCTTTATTCATTTTTTTTTTCAAAAATGTAATCGCGTTTTCTGCACCGAATATTATTTTCTCGAGTAGAGGAGTCGCGTATATTCATTCTCCGATTGTATGGAATAAGTGACAAAATGTGCCGTCTCCAATTCTAGCTAGAATATGCAAATTCGGCTAATATTTTCTATATTTCAATTTTCGTTAGTGGATATTTCGAACACGGAAATGCAATTTTCGCATACATAAATACACACTTTTTAGTTACATGCACTGCTTAAAATAGGCGACATATCAAAAAAAGAAATAGTTTTTATTTAAAAAAAAAATAAAAAACTGATTCGTGGCGTATCGGACAAATAGATACATTGGTTGACCAAATATTTTCCAACTTAAAATTGAAAAATTTCCCAATGGCGATTTCTCCCGTTAGATTAGACAGTGACAAGAGTTCAACCCAAAAAGTATAAAAGACATACATATACTCCCACTTCCACCCAACCAAACAAATTCTGTATTTGTTCTTTGTTGAACAAATACAATATTTAATTGGCCGGGCGAAAAGTGTAACTATTATATTTTTATTAAAGAAATTACTGGCGCCATCTAAATTTTAGTAGAATTATCTTATTCTACAGATTCACATTAGCTATGTTCGTTCGTGCCGCTCAGTGCTACACTTTCCGGCCAACCAAATAAATACTGTATTTGTTGTATGAAAAACAAATACAGTATTTATTTCGTTGGCTGGAAAGTGTAGCACAAATGAGATAGAGATAGGGTGGACGTCTTTTGTTTCATAATTCTAGTTGTAGAGAGCTCCATTCCCAAATCCCAAAAACTTAATCCCTTGCACCCCTGCCGAATTCTGACTAAAAAAAAGGTTCTCACATCTCAAAAAATATCCAACTATAATACTCCAATTTTCCCAACTGTACTAGAGAAAAAAACCAACTGTAGGTACCCTCAATTTTCCCAACTATTTTACCAACTTCCGAAATCCACCACTCAATTTTAACAAATGAATAGTGCATTTTCCCAACTGAACAGTCGATTTTCCCAACTCGAGCTAGATTGGAGGGGGTCGCCCCCACTACTCCCCCCCCCCATGGGAGCATCCCTGAGTGCGTTAGTTTTGAGTCAAAACTTATAACAGGTTTTAACAAAACGACAGACAGGCCGACATTTTCTATACATTTTCTTATCATTCATCATTTTAAATCCGATTTTTTTTAATGATGTTTAACAATATTGCAACCCATAAAAACTTTAAAAAATACTATTATAGGTTATTTATTGCTTATAAGCAACGAGTTTTAAATTATTAAAGGTAATTTGTTGGAGTTACTACACCATTAAAATTTTATTGTTCAATATATTAATATTAAATTTTATCTATTAGAAATATTTTAATATACCTACACACATAGAAAAAAAGTGTAATATGAAGCATTTGTTTTACTTGTGTTAAATATAATAATACTTAATATGAACATATTTAACTAATTTTAAAAAGTTCGTTAATACTATAATCAGAAACCAGAAAAATAGTTGGTCCGTATTTAACTATTGAATTGGTTGCCCTAACCAGATTTTTTTTCAGTGTGTTAATCGGTACCATCTTTCACTAACTGGACCACCATTGTACCTTTCTATGATAGGGGGAAATACCCATAAATGGGACATATTATTGAATGGGACAGTGCTTGTTTCTGAGCTATGGTTCGTAATTTTTGGTTTTTGTTACCATGCTTAGATGGCCCTACATACGTGCAGTTAAAAAATAATAAAAAATGGCATAGTTTAGGCGACCGGGGTTTTGACAAATTTAACACGTTAGTTTTACGAAGTCAAAAGTATTTTTTTTTTCAATAATTTTGAAAGATATTTTATTGACTAAAGGCAAAAGGAAATTGTTTGAATTTGGTTTATGTAATAGTCTAGAACAATACAAAACGTATACCAAATAATCGAATATTACAGATAAGCGTAAATATTTTTATCCTAAATTAATTTTTTGATAATATTGTTAGTATTCTTGAACGGGACAAATTTCGTTTCCTTGAATGGGACAACTATTTTATTGCATATTTAATTCCTATTCATCTCTTTTAAATAAGAAATCACTCTTAAAGGACAGAAAGGGTAGTAAACGAAATTGTTTGTTTGTTTTTAACCTCGTACTATTCTACTTAATTAAGCATCCCCTAAGTCCAGGACGTGTGGGCTAGTAGTAGAGGGAACCACCGGCTTTAATTGACTTTCGAACCAATATATCTAGGGAGTACGCCTTCGCCAAATGTCAATTAACTGAAAAAGGCAATCGGCGCCAGTGAGGTTTGAACTCACGATCATTAGATCAGTGTCAGGCTATATCGATGCCATTGACCGCTGAGCTAAATCTGCCATTAATTAATTACATCCTTAATTTACCCTAACTTTAAATTAATTTTTCTCGAAATCTACTTTTTGTTCTTAATATACATTTTCGCTCAACCACACACATATAGTTTAAAGTGCCGATTTAATTAAAAATATTCTTTATAAAATTCCAACGATAAATGGACACTAAAAGTTTGGCCTCTGACTATAACCGTCAACCGTCATTGTAAAACCTATATAAGGCCTAGAACACCTTATATTTCTAAAAAAAAACTAAACAAGAAACATAGCTAGGCTTTAAAACAAAACAAAGAATAATTTCAAAGGTTGGTTATTTCCAAATATATAAATTGTAACGTATAAACTTTGTCACATGTAACCGAAAATACCATAAAAAACATCGTATTAAAGAAAGGTATGTTATTTCTTCTACCAAACACACACATTAATTTTTATTAAAATACTACTGTTTCATTGTAATGGCCGGTTGTGGAAAAAAAAACAAAGAATGTCCCTTTGAGATAGATTTTTTTTTATTTACGGGCAATTATTTAAGAAATGTTTGTCCCATTAGATCCTAAGGGAATATCACGAAAACAGAGTATTTTATTACACAGCGATTTTGTTTTTTGCTGCTTCTGAAATAATGTATAGGCTAGTTTATCCAAACCATAACCAGGGTGGCCACGTGTCAGGGAAGTCAGGGAAATTATGGAAATGTCAGGGAATTTAATGTGTTAGGGAAATATCAAGGAATGCTACTGAAAAAAATGAAAAATCAGGGAATCTTATCAAGGCGTTCTTGATTTTATTGAAAACCCTGTTTTTTTGTTTTATTCCTATTTTTCATATACTTTTTAACTTAAAACCAAAATAAGAAATTCCAGGCAAAAATATGAAAATTTGTTAGGGAAAATTTTTCAAAATCAGGAAAAAGTCAGGGAAATGTCTGGGAATTTTCCAAATTATTTTGTGGTCATCCTGATAACACTAAACTAACTAAAGTTTAGGTTAGTTATTAATTTAGAAATAATACCTACTAATTTCCTTAAATTAAATTAAGTAAATTAATATTTAATTAAAAAATACGTGGCTAGATGGTGCCATAATACTTTTGAAGTTTCTGTTATTACAACTGTCTGTTCATGGTTGTATTTGAATGGAACTGTTGTTAATTCTTGTTGTACTTTCTCATAAAGTATTTTTTATTTCATTCGAATTCACACTTTACACTAATTTTGAAGAAATAACTTGTCAAATACGAGTTAAAAAAAATAAAAAATATATATTAACTTTTGTGCTAAATCTCTACCTAAGAAAACTAGGGCTCTTTTAAGGGCCAATAAGGGTTATACTTTTATGCCATAACAAAAATGAATATTCAACCAGGGGCAGAATTAAAATTTTTACAACTATATTAAGCCCAATGGTCAAAATTATTACTACATTACTAGACCATTAATTAATTAATTACCATTTCTATACCATTAATATGGAATTACATTAATTTAAGTTGAAGTTTATTTTGGTATATTTGATATACAAGTTCTCCGCATGGAGTGATGTTCTGTTGGAACATGGTTCTGTATTTTTCGGCATAGATAAATTCTATATAACCGTCTAGCAGACAATTTTATATTGGACATAATTTTCAAAAGCATATTTTATCCCGGACAACATTTTCAATCGTACATTTTATCCTGGAAGATGATTTTTCCAAAGTAGATGGAACAGCCTATATTTTTTTTTCTTTCATTTGAGAAATGAATTCATCAGCATAGGGGAGACTTGTGCAGATGGAGACGATGGAATTCATACCTCATGGATTTTGCAGAAACCAGCTAAGTACTCATTCTGAAAACTTTTGAAAGCAATATTTCATATTTTTAAATTCTTTTATTTCAATATTCTTATAACTGTAAACTTTATCAGATCTGATATAGTATTGTTTAATACTATATGCCCTTCTGGCTTTTGTTCATTTTTAGGTACTTATTTTTTTAAAACATTTAATCTCATTTATTAATTATTAAATATCATACTTTTGATTAAATGATTTCTAATTTAAGCATGACTTTTATACACTGCAAGAAATGATTGCTGTTTACATACATTTCTTGGTGCTTGCTGAACTTCATGTTTTCTTTATACATTTAAGTCGAATGATTTCTGAATTTAGTAATTTTTATTAAGATTTCTTTAATTATATCTTAATATAATTACACATATTTTTTATATATATTAATACATTACTTGATGTGCTTTCATTAAGTTTATTTATAATAAATTTCTCAAATGAGTTATCTTATTTTATTTAAGGGTTATATTTTCTCAAACTGAAAAGCTTAAGTATTTACACTAGGTTGTTACTTACCTAAAGGAGTAAAAGCTAAAGTAACTGGCGCCCCTAACAACATTAATCAATTCTTTCTATTTTTCCCTTGCCCATACCCATTGCTCCGCTGTCAAAACTAGCCGTTGGCAGTGAACGTATTAATTACGGTACACTAATATTGTTTTTTAACGTTAAATGTTTTCATTTGTTTAATCCATATGGTTCCTTTATGAAGTAAGAAAGTATTCTAAAAATGCCCTTTAAAATGTCCCTGGGTTCTTTAGGAAGCGATTTAGCATAAATATTCATCTAAAATTTAATTATCATTTTTGACATAAAACTATATGTCAAAACAATTTTTTTTTAATCTCGTATTTTTTTTATTGAAACAAATGAAAATTAGGGGGGAGGGGAAGTAACCTATGTACCCCTGCCAAAAATTTTGGAACTACTAAAAAAAGAAGCTTATCGCCCCCAGATTTTAGGATTCCATTGAAATCCGGGCCCCATCAGAAAAAATGCGAAAAATCCGGGCGTCCTCAGAAAAAATCCGGGCTTCCCCAGAAACTCCGGGTCCGGGGGGAATCACCCCGACCCCCTCTCGACGGGCTTGGTCTCGTAAAATATATATTTTGCCTTTTAAGATCGTTAAAATTGAACTGTGAAAAATTGAAATAGTTTTCTTAGTGTGGAAAAGCAGTAAAATATGTTGTTAGAACCTGTCAAAATTATAAAATTGTGTAATTATTTTTAGAATATAAGTTATTATTTATTAAAATGTTTGTGTTGTAGGTGCTGTAGAGTGTCAGTCAGATATATGGTTTTCGTGGCCGGTCGTAAATATTAAAACCATTGGAAAAACGAGCAAAAAGCGGACCGTGGCATCGGAAAATCATATTTCTATTTTGGATTTTCTGTGAATTATAGAGTACGCAATTATTTTCGATCGCCTGCGAAATGATTTCTTTGTTTTATGGGCCGCATTGAGTGGCCCTGACAGGATGTGTATAATAGTAAATCATTTAAATAGCAAATATTGGACCGGGACACACTTATGTGTAAAAATACAGAACCGTATTCCAGAAATGAATCGGTTATTGCCAAAACACCCTAAGTCAAAAAACGATATTTAATAATGTGCTAAGTGGAAAAAATTAGGAATTTGAGTAAACACTTTAGTGTGCAGTAACAGTTACCGAACACTAAACAAGCATTTACTCAAATTCCCAATTTTTTTGCACTTAGCATATTATTAAATATCGGTGTTTGACTTAGGGTGTTTTAGCAATCACTGATTCATTTCTGGAATACGGTTCTGTATTTAAATATTATACCCTATTTCATTTCATTATTAGTAACTAAAAAAGTTACTAGGTTTAATTTAGCTTTTTAAGTAAATCTTCTGGTGGAAAACGGTATTTTGCGTAAATTTAAACTATCGATTAAATATGTCTTAAAAAATAGGTTTATATTTATATGTCATACTTACATAATATATAATATATTATAAACTTTTGCAATTTTTTATAATATAATGAAAATATGATAACATTTATGTTTTAAGTCTTTGTACAAATGTAAATCAGAAATGTGGCAAACTTTTTACAACGGTATTTTAAAGAATATAGCTTGGAAGTCTATAGGCTGTTAAATATCTACCACAATTTATTAGGTATCACTTATTTATCACTTCTTTATTATACACTTATTTATTACACCACTTAATTATATCAAATATTTAAAGGCATTTCTTAAAAAGATATACGAAATTATATTTTTATTCGATTGATTCTAAAAGCGACACTTTTTGTTAATGTTTTTCTGGCGAAAAGTTGGACTTTGTGGCCTTAGGGCCAAAAAGTTTTTTTGGCCCGCTAACTAAAACTTGTTATTTCTAAGCTTTTTTTAAATAAGATGCTTTACTGTGATATTTATAAAGAAATATGACCTTTTGTTCACTTTTGGTCTTGAACTATAAGTTCTTATTGACCAGATACAAGTATTATAAGATTATGATCATTTCATATAAATAAAACTTCTTCTATAACATAACCTCAAAATATATTAATCATTTAAACTGGATTCGTCCACTAAAATAAATCACAAAAACAAAATTTCAACTGTAAAATCAATTTCAATATATGATAAATATAGTTATAGAACGGTTTCAGAAGTTTTATTATTTTCACATTAAACATATTTTAACACAAATTAATTAAAAATGCTAATTTCAAAAAGGAAACCGCATACAGAAGAAACGATTCAATTGTTTTTTTTAGAGATTTGACTGGATAGCATTTTGTCATGGATAACTAGATAGATAATAAGACAGAAAAAAGATTTTTTTTACTGTATGTTTTACTCAATCGAAAAATTTAACTTTTCTCCGTTGTATAACTATTATGACAGTGACAAGAGAAAAATTATTTTGAAAAACATCAAAATTGATAGCAAGATTGCAACCTAAGTCAGAACAACTAATATTAGCACGAACCATTTAAACCAAAAAATTCAAAAAATTTAAGAGGTGATTCTACGTTAAAAAATACAAAAAAAGTTCCTATAAAGGTTGGTCCTAAGGATACGTTTAAAAGGTAGTTTTTATTTAATATTTCTGGAACCCTATAAACCACAGTAACAAATTTTTGCACATGCCTTAACATTGATAAAGGCTATCATTTTATGTAATTTTTGTTTGGTAATTTTAACCAGGGACGTGCGAAATGGGGGTGCAATGCCACTTTTTTGCCCTGAAATTTTTTATCCGTAAATTTTTTGACATTCTCTCAATAAAATAATAATCTTTAATCACATAAAAAAGGTACTCTTTATGTAACACCGTAGAGCCAACCGTTTTCGAGAAAATTGCAATTAAAGAGTCAATTTCAAGTTCTGAGCATTAACAATAGGAACTAAAAAAGCACCAATAAAAAGTTCAATACTGCAAAGAGATTCTACATTAAAAACTACGAAAAAAAACTTCCTATACACAAATATCCACAAATCGCTTTTAAGCGAGTCCCTTAAAAAATGTTACTCTTTAAGAGGCCGTAGTACTCGAACCTAGGTTTGGACTATACGAGTTTTTTTTCACAGTTTTTTTTGAAGAATCACCCTACTGAAATTTTTATTGGTGCATTTTTTATTTTGATGCTCAGGACTTGAAATTGCCTCTTAGGAACGGTTTTTCATATTTTTTAACGTAGATTCACCTCCTAAATTTCTCGAACTTATTTCTGAATAACCCTGTATAGTTACTAATAATGAAATGAAATAGGGTATAATATATTTTTATTCTATTTTAAAGAAAATAAACAATAAACGAGTTTTTAACTGTTGTATCTCAAACCTTATTGTTTGGTATAGTAGACGCCAGAGATATAGTAAAATGTTTTCATTTGAAACAGGTTAATGTAAGACAGGGACGTAATTAAAATGTATTATTTTAAGTACGTAGTAGACGAAATCGACGTTGTAATTGGACATCTGTTGCCAATATACCTTAACACGCGCCAGAAAGAATGTTTGTTCCCAAAAAAAATTGTCTTATATTTGTGGCGTCTAATATACATTAAATAATAATATAAAAAATAATTAAAAAAGGTTTTTTACATTTTTTGAAACAGAAAAAGTACATCCTACTTACTTCCTTGAATTTTTAAAGCTGCTTAATAAATACATAATTATAATTGTAATTAATTATAACACAATTATTGTCCTGTATTAAGTTAATTTTTTTATGTATACCTGAATTAATATAGTAGTAATTTACACTGTATAATTTATTTTCAAAAAATACTACATGTACTAGTAGATGAGTTTATACTGCATTACCTAGTAAATAGTGGGTAACTGACAATTTATAACTAAAAAGGAGAAGGGTTTAATCTCCCAAAAGTTTCGTGTACAGAAGTTACGCAAGCCAAAGATTACCTAGTAAATATGGGGTAACTGATAATTTATAACTAAAAAGGAGGAGGGTTGAATCTCCCAAAAGTTACGTGTACAGAAGTTACGCAAGCAGAAGATTACGAGAGATTACGTAATACAAAAGACAAAAGAATACGCAAAAATACGCAAAGATTACGCAGAGCTTGTACAGAGTTACGCGGCAGATGAACCCCTCGAAAAAGGACAATGGTTATTTACAAGGACAGTGTTTTTGGTCAAAAACCGGCAAACACGCCAGAGCCCGAAGGAAAAGTTTACGTCTGTGTGTCTTCTACAATTTTTAATCAATTCATTTCTGCTTTAAAGAATAGTTTAATATTTATTTCAAAATAATAACCATCTAGTAAGCCGTATCGTACACCACAAATGAATAAAAAAGAAATAGGATTTAAACTCATATAATATTTATTTACACGTCCTTTTTGATGTCATGTCGCCTACATTACCGAGAATCACACGAGTCATTTAACATGGTTAAGAAAATATATGTATATATATATTTCTTTGGTAGAATGCTGAGAAACAATACATGAACATACTAGTAGTAATACATAGTACATACACTCAGAAAAAATTCGTTGTAAAATCAAACAAAAGTCATATGATTTAAAAGAAAACCAATATGTTTTTGCTCCGACAGTGTTTTTTGTTAATTATTAAAGATATTTTTTAATTTTATAAGATATTGTAAAAATAAAAATATTCATTGTAATTTGAAAAATGTTTCTTTTTAAATCATTTGTAAACTTGTAAATGATTTAAATATAAAAATGTTATTTTCAAAAAAATTCTTTTAATATATTGATATTTTTCAACAATCGAAAGGGAAATATTATAATTTTATCAAGAAAACATTAAAATAAGAAAGTAAGGGACAATACTTTTGCTTTCAAGTGAAAAACGTTTTGATGTAAAAATAATTTTTTTAAATTAATATTATTCATAACTAAAACGTAAAGTTTTTACTTTTAATATTTTAAAAGGCAATTTTTCTAAATTAAAATAATTTCCTGTTGATTTTACAAGATGAGATTTTTCTGAGTGTACATAAAACATAAGGAGCCGTTTGGGGAACGTTCAAGTATTACGTAACTCAAAATGTACCAAAATTCATATACTTCATACCACGGTTCTCGCGTTATTCAAGGTTGTAGAGATTTCATATTTTGGCTACCCCCCTAACACACCCCCTATTAGTGGGGGTAGTCAAAATATGAAATCTCTATAATCTATAATAACGCGAGAACCGGGGAATGAAGTGTATGAATTTTGGTACAATTTGCGTTACGTAATACTTGAACGTTCCCTTAACACGTTCGCTGCCGCCTATATAAATAAACGCTCATCCTAGGAGCCGGGCTAGTTTATTGCAGTGTTATTCAAATCTACATTAAACCCGCCAGGCGGGCCCTCGGCATTGAATATGAGTAGGGGATGGACACGCCGGGCAGTTTGTCGGCAGCGAACGTGTTGAAAAACAATTTGTTACAAAAAAAATCGACATCTTATGCGTCAGGAAAGTTACCTTCTTTTTACATCTTTATGAAAAAAACTAACAAACAAAGAATCTGAACTAGATAAGAGTAAATACTCGACAAAATACAAATTCATTGTTTTAATGAATAAGATTAAATTTAAATCCAAATTTGGTAGTAAATACAGAGCGGTCCAAAAGTCACCCCCCCCCCTCTTAACTTTTGAACCAGTTGAGATATTGACTTCAAATTTGGAACTTTTAAATAAGACAACTTAAACTATCTTTTAGCATATATTTAATACTTTCAGCTCTTAAACTGTGGGCATGGGGGCAAATTTAACTCCATATTTTTAAATAAAAAAAAAAAAATTGGGTTTAAAATGGGGTTGAAAATGGGTATTAATTTAAAAATTCCTCTAAAAAAAAACAAATAATTTTTTAAAAATGCCTAATTTTAGTTGAAATAAATAAAAATTTATAAAAAAAAACTTAAAAAATCGAATGTTTTAGCACAAAAAATTAAAAAATCAAAACCTTAAAAAACATTTTTAAAAAATTTAAAAATGTTAGTTTAAATAGAGAATTCTATAAGCTTTAAAATGATGTATCACACGACCCCCCTTTCCATTAAAAAAAATGTCCCCCCATGCCCCCCTGCCCACATTTTAAGAGCTGAAAATATCAAATATATGCTAAAAGATAGTTTAAGTTGTCTTATTTAAGAGTTCTAAATTTGAAGTCGATATCTTAACTCGTTCAAAAGTTAAAGGGGGGGGGTGACTTTTGGACCGCACTGTATAATAAGATAAAGCTTTTGTTAAATTTAATTGAACCAACCACTTAACAGCATATTATTAATTCGGGCCTAAAACATAATTTTATGTGCAATCAAATAAAAATTAGTTTTTTTCTTTTCTTTCTATAATTTTCTAAATTATCTGTTACCCCCTCTGTGCTTCGAACGGCAGAATACTGACCTGCTAATTCAATATTTGGGATAATCGAATAAGTAAATGGTCCACAAAATCCATGTCATTATTTCCAGCGCCGCCTCCGTATTCCGGAATAATTTCGTGTTAAATTATCTCAATTTTATGTAAACTGAATGTTAATAATGTTTCAGTAATAACATATAAATTAGACTGCTTTTCCTTAACAATAGACACTAAAAAATTGACTGTAAAATTTTACACTCGCTTTACACTCAAACTGGGCACCTATTCTTGACTTTCGGGGAGTAGAACGACTGATAGAACGAGTCTGAGGTTGTGATCGTACTCTATTCGTTTCAACACTATGCTTCGTATTCTAAGCGTTGTTCTATCAGTGCATCTACATCCTGAAATTCAACCCTGGTACCTATTTATCACACTCACAAGAGGGTAAATACCATTTTCGCAACAGGTGGTTAAAAAAAGTTGTAAACTTACCACACATCCTGGATGTAACATCTATATCTTTTTAAAAAGTTTCAGTGTAAAATTTACCATTTAAAGTGCAAAATTTACACTCAGGAAATTATTTTTACCTTTATTTTATGGTAACCATTTTTTACTGTGTAAGGTTTAAGGTAATTGTACACACTGTTAAAAAATTAAACTGTTAAAAATATTTCATATTCAAAAATTAATTAATTAAATACTGAACCTTTTACATAGTATTTAGTTATAATTTTAATTACAAAATGTTTATTTTGCATATGTTATAACTTTACGTGAGCTCAGGTAAATACCCAACTTAATTTTAGTTATATTCTTATCAATATATAAATAATGCTATTATGAAACATAGTTTCATAATATAAGTATCATGTTATTCAGCAATAAACATTATTTTTGATTTATAAACTGTATAATATTTTTTTTATTAATCTTTTTTACAGAATTTTCATAAATACATGAATATTTGGTTACTGTAATGAATAATAACAATATGTTTACATATTTTCTCTTATAAATATATACTCTTTAGTCCACATTATTAACAACCATATCTAGGATCATAGAATGTATTTTTCATTTATAGACTGCCGTCTATAATGAAAATTACTGACTAAAGACTAACGATTTTAGTTGGCTCCCAACTATGTAATTTATATTGGAATACATTGCAACCTTTCCTTTGGCTCTATACCGTCTTTAAAACGGCTGGGTCGCCAGTCTTACAACTGTTCGGGAACCGTATTTTTTTGAAAGAAAATGTACACTACAGTTTTATGGTTGATAGAATAAATTAATACCCGAGTTAATACATTATGTAAGGTTGCAATCTTGTGTTTCAAACTCATCGTAAATCAAAACAATATTTTGGAATTTAAAGAAAATACATATAATTTTTGAAAAGCAAGAAGAAAATGGTACAAAGAAAAAAGTCCTAAAAAAGGAAAATAAAGCATTAATTTAAAAATATTCGTATTTTGTTAAAATGAAGCAAATGAAACAACGCAGTGCTTAACACGTTCGCGTAGATGTGCGCCACCGGTGGTATAAGGTCTAATCCATACCGAAAACACCGTCGTCGTTAACGTGTTAATGAAAGTTTCATAGTCAACGATGTGACAAGTTAAAATAATACTGGTCCATAATTTCAGAATAAATAATAAATTAACCTAAAGAACCTGGCACACATATAGGGGGGTTCCTGGGCCTCAGTCAAACTGCCTCAAATTTTGATATTTTGTAATTTCGGGGGTAAACATTAAATTAGGAAAATTGCAGCCAAATTAAATGACCAGTTTCGGAGAAAAACGCTTTTAAAAATCTAATTTTATGAAAGATTTTTTGACGTATATTAAGGTTATTTTTTACTTACGTAAATATTAACTGAATTAGCCGTTTTAAGTTTATTATACTCTATTAATTAAAGAACAGGCAAGATAAATATTACATAAAAGGCTTTATTATCATTTACTTACATGTGGTTCTATAAAAATTTTAAGATTTTGTGAAACTTACACATCCTGGCATTTTCCACGTGTTTGCTAATTATCTGCATATTTTCTGTTAGATTTTTGCTTGATTATGTTGAAACATTGTTTGGTACATCGACAAATATTTTATAATTTTTTATTTTATTTTATTTAATTTTATAATATTTTAGATTTTCTTGATATATTTTTTCAAAACAATTCAAAAAATAAAACATTCGTTTTGGGTTAATTTTGGCAAATTTTAATCGTCACTTTTCAGTACTTAACAGTTTCGGTCTATATTAGACCTTTATCAAAAGCTAAAAATTACAATGGGATAAGATATAACGCATAATTATAAAAATATTAAAAGTTTTTTAAAATGAACCTAACCTAAAAAACTTACCATCTAAATTATGAGCATTATTTTTACAAATTCCGAACATATCTGATGGTTGACAAATCTCTCATGATATTTTCATATGCAAAACATATTATTGAGATTGCCTAGCAACAACTTCATTCATTAATGAACCCTTTATAGTAATATTTATTAAAAGTTGTTGCTAGGCAATCTCAATAATATATTTTACCTATGAAAATATGATGACAGATTTGTCAAGCCTCAGACGTATTTTTGGAAAAATATATCAAGAAAATCTAAAATATATAATTATAAAATATTTGTCGATGTACCAAACCATGTTTCAACATAATCAAGCAAAAATTTAACAGAAAATATGCAGATAATTAGCAAACACGTGGAAAATACCAGCATGTGGAAGTTTCACACAATTTTAAATTTTTTATAGAACCACATGTAAGTAAATGATAATAAAGCCTTTTATTTAATATTTATCTTGCCTGTTCTTTAATTAATAGAGTATAATAAACTTAAAACGGCTAATTAAGTTAATATTTACGTAAGTAAAAAATAACCTTAATATACGTCAAAAAATCTGTCATAAAATTAGATTTTTAAAAGCGTTTTTCTCCAAAACTGGTCATTTAATTTGGCTGCAATTTTCCTAGTTTAATGTTTACCCCCGAAATTACAAAATAACAAAATTTGAGGCAGTTTGACTGAGGCCCAGGAACCCCCTATATGTGTGCCAGGTTCTTTAAAAAAATATATAAAAATCCCAATGGGTGATTAAAATATCACAAAAAGTCATTTTTAAACCACTAAACCTTGATCCAATTATTTACTCAGACAGATTTTGTGCCGAGTTTAATTAACGCTGTATAAAGTTTATATTTGGTCATCTCTTGTTTTGACGGAAATAATTGTCTGCATAAATAACCCGTATAAATTTTATTAAATGAAAATTGTAGGTTAATCATACGTATTTTATCAAATGAAAATTTCAGTTTAATAATACAACAAACTTTGCACCCCATTTCCGGGGAGAAATTGGTTTATATTCGGCACTCACCAGGTGCGTAGACCCTAATTTAAGGTCTATTATTTATTGTAGGTATATAGGGTATACCCATTTTACTAAACTCAATAAATTCACAAATCTTTTCAAACGAAAGCAATTTACAACGTAAACATTAGGGTTCAAAATTTGTTAATTTAGGGTTTTATTTTTTGAAAAGTGAAAATATTTTGTGTTTGCACTGGAACAGTCCAGATCCATTTATTACTAAGGTAAAATAAGGTCATGTATTCTGCACTGCTAAGACAAGTTGTCCTATCTGCAAAAATTCACTTTTTGAGATACGCACACCATTGTATTGCTTTACACTAGCCCCATGTGCGTACTAAAAAGAAATGTCCTATCTATAGATCTAAAACCCGAATCCTAAAAATTAGCCTAAGATGTTTGTCCTATGTAGAAAATGTTCAATGTTTTCTAAATAAAATTGTTTTATATAGTTATAACTAGTCTTTACTAGACAAATAAGTCAAGACTAGGACTAACTTTACAGATCTTAGTAATTTGATTGGACTTTTTAGATGATTTTGTCCTAACTTTCTCCAAAGAAATGCATGGAGTATTACAATTTATTTTTCTGACAAAAAAAATATATTTTTTTTTTCAAAGAATTTTACGTATTTTTGATTTAAAATAAACCAGAACCCAACGCCATATTTATTTAACACGTTGGCTACCACGAGAGTGACCGGCGACTCTCAATATTTTTTTCATATTAGATTTTATATGGGTTAGAAATAGAAGATTACGGGTGGTAGCCAACGTGTTAAACATGTTTTCAAAAAGTGCAAACAAAAACAATAAAACTGGCCATATCTCAAAACATCTAATTTTCAGATAGGACAACTTGTCTAAGCAGGGCAGTATTTTCCAAGCACTTTTAGAATTTCGATTATTTTTAAAATAAAAAAGCTCTTTATTATAACATAGCAAATTTTCATCCCTTATGAGAAATGAACAATACCTTAAAAAATTGTGTGAATGGCGAAGGGTTAATCTCCCGAAAATTTCATCTAAAAAAGATTACGCAAGCCAAAGATTACGCAAGTTTACGAGAGATAACGTAATAAAAAAGACGAATGATTACGCAAAATTACGTAAGATTACGCAATATTGCACAAGATTACGCAGAGCTAAAACATGATTAAAGAATTAAAAAATAAAATAAAACTTAAAATAAAACTGGGTTAATTCTTATTTATAATGTTCGTCCAATACAAAGCAATTAAATTTGCAAATATTAGGAAAGAATTTTCGCCTAGAAATTTTTGGCCATTTCCCAAAAATTACAATTTTGACATTTATTGACTTTTAAACGAATGTTCTTGAATTGTTGGGCGCCAATTTTTTAACGGGGAATATTATTGAATTACACTCTGTTTCGTGGTTATTTTTTTCTATTTTATCTTCAAAATTGTTTATTCATGTATGTATGTCACAGCGAATATTTCGTTTTTATTATGAAAATAAAGATACCGTCAAGTGGGGTGACTTCGGACGGTGTGGGTGAACCCCACAACTTGATGGGTTCAATTTAAAGGTTAGCTAGGTATTTAGACAAAGTATTTGAAGCAATTCTACACTGAACCAGAAATTAAAGTGATATCAAATCAATAAAAATGAAGGTAATATCAATAAAATTACATAAAGTATGTTATATCATTGTACGCAGGATTTTATTCTACATTTAATTAGTGAATAAACAATATATTTCATTTAAAAAAATTGAGTTTTTTATGTTTGAAAATCCAAAATTTTGAATATTTTTTTTGAACGCCCTGTATAACATATTTATTTTTTTGCACATAAAGTAATTAGATAAACCCTATCTTAGCTTGCAAAATTTTATTAGTTTTTGACAAAAAATAAATAAATTGGAAAAGTTTTTATCCCTTCACTAAATATGCATTTTTTTCTCAAAAAAAAATTATATCTCAAAAACTATGATATAAACAATAGACCCATATAATAGTATCAAAATAAAGGAATGTTAATGAGAAATAAGATGGCATAATAAAAAATATAACATTCCATTTAAAAAAATTAGGTCAGATGTTACCCACCCTATGAAGACCACCCATCCTGTATATTTTTAAATATTTTTAAAATGTGCCTTGTTTGAAATCATACAACTTTTCCCTTTAAAGTTTTTCTCTAAAGTGGATAGTTTACTATATTTCGACCGAGTCGGCTTCGTTGAGACACCCTGTATAAAGGGAGCCTTGATTATATGCACAAAAAAATGTAAAAAAATTCCCCAAAAAAAAACAAATTAAACGGCGTTAAAAAAAAAAAACGAGAAAAAAATCAGAAGGAAAGAATCAGTAATTTTTTTTAGGAAAAATCACTTTTATAATAGGATAGGTCGTACCAAATTATAATATATCTCTGACCAGTCAGGAAATGTTACTAAAAAAAACTGCAAAAAACACATGCATTATTCCTAATAGGGATTCCCTATATGCTATAATATAGGATATGTTGTATCTTTATTTTCCTTAATTAATTTTCTTGTTTCTAACCCAACCTATAATTTTTTACATTAACTGGTAAAAATAGTTCATAAACTGGCAAAATTTTAAACTTTATTTAAACTAGTAATACGTTTGACGAAAGCAGGTGGTAAAATATTCATATTTAAATTAAAAGTTTGTAAAAACTTTTTAGAATAGTTTAATTCATATGAAAGTATTAAAAGGCGAAGCCAATCGAGGGAGCCTTTTTTCCACTACTAGCTTTAGAACATACCATTATTTATCATGTTTTAAGACTGTGAAATCAATTTTCTTCATCCATAGCAATAATTTTTTCTCTCCTAGTAGGAGTAAATTTTATAAACAATTGATTTCTGTCACTTTAGATGTTTCAGTTCTTTGTGCAATTTTTACTAACTAAACCCAAGAAGATAGCTTTAAATAACTTTTTATTTATTAAATATGATAAATTATAATTATTACCAATTAATACAATTAATAATTAGCTAAACATTATGAAAAAAATAAAAAAACTAATTTTTTAAAGGTCAGTTCAAAGTATTTATTTGAGCAAATGTAATTGATCAAAGCTACTTGATTTTTATGAAAATTTCAAGAAATATCATTTCTGTTAATAATTTATTTTATTATTTGAATAAAAATAGTTAAATAGTGCTAGTAGTGAAAAAACTAATATATAAACTAAGGTAGAGAAGATTATTATAGCCTCGCACTCTTAAATCCCTCGCTACTACGCAGCTCGGGATTTAATACGCTCGGCTATAAAAAATGTCTTCTCTACATTGGTGTATAATTACTATTAACAGGACTTTGAGAACTAACAAGAACTAAAAATACACAGGGAATTCGTTACCGTAATAAATACTGAACGTTTTTGCCTATTTGGAACCCCAGGCAACATTTGTTATTAATTACAAGTTGTTACAGTAAAACATAACGTTCTTCTATTATATTTTACTGTAATAACTTGTATTTAATAACAGATGTTGCCTGGGGTTCCAAATAGGCCAAAACGTTCAGTATTTACTTACACAAAGCATTCGTTACCATAGTAAATACTAAACGTTTTGGCCTATTTGGAACCCCAGGCAACATTTGTTATTAATTACAAGTTGTTACAGTAAAACATAACGTTCTTCTATTATATTTTACTGTAACAACTTGTATTTAATAACAGATGTTGCCTGGGGTTCCAAATAGGCCAAAACGTTCAGTATTTACTTACACAAAGCATTCGCTACCATAGTAAATACTAAACGTTTTGGCCTATTTGGAACCCCAGGCAACATTTGTTATTAATTACAAGTTGTTACAGTAAAACATAACGTTGTTCTATTATATTTTACTGTAACAACTTGTATTTAATAACAGATGTTGCCTGGGGTTCCAAATAGGCCAAAACGTTTAGTATTTACTATGGTAACGAATTCTCCGTGTACTACAAAAAATAGAAATTAAAAAAAAAACAGATACACTGATAAAACTGTTTATTTGCGTCAACTAAATATTTGGTTGGATATGGCCAATTAAATATTTGGTTCGGACAAATAAAATTTATTTGAGTCAAATAAATTTTATTGCTGCCAAATAAATTATTTTGTTCCCATTAATAAATCATTTTGCAATTAAAATATTTGTTTACATGAACTAAATATTTATTTGACTCAAATAAAATTTATCCAACCAAATAATTTAATTGACCATATCCAACCAAATATTTAGTTGACGCAAATAAACTCTTTTATCAGTGTACGCAATGGTCAACGGTACATTTATATTAGACAAGCCGTGAAGTCCTTTCTTCGAACAGGGTATCTATCGCTAAATATACATCTTACGATAAAAATGCATATAACCAATTTTGTTTAGGAGAAAATTTTGAACAATTTTTGTTTTGATCATTTTTTTACTATATTAATAACAATCGACTTATAAATATTCAAAAATGGCCATGTTGGGAGGGAAATTGGTTTTTTCGATTTTTCAGCGAAATTATTCATCGGAGGATAGAAGTGGTTAGATAGTTAGCAAACTTATAGCTCTTTAATTTCTTTATATGTTTATGCATTTTCATAATTATTTTGTTACGGTTACACTGGGCGCTGAAAGACGAGTTGCGCCTTATGTAACCGTACCAAAGTACCTATGAAATATACATGTATGAAGCTTATAGAGAATTTCAAGAGCTTTAAGTTTGATCATAACCACTTTTAAAAAACAAACTATTTTACCTCCAACTTTAATTAACTCGATTGTTATTATTATATATTAAAAAAATTATCCAAACAAAAATTGTTGGAAATTTCCTCCTTAACAAAATTCGTTATATGCATTTTTATCGTAAGATGCATTTTAACCCGAGAACTCGTTCACAGTAGGTTGGCTCTTTTCCGGTCACCCGAGTTAACTCGGGCGGACCTATAATGTAGAAAATATATATATTTTTTATTTTTTCAACATTATTTGTTATTGCCCATCAGTGTAGACTAAAAAATGGTGAAAAATTAACGACTTTTTCGAAAAAGAGGGTAAGCAACTCACCCCTAAAATTCAAGATAGCGGACACCCCTTACGCAAACCACCCGGTGAAAAACTAACAGGATTGTTCTGTTACCATCCACTACTACCCTTTAATTTACATAATTTACATTTAATATTTGACTGGACTATAAAGAACATTTCTGCCAAATATTAAGATTGTAAAGTAAGAGGTCTCTGAGATACGCAACTTTTTAAAAATGTCTTATCTTTAAATTATTCACCCCTTAATTTTTACATCCTTAGGGATCAAATATCAAAAAATTTTGAAACATGTATGTTTTCGATTTCGATAAAGAACATTTTTGCCAAATAGGAAGGTTTTAGATTAAGAGGTCTCTAAGATACGCACACTTAAAAAAAAAACCTTTCAACCTCCATTTCATCCCTCAGGGGTCGAATATCGAAAATTTCTGAAATACGTGTCTTTTCGATTTACATAAAGAACATTTTTGCCAAATATAAAGATTCTACATTAAGATATCTCTGAGATAAGCAAACTTTTTAAAAAACCTTTCAACCCCCGTTTCACTCCCTTAGAGGTCGAATATCGAAAATTTCTGAAATATGAATCTTTTCGATTTGGATAAAGAAAATTTTTGCCAAATGAAGATTCTAAATGAAGAGGTCTTTGAGATACGCACACTTTTCAAAAAAGGGTAATATTTACATAATTTACCACTTTCGACTTAAATATGACGATTTTTACCACCTTAGGGGTCGAATATCGAAAAATCCTCAAATACGTATCTTTTCGATTTCGATAAAGAAAATTTTTGCGAAATATGAAGATTCTAGATTAAGAGGTCTTTGAGATACGCACACTTTTCAAAAAAAGGGTAATATTTACATAATTTACCACTTTCGACTTAAATATGACGATTTTTACCACCTTAGGGGTCGAAAAATCCTTAAATACATATCTTTTCGATTTCGATAAAGAAAATTTTTGCGAAATATGAAGATTCTAGATTAAGAGGTCTCTGAGTGCGCACACTTTTTAAAAAACCTTTCAAAACCCGTTTCACCACTTTAAGGGTTTATTTTGAAAAATCGTTTCCTAGTGGGTGCTTACATGATAAAAGGAACAAACTGTCATAATTTGAAGTTTCTAGGTCCAGGGGTTTGGGATGGGTGTTGTCTCCTGAAGTCACTCAGTTTGGATTTTATATAATAGATAGATAGAGGATTGCTAGTAGAATGTTATTTTTACCTAAAATATGCACAATTTTATTTTAAAACATTATAATAATTATACTTTTCTGTCTGTAGAAATAGTATAATATAATTAATATTAATAAAATTGTGCATGTTTTAGGTAAGAGTAACACTTTAAATTATATTTTAAATCACATAAAGGTAGGATTTGTTTTTTTTAAGTAAAAATTGAAATATTATATTTTAAGGGGAAATTTCTTTTTGGGTTGATAAGGTATTGTATCGGCCATTGGCCTAAACGAGTAATTTTTAGAGAGGCAATTGGACAAACCGAGAGATGCATGATGAGGTTTTCGGTTAGACGGGAAAACAAACTGCAGTTAACTTTAACTAAATAAATTAATACATTAACGTAATTAATATAGGAAGTTTCTAGTTTTATGTGAAGCCATTTTACAGACAAAATGACGCTACTATTAAAAACTATATCTCAATTTTTCACTCTGCGAAAAACTTGTTTGTTTTTATTAATATACTAGCTGCACGCTCGTTCTTTAGTTGGAAATTTCAAATTTAATATTTTAATTAAGGGATTATTTTTCCTGTGTGATAAACGACCTTACAGCTAGTAGTAGTATATTACATAACAAGAGTTGTAAAGAGCAATTACGCAAGTGCGCATTGGCCGAGCTAATTACTTTATATCTCGAGTAATGTACTATACTTTTCCTACGACCATAAAAACAAACATCAAAACTAACAAAATATCTCAGAAAAATTTAATAAAAAACAAAAAAAACTATGTGTTTTTTATTCAGATTCAAATTCAGTATAAAAAATTATATAATTGACCAAAACAAACAAATTAAACAAAAACATTACATCAACAAACAAAATACACTGGACATTTTTTAACAGGAGAATTCTCACTGTAGAACAATTAATTACTGATATTTTTAAAAAGTATGTATCTATAAATTTGGATAAAGTGTTGTTCCAGTGTTTAAAATAATTATATTTTGATATATTAAATATTTTTGTAAAATTATTTAAATCCACAAATTGTTGATGTAATGTTTTTGTTTAATTAGTTTGTTTTAATGCATATTTAATAATTTAGGTAAGTTTTTAATTTATTAATTTCTTTTATTTTTGTTTATATACATTTTTTTTCCAAAAAATCAGTTTATAATGTCCAAGTTATGTCCAAAAAGTTTTATAATTTTTATGTCTTTTTAGCCCTGAAGAAGTCTAAATATTAGGTGAAACGTTGGTATGATTATGTAATGCAATAAAGTTTTTATTTGCTTCATTTCCGAATGTTTATCACAAATAACCCTAAATAAATTTCAAGAAGCATCCTGTAGGAAATATTATTATATTATTTTTTTTACTACAACTATAGGCAAAAAAACCGCTGTGCGCTATATCTCAAAAAAACGAGCTGTTCGAGAACAACGGAAAAAGGTTCAGCGATCAGCGCATCAAATAACCTAAAAATATACAAAAGAATTCAAATCTGAAATTTTTCCACAAATTTCAATTTTTTTTACCTGACGCGTCCGGATATGGAGATAATACCTCTCTAAGATTTTATACCCCATATTTGTACTATGTTTTAAAATTAAAAAAATACAGCCCTAAAGAAAACTAAGTGTAAGGTATTGTATATGCAATGTGCCACTTAAATTTAATTTTTTACGCAAGGTCGCAAACATTTTCAAAAAAATGTATTAAAATCATTTAGACACTATAAGGTTTATAAATATTCAACATTCGACGCCTCATGAATTTTTTCCGTTTTTTTTTTTGGGATTTTTTACCGGTGTGCGTCGCACCGTTTAGCAGAATTTTATGGCAACATATTTTCTGCGGCCAACTTTTATTGTTCAACTAATTCTGGTGGTGTAATGGTCGTCGCTTTAGCTTGACATTTTAGCTAAAACCGTTAAAAATTAGTAATATTACTTAATATTTAACGTTTTATAGATATCGAAACCTCTTAAACTAAACATTTTGACGTGTAAAAGTTTACATGTGATAGTAAACAAAACTACATAACAGATTTTTTCAGTTTCAGTTTTATATTCCATTCCGTAAGATTAGATGTAAAAATAGTTTATTCTGTAGCAAGTCTAGAATGATATATTTCGAACGAGTGGATGTTTGTTACCCTAGCCGTAAGAACGGCGAGGGGGTCGGTTCATGAGTGAGGAATAGCCATTCTACACGTTTTGCAGACATTGCTTTTTCTACGACTGAAGTTTTTTACATTCATATTTTTATATAAATTATATAATAACCAAAAGTTTCAATAAAAAAACAATAATTTACATTCAATAATTTAATTTGTATCTAATAGTTTAATATTTTATAGCAATTTGTGAATAATTTTGTTGATTTAGCTCAAAATAAAACCCTTGCGGTATGTGTCATATACCGTCATACGCTTACGGAATGTGCTATATACCGTAAGAGTTTTTTGTACGATTTGACTAAAATTCGTAGACAAATCATTTTTTTCCATATAAAAAGTGGGGAAGAATATTAAAAGGTAGGTGATATTGTGATCGGATGTTTTTTTCTGGCTTAGTTAAGTTCCACTAAGTAACTTCCAAACAAGCATTTTTTTGTTTCCATTACGTATAATTTTTTTCAGCTATATGCCATGCCAAAAATCTCATTCTGTAACATGAAGAATATGTAGAATTTTTAAGTTATGGACATTAACATCAAAAGAAGCCATTTGATACATTTTTTGAAAGATCGAAACGAATATAAAATTTTGGACCACCTAATGACGCGGATTTTTTTTTTAATTTTTCGTTATTTTATTCAAAATCAGCGGTATCAAAAATAGTCCTATGCAAAAATTCAGATATTTGTCTTTGTTTTACTGGCCCACTGTGCGGTTGTTCAAAATCCTTACGTGATAGAAAAAAACGGAAGTTATATTCAAAATCAACATAACTAAATCATCCAAAATCAGCTGTCAGATAAAAATAAACTTTCAAAAGTTAAAAACTCGTTGGCCTGTGTAATCAGTCTCTAATTTAATTGGACACTGTTTTGCAATAAAGCTTTTATCCAAATTATAAAATGACAGTAGGTTGCAGAATATTTTACTTAATCTCTTTTAAGTAAATTAAATTAAAGATTTATATTCTGTACATACATATAAGTGAAGCAAATCCTTTATTTTTTTGTGAGATGGCAGTAAGTTGTTACTTTTTCCTTAAGGGGCTGTTCTGATGTTTGATTTCAAAAAATAGATTTTTTTTTTGTTTTTTTTTTGTACTTCTCAATATGTGTAGAATACGCTACTAAAATATTTTGACGAAATTTGTCTTGTTAAAAAAGTTATACATATATAAACTTTAAAAAATATACATAAAACAATAATAAAATTATAAAATTTTAAGGGGTGATTCTACATCATAAAATTTGACAAAAAGTTCCTATAAACATGTCTAAAAATAAGGTGATTGGGGGCAGAGCTATCGCTGGAACCGTTTACCATGTTACTTTTGAGGTGTATAACTTCAGCGCGTGCTGCACATTTATTTATGACGGCAAAAAAAAACAAAAAATTGTGAAGTTGAAGAGTGCCTAATACTTTGTAAAATGTTTTGTACATAAAAATGATACACGTCGTCTGAAAAAAAAATCCAAACATCGTCAATTTTTTCCCTGAAAAATCGGAACAACCCCTTAATACCTTACACTGTAAAAACGAATTGGTAAAATTCCCGAATGTATCGTGGGTAATTTTGTGGCCATAACATATTCGGAAAAATTACAAAAAAGTTGTGAAAAGCAATTTACATAATAAATACTGTTTATTTATTTAAATAATAGATATCTAAATTTTACAATTTGTAAATTGTAAATTTCCAAAATAAAAATTGGATTTTTTATAATTACAAAAAATAAATTGAATTTTACACATTTTATATTGTAAATTTCAGGAATAAAAATTAAATTTTTAGTTTTTTTAAATGTAATATTACAATATATATTCCTTAAAAACTAGATACAAATTTTGCAAAATTCACTAGTGAATTTACCTTGTTATTTGATAGTCGATTAAATCAATCATGGAAGAACACTTGCCGCGCATGCCCAGAGTGTTGGGATATTAGATTCCGAAATATATTTGGTAAAATCACAAAATTCCGTAGGAATATTGCCAAATTACGTTATACTTTTACAAAACATAATTTGTGATTTTAAATTAGAAAAATATATTTTGAAATTACAAGATTGATATTTAAAAACTACAAAATTAATTAGGGATATCACAAAATTAATTAGTGATATCACAGTTTTTGTGTAAAATTCCAAAAAAAGGTAAAAATATAATAAATCTGTAAAAATTCAAAATAAGTTGGGTATTTTTTACAGAACCAATATCGTAATTTTCAGTACCTTTTTATCAGTGTACTGTCATCTCACAATGTGGGTTAAAATCCACACGATCCAATTATTATATTATTCACAGCGCCTGCGCTAGAATAATATTATACGGTAGTTTTGAATTTTCCAAAATTTGCAAAAATCGCCCTAAAAAAAATTCTTGGATATAAATTTGTTTCATAAAAAAATAAGCAACCTTTTTTTTAAATGTCCGTCTGTCCGTCTGTCTGATGTCACGTTTTTTGTAGACACAATAACTCAAGAACGAATAATCCGATCAACTCCAAATTTTCAAGAAATATCAAGTTTTACGAGGGGAAGATCTCTATTTTCAAAGTAAACAAAAAAGTTAATATTTAAAAAAAAATCGAAAAAAGCTGAAAGAAAATTCCGATTAACGTTACTTTTTTCAAGAAAAATTACTTTTATTATAAGGATCATGTCTACCAATTTTGAAAGTAATCCCCTAAAAACAAAGAAGTTATGGGGGGTTAAACTTTTAAAAAAATTAAAAAAACTGTCATTAAAAAAAAATATATATATATTTTTTGTTTTTGCAAAAAGAAAATAAAAAAATAAAAATTTTAAATTTTTTTTTTGAAAATATTTTTTTTAATAATTTTTTGTTTTCAAAAGTTTTTCGTTTAGAAAATTTATACAAAAATTTTTAAAAAATTTTAATTTTTTTTAATTATTTCTTTGAAAATTATTTTGTTTAAGTATTCGGGAAAATGCATTTGCCATAATGGAATGCGTAGTATTACATATCTTCACGGCTTGTTCTCTACCTAAGGGCACTAGGAATTAAAATTTTGTTATGATCAATAAAAAGGCATCAAGTAAATAATAAGTATCTCAATTTTATTAAAAAAGTTGCCTAATACTGTCTTCCAAATAAAACATTTATGTACGTATACGTAGAAATAAATTCATCAATTATGAATTTGCGCTGGACCATTATACATTTAAATTATATTGTATGAAATGGGAATTGAAAATATAGTCGAGAATGCAGTACCTTGCTAAAGTAATTTCATACATTTATAAAATAATTACAAGCCTGGCAGAAAAGTCGATACAATTAGCATATATAAAATCTAAGAAAGAAAAGTTACTTTATAAGAAATATGCTTTTCACGACAATAAATGCGCAATAATTATTTGGAATTATGCGACGCCGCACAGTTGAACAAAATATGCAACTTTTTATTAAGGGAACGTTCAAGTATAACGTAACGCAAATTTTGGTAATTTTGGAACACGGCAGTGTTAGTGCGTTGTGACGTCACCAGCGATGTAAGGACAACTATAATTTAGCTTACATGGCGTTACAAATCTACAAGTTCTGTGTCTCTAAAAAGTAAAAAATAAAAACTTTTTTCAAAAAAAATGAACCGTCTACTATGCCCTACTGAAAATGACGGGTCTGGGCGGGTATAAATAAATGGTGCACAAACCGTATGAGCGGGTGAATTTTATCCGCTCAAGTACGGTTTGTACACCATTTATACCCGCCCAGACCCGTCATTTTCAACAGGGCGTTTCTAAAAAGTTTCACAACAAACAATAATAAAATAATAAAAAAATAATTGTTAGTAATTAATTTAGGGAATGGTGAAATTGGCACCGACTTAAGTATTTTTTATTTTTTACTTTTTCGAGACAGAAGTCGGTTAAGTTTTTATTTAAACAAAACGTACTTTATTGTAGTCTCCACAGCACTATATGCTAGAACAGTATTATATTAACTTTTATTAAGGTAATTATAAAAAGCATACATTTCATAAGATTTTTTAAGGCACGTGTACATATAGTAAAATTTTGCTTCAAATATGAAAGGATAGGAATATACTTGAAAGAAGAATATATTCTCAAATATGAACGGATAAGAATATGATATGCATAAAAGAAGAATATATTCTCCGTTTTGAAAAACAACTAAGTTCAAAGGTAAGGATCAAAAAGTAGCCTCACTTGTATTAAAATTATTGTAAACACCTAGTTTTCCTTATTTTGTTCAAGTACGAATACGGTGCAGTAAAAAATATTTATTTTCAAGATAGCTAGTTTTATGTGGGTCATACAGCGTTATTTCCTTAGGATAAGAAGTTATGTTTTGTATTTTTTGCAGTTTACCTAATCTGAAAATTATCCATTATTACACTTGGTAGTTTAAGTACGTTTGCATATTTTATAAGCTTTCAGCACTAAAGCATTTGCTACAGTAAAAGCTACTGTTTCACTCCTGTTATATAGGGTGGTCCAATGTGCCACTGGTCCATTTATCATGTCAGTCGCTAATATTTTAATAACTGCTGAATATATCAAAAAATGTTTTATTTATTTATTTTTAGTTTGGAGGTGCTGTATTTTTTTTGTTAAAAAATGCAATTTTCTTAGATTTACATAGGCACTTAGTGCTACTAAGAGTGCCGATGTATTGAAATCTTCGCCGAAAAGTCAAAATCTTTGACCACGTTTTATTTTCACATTTCTCGACGTTTTAGACCATTCTGATTCGAAATCAGTAAAAAATTTTGCATCCGTCTGTCTGTCTGTCTGGGTGTAAACTCTCTAACTCCATTTCTACATGAGATATCGACTTGACTTGCGGTTTTTTGCATATTGTTTCTTATCGTATTCCGAAGAGCTGATTAGATTTTGGGGGTAAACGATTGGGGGTAAGGGGGTAAAAATATGGTAAAACTCCTTTTTACCTTTTTTTGTTTTTAATTAAGGCAATTATTATTGTATTTGGTTAATTTAGCACTTATATAAAAGATAATTTTAAATTGGTCAAAAAATGTTATAAACAACGTTTTCTTAAAAAGCATTGTTTTCGAGATATTGGCGTTTAAAGCAGTAAAAGGTTTTTTTAGCATATTTATAACCCAATTTCAAAAAAATTTATTTTAAATAAAGCCCTTAAAAAATGTTATATACAGTTTTTTGCTAGAATATAATGTTTTAAAGATACAGAATTTCAAATCAAACAAAGCACCTAGTATGAAATTTGATAACTGGATGGCTCTAATGTACAATAGTGCAGATGTTTTGACAGGGTGCTTGCAACGTTTCATCTAGTTTCTTTTAAAATTTTCATCATACCGTTTAAAATTAGATAAAGTATAATTTACTTTTTTTTATCATTAATAATTAAACAAAAAATGTGTGATTTTAAAACAAAAATTCACAAAAACTACCATTTTCAACACTTTTAACCCCCTCAAAAAAAAAAAAAAATGAAAATAAAATATATGTGGTCAAATAGAGAATTTTACGAGCTTTAAAAAATGTATGTATCGCATTAACCACCTCCGTTAAAAAAAAAATCTACCTTGTGCCCCTACCGCTAATGTGCCTCCTAAGCATATTAAATATACATTATTTGTGCTTCAATTAAGCTCTTATAACTTTTGTTTAATACTTTCTTCGATATATCTAGCAGTTATTAAAATATTAAGGATTGTCATGATAAATGTACAATGCTGACAATAAAAATAGAGCTTCAAATTGATGAGTACCAAGCAGGTCTGTTATTTAAGTGTTTTAAATTTCAAGTTGATATCTTAAGCCGTTCAAAAGTTAAAGGGGGGGAGGTGACTTTTGAAACTCTCTTTATATATGATAAATGGACCACCCTGTATAAATAGTAATAGTAAGTAAAAGTAAGGTAATAGTTTTTACCCCCTTTGACGCCCTTAATTATCTTTATTAAAGTTGCTAAATAAAAATTACATATAATAGTGTTAGAACATGTACAAAATTTAGTTGCTTTAGGTCATTTCCGCACCAACCCTCATAGGAACTTTTTTTTTATATTTTTGAATTTAGAACCTCTATTTTTAAAACACTCTGTATAGATACCACTTTGATCCAAAAACAACAGGATTTTCGACAGTTTTTTTTTCAAATTTTTTGTCAGAAGTAAAAAGTCGTGTAAAAAGTATTAAAAATAAAAGATACACCGGTTTAATGGAAAGACTAATTGATCAACATGTGCGGTCCATAAATAAAATGGAAAAATAATCTAATTACTATAAATATTTGTAATTGAAAACCATAGTAAACATAGTAAAACCTTTGATACAGTGTAATTTTTAAATAAAATGCACATATGTATGCACTTGCATCTAAAAATAGAGTCAATAGGCATATCCGTTTCTCTCAAGTTTCCGGCTCATTCAAAACACCCCCTACTTATCACAGTATTAACCCTATAGAGTTCACCCTTAAATAAACTACCGCAATAAGCTGTAAGCTCATATTATTTTAACCATATTATGGTCGGATTAGGACATTCAAGAATAATCTCTGTGCTTATTATACAGGATATACCAGTAAATGTGAGCAGGAATATTTTTACTTTTGCAGAGTATACAGAGTAGAATACACGGTGTTTGTAGTCTTATGGCATTGTGATTCTACATCACAAAACAACGAAGGAACATATGTCCGGAAATAAGCCTTAAGGGACCTACGACGCTTCGAAGATGGACATGTTGAATGGGGAACAAAACAAGTACCAATAAAATTTTAATGCTGAAGGGCGATTCTTCATTCAAAACTAAACAAAAAATTATTTTTCACCAAAACACCTTTTAATAAGTAATAAAATAATATCATTTTCAAAAGTAACATTTTTGGTTGTACAAAATCTTACTTCCTCTTAATAATAATAATAATAATAATAATCGTTTATTAATTCCAGTTGATCAATAAAATTGACATAGGACAAGTCAAAATAATAAGTACAATAACTCTTAACACAAAAAAGTTACAATTTTTTAAACTAAACTAAAAAAAAGTACAAAATGAATACAAAAGAAAAAGAAAAAAAGTCATCTTAAATTATATGCTAGAAATTCATCGACAGAATAAAAAGCATTAGAAATAAGTATATCCTTTATTTCTCCAATATATTGGTTATAACGCAAATTTTTTATACGTATGGGCAATTTATTATACAGGATGGCTCCAGAATAATAAGGGCTATTTTTAAACAAATCTAATCTGTGTTTTTGATATTCAATATTATCGCCAAAGCGTGTATCATGTTTATGAATATTCTTAAATAAGTCAAAATCAGCAAGATTCAATCTAACAAACTTTAACAATTCCAAAATATAAATACTAGAAAAAGTCAACAGCCGCTGATTAATAAAAGTATTTTTGCAGGTATCTCTGTATTTCAGTCCATACATGCTCCGTATAGCTCTCTTTTGTATAACAAATACTCTATCTGATGAAGTTGAGTTTCCCCATAAAATTATACCATAACGAATTATAGATAAAAAGTTTGAGGTATAGAAGGTTCGCACAACATCCTTACTACAGATTTGATTAAGTCTCTTTAAAGCAAAACAATTACAAGAACATCTCTTGCATACATAGTTGACATGTTCTTTAAAGTTTAAAGATAAGTCAATATGGATACCCAATAGTTTTGTCATTAAAACCTGCTCAATACTCCTATTATTTAATCTTATGAGATTGCTTTCCTTATAGTAAGCACCATACGGATAAAATTGCATTGCTACAGTTTTATTTTGGTTTAACACTAAATTATTTCTTGCGAAGTAGTTTGAAACAGATTGTAGACCTTCCTGTAGCCTTCTAAGCATTATATCTATAGAAGGACTGGATGATACCAAAGTGAAGTCATCAGCAAAAGCACACCAAAAAATATCTAATATTTTATCAATGTCATTACAATATAGTAAGAACAAAAGAGGCCCTAAAACGCTTCCCTGAGGAACACCTATTTCAACATCCAGTTCCTCGGATAGAATACCAAAAAAGTCCACAATCTGTTTTCTATTTTTTAGATAAGATTTTAATATCTCAAGACATTTGCCCCGTAAACCATAAGATTCAAGCTTTCGCAACAAAATATCATGATCCACACAGTCAAATGCCTTGGATAAATCTATAAACAAGGCAATTACTTTATTCTTATCATCGATATTTTTATAAATATAATTTAAAATTTCACACAAAGCAGTAATAGTTGATTTTTTCTCTCGGAAACCATGTTGATTAATATTTAGTATATTATTAACGTTTAAAAATTTTACAATTCTTTTAAAGATTACTTTTTCAATAATTTTTGAAAAAACAGACAATAGAGAAATCGGTCTATAATTGCTAAAGAGTTTAGAATCTCCTTTTTTATGTAAACAAACAACTTTTGAAATTTTAAGTAAACTTGGAAAATGTCCTTCAGTTAGACATAGATTTATAAGATAAGAAAGTGGTTTGACAATTTCTTTACAAGCTTTTTTAATAATTGAGACAGGGAAATTGTCAATTCCACAGGAATTTGTATTTTTTAAACAACGAATTATATCCAAAACTTCAACTTCAGTCACAGCGTCTAAAAAAATTGAATTGGATATGCTTCGTTTTCCTTCTATTTTATTATTTGTTTGACTTTTTTGATTTAGATTATTTGCAATATTTTTAGGTAAATTTATAAAGTATTCGTTAAACCCGTTTGCGATCTTATTTTTATCATTTGTCTCCGAATTATTTATTATAAAAAATTCTGATTTTGTTACATTTTGTTTTTTGACCTTAGAGTTAATAACCTGCCATACAGTTTTTGTTTTATTTTTAGCATTAGTAATTCTAAAATCAATTTCCATTTTTTTAGCAGCTCGAATAACTTTTTTGTAAATACGTTTATATACTTTATAATGATCCGCAGAGATAATACCATCTTTTTGCATTTCAAACATTTTTTTCAAATTTTTAGAAGAAGTGTTAATGCCTGTAGTAACCCAATTTTTGCATGTGTAATTCTTTCTTTTAGAAGCTATGACCGGAAAACATTTTTCAAAATATTTATTTAAAATTCTTGTAAAATTATCAAATTTATCATTTAGACACAAATTGTTATTAAATACACCTTCCCATGTTGCATTTTTAAACGGTTGCTCCTACCGAATTACACTATATCACATTTTTTTATGTATTTTTACTCAAGGAATCTATATTTTTTACTCATTATCCAAAAAAAAAAATACACATAAAAAAGTTTGGGGCAAAAATGTGTTAAGCTGCACACATTTTGTCCATCTGGCGTGCCTAGATATATTTAAAAAAAAATTGACATACAACAAATACTTACATTTTTGTTTTTGGCTATAATTTTTTTATTATACACTGTAAAAACGAATTTGTAAAATCCCAAATGTATCGTGGGTAATTTTGCGGCCATAAGATATTCGGGAAAATTACAAAAAAGTTGTGAAAAGCAATTTACGTAATACATACTGTTTATTTGTTTAAATAATAGATATCTAAATTTTACAAATTATAAATTGTAAATTTCCAAAATAAAGATTGATTTTTTTATATATTTAATGTGATAATTACAAAACATTTACAAAAATAAATTGAATTTTACAAATTCAATATTGTAAATTTCAGAAATAAAAATGAAATTTTTAGTTTTTTTTTTTAAATTTAATATTACAATATATATTCCTTAAAAACTAGCTATAAATTTTGTAAAATTGACTAGTGAATTTACCTTCTAAATTTACAACTGGCTTATTTGGTGCAATAATAGCTTAGTTTACACCATGGGTACTATATTTTAAGTCCAGGTACTTTTTATCTACCTATCTCTGTTTACAAAATCTTGTAAACAGAGATAGATAGATAAAAAGTACCTGGACTTAAAATATAGTACCCATGGTGTAAACTAAGCAAATGTCAGAACTCAAAAACTTTCAATTTCTTTTAGTAAGGAGGTTAATAAAATACCACCGTTACTGTACTAATAACTTAAAATAAATATTATTTATTTTTTAACTTGTAACACATTTGCATTAAATGGGCGAATTGTTGCATTTAAAATCAAAAATTAAATAATTTATAATATATAATATTTTAAATAAAACAAAGAATAACATTTTTGTTAAACTTTTAATAAACACCAAAAGTCGAAGTTATTTTATATTAATATACATATAAAATGCTTAACTTACTAAACGGATTGACCATCAGTTTAATTAATTTTGCACCAAACACGTATATCATTGATAATTTTTTTTTTATTACAAAGTAAGCACAACTTTAAACAAATACTTAAGCTTTACGCTAATTACTTATACCTATACCTAGTTTTGGTACATTCTGTAAACATAGATGGGCTGTGTTAGAGGATATCGTACATATGGTTTATTTTAATGCTAATTTTAGATTTGGTTAATTAATATTGACAAAACGCAGATTTACGTGAACGGTAAACTTGCTAGTTTACTGTAATAACATGATTACATTGGTAATAACTTTCTTACGGTTTAAGCTAGTCTTACAATATGCAGTTTTGGCTGTAAACTTCCATATCGCCAAAATTTCCTAATTAACTTAACCCTTTGTTCCCATTTGGGAGCACTGGACGGTTAGACCCCTAAATTCTTTAATAATCAAAATACAAACTTTATGGGCATTTTTCAATTGGAAACTCTGGTCGTCAAACAGAGGTATCTATTTATAAATATCAGTATCTAATTTTGCCGCTAAATATATTTAACAGCTGATCATGTCACGCACTTTTGAAATTATTTGGAATAGAATTTTTGTTAGCGTGTTGTTTTTTCTTTAAAAACGTGCTTTTGAGTTCTAAAAATTTATAAAAAATGGTTGTTGATTACCACATATAATTATTTTTTGTTGCGAAATAAAATTATGTGCAATATAGGGTTAAGACTAATTTATCCAATCGTTATAATTATTACTAACATTATCACTAAAATTAATAATTAATTTAATTTAAAAAGCGCCATCTAATGACCTAATTTTCCTGAAAAATAAGGGTAACGTGTGAATTCGAATGAAATACAAAATATTTAAAAAAGTACAACAAGAAGTAACAACACTTCTAGTCAAATACAATTATGAATAATCTGGGAGTTGGCAAGCTGTCTCATTGCATAGATCCTTCGTGACAATTTTTTAGCTAAAGCTTCAATATGTAGATTCCAGTTAAGTTTAGAATCTAAATATAGTCCCAGGAACTTTGCTTTTTCAGGATTGTCAAAATCATCCGTTGATCTGTGGGTGAACAGCATTTTATTAGTTTTGTTAGAGTTTAGACTCAAGTTGTTGGCTTTAAACCAACTCTTGACCTTCGACTGCGTTTCCTCCATTTTTATTAAACAATCGTTTAAAGAAGCATTTTTGTTATAAATGTGTTATCATCTGAGAAAAAAAGTAGTGATGGTATCATCAGTTATTGACCTATGTAGGTCATTAATATAAATTAAGAAGAGGAAGGGGCCCAGGACGGACCCCTGGGGTTCCCATATTTAACAGTTAGATTTTTTTGTTATTTATAAATGTGTATTGTTTTCTTTCCGACAGATAAGAATGTATTAAAGTACAACTAAGTTCATTAAAGTTTAAGTATTTAAGTATTTTCAAGAAAACTGGATAAGAAACGCAGTCGAACGCCTTTTGCAGGTCGTATAAGGTTATTCCCTCCCTTCCATTCCAAAAACAGTTTCATTTATTAAATTTAATGATGATTGGATAAATTAACTTTTATATGTAAGTAAAGCTTTACTGCAGTGGCAATGTTTTTTTTGCAATCAACAAATTCATTATTGATGAAATTCTGAAATACCACCTTTACCTCACCCAGATTTTTACTTAAAATAACCCTAGCCGAGACTTTTGCATAAGAAACAAATGGTCTAAATTTAACTTTGGTTTTCGTTATCATCCTCTCCAGCTCAAAATCAGCTTTTTTGCCGAGAAACGTAAAATAATAGGTTCTATAGAAGGTAATTCATAATATCGTCATGTGAGGATTATAGTGTTCTATATCCATTTTTGGGGGGTATGGAGTTATGCATATCGTTGCAATCAGGAAAATGCTGATATAAGAGCAAACTTGTTTAATAACCTTTGGTGCAAGTTTGTTCGATATCCTTCTAAAAGTGTATACCATAACAGTCTATATCCATAAATGAAATTTCAGAGCATCTTTTTTCAATATCATAGGCACTGGATAGCAAATACGCTACGCTATTTTGGTCTAGATCCCCAATGTTTACAAGCGTCTAAATGCAGCTCTCTGTGCAGGAGTTTGTTTTGGTTTTTTTCTTGATTTGGACTTTTTTTTAATGAGGGGGCCTTGGTTTACGTTAACGTTGGTTTGGCCTCTGTTTAATGTTTTTTTTTTGTATTTTTTTAAAAATTTAAAATGACATATTGAAAAACGGTCAGCGCATGCGCGTGCGCATGAGCAGTTTATCAAAACGCTGCATAAAGAGCTGCGCATAGGCGCTCAAAATTTGAAAAACTGATTTTTTTTTTATTATTTTTTTGAATTTTGTTTTGTTTTTGATTTTAATGAACCTAGGGCTATAGGGAAAAGTATTATTTTGTTGGCAGAACTATTTTCTTAATGATGTAATGTTAATAAGAGGAGGAGATTCTCTTCTTCCGCTTGATAATTCAAAAACATTAAAAGAACCGACTTTTTAGAGATATTCATACTGATTGAAAGGCATAAACTCGCAAACAAAAAAACAATTCTTTATAAAATGGCCAGATAACAGAATGGCGACTGGCGAGACCGAGGAAAACAGGTAGGGTCGTAACGACCTGGTCGCGGCTACCCGGTCGCGAATTTTGGAGGAAACCGTAACTTAAGTGCAATATCTTAAAAAGTTTAAAATCTTTAACAAATCCAATTATTTTATATAAAAATTTAATATAGTTTTAACATATTTTTAATAAAATTATTTATTATTTTTCATCAGTTCGTCTGTGGCAACGCATGTAAGTCGCCACAGTTCAGGCCTATTCACACTTAAGTTGCCACAATTATAGTAAAACCTACGCACACATCTCTAATCACACACTTCTCTACTCACACACACTGTCATATACTTTGACATTTATTTAATTAGAACTAGGATACCATGGCGAAACAAAGCACTAATCTAAATTAATTTAATATCTTTTTCTGTAATTCAGCTTATAAGTTTGTTTATTGCCACCAAAATTTATTATGAGGTATATTACTACTTATAGTAACATGGAATTAGGTAAAATTTGTATTCAATAAATAAACTTATAAGCTAATCTACGAAAAGTTAGTGCTTTGTTCTGACATTGTATCCTAGTTTTAATCAAATAAATGTCAAAGTATATGACAATGAGTAGAGATGTGTGTGAGTAGAGATATGTGTGAGTAGAGATATGTGTGAGTAGAGATATGTGTGAGTAGTGATGTGTTTGAGTAATGATGTGTTTGAGTAGAGTTGTGTGTGAGTAGAGTTGTGTGTGAGTAGAGATGTGTGTGTAGAGATGTGTGTGAGTAGAGATGTGCGCGAGTGGAGATGTGATGAATAGAGATGTGTGTCACCCTTACATTTTTGTGTGAACGAATAAAATTGCAAAAAGCAGCTTACTTTATTCTGGATTTTTTATTCCATATCCAAGTATTTTTAAAGATTATACTTTCTTTGTTCTATAACCAAAATTTTTGTTCTCTAAATTATTGGATAGTTATGGTTTATACACTCTCTCCCTGCAATAGCAAAGACAAAGCGTGGTCCGAAGTTTGCGGTAACATTCTATAATTGGTTATTATGGGTGAAAAATTATGCGATTTTGTGTTTGTTTCAAACATTCAAAGTCAATTTCCCAAAAGTATGGTTTTTGGATATAGAACACCATAATCCTCACATGACGATATATGTATGAAAAATACTAGGACAATTTTACTTTTCGCACTAGTTCGAAAATTCTGACATTTCGTTCGAAAAGTGCCGTTTTTAAATACAATCGAACACAAACATATTTGTGATTATTTTTTTTTACTACGTACGATGTACAACTTTTCTGAGGGAAAACTAAAATGGAAAGGTTTTGTTGTCTTATGGTGAATATAATAATTGGTTTTTGGATTAATTTGAGTATTTTATTATTAAATTATTTTACTACAACTTGTCAGTTTAACATTACTTCAATATCTGTCAATCAATATATACATGGTGTTCATTATTATCAACATCCCTCCTCAAATTATGCATTTATTTTTACAAAACCAAATACTAAACAATGCTTAATTTGCAAAGTCCCATTTTCTCTCTAAATTTTATAAATGATTGGGACGGGAGACCTTTTGTGAGAAAGTCAGCACACTGATCCTTAGTATTTACATAGATGACTTTAACTTCTCCACTTGCACAGACGTCTTTAATAAAGTTGTATTTCACATCCACATGTTTCAGTCTATTGTAATCCATTTTATTCAACAGCTTGATGCACGACTGATTGTCCTCATAAACTTTTATAGGTTCCAAATCTTTCACATCTAGTTCATACAAAAGTCCTTTTAACCATTTTACTTCACAAATGCATGTGGATAGAGACACATATTCAGCTTCGGTTGACGAAAGTGCAACAACCTTTTGCTTCTGGGTTCTCCAAACTACTGCGTTACCAAAAACTTTGATCATGTAACCCGTAGTGGATTTTCTATCTTCAGATTCAGCCCAATCAGCATCTGCATAGGCTAACATTTTATCTTCTTCTGTATTCTTATCATAGCTTAGTCCTAAATCGTTCGTTCCTCTTAAATAACGTAAAATACGCTTAAGTCCAGTCCAGTGTTGAACTTGAGGTTTCTCTTGAAATCGACTGAAGTAGTTTACTGCATAACTTAGGTCAGGCCTAGTTGTAAGCATAAGGTACATCAAACAGCCAATCAGCTCACGATATGGAATGTTTTCTCCCAGTTCTTCATTATCTGCTTCTTCTTTTCTCTTAACTTCTACAGGAGTCTTCATACTTTTGCTGTCTTTCATTTCAAACTTTTCTATCATGTTTTCTACATACTTTTCTTGGCTTAACCAAAATCCTTTTTTATTTCTTTTAATAAGTATTCCTAGAAAAACATTTAACTGCCCGATTTCGGTAATTCTAAAGTTTTCTTTTAGTTTGTTTATCAAATTTGCTATTTCTATCTCTATGTTTGATGCAAAAATCATATCATCTACATAGATCAGGACATAAATTTTTAAGTCTTTTTCATGTTTAATGTACAAACATCTCTCATACTTTGACACTTTAAATCCTTGTCCAACTATAAATTTTCAAAGTGTTTGTTCCACACTTTTGGTGCTTGTTTGAGACCATACAAAGATTTATTAAGCTTGCAAACTTTGTTCTTTTGCAAATCAAATCCTGCAGGTTGCTTCATGTATATTGTCTCTTTAAGCTCGCCATGCAAAAATGCATTTTTCACATCAACTTGTCTTGAATATAGGTTTTCTTCCACTATTAAAGAAAGTAGGGTTCTTACCGTCACCAGCCTTGCTACAGGTGCATAGACTTCTTCATAGTTTAAACCCTTTTTCTGAGCACAGCCCTTGATAACCAGCCTTGCTTTGTACTTTAGTATGTTGCCATATTCATCCCTTTTTATCTTGAAAACCCACTTATTGTCCAAGGCTTTCATTCCAGAAGGTAGTTCTGTCAAAGTCCAGGTATTATTATCATGTATTGCTTGCAATTCTTCTTCTATTGCCTTTATCCACTGGTCTTTATCTTCTCTGCCATAAACATCTTCCATGTCCTGTGGCAAATCCTCTAGGAATGCTTCTGCGTTGAGGGCCAGACAGGCATCCTCTCCGTCATCACCCATATAATACTTTTGCCAAAATGGCTTTTTCTTGATTCTTTTTGTTGACGTTTTAACTTGATTCTGCACCAGAGTGTTGTATTTTTCTTTTCCTCCACTTTCAATCTGTACTTCTTCGTCACTTTTATCAAAACTTTTATAGCTATTTCCACTATTTTCCATTTCTTTTTCTTGTTTTTCTTCATTTTTCTTTTCATTTCTCATATTTTCGTCTCCTTCTTCTAACTTTTTGTTATTACCTTGCATTTTCTCGTTATTTTCTTCTTTCTTTGAATCAATTTTCTTAACTTCTATCCAGTCTACTACTTGCCTAGCTTTTTCCTCAAATATTACGTCATGAGCCACTTTTATGCCTTTCTCTTGTGACCAAAGCCTATATCCCCCCGGAGCATATCCAACTAATACCATCTTAATCGAATTTTCTTATAAATTGCTTTGGAATGAGTTAATAGGCATCACAACCAAAAACTCTAACTTTTGAAAGATCTGGTTTAGTTCCATACCATCTTTCTGCTGGAGTTACAGCATCCTGGTCTATGCTCGAGGTTGGTCTACGGTTAATTAGGTAGGCAGTACACAAAACACTTTCTGTCCAAAAATTATTGGTTAATTTGTGTTCAGAATTCAACATACATCGCGCAGTCTCTGTTAAAGTCCTGTTCATGCGTTCTGCAACCCCATTCTGTTCTGCCGTGTACGGCACTGTGTACTCAATTTCTGTTCCCTTCTCTTTACAATGGTTGACAAATGCATTGGATATATACTCTCTTCCATTGTCACAGTGAAGTTTTACTATTCCTCTTTGAAACTTATTTGTAGCTAAAGCTTCATACTCTTTATACTTATCAAAGACTTGACTTTTCTGTTTTAGCATGTAGACCACTGTAAAATGACTATAGTCGTCTATAAACGTGACAAAATAGCGACTTCCATCCCAGCCAACTGGATCTACCGGACCACACACATCTATGTGTACAACTTCTAAAACTGCTTTTGTAGGTGGCCTGTTTACCCTGTGTGGTAGTTTGTGCTGTTTTCCAGCAACACAGCTTTCACAAACTTCTGAGCTTTCTGTTGAAATTTTTATACTTGGCAGACCTGTGCACATTTCCTTTTCGATCATATCTTTTAAATTCTTGTTAGATATGTGTCCTAATCTTCGATGCCACAAACCTTTTGTATCTGCTACTGAAATGTTGGCTTCTGCTATCTCCAAGTTTATTTCTACCATATAAAGCTTTCCTTGTTTATTTGCTGTCAAAACCACTTCTTTTCCTCTGAAGATCTTTGCTTCATTTTCTTCAAAAATAACTTTTAGGCCCGAATTCGCAATTTTTCTTACTGATAAAAGATTGTATTGTAAATCTTTTACAAACAGTACATCTTTTATGTTAATATTACTACCTTTGACTGTGCCAATTTCTTCTGTGTGCATATGTCCATTTGCTGTATTAATTTTTATTTTCTGACATTTTCTTAAATCCGAGAAATATGCTCGTTTATTCGCCATATGTTCCGACGCTCCTGAGTCCAAAATGAAGCTACAAACGTCACAGCTGTCACTGTGGTTTCTCTATACCGCTCTTGCGATACCTTGGGCTTTGGAGCCCTACAATCTGATTTTTTATGCCCAATCTTTCCACAATTGTAGCACTTAAAACGAAATCTTTTAGCATAAAACGCTACAGGTTGTTCTGCATTTAAGGAAGATGGATTAGATAGGTTTCTTTTACTTTCTTCATCAAGAAGACGCTTCTTTACTAATTCCAATGTTAAATTGTCACCTATCGTTTCTAATGCTGTCACTACTGTGTTGTAACTGCCATCCAGTGTCATGAAAAGATGACATATTCTATCCTCTTCACTTAATTCTGCACCAGCATCTTTTAGTTCTCTAATTACTCTATCAAAGTTTAAAAAATGACTTTGTAGGTTCTCTTCCTTTCCTAGCTTCATTGCTAATAACCTTCTTCTCATAGTTATCTGATTTGTTAAACCGGTTCTCTCAAATATTTTTCTTAGAGTTGTCCAGATTTCTACAGGTGTTTTCTCGTCTTTAATGTATTCGAGATGGCTATCTGCTACTCTCTGTACTATTATAGACTTACACTTTCTTTCAAGTTTTTCTCTTTTTGCCACTTTCTCCTCTACTGCTTTCTTCTGCTCTGTGGTCATTCCTGAGTTAACTTCAAATTCTGGTCCTCTTTCCTTACAGTCTAGGAGTTCATTTTCTTCTAATAGTACTAACATCCGGAATTTCCAGTTATTATAATTCGAACCGTTGAACAGCGGAATGTGGTACTTTTGTTCTTCCATCTTAAAATTCTTCCCCTGCTTCGACTCAAAAACCTTTTTCTTTCGCCCTTTTTCTGCCGCACAATTCTATGTTTCTATTCTTCTTCCCTTCTTCGCGTTTACGTGACACGTTAGGAATTTTTACTCTTAATTTCTTTCTACTGGAAAACTTTTACTGCATACGCTTGCGGGGATACTGGGCCCATAACCTGTTGTCTTATGGCGAATATAATAATTGGTTTTTGGATTAATTTGAGTGTTTTATTATTAAATTATTTTACTACAACTTGTCAGTTTAACATTACTTCAATATCTGTCAATCAATATATACATGGTGTTCATTATTATCAACAGGTTTCTTACGTGAAAGTACATCCACAGTATAGATTCTACACTTTGCAAAAAGTGGCTCATAATTATCATTTAAATGATGTAAATTTCCGCACCCTCTTACTAAGTCACGTGATTTTAAAACATCTTATTAAAAAATAATTTCCAACATTTTTACTACGTTGTATACATAATCAAATATTAACAACTTGCGCTTGCCGGTCGGACTGGGACCCCTGTACATTAAAAATTGATCTGCATAATTATTCCAAAAATAAATCAACCATATGCCCGATATGCAGATAGGGCTGTTTTAAATAGACTATTTAGGTACCAGAAAACGGGCACTAAGAACGAAATAAATTTGGTTTCTTATCTATTTAAATAATCAACATAGTAGTAAAAACATGTATTTGCAATAACGTTGCAAAAATTCTCAAAAGGAGGCAATTATCATACACTGTAAAAAATAAATAGAATCATAGAATTTACGAGATTTTACTTGTCTCTGCATGGCAACACATTAGGGAACGTTCAAGTATTACGTAACGCAAATTTTGATCATTTTGGACTGAGGTCATTTCCGCAACCAGTTAACCGAATTACAAATTACCGGTTGGTAATTGCCTGTGGTTTCCATCTCTATTTTTTTTTGTTTAGAAGATTTAGTAAACGCCGTGTGCAATAAAACTTGCAACGAATCCGTATCTTAGGCCTAGAACATTTTTAAAAACGTGATCCAATAAACATTTTATAAGTTTATAAATTTTTAAGTGTTACATAACATTTTACTGACTTTTTGCCGCCCCACTTCGATCGGAGTGATGGTTATATTACAACTCCTTTTAGTATTTTATCGGCGTTTGCTGTTAGTTGTTTGTAGGTTTGTGGCATCACAGAAGACGGTTCGATTTAACACGTGCTCTTCTTCATATTGAGCAAAACGGAACTTAAATAGTTAAAAAATAATGCCGGCGTCAGCCAACGACCCCAAAATTATAATCGGCAGTCAACCTAGGGTCACTGGATCGGTTGTTGCTTTGTCTAGTTTGTGTGTTAGTGTGGTTTGGTGGTTGGTTGGTTTGGTTTTTTTAGGCGAAAACTACCAGAAACCCAAACAGCTAGCCACCAAAACACTAGACAAAGTAACAACTGATCGAGTGACCCTAAATCAACCTGTTTATGCCGAATAGATCTACTGCCACAAATGTAGTTAACATGGTTCAGGACGGTAATGAAGCTATTTTGAATAATTTGCAACTGGATATTATCTACATGGATATGACAAAAGCTTTTGACAAATTGGACCACAAATTACTGATAAACTATCTTATATCACTTTTACATCCAGCTTTAGTTGCATTACTAGCATCATACTTATCTGACAGGGAGTGTTATGTTGTATTAAAAAATTTTATCACAAAAATATTTTTGCAAACGTCTGGCGTCCCACAAGGTTCAAACCTCGGGCCACTTTTGTTTATTATTTTTATCAATAGTCTACCAGATGTTCTACGTTATGTCTTATATTTGCTCTTTGCCGACGACTTAAAAATATACAAAATAATATCATGTGTTAACGACTGTACACAACTACAAAATGACTTAAATGCAGTAATTAGATGGTGCGCGGAAAACAAACTCAACCTTAATGTATCTAAGTGCTCTGTTATGTCCATACACAAAAAGAAAAAACCCATATTATTTGACTATAAAATGGAAGGTGAAACCCTTAACCGCGTAGTGGAAGTAAAGGACTTGGGTGTAACATTTGACAACGAACTTACATTTAAAAAACATATTAGTAACACCGTCAGTTCGTGCTTAAAAATTTACGGTTTTATAGTGCGAAATACCAAAGACTTTGAAAATTTTACTTGTATCGTAAACCTTTACAATACGTTAGTAAAAAGTAAATTGGAATATTGTTCGGTAGTGTGGTCACCATTTTACAACAACAACAACAACAACGAACTTCTTGAAAAAATCCAAAAAACTTGATTACAAAGTCACTGGTATTTACAATCATCGATCTAGCTACTCTAACCTACTGGAAAAGTACAATTTTATTACTCTGGAGCAACGTCGATGCAACATAATAGCAACATTTTTATACAAACTACTGAATGGTCAGCTGGACAATCCTAAGTTTTTGGAGAGGTTGCCATTTAGAATACCCATGACTTTCACAAGAAATGAGGATCTTTTTTATTTACCTAGAACACGTACCAATCAGTTTTTAATGTCACCACTTTTTCAACTGTGTTATTTTGGGAATGTAATAAATAAAAAAATTGACTTTTTTAATATTAAGATATCTAAATTTAAAAATTGTATAATAGATTTAAATCTCTCACGCAGGAACATAGTTTAATTTTTTTTTTAATATTATGTATTTATAAATAATTTTATTATAGAATTCTTAGGGATTTGTTTGGATATGTAATAAATAAATAAATAATGATTTCTGCGCCTTAAGTACCTAATTGTCCAAATGAAAGAACATGTATTTTTTAGGATGGAACTTAACACTTAGATGCATTACCTGTTTTATAAAAAAACATTCAACCAAGAAAAGAGTGTTGCATATAAGATACATGACGCATTTAAAGGATAAACACATAAAAACAATAAAAGTTTATTTAATAAAGTTAGTTGAAAGCGGTTGAAAGTAAAAATTAATTCGGCGATAAAATTATAAAACATTTATTTCATTTCATTCTTAGTCATTACTAGAAAATAAAACGTGTTTCTAGTAGACAACAATGTAAATAATTGAAAATCCAGCCTGCCCTAATCCATGCACCCTTAATGGCCAAATAAAATAGCATCGGCTTATTGCGCTTAAGCGATGCATAATGTGCAATTAAATTTCATTCATAGTTGATACACCGAACGCCCCAGAAATTAACAGGGTAATCCTTGCGGTGTGCAAATACACACAGATATTATACAGATAATATATGTGTACAGGGTGTCCCAGGGATTAACTCCTGAAAAGATTGATATAATCAATTCGGAGAAACAGTGTATTAATTTTTAGCACTCTATAAAAAATCACTACGGGGTCAAAGTCTATGGTGTCTGAGGTATTTAACTTATAAGTGATAAATCGTTTCCTGTATATTTTGGACCGCTGAATTCAAATCTGTGTACAGAATTTCTCCATCACATCAATTTTCAGAGAAAAATGTACTCAAATATATCAAAACTGGTAACTTTAGGGATTTAAATATAGTTTTTTGAAACATAGCTCGAATAGGTTAATTCTGCGGTTATATTCTGATTTAGTTATCAAATGTCATATCGACTCCACACCTCGTATCTTAAAAAATAAATTTTCGGTTCCTTGGACTAATCAACTCGGTACATGATGACTGGTAACTTATACAAACTCCAATTTATTTACTAGAATATAACTAGAACGTAACTAGAATATAACGTAACTTATAAACTAACTGGAATAGTTAATTTGAGTTTGTATGTGTTACCAGCCATCATGTACAGAGTTGATTAGTATAAGGAACCAAAGATTGATTTTTTGAGATACGAGGTTTTGAAACTTACATGTCGATACAGGGTTTGGACGACAGAACGAATATTTTTTAAAAAATATTCGTAGTTTTTAAAACCGTACGCCGATCAGTGTTCTGTGTCTCAACAATTGAGTTAGATCTGTGTTCTATTACTCAAAAATCGGATCCCAATTGTAATTATTGATTGACATAATAGTTTATATATTATTTTAGATTTTATAATATTTTGAGGTTATATTATTGACGTCAGTTTTGAAAATTTGTCATTTTAGCGATTGAATTGAATGTGTGACGTAGCACACGAATATATTTTAAAAAGTTTTTAAAAACCTTACGAAAAATATTCAACGCTGAAAAATGTCTTTAATCTCCTTAAAATGACGTATCACAAGACCATTTGAAATATTGTTCCCCATTGCCCTCCTGGCGCCACCTTACCGAATAAAAAATTGAAAAATATGGAAAATTATAATTTTTATTGTTTGATTTACACATTTCAAATATAAAGTTTATATCTCATCCTGTTCAAAAGTTACGGGGGTGTACCATTTAAAAGAATAACCCTGTATATAGTTTACTTCAGATTTGGATTCAGCAGCCTATAATATGTAGGAAACGATATATCCAAACCCTGTTATTTTTTGTTTCTTGATCTGTTTTATTATTAATAACTTATTAAACTTATAAAACGATTTATTTTATGAATGTTTATTCAATACAAAATATTCTTTTTTCATGTTAATGTTTAATATACACTGTTTATATAATTATATTGTACAAAAATCGCGTTTATTTTCAGAATATTATCCCGAAATCAGTCGTTATAATCGTATATCTGGTCAATAAATCAAAAACCTGATGTTTAACCTTATTTTGTATACCCCTTAAATACAGTTCAAGGCATTATATTTATTATTTATTATTATTTAATAAGGGATATGTAAATTTAATTGATGTTATTTACATTGTTAGTTTACATGGTTTTAACCTAAGTTTTATCCATATGTGTAAATAAAGTACTAGTATTATAATCCTTTTTATTTCTCCAGATATTATCGTCATATTTCCCCGTTTTATTAATAAATAATTCAAAAACTACATTGTAAAAATGGGGGTTAAATTACGTAATATTCTATCCGAAAATCAAAAATTACGGTATGAGATACGGCAAAATTTTACAATTTCGTTTACAATTCTGGTACCGATAACCGATTTGTTCAAAACCATATTCTCTTGTTTCTAGCATTTGTTTAAACCAAAGGCAATGTCCTTAAATTCAGAGCTGATGTCTTCATTAAAAAACCCGTGCTCTTCATGTAAGGACATTTACTTTGGCTCGAAGGAATGCTACCCTTGAAACAAGAGAATTTGGCTTTGAACATATCAAAAGACATGTGTCCTTGGTTCAAGGAATACTTTTTTTCTGTGCATAATAAGTGAATAAAACTTTTTGAAAAAAGTATGTTGCATGAAAACCGTATGAGTTTAGGTATTGCTTTCCCATTTTGAAAATTTTTAAAATTTCGGAAAGCCTTGTATTCGTGCAAAAATTTTCATTTTTTTGCGTATTTTTGCTTTTTGTGACGTTTTATGTCGATATAAATCAATTCCAAGCAAAAAAAAAATTGTCGGTCGGTCGGTTGGTCAATCGGTCTTTCCGGGAAATCTTGTGGGCACGATAACTTAAGAAAGCTATAAGCTAGAGACTTGAAATTTGGCATACAGGTATGGGAACGTTCAAGTATTACGTAACGCTCCTAGGGGGGGGGGGGTCATTTTGGAGTGGGTAGTTTTCTTGAAAACTGGTATATTTTTAATATTGCTAAAAGTGAATCTGATAGTAAGAAATCCATTTTACCCGCGGAGGTGAAAAGGTGGGAAAGCTCTTTTACTGGGCTGTGTATTTTTCTTAGTTGTTTCAAAGGAGGAAGGCTATTTTCTAAAACAAAGAAAATGTACAAATTCGAACACGCGTTTTTTAGAATTTTATAGTTAATATTCTGCATGTTTGGTAGAAAACGTCCAAAATAAAGTTTTTTTTTTGTCAAACGTTTTTTGCTTTTTCCGTGGTTCTGTTAGCAATGTTATATTTTATATTTTGGTTCTGTTAGTAATGTTATATTTTTAAACTTAAAAGCAATAAAGTAACGCAATCGATTTAATAAATTAAGTAAAAGAACATTAATCTTGGGTTAAACATGTTAAATATTGTGCATTAATCAAACGAAGAAAAGGCATTATTTCTTTGCAATGTAATTACTTATGTTCATTTGTCGAAATTAGCGACATTATTTGTGAAACCGCGTTACATTAATTCCTATTTAAATTATAGGTATGTTGCACCAATATTGCCGGCACGAAAAAAATACTGAAAAAATAAACTTTTTACAAAAAACATTTTTTTTATTGGATTTTACCCCTTTCACCCCTTACCCCACCATGATTTTAACCAAAAACCAGGCACAAGGCTCGCAAAAAGGCCTTGGCCTTTTATAAGATTACGTCTAAAACATTTCTCACTGTTTTAAAGCGTAAAAAAGGGTTGCTATGGGTTAAGTCCTTTGTATATTCAAGTAATATTTTGTTTTTTTTTAATTAGTAGATTTTTTGAGCTTAGAATAAATTTATTTTTAGATAAGAATATTTCTACCTTGTTTATGTAGATTGGTCTTTCCATAACTATTAAGCAATTACATTTGTCAGCCTTTGAAATTATTAAATTGTTAGCTTTAATTTTAAATTTTAAATGTTTTAGAGATTGAAGTTTTTAGGAGTTGTTGATGTTTGGAAATTCGTTGTAAAGAACATTTGTTTTAATTTATAATGTTTTAGTTCCATGTAATTCTTAATTTTCATTTTGTCAAAATCTTTATTTTTTTATTATTTTAATATGTACCTACAACTTTTAAACTGTTATGTCCCTATATTTTTAAATTACCTCTCGTTGTAATAAGTTCTGACGAGTAAGATCCCCTATTTTTAATTTTATTTATGAATTAATTTTAACCTAAATTTTACAGCCCCTCCAATTTTTGTTGCCTTACTTTTCAGAGCTAAGTCCTGAAGATGATAGTTTAATCGAAAGCGCTAGGCCTATTTTAAATATGTATACAGGATGTCTAGTAATTTTAAGAGGAAAAAACTTCCGATAAACATGTCCATAAATGCGTCGTAAGGGAGCTAAGCCCCTTTGAAAGTGGCTAAAAAATTCGGTTTTTATTTAATTAACTCAGGAACGTTTTGAGGTACAGCAGCGAGGTTTTGAATGTGAACTAACCTTAATAAGGCCCATCTTCATATGCTATCTCATGTACTTATTTTAAATAGGGGTGTGCGGAACTGGGAGGCCTTATTAGTTTTTTGTCCCAAACTTTTTTCTGTGTAACTTTTTTGTGATTTTATTTTTGGAAAATGATTCCTCAGGTCAAAATACATTAAAAAGGTACTCTTGTTCTAATACTGTATTACTACTAGTAGGGTTAACCGTTTTCGAGAAAAAATAATTTGATAGTGAAATTTCACGGATCGAGGACGAAAAATTAAGTACTAAATTAAGCATTTTTAGGAGCCCATAGCTCCCTTAGGATTGATTTTTGGAAGTACCTGTATATAAGGTTTTTTCTTAGTTTTTGATGTACATTTGGACTTTTTACTTACATTGCATCATTGAAATTTAGGTTTTAAACATTTTAGTATTTAATTTTTCGTCCTCGAACCGTAAAATTTCACCTTCAAATAAATTTTTCTCGAAAACGGTATTACAACAAGAGTCCCTTTTTTATGTATTCTGACCTATGGAATCATATTCCAAAAATAAAATCACAAAAAAGACACACAGAAAAAAGTTTGGGACAAAAAACTGATAACCCCCCCCCCCCATTTCGCACACCCCTGGTTAAAAGTACATGAAAATAACATAAGAAGATGGGCCTTATTAAGATTAGTTCACGTGCAAAACCTTGTTCCTGAGTTATTAAATAAAAACCAAATATTTTAGTTACTTTCAAAGGGGCCTAGCTCCCTTGCGAAGTATTTTTGGACATATGTTTATAGGAACTCTTTTTTATATTTTTCTTTTTATAATCATCCCTTAAAATTAATGACCCTATTTCTGAATAACCCTGTATAGTTAAAATACTATTTTGAAAAGTGCGTGTTTGATTGTTTATAAATAAATAAACTATAATATTTATAAAAAGGAAGACATTGTGACCCCGCAGTAGGAGGGAGGAGAAGACATTTTAAGCACAAAGTATGAGTGCGGACTAAATAGGAGTGTTTTTAAATGAGGGCAGATGGCAACCCCAACCATAACATTAATAATTTTAATGTACTGAAATGGAAAGGTACAGCGTGGTGTTTTAATAAGTGGGTACGAATTAAAAGTTTCTAACAGCAACTCTTTTGAGGTGTAAATTAACTTGCATGCTTATTAGGGTGGAGCGAAACATTTTTTTCGTCCAATCATATAGCACTATGTACCAAAAGTTGCCTTTATTATAGAACATAACCAGTAATTTTTTTGAAAAAAATCGCAGGGGCCTTGAAAAAATAAAAATGGTCCTAACTCCACTTTCGCCGAAAAATCATTTATACCAATTTTCACGAAAATCACCCTCACCCCCAGGGGGTGGAGTTGAACCATTTTTATTATCAGATTTACTTTCAGCAACCTGAAATACCCCAATATACAAATTTTCAACAAAGTCACCCCCACCCCTTAGGGGATGGATTTAGAAAAAAATTATTTCAAGATGCAGCAACCTCAAAAACCCCTATATACAAATTTTCACGAAAATATGGAAAATATTTCAAAATATTTAACCCCTCACCCTCGCGAAGTCCGAACCAAACCTCGCGGGGGTGGTTAGAATTTTTATATTATCAGATTCGATTTCAGCAACCTCAAAAACCCCTATAATGTAATTTTCACTTCCAAATAAAATAGAAAAAAATATTGGTTATGTTCTATAATAATTATTATATAATATATATTATATAATATATAATTATTATATTATATAAAGTCATCTTTTGGTACATAGTGCTATATGATTGGGCGAAACAAAATTTTCGCCCCATCCTAATGCTTATGCCTAAGGTTGCGTGCATTTGTTTTAAAACTATGAAATTACAACAAAGTGAGCTTTGAAAGAATATAAACATCTGAGAAAAATTAACACACAGTTATATTATTACAAATACAGTTATATGTTTTATCTCTTTATCCGTAACTCGTTAACGCTAAAAAAAAATTAGAGAAATATTTTTTTTATATATATTTTTTTATTTTATTTTTCGATTGAATTTTTTCCTTGTTTAAAAATATTTGACAGAATAATCCCTGCCTATGCGTTTAATATACAATACATATTATATTCTTTTCTGTAAAAGGGATTTTTTTAATCCTGGGTAAATGAATCATATAAAATAAAATTCAGAGAATTAAAATTATTTTTTTTATCGTTTTATTTGGCTATTATAGACTTTTGTGAATTTATTTTGAATACCATGCATGTTTTTTAATCCTAATACTTATCTTCTACAGGACTGAATTTTAAATATGTTAAATAAATAGTTTTGCATATAAATAATTTCAAATTCCTTTTATAAAATATCGCGAAAAGACAACACTCTAATTTATCCATCCAGTAAAATAATAGTTTTTATTATTTTTTTTTGTTTAAGATTTGGATGGTTTGGACTTTAGGCTACATTTAAATTTAAAAAATGTACCCTCTCCACCTTTAATTTTTTTTCTCTGTAACAATACTTTTTTCTTTTTTTTATGGTAACTTTCTCTCGTCAACAAGAAAAAAGTTAAATTTTTGAAAGAGGGATTAATTTGATTATGTGGTGGGACACCGGTTCCTCACTCTCTATTGTGCGGTCTTAAAAGTAATTTACTAATACTTTTTATACATATAGTTAGTTTATGTTTATAATATCATGATCAAGTTCGGAAACGGAATCTGAAACCTTAAAATTTTGAAAACTTCGGGATTTCTGGATCGGGATCTCAAGTCCCTAATTAAACAGCTGTACAAAATAAAACGCATTTTAGGTTAAAAATTTAAAATTCAAAATGGTATTTCCAATTTGGCGTCAAAATTTTAAAAACATAAATATTTTTTTCCGAAAATTAGTGATTAAGTATTTTTGAGGTCGCTGAAAGCGAATCCGATGTTAAAAATTTAAAATCAAAATGACTGATTTAATATGGCGTCGAAAAATATAAGGCGATATGGTAATTTTTAAATTGTTTCAGCGACCTCAAAAATATTTAATCACAAATTTTCGGCAAAAAATATTAAAATTTCGACGTATTGAATCCGCCAATTTGAATTTAAAATTTTTAACATTATATTCGGTTTCAGCAACCGCAAAACCCTAGGATACCAATTTTCATAAATATTGTGTAATTTGTCAAAATTCTAATTAATTTAGGATTATCTCGAAAACGGTGTCTATAGTAATAATTTTCACTATAGGCGAGCGCGCTCTCAACTTTACTCTTAAAAGCGTCATATGGCAGGATGCGTGCAAGTGAGAGGCACAATTAGCCTTTAGTAATTGCGACGGCTGTAGAAAAAAAACTTTTAGTCGGTAGAGTCAAAATCCGTTTGCGGAAATCAGGCACCTTTTCAGCTGTTGACCTGTGTTACACTAATGAAAAATTTGTTACACAGTCGATCGTCTAGACCTGAATTGATACGGAAATATATTAAAATGATTAAAATTGTGCAAATTTTACGAAAACGGTGTTAAAATTAAACATTTTTAGACAACTTAACACGATTCCCTGTTAATTCAGACCTACACGGTCGACTGTGTAATTTTTTTTATCAGTTTAGTAGTACTATTTTATATAAATTTAAACTAATTTCTATTTTCTTTTTGTTTTAGGTGAGTCTCCATATCAACGTGAAAATGTTCAGCTAAGTAAAAGCCTATTTAAACAATGCTTTTCAAATGTAATACGTAAATATAGGTACCTAATAGAAAAGCTTTCTTTTGAAGGCTTTTCTCAACCATTCTCTTACATAATTATAAAGGCAGTTACAATGGAAATTAAATGAACTTTCCTTCAAGATGCAATCTGGCAAAAACAATGTCAACTCCTTAAATTAAGGTTAAATAGTCGTGCCACACGCAGAAAAATAAAATTCTCTTTGTTTAGTTACACTGTAAAAAATGTTTCCGATACGGGTAACCTGCAATTTAATTACCGGCTATCGGTACCAGAATTTTAATAGTATATTAAAGGACAGGTTACATACGTCACTATTTTCTCGCAGGCGTCTGTGTTTGGAAAACGAGCCGCGAAGCGGGGAGTTTTCTAATCGACGAGTGCGCTAAATGTCTTATGGGAAAAGTTCTTTATACTCTTTTATCTATTTGCTCGTTTGCTTACAAAGTATTTTAGTTTTGAATAATTTCAATATAACTGATTTGGGGAATTTAGTCTATTTTAGTAACAATGACGCTGACAATTTAAAATTTTGATTTGTCTTTCTTCATTACAAAGAAGGATATCGTTTCAAATGGGAGTTTTGGGCTAAATGAGAAAAATATATTTTTGCTTAAAAAAGTGCAAAATGGTGAAAAGCAATGATGAAAAACTAATTAAAAAGTTTAATTGTTAAAAATTAAAATTAAATAAATAATAGTAAACAATTTTGTGTTATCTAAACCTGACAACAATGCATCGTGATGCTCAACGTGTGAATCTTTAGCCTAATGTTGACAATTTGTAATATATTATTAATTTTACAGACAAGGGCAGTTAACTATAAGCCCAACAAACTTTGCCCTTGGCCCCACAAGAAAAAATACATGTTTTTATTTGGTAGTTAATGTGCAAAGTTTATTTATTTTTTGTTTAAAGACTAGACAAATATGGCAAAGTGATTACTTAGGTACTTGTTTCTTATATAGCAAAAATATACTACTACCTACCTACTTCCTCATTTGAAATATCTTCTCTTATTTAATTTTCGACCAAAGTTCCAAACAATATCCAGTAAAGATCCAACAATGAATTTTTTATATTTAACAAATAAAACATTAACTGCTTAAGAGTCTTGCATCTTTTAATAACTTTTTACATTTTAAGAGCATTATTTTTAACATAGAACACAGAAAAACGATTTTTAATAGTATGTTAACAACATAACCTTTGTTTATTTTCACATAACACTTTAACCTATAGCGTGCAATGTTGCCAAATACTGAATTAACCTATGTCCATAGTCGTAAATAAAATAATTAATTAAAGTATATTCCGAGACACTAGAAGGGCTGAAATTTTGGTTACTATATTGCAGTATAGGTATTTATTTTTTATGTATCTACAATATTATCGTTGCTGGCGATTTAGCACAAAATACGATACCCTCCTTTATAATAGTAACTTTTCAAGTTTTAAGTGCATTTTTATATGTAGTTATTTTGAATAAAATTGGACGAGGAAGAGTAACATTTACTTCAGTGTGTAAAGGTTTCTCAAATAATTTTATCCTGCCAGCCTTCACTTCTAGTGTTTGGGACTTATCTGTGACTAAACTAAACTGACACAAAATCAAACACGGCCCATAATCACAAACAAAATAACACAAAACATATTTATTAATATTTTATATATTTAACTCTTTATTAGCAGAAAAAAATGCTCTTTAACACAAGTTTTAAAATACAATTTCATACATACGTACAATACAATAAAAAAAATAACACAATTTAATATTTCTCCCTAACATATAATTTACATTTACATTTAAAAATACCTAAACTATGACTATCCTTTATGTCATTTGGCATTTCATTATACAAACGAAACCCAAATTTAAATACAGTATCACTTTCCGAATTACCTATATAAAAATCGTTTCTATGCCTAGTGTGGTGGTCATGAACTTCATGAACAAAATTAATATGATTATATAAATAATTTGGAAGCATTCTATTTTTTAATTTATTAATAAAAGTTAATATTTTATAGTAAATTGTCTGTTTAATATTTAAAAAATTTAGGGTATCTAACATTGCTGTGATCGGCGTTCGCTTTTTACACAGCAAAATGGCTCTCATGGCCTTATTCTGTATTTGTTCCTCCTTTAAAATAAAAAATAGTGTAGCACAGTACGCAAAATGAGGCAAAATTATAGAATTATAAATAGTTAATCTTGTAAACATAGAGATTTTATTATTTAACCTGTATAGCATACCAATTTTTTTACTAATTTTGTATTTTAAATTCTTAATATGCTCCTTAAAATTTAACTCCTTATCTAAATAAACCCCTAAATACTTAAATTTATCTACCTCATCTATTAGATCCTCATTAATTTTTATATTTAATTTGACATTATTATCTTTCATATTTTTTAAATTATTTTTACTTCCAAGTGTCATAAATATTGTTTTTTTAATATTTAAAAGTAAACCATTTTTGCAAAGCCACTTAAATATCTCTATTAGGTCTGAATTTAAATGTTCAATAAATTTAAGATCCGAAGAACTAATATAAATAACAATATCGTCTGCAATTAAAATTATTTTACAGAATTTAACAATTTTGACTATATCATTAATAAATAAAATAAACAGAAGAGGTCATAAAACACTCCCTTGAGGAACACCCAAATTCACCCGCCTTGCTTTGGAATAAGTACCATTAATTTTAACAACTTGTAGACGCTCAAACAAATATTCCTTAAACCACTTTAAAACTATGTCGCATATTCCGTAAGACTCTAACTTTTTTAGTAACTGTTCTGGTTCAATGGTTTCAAAAGCTCTTTGGCAATCAAGGAAAACAACACCAACTATTTTATTTTTTGAGATATCTCTTTTCCAGTCTGATAACACATTTTGCAAGGCAGTTTCATAAGAGTGACTAGCCCGAAAACCCGACTGTTGTTCGCATAAAATATTGTTTTCAGTAATAAACTTAATAATAATAAGAATTTTACCTGTTTTGCATTCCCATTTTGAAATTTTTCAAAATTTCGAAAAGCCTTGTATTCGTGCAAAAATTTTCAAAATTTTTTTTTGTGTATTTTTGCGTTTTATGACGTTTTATGTCGATATAAATCAATTTCGAGCAAAATAAAAAATTGTCGCTCGGTTGGTAGATCGGGTCGGTCGGTCGGTCGATCGGTCTGTCCGGGAAATCTTGTGGGCACGATAACTTAAGAACGCTTTAAGCTAAAGACTTGAAATTTGGCATACAGGTATATTCGTTCGGGATTGTTTTTGGTAAGGGGGCAAATAGGGAAAAATACATTTTTTTAGAAAAAATTGAAAATTGCTATATATGGGTTTTCAAGGTTGCTGAAATTAAATCTGATAAAAAAACTTATTTAATTATCCATAGGGGGTAAATATTTTTCAATATTATTAATATTTTCTTCAAAATTGGTATATAGGGGTTTTTGGGGTCGAAGATTATGAATCTGATAATACTTTCACCCCCTGAGGGGTGGGGGTAGTTTTCGTGAAAACTGGTGTATTGGGGTTTTTGAGGTTGCTGAAAGTGAATCTGATAATAAATTTTTTCTAAATCCTCCCCCTGAGGAGTGGGGGGTAGTTTTCGTGAAAATTGTTATATTGGGGTTTTTGAGGTTGTTGAAAGTGAATCTGATTATAAAAAAATTTATCCCTAAAGGGCAGAGGGTAGTTTTCGTGAAAATTTGTGTATTAAGGTTTTTATGGTTGCTGAAAGTGAATCTGATAATAAAAAATCCATTTTACGGGCGGAGGTGAAAAATGGGAAAGCTCTTTTACTGGGCAGTTTATTTTAGATACTATTGGGTACAGAAACCAGAATTTGTTTATAATAATGTTTGTTTGTCACCAACTTATAAACAAAAAAATCTCCAAAACTGTTTTACAATTAATAAAAAAATTAGTAAAACAGTTTTACAATTAAGCTTATTGTAACACGCAAACCAAAAGTACAAAAACGTAATTATGAAACGCAAATGGACAAAAGAAATTGTAAAACTAAAATTTTACAGTAAAATTACAGTTTTACTGTTTACTTTTGACTTTAAAATTGCAAATATCGCCCGATTTAATAAAAAAAACGAAAAATTAAAAAAAAAACTTTGAAAAAGGTTTTAAACCTCTTTGACCCACCCAATCCCAATTTTTACCAATCCCAATTCTAAAATCAAGTTTTAAAATTACAATAAACAGAAAAAATAGGATTCCTTGAACCAAGTACACATGTCTTCCGATATGCCCATTTCTTTAAACCAAAGCCAATGTCGTTAAATGAAGAGCACGGGGTTTTGAATAAAGATCCGCCCTCTGTATTCAAGAAAATGAGTTTTATTTAAAGAAATGCTAGCCTTGATACAATAGAATATGGCTTTGAACATATCGAAAGAACGTTTAAGTATTGCGTAACGCTCCTAGCGGGGTGGGGTCATTTTGGAGTGTTACGCCCATGTTAATGGCATAGGAAAATAGCGTTACAGGGGTGGGGTCCAAAATGATCAAAAATTATGTTACGTAATACTTGAATGTTTCCTTAGGTTGAAGAGGTGAAAAACATTTTTCAAAGTTATTTTTTCAACATTTTTCGTTTTTAGAAAAAAAATTTTTTTTTACGAAAAATAGTTTTTCTTTTTTCGATTTTTTTTTTTTTTTGATTATAGGTGAAAATATTTTTTTTATTTTTTATTTGCAGCAATATTTTTTTTAAAATAATGACATTGGCTTGGGTGCAACTAACAGATTAATCTATTGTTCAATAATGGACTATATAAAAAATATTTAAATTCGATAAAAACCTTCATAAAGGCAATAAATGATGGCTTTTATTATAAACGCAAAATAGGTAGCTATATTTTTAATTTTTAATAAATTTTAAAATATATCATATAATTTTATTTATTATTATGTTTGTGATTTATACGTTTGAGTTATAATATTTCTGTCGGACAATACTCATTTTAATTTAAATATAATTAATTAAATTTGCATATTTTATATCATATCCAGTTACAACATGATGTGTTTTCAAAAGAAAAACAACATTGTTATATTTATGATATCAAACATTAAAATATAGGTACAGTAGAATCTCATTAACCCGAACGATACCTATTTTTTTCTATCATATACTTTTGCAACAGTTTTTGACATTTACAATTGCACCCAATCTTATTTTAAGGTTATGTTTATAAGTAAAAGTCAAACATTTATTTATTTACAAAAAACATTTAAATTATTGATTGAATAACAAAAAATAAACAATTAAAGGGTCCATCGACTCAGGGTTTGTGCACAAATTACGTGACACATATTTTGGACATTTCCAGACCCTCCCTCTTGTAAGATAATTTATACCTATATACCTTGATTTTAGATAGTAAGATTTATGTGTTACAGTAAAATTAAAACTGTTAGTTATCCTAACTAACTTAGTTTCATAACCAAGCGTTTACTATCGATTGAAATAATGACTGTAAAGTTTTAAAAAGTTCATATTTTACGCATTCATAATGTAATGTTCAGTATCATTATTGCCCCTCTTGACGCTATGATATTTATTTCAATAATTAAATTGGTAAATCTAACGAGGAACATGTTTACATTTAAGAAATTATTAACACTTAAAATACAATGACAATTACTTTAAGTAATGCATGTATCATATGCATGACTAGGTTCACTCTATCTAGTGGCGGTTCTGTCTCAACATTAGATACGTCCAAGCACATTCACACATTCACAGAAAGGCGCGTCGTTCTATTTTCGACTCTTTTAAGCTCATAATCACATGCATTTTGCGTGTTCTTATAGGCCTATAAAAGGTTAGTACTTTTTTTTTCTTTTAGGTTTGCAAGACAGGAAAAAAAATATCACTTGGCATTTTCCGTGCAAATGTCAACCCCTCTTTTAAGTTTAGTTATACAACGAAATTGTGTCTTAATTAAAATTTTACTGTGTTAAAATTGTGACTTGGTTACTTGCAGTGAAAAAGAGAAGAGCTGACTATAAAAGATATCAAAATATCGTTTGTTCTATGAATTTTAAACTTAGCGAAAATTGTAATGCCAACCCAAAACAAAAATACCTAAATCGGTCATCAATTTAAATGTAACTTTTAGAGCAAAATAGAAAAAATTGTATAAAGCACTCGTTTCATAACACGCTTGCAGCGAGTTTTCTAAACTTTTACTCGTGCGCTAAAAACGGGTGTTATGAAACTAGTACTTTAATATGGTTTACATTTGCCTAATTGTAAAACAGTTTTGGTAACTTTTTTATTAATCGTAAAACAGTTTTGGAGATTTATTTTGTTCATAGTTAGTAACAAAAACAAATTTAAAGAATTAGAAATTTTTAAAATTACTGGTTTCTGTATTTAACAGTATATTACAGTATCTAACGATCTAAAAACAGCTAAAATTCTTATAATACAGGGTGTATTTGAAATAGGGTCGGAAATTTTAACAGATGGTTCTACATCATAAAATATGACAAAAAGTTCCTATAAACATATGTCTAAAAATGCGTCATAAGGGAGCTACGCCCCTTTGAAATTGGCTAAAAAATCGGTTTTTATTTAATAACTCAGGAACCCTTTGATATATATTAACGAGGGTTTGCACGTGAATTAATCCTAATAAGGCCCATCTTTGTATGTCATTTTCACGTACTTATTTAAACCAGGGGTGTGCTAAACGGGGGGCCTTATCAGTTTTTTGTCCCAAACTTTTTTCTGTGTAACTTTTTTGCAATTTTATTTTTGAAATATGATTCCTCAGGTCAAAATACATAAAAAAGGTAATCTTGTTGTAATACTGTAGGATTAACCGTTTTCGAGAAAAGTTAATTTGAAGGTGAAATTTCACGATTCGAGGACGAAGAATTAAATACTAAAATGTCGAAAACCAAAATTTTAATGATGCAGTGTTATTCTACATCAAAAACTAAGAAAAAAAGTTTCCATACATGTAGGTCGAAAAAACGCTTTTAAAGCTACCATAGCCCTTTAAAAATGGTGCATATTTAGTAGACCATAGCTCCATTAGGATTCATTTTTGGAAGTACCTGTATATGAGGTTTTTTTCTTAGTTTTTAATGTACATGCGCCCTGCATCATTAAAATTTTGGTTTTCAACATTTTAGTATTTAATTTTTCGTCCTCGAACCGTGGAATTTCACCTTCAAATGAATTTTTCTCGGAAACGGTTAATCCTACAGTATTACAACAAGAGTACCTTTTTTATGTATTTTGACCTGAGGAATCATATTTCAAAAATAAAATTGCAAAAAAGTTACACAGAAAAAAGTTTGGGACAAAAAACTGATAAGGCCCCCCTGTTTCGCACACCCCTGGTTTAAATAAGTACGTGACAATAACATACTAAGATGGGCCTTGGTAGGATTAGTTGACGTGCAAAACCTCGTTGATATATCTCAAAGGGTTCCTGAGTTATTAAATAAAAACCGATTTTTTTAGCCACTTTCAAAGGGGCGTAGCTCCCTTATGACGCATTTTTAGACATATGTTTATAGGAACTTTTTGTCATATTTTATTTGATCTGTTAAAATTTCCGACCCTATTTCAAATACACCGTGTATATTAATAGATATATATGTTTTGTGTGTAATTTTGGGCTTAGTTTGATTTTGTGTCAGTTTATTTCAAGTTACTCACAGGTAAAAAGTCCTAAACACTAGAAGTGAAGGTGCTCGGCTGGCAGGATGAAAGCATTTGAGACACCTTTATACACTGGAGTAAATTTTAACTCTTTCTCGTCTATTTTTATTCAAAAGAACTATAAAAAATACACTTAAAACTTGAAAAGTTATTAAATGAATTTGCAATTAAAAAACAGCAAATGAAAAATTTTAAATTTAAGTGTCATACAAATACATTAAATTTCCCAAATCAGTTATATTGAAACTATTCAAAACTATATTACTTTTTAAGCAAAATAAAACCCACAAATAGATAATATAAGACATTTGGCGCACTCGTCCATTCGAAAACTCCCCGCTCCGCGGCTCGTTTTCCAAACATGGACGCGTGCGCCAAAATAGTGTCTTATGTAACTGTAACTAATTGTCCTTTAATATACTATTTATTTTTATACACTGCGTCAATGATTTCGTTTTATTTCTACACTCTGTATGAGATCCAACCAATTGGAATCAAGCGTTTTCAAACTAATTCAATAAAACGTACCGCATTTAAAATTCGACTGTCAACTGTCGATGATTTTAAAATTAAGCTTGCTTTTTGCAAATTGTTCGTTTAAAATATTTTATTCTTACATTTTAGGAAATTTCAATGCTTATCGGCAACACCGCACACGTGCGGCTTGGCAACAGCGGAAAAAAGCGCCTTACTTTTTAAATTAGACAGTTTTAGTTGTCAGTGTCAGTACTTAGTGTAGAACTAATTTGTATTACGCACAAAAAATAACTCTTGAATGCTACGGCTAATCACGAGACCGCATAATGCAAGGCTCCTACAGATCAGGGAAAACCTGAAAAACCTGGAATTTAGCTACTTTTCCCCTAAAACTGGGGGAAAATATTAAAAAATGTACAAAATCAGTGAAGTGCCCTGAATTCGCTTTTAGGTTTCATTATATTTTTAATATCAATTTTGTAATATGCAAACATAGTGTTTTTCTAAGTGGTTCAACTGCCCATATCCCCCACACATTCAAAACCGGCGACAGATAGAGTGGCTCCAATACATGACTTCTTAAGCGTTCTCAGTTTAAGTGGCTGAAATTTATGGTATTAATCAATGAAATGTAAGTTGGCTAAAGTCTTGACTAACAAAACAAAATAAAGGAAAAACTTATGTTTAAACGCTGCGAGGAAAACTTAAATAGTTTATGAGGAGTAAAACATTATTTTTCCTAAAATTTAGTTTCATATAAATTTCATGCGAGAGGTCCAAGTTTCTTTATTTTTAGGAAAAAAATATATAATTATTTTTCTTTTCAATAAACTCCTTAATACTATTAATTTAATAGTGAATAAATAATAGTTTTACAATTACATTAATTTAATCTACAGGGTAGCCCAAAAAGAGTGTGACTGGCTAAAATCGATTTTTTTCGAAATCTGTAGGTAGGGGGCGTGTAAAATTTAGGGGGCGTGGTCAACATTCTAGGTAGCACCTACATACCGATTTGGCCTATATAAAAAAATTAATTAAAAAAATAATTTTTATTTTTGAGTCATTTTTCGAGTATTTGGGAACATTGGGGTTTCAAATTTCGAGGTGGCAATTTTTTTTTCTTCCTGCGCCAACACCATCCTAGGCCTCCCTTGAAAGTAACCCAAACCGAACCGGTAGCCAGTCCGGACTGGCGCCACCCCCCAGAGTTAAACTTGGAGGGCTCCGGACCACGGTTATAGCCATTAAGGGGCGGAAGAGGAAGTTGGTTGGGTAGGTAGAAGGCTTTCGGACCTTAGGTCATGACCGGGACCTATGGTTTGGCGACGGCATAGAGCTCGGACAAGTATAGCGCCTGTTAATTGCTGCCATTTTTTCATTCATTTCATTCTTCCTCTTTTATGTTTCTTGGTGCTAATCTTGAACTTCTCCCTCTCAGCACTAATTCAGATTCCATCCCGTCAATCAAAACCAGGACAGCAACCAAAAAGTGCAAAACTAAGCGAATCTACAGAAACTGTGAAACATCCGAAAAAGAAACTTCGATTTGAGAAGCTATGCCGCCGTGTGGGTTAGGAACTTCCGGTTCAGTTTCTCGGTGCTCCCACTATCTGAGAATAGTTGGTGAAGATTTCATTAAGAAACGAGTTGTAAGAGAAAAGTTATGGGTGAAACACTCAGTCACATTCTTTTTGGGCCACCATGTAGATAATAGAATTAAAAAACGAGACGCGTATCGTGGAATTTTGTAAAGAACGAGTGCGATTAACGACTTATTAAACTATTCATTATTTTTCTACGACCATACTGATAAAACAGTTTATCCAATACATACAGATAATAAGACAATTACCAGCTTTATTTTAAATAGATAAACTCAATAATAACCCCCGCGTGGCTTTTACTTTATTGAGTGGGTAATTACTTATTTTACCCACTCAACTGTCACTTGTCAAATTATTTTCTTGTAAATGTCATTAAAATTTTTAATAAAAATATGAATTCCTAAGCTATTTATTGGATAAAACCTTGTATGGCACTCATGGGTAAACCGATATTGCCCTCTCGAAAATTAACCTACTTGGCTGACGCCTCGCAGGTTAATTTTCTCATGGGCAATATCTTACTGTACCCACTAGTACCATAAATAACTATTATTTGTGTCAACAAAATATTTCGTTGGATATGGCCAATTGAATTATGTGGTTGTGAAAAATAAAAATAAAACCATTTCGTTCCCATAAATCATTTTGAAATTAAAATATTTGTTTACATGAACTAAATATTTATTTGACTAAAATAAAATTTGTTACTCACAACCAAATAATTTAATTGGCCATATCCAAATAAATTATATTTATCAGTGCACAAGTAAAATACAAAAAAGCAAAAAGAAAAATTAAATTTATTCTGTCATTTTGACTATTTGAGCAAATTATACAGTCATTATTTAACAGCAGTTGCACAGAAACAGTTTTTTTTATTAAATGATCATTCCGCGGCACGTTTTTTGATAAACGCATTTTTTAGAAAGTGATTGAATCAAGCCGGACTAAGTCCAAAGGTTAGAATTAAAAAGTCCTAACACTTTTTATTTATTTTTCGGAAAATATTTAATATTTTTATATCAATGATAACTTCCATTAAGCTAAATAAAATACCACAGGTTTCAAGTATATAAATCTCGTAGAAAAAGAAGTTTTTTGCGGTTTTCCAAAAGTTGGCTAAGTTGGACTTATCAAGTTTTGATCCTACAAGCCTGATTATGAATATTATGAATTAGCATTTTTTTTTTAATATGTGCGTAGAAGTATATTTTCTTTTCAACGTTATTAAAAACTTTCTTGAACAATGCTTAAACTGTACGAGAAAAGTTTGTAACTAAATTCAAATATTTTCACCTAATTTAAATATATACTAAACATATAAATCACAAAACTTTATGGACATGTCGGATTGAACTATTCCTTGTTTTATAAACACAAACATTATTTTACAAAGTTACTATGTCAGAGTATATTATAAACATATCTATTACTAAGAGGCCATCCTAAATGACCTAAGGGTTTCTCCACGGAAACTGACCCCCTTGCAAAGAAGCACTAGGTATAAAAAGTAGTAATATTTTAAGTAAGAACATAATTTTCCTGAATACAGTTTTTTTAAATTATTTTATTTTATTTTTACATAGATTTTAATGTAAAAAGCAAGAAAGTGACGAATTTTAAGAGAAGTAGAAATAAATGCAAGAATTTAAAGAACTGCGGCTCTTTTATTAATTCAGGTTAGATCACATGCAAAACCTTGTTTCATATCTCAAGGAGCTCCTGATTTATTACATAAAAATCGAATCTTTGGAGCATCTTTTGAAGATCCCTTACAACTAGGGATTTTCGGTATTATCGAAGTACGGTAATTACCGGTAAATTACCGGTAAAAAAATAATGATAAAAAAAAATATTTTTATTATTGTTTAGTAAAAACGAATCTAGTAAAAAAAACGAAATTTTTATTCGTTCTTGGCGTCCCAAGAACGTTTGAAAAAGACAAAAAAAGAAGAAACAAAATTCTGGTCATTGAAAAAGGAAATTTTTCAATAAAATCCTTATAAATCCTTAAATCTGGTCATTGGTTGAAGTTTTTTCTCTAGTGGGACATTCTGTATCCACGTGTGACATTAATTTGATAAAATAATTTTACATATTTTACAAATAATTTATTTAAACAACTTTGTATATGGTAATAATTTTATCAAAATTATGGTCATTTACAAAGTTGTTCAAATAAATTAGTTATAAAATTTGTTGCAATTAAATCACAAATTAATCATAGCTTATATTTCGAGAGTTGCAAATTTTGTCGGTTAAACTGAGGTTAATTTTTGCAAACAAATTTTTGTCTAAAAAAAGTTTAAGTCCTAACAATACAACAGACGAGTGCTTTTATCTTGAATTATTAAGTCGAAAACATTTGTTTTTAGCAAAAATTTTCAAAATATATTTTAGAATGGTTTAGATGCAAAAATTTACCAAACGAGGGGTTTATGCTAGGATTAGTTCCTTACTAAACGCAACTGAAAAATTTAATTAAACGTAGCTTCGGTTTAATCTGTTAAATTTTAGCAAAAGCTAGCTTCGGTTTAATTGGGCCAGATAGCTATGAATTTTACCTGGTAAACTACGGGTATATTTGTTTATGGTACGCTGTTATTTTTGTAAGGGGGAATTTAAGGGTAAGATTGAAAGGAAAGCGCGCAACTAACCTTTTGTGTGCTCCATCGATGTTCTATAGGGCCCTATTGTTGGTTTGTTGCTGGCTATTGATTGCAAACACTTGGAAGGTTTGGAAGGATTGGTAGTTATTACACTATTTCATGTTAATTGAACTAATTATTCATTGTAATTATGTATAATAAATTATCTATCGCGTAACAGCAACAATGTTGCTGTTGCTGCAACATGTGTTTCACCCCGTGGACTTGTCGTAAGTGCCGCTATCACGGTTTGGACTTTTTAGAGTGTAATATTAAGATTAAATTAAAAAATTTATATAATTTAAACTGATTTTTTTACTGTTTTTTAGAAAATTTAACTGAATTTTTAAATTTACCCTTTTTTAGAATCCTAATTTAAGTTTTAAAATAACAATATTATTTTAAAATTACAGTTTTGTATTATTAATTTATTTATTTATTTGTCGCCTCGGTCTAGAAACGATTTTTAGTTCAATTTTCACACAACCCAAGTTTTTTTTCATTTAATTATTTAGAGCTTTGGTATCTTTCTAAGACCAAATTTAAAAAAAATCTATCGATGCGTTTTTGTGAAAAACGATTTTCATTTGTTTTAACAAAACAAATATGATATATTTAAAAACTATTTTAGATATTCAGATTTTACGTTCAAAACTGAGAAAAAAGTTGTTATAGACGTCTGAGCTAAATTGCTTTTTAAGGGAGCTAGCGTACTCTTAAAGGGCGTTTTTAGTATCTTTATCACTTCATATCTCAGTAACGGTTTAACTTATTAACATGAATATTTTACTGAACTATAGAACCAATAAATGTAAGCATTTAACGTTTTATTAAAATTAAGTTTTTGAGCAGGGGCGTAGATAATGGGTGCCTCATAATTTATATGTAAAACTAAGTCCTCCCCTGGTTAAACTTTTAATTTTTTTTAAGTCATAAAATGATAATGTTTATTGGTTGCATACTACAGTAAAAACTTCAAGTCAATAAGTTAAACCGTTCCTGAGTAATGAAGTGAATAATATTCTAAAAATGTCCCTTAAACGTCTTCTAGCTCCCCTAAGAAGCCATTTAACACAAACGTTCATAGAAACTTTTCGTCTCACTTTTTGACGTAAAATCTGAATATCTAAAAAAAATTAAATATGTCATATTTTTTTATTAAAACAAACGAAAATCATTTTTCTCAAAAACGCATCGATAGATTTTTTTTAATTTGGTCTTAAAAAGATCCCAAAGCTCTAAATAATTAAAATATGAAAAAAAAAACTTGGGTTATATGAAAGATAAGCTAAAAATCGTTTCCAGACCGGGGTGTTGTAATATAGTACTATATTATATAGTATTTATAGTATATATATTTATTATACATAAATTACATATAACGTCCTACCAAAAAAAAATTGGTCTGTAAAAAACAAGGAATACTTAACATTAAAAAATTAACAACAATAATAAAACAATATGTATAAAAGAATCGAATAATGGATTCGAAAAAAGAACACCTTCAAAGATTAAATTCTTTCAGAGAGAAAAAAAAAAAAAAAAAAAACAAAGATAATAAATCACCTACATACAGAAACCTCAAGTATAATAGTGATGAAACACTTATACACTATAATCTCTAGTATATAGGTGATTTCTAAGAATTTGTATTGAATATTTTAGAGCATCCAGTGCAATATTTTTAACAATTTTATTTGGAATTTTGAATTTTTTGCAAAAAGATATAAAAAAATTTGTAATTGTACCCCGTGCTCCAATAAATAAACCTATAATTTCAATATCCCTAACTTTATATTTTTCTTTAAAATAATTAATCGTGCCATTGTAGATATTTTGTTTTTCGAGGTTTACCGCTTCAGGCTGTTGTTTATCTTTCTCAAATCTAATGGTTGGATCCAGTATGTAAGCTTTATCAGTCTTTCTATTAATTGCAATATGATATGGTATGAATAAATTTATTTTATAGTTAACGATACAATATTCATATCTACAATTTTAATATTGTATTTAAAATAACATTATAAGTAATGTTTTAGAAAAATCGTAAAATTTGTATTCTGTACCTAAAAGTTGACACAACAACGTTTTGTATTATTATTTTTAGATTTTTACATTTATAGTATTTTTGAGTATGTACTTTTTAAGATATTAAAATTTAAATAAATACATATTAATTTAACTTTATTATTATTATTATTATTATAAAGATTATAAAGGCAAAGGGCATGCCCTATCAAGCCTAATTGTAGTACAATAAATTGAGTAAAAAAAAAAAGAAAAAAAATGAATATAACAAATGTGAAAGGGAGATAAAAACTACATAAAAAAGGTCACGTCAAGTTAAAAATCCAAAATAAAAAGAAAATAGAATAGATATTGTGGTTTAACTTATAACGTTCCAAAATGAATCCAGCCTGTTCTTAAACGTATTTATCGACGGAGCAGATACCACGTGCTCAGGTAGCGAGTTCCAATCATCTCTAGTGCGACAGGACCAAAAATACTGCCGCGATGTAGTACGAAAGTAATTATGAGATATTCTCAACGAATGCCCTCTAGGGCGAGGGTCGTCTCTCAGTGTAAACATATGGGACATATCCGTTCCAAACAAATTATGGAGCGCTCTGTATACTAATATAAGATTACCACGTTTTCTTCTCATTTCAAGTGAAATAAGATTGGTAGCACGTAATCTGTTTACGTAGTCCATTTGTCGTAAAACAGGACAAAGTTTAAGTGTACGCCTTTGTATCTTTTCCACAGCCAGAATATCCTTTATGTAAATGGGATTCCATACTGGGGCTGCGAATTCCAGTATTGGCCTGATGTACGTTGTAAAAAGCTTGGTTATGCATATGGGAGATGGGTTGCTAAAAGTTCTTCGTATCAGGTGTAAAACATAGTTTGCCTTCCTCACAATGGATATTATATGTAATTCCCATTTCAAATCCTGAGATATTATAACGCCCAGATCTGACTGCGAAGTAACTACTTTAATTTGTTTATTGTTAATAAAGTAAGGCAAGCGGGGATTCTTCTTTCCCAGATGGAGTACCGTGCACTTATCTTCGTTTAACGGTAACAACCAATCTTTACACCAATTTTCTATAGTTGCTAGGTCTTCGCGCAATATGTTGTAGTCCGTAATTGGATTACCAAAAATTTTTTTGTCGTCTGCGAACGATGCATGCTTAGACTTAATACGTCTAGCCAAGTCCGCTATAAAAATTAAAAACAAGATGGGTCCTAAAACCGACCCTTGTGGTACTCCACTGATAGCTGCTAAAAAGTCCGAAAACGATTCACCAACTCTTACGCAAAACAGCCTTAATGTTAGGTAACACTCCAACCACTTCAATAGTTTGCCCCTAATTCCAAAATATTCTAGTATAGCCAGAAGCCTTTTGAAGGGGACATTATCAAAAGCTCGGCGAAAGTCCAAATAAATTACATCAACACTATTACCTTTATCCAGTTCACGAGTCCACGAATTTAAACAATTTAATAAGTTTGTTATCACTGACCTGCCAGGAACAAAACCATGTTGTTCATTAGGTATAATAGAGTTTTCAAGTAAAAAGTTAATTAACTCATCAGCAATTATAGATTCCATAACCTTTAGTGGTACAGATAACAGATTAACAGGTCTATAATTACTGGGATTTAGTTTGTCGCCCTTCTTGAATATAGGCGATACGATAGAAGTTCTCCAATCAGCGGGTACAGATGACGTAATAAAAGACATGGTAAAGAGCTTTTGTAATGGTTCCGCTAGAGTTTCTGCGCAGTCCTTTAGAATTTTTGTTGTTATTTTATCTACACCTGGAGCAGAGTTTTGTTTTAGTTGTCTGAGCTTAATTTGAATTTTCTCAGTAGTAAACTCTATATCTGATAATGAATTTGGATTTCTGTCGGCAGTAATTGGTGGGATAACGCCGTGAGGTTCTTCAGAGTAAACAGATTTGAATACCTGACCAAATAAGTCGGCTGTTTGTTTATTATTTTCGCATATTTCCCCATTTTCACATCTTAGTAACGGTATACCAACATTTCCAACAGTATTTAAACGCACGTACTTGTAAAATTTCTTCGGATCTTCGTGCATAACGATATTTGTTTCGTACTCCGATTTCTTTTGTGCAATAATTTGAGACAAATTATTTGAAAACCTTCTGAATCTTTCAAAATCGTCTTGGTTTCTTGTTCTTTTAAACCTCTTCCAAAGAAACGCTTTTCTTTCAACTTCTTCCAATAAACTATGGGAAATCCAGGGCTTACTTGGACATGCTTTTATTGTGATTTGTCTAGAGTTGGCATTAAGGCAAGTTCTAATATTTGTCAGAAATTTATCCCAAGAAGAGTCCATATTCTCAAAAGTATTAAAGTCCATGGATCGTAGATCCTCATGGAATTTGCTGTAGTCAATAATGCTTTTTATTTTTGAAAATTGTTTTGGATATTGTGTTACATTGAATTGACATTTTGACATTATTACAACGTGATCGGATATTCCTATAGGTGACACATACTCTGCAATAGAGATCAAATTTGAATTGGTAGTGAGTACTAAATCCAACAAAGACGGATTATTTCCCGTTCTAAATCTAGTAGGTTCGTCCACCAGCTGCTGCAGATTATTTTCGGAAAGCATTCGAAGGAAAAAATGTATTTTATTTTCTTCTTCAGGTATAAGAGGATTGGGCCATGTAATATCGGGAAAATTAAAATCGCCCATTAAAATAATGTTATCCGATGTCCTTGATAAATTTTCGACAAAGTCATAAAAGGATTTGTCAGCGGTAAGACTACAATCGCCTGCTCTGTATATAGAACCCAAAGTAAATTTTATGTCCTTATATTGTAGTGAAATTAAAGTTGCCTCAATTTCAGAACTATCAAAATGTATTTGTTGAGTTTGAAATCCTTGAAATGCATTTTTATTTAAATATATACACAAGAACCACCTCCTTTTGATTTTACTTGGCTCTTTCTATCCCTTCTAAAAAGTAGGTATCCAGGCAAGTTAACAACCTGGTCTGGTGTATCATCTTTTAACCATGTTTCAGTAAGTAAAATACATGATGGGTTGTGGTTTTGTATAAATAAAATAAAATCATTCATCTTAGCCGTGAGAGTTGCAATGTTCGTATACATAAAGTTCAAATCCACTAAAAAGGTACCTACTTTTTTTCAGGTATAGTTTTAGATATTATAGTTGGTATTCCCTTAACATACTTAATTGTAAGATCCTTTTCTCCACTTGTAATGCGGTCCTGAAGTTCTTGACCCAAGTTTTCCAGATTTTTTAATTGATTTGGGGTCTTATCATCTACAATTCTGATTTTATTGAAATTAGTGCCTATTAATTTTTTTTGATTACGTAGGATTAATTTTGCATCTTCTTGTGCACTTAGAGAAACTTTTAATGGTGCAGGTCTAATATCATCGGGCTTCTTGCGCAAGCGTATAGAGGAAATAGCTGACTTAGTAGCATCCCCCGTAATTACTCGAAAAATATTGTTTGCAACATCTATATCATTTCCCGTCGTAGGTTCTGATACTCCATAAATTATAACATTTCTTGAACGGTTAATCCTTTCGACAACTTCATTGGTAATTAATTCAAAATTAGTTTCTGATGCGTCATTCGATTTCGCTTCAATTTTTTTCTCCAGTGCTTCAATCTTGGATTCCATATCTAATTTAAGGCTATTAATAAGCCCTCTAAGAGAAATAAATTGATCAAAATTATTTGAGCATTTATTGCAGAAATATTTAATGCCTTTGATTGTCCTACGCGTAAGTTTAATTTCGTCTTCTGAAAGATCCATGCAATGAATGTGAATGCTTCGCTCGCAACCGTCGCATTTCTTCAGGCCTCCCCGGACCTCTTTACCCGTCACCGGCTGTGAACAATTTCCGCACTGATTCATCTTAAAACACCAAAATAAAATGCTATCTGGTAACAGTGCGTTCGAGAATCAGTAGTTCCTTGTCTTAAACGCTGTCAAGTGTCCTCCGTGGACGAGCGGTCTAAGGCGCCAGCCTGCTGGACTTACAGGTCCCTGGAAGCACGGGTTCTAATCCTGAGCAATCCCAATATAACTTTTTTTTATTTATTTTCTATAAAAATTTTATGACTTGCAAGTAAGTTTATAGGTTAGAATACGGTAAAATGTTTAAAATGAATGTTTTGCCAAAATTAGGAAAAGTACGACTTTGTCCACAATTACACTAAAACTTCAGCATAGATCACACACTTTACTGCACAATTCATAAGTTCTTTCTACCAAATTTAACAGTATATGTTTTAATTAAATTGCATATTTTTGTCTTTAGGAAAAATGGAATGAATTTTTTAATTTAATAATATTTTCTCTTATAATATTACATTACATATTACGGTGAAGTTTCGCTCAATTTTAAATTGTCTCTTTGTTTTAAACATAATAAATGAATGCTTCCTTGTTAAAAGGGCATGTCCGACATTTTTGTATATTATATGGAAAAAAAATCGGGTTAAAAAGTAGTTTAATAGATCTGTCTGTTTGAGTCTGTGGACTTTTTGATTTTTTTTGCTCTATTAAAAAAGGCACTATTTCACTTTTTCACTTTATTATAGTTTATATTTGTTAGTAATTAATAAATAATTTACAATAAATCACAATTTTTATATTTTTTTACAAATTTGTTTTTTTTTTTCGTTCCATGCAAAAAGGGCATCGTTGCACGATTTTTTTTTATCTATATCACAAAGGGCCTTTCCCTAATTAAGCGAAACTCGAACACATAACTTACCCTTGGGTTTACGAATAAACGATATTACATTGATTGATTTTCGTACGCGTTTTATTTTTTTTTGTAGTTAAAAAAATAAATAAGTAAGAAAGAGAAAAACTTGAAGTCTAAAGTTTAGCTTTTATTTGTCCTCTGGATCTCTTAACAGACTAAAATCCTTTTTTCGAAAGTTTTCATAACGCCCGTTTAAAAGTAAACAAAACGTATGAAACAAAGATCAAGGCTGACGTGTGTTTTTTTTTCAATAAAATACAGAGCGTCGCACGGACCATCTCCCCACGTCAGCCCTGATCTGATCGTTCTATTTTCGTTCTCTCTATTTTGTATAATCGTAAATGCACAGTATATAGAATAGAAAGAATAGAAAAAAGGGCATCATTGCACGATTTAATAATAATTTAATAATTTGGCTTCGGCCAAATAACACCACTCGAGTTGGAAATTTCACTTTTTTATTAGGGGCTGTCCATATATTACGTAACGCAATTTTTCAAAAAATTGACCCCCTCCCCCCCTGTGTAACAAACTGTCACATTTAACAACATCCCCTCCCCTCCCCCCTGTGAAACGCGTAACAATATAAAAATTTGTATTTTGTTTTCTAACATATCTTGATACAGAATTCCGCATAATACAAGACGGTAAAAAGACAGTGTAAAAATGATACATATTATAATAATACATATAGCACTTAATGTACTTAAACGAAAAAATCACTCAAACTTTAAAAAAATATTCATAATCAATATCACTCAGGGAAAAAATACTAGGTACCTCTTTTTACACCGAGTGTCACATATAACACGTATATTGTTTATGCACAGGTACACAAAATAGTACACACATTGGTGTTCTGTGAGTACACATTCCGCGCGAAAATGTATCATCGCCGATGATTCATCGGCAAGATCACGCAAGAACAGGGCGTAAGATTTTTTTTTAATATCAATGTCAAAAGTTTTTTTACTGATTACAATATTATTTAAATATGCATAGTTTCGTCAATTTTTGTGTGAAAAGGAGATTTATGGGCTTTTTAATTTATGTTGAAATAAAAATACATTTGCCAAGCTTAGGAAATAAACATTAAATTTATTAAATTCCGTTACGTAACATTTACCTAGACCCTCCCTCCCCCCTGTCACAAACTGTTACAATTTCTCTGACCCCCTCCCCCCCCCCTTAGGCGCGTTACGTAATATATGGACAGCCCCTTAGGATAGGAATGAGACATTTAGGATCAAAAGGTTATTAAGTCCAACTTATCTAACTTTTGGAAAACACCAAAAAATTGTAATTATTTTTGTACTAAAAATTTAAAGCATTTGGTTGGCATTTTATTCAGCTCAGTATGAGTTATTACTGGTACAAAAGTTGCCAAAAAATATTAAATATTTTTCGTAAAATTTAAAAAAATAGTTGGGACTTTTTCATCTTAACCTTTGGACTTAGTCCTTAGAAAGTAATAATTACAATGCTTGGTGGGCGACCGATCGCAATCCTGTCACCTAGGTATTCTTTAACTTTATTCGTGATCTAGCCAATCTAATAAAGTTAAAATTAGTTTTTTAGAGGAAATGAGTTTTCACCATCATATATTTTACTTAAGATTGTCACGTTAACTTTTAATTGAATTTAACACATTTCTTAGTAAATATAAAGGAGGAAAAAATGCCGCCATCGTCATTACTTAGATGCTTTCAGCTAAACTGGCGTGTCGTTAACTTTAAATTAATGGAAAAGCTTTACTATGTAATATTTAATTATATACACAGATGTGTCCCTATATTTTCTATATACTTTTAATGAGCCGTCAACACAAAGCTTAAATTTACTTAGTCAACCCATTAAGGTAACTTTTCACTATATTTAATATTATTTCAAGGTTAATTTATGCAATAAATTAACGAAGCTCATCGCTGATTCAGGCATAATTATTACTAACTTAAGCCATTCTGTCCTTTTTATTGACCCCTCCCCCCTCCTGAGTCACAAACTGTCACATTTACTAAATTAGAAAACTAAAAAAAAAAAAATATTTTATTTCCGCGAACAAATCACGGAAAAGTCATGTGCAGGGCCGTAGCGAAGAAGATATAGTGCAGGGCCGTAGCGAAGAAGATATAGTAAAGGGGGAGAAGGTAAAAAAACAAATTTTTTAGTCTAAAATAACTTTTATCCCCTCGACAAATAAGTTGATGACTAAAAATTTACAACTTTTCAAATTTCAAGATCCACTACTGCTAAAAGTGTTTATGCCGTTACGTAATATATGGACAGCCCCTTTCGTATAACTAAAAAGTAGAAAACAAGATATTTACAAAAACGAAATTTTTAAAGGAAGGGATTTGGAAAAGTTGTCAATAATCAAAATACCAAAAATTCTAAAACCCTTCCTTTAAAAATCTCGTTTTTGTAAATTGGTATAAATATCTTGTTTTATACTTTTTAGTTATAAGTAATATATTATTAATAAGTATATTTTACTTAATAGATGGGTTTTAACTTTAACGGGTCTTTCTACTTTAGAAATTATAAAAATAATCTTTTTAATCATTTTTTTTATATAGAAAGAAAAAAGGTATAATTTTGAAATTTTGTAGGAATACAAATAAAATATCTTTAGATTTTTAAAGTGCCATTTCCTGGCCATATTTTTTTTTTGAAAAAAAAAACATCAAAAAACGGTGGTCGCCATGATTCCAGTCGTTTGGATCTACTAAAAAAACAACAAAACGGGATATTATTCAGTATTGAAGTCGCTATAGCTCTATCTAGAAGAATTTTTTTTGGCCGAAAAATAACAGAATGGCTGACGTTTTTGTCTGAAAATGTTTGAAATTTTTTGAAAAAACGTCCGTCATTTTGTTATTTTTTGACCAAAAAATTTTCTTTTAGATGTGCCTATAGCGACTTTAATACTGAATAATATCCCATTTTGGAATCATGGTGACCACCGTTTTTTTCTTATATTAAAAAAAAAATTAGGGCCAGAAAATGGCACTGTAAAAATCTAAAGAATTTTATTTTATAAAAAAAGATTATTTTTATAATTTCTAAGGTAGAAAGACCCCTTAAAAACTTGTTTTTTATTTATTTTATTAATATCGGGAAAATGCTTCGAATATAAACATTTAAATTATTAAATGCTATTAAAACTTTTCTTTTTAATGCATTAAACATTAATAAGCCGTGAAGATATGTAATGCTTCGTTTAGTATAGTTCAATGCCGTAGCTTATTGGCCGTAAACTTTAAAAACAGTCTGAGAGCTGGTGACCATTTTTATTTAATTGCTTTCCCATTTTTAAAATTTTATAAATTTCGGAAAGCCTTGTATTCGTGCAAAAATTTTCAAAATTTTACGTATTTTTGCGTTTTGTGACGTTTTATGTCGATATAAATCAAGTCGGTCGAATGGGGAAAAATACATGTTTTTACAAAAATTTGAAAATTGCTATATAGGCACCCCGCAGGGGGTAAATATTTAAAATATTTTCGTCAAAATTGGTCGACGAATATGATTCTGATAATATTTTTTTTCTAATTTCACCCCCGAGGGGGTGGGTAGTTTTCGTGAAAACTGGTATATTGGGTTTTTTGAGGTCGCTGAAAGTAAATCTGATAATAAAAAAAGTTCTAAATCCACCCTCTAAGGGGTGGGGGGTAGTTTTCGTGAAAATTGGTATATTTTTAAGGTTGCTAAAAGTGAATCTGATAATAAAAAGTATATTTTACGCGCGGAGGTGAAAAATGGAAAACCTCTTTTACTGGGCAGTGTATTTTTAGATTATCTACCGGTCTTGAACTACATTTAAATTAAGTTCCAAATCGTCATGACGCGTCAGGTCCTGGATCCGGCCCTTTGGGGTTCTAGAAGCTTCATAGGCTGGGGAAATGGGGTACCCTGAAAACTTGCCAAGTCATATACACTACATTTATTACATTCAGATTAAGCTACATTCATAGTTTTCCACAATAATTTTTTTCCAAGGAGTAAAAACAGTTTTTAAAAAGTGCCTTTGGCTTATCACGGTTCACCTGGGCGATTTTAAATAAAAAAATTGTGAACCCCTACATTTTTTGGACTAAAACATACCCAATAACATAAGAAATCAATTCCCATTTGAAAGAAAACCGTAAATGATACACTTTTTTAGACAGATAAAAAAACGTTTATTGAGTAATAGGGTGTTTCAAAAAATTCAGATTTTCGAAATCGAAAACGCTCTCTGGCTCAAAAGTTGCTCCTTAGTAAAAAACAGTGGCTACTCAAAAATAAGCCAAATCGATTAATGTTTAGATGTAGCTCAAAGCACTCAAAATAAAAAAAAAATCGGTACCTTTTTTTCGGATAATAACTGATTGTATTTAAAATTGATGAAATTTTAGAGGGTGTCTTTAGTAATATTTGAAACAATATAAGGTAATTGTAAGAAACTAAAAAAAATATATTCCCCATCCCCTTAAGTTAAAACATAAAAAAAACGCCAATTATTTGAAGATATTCTTCCTAAAATATGAAGATGTTTGATTCCTTATTACGCTTATTAAATACATCACAGCGCGTAATACGCTATAAGAGTAAGAGTATGATGGCAGTTTTGAATTTTCCAAAATCGCCAAAAAACTTCCTAGACAAAAAAAATCTTGGACAAAAATACATTTTATTAAAAAATAAATAACTAAAAATATCCGTCTATCCGTCCGTTCGTCTGAGGTCACGCTTTTGTTAACACGATAAATCGAGAATAAATTATCCGATCGACTCAAAATTTTCAGGTAAAATTAAATTCTATGAGCGGAAGATCCCTATTGTTTTTGAAAATAATCCTGCAGGAATTCCCAATTTGAATTCCATCCCCGGGTAGGTACTGCTTTTTTTAACTTTTTTTCTATTTTTATAATTTGTTGAAAAGTTATAAAGAACTTTCACTTTCGGGTTTAGACCGTGTTAATGGATTTTCAAATGTTGAAAAGTTGTTTGTTCTAGAATAAGTTTTTGGTATTTTCGGAAATTTTTAAAACCATCTTCTAGCTGTTGAGTTGTGAAGAGTGCTCTAATACTAGAATTTAATTGGACATGCTTTTACATTCAATAAAGGTTAAAATAAATTATTAAATAGTTTAATTTAATTCAATTTGTTCATTCATTTTTAATATAAAAACCTTTTATTCTATACATTTTTAAGCATGTTTACATTAGTATAAAGCGAGTTAGGTCAAAATTATAAATTGACAATTTTATTAATTTCTTTAATACCTACCTATGTCTTATATTTATTAAATTAAAATCGTATATCATTATATGAGTCGCAGCGTGGTCTTTGTAAGGGACGGGTGTGATCGCTTTGGCGGATTTACTCCAGCATCAGCATTGCAAAGTCCAAACCAATATTTTTTCGATTTTTTGCTATATTTACGTTATTCACTTTTGACAGACCGCCATTTTCTTTTGTCAGATCTGGTCACCAGATGCTGGTGACTTTTGATAGATCTGGATACTTTACAAATATTTATATCTATAAAGAAATTGCACTGCTCTACTACAGAATGTTCACAATCAATGAGAAAATCTCTACCAAAATGTCATATAGCTGCTATTTCACGCTTTTTTGCGATCACCAGTGAGCATATATTGGTATGGTGGCTTTCGCAGAGTGTTGAAAATTAAAATACTTATTAAAAATAAGCAGTATTGAGAGTGTACAAATTGGTGGCGCCATCTAATGTTGCACAAAAAGTACTACATTAGGTGTTGGCAGACCTGTAATCTGATAAGAATTATCTATATCTAGATACACAGGCGGACAAAAATTTTGTCTCGAAGCCAGCACCTAGTACCGACACAGCAAATCAAATTATAAATGAAAAATTAAGTTTAGTGCCTCATAGACGGCAAACTATTTAAATCTATAAAGAAATTGCACTGCTCTACTATAGAATTTTCACATTCGATGAGAAAATCCCTACCAAAATTTCATATAGCTGCTATTTCACGCTTTTTTGCGATCATCAGTGAGCATATATTGGTATGGTGGCTTTCGCGCAGATTGTTGAAAATTAAAATACTAAAAATAAGCATATCTATATTGAGAGCGTACAAATTGGTGGTGACATCTAATGTTGCACAAAAAGTACTACATTAGATGTTGGCAGACCTGTAATCTAATAAGAAATATCTATATCTACATACACAGGCGGACAAAAAATTTGTCTCGAAACCTGCACCTAGTACCGACACGGCAAATCAAATTATAAATGAAAAATAAAGTTTAGTGCCTTATAGACGGCAAACTATTTAAATCTTTAAAGAATAAATAAATAAATAGTTTGCCGTCTATAAGGCACTAAACTTTATTTATCACAAATATTTATGTTGGCAACACTGTCTGTCAAACGGTTTATAGGAACTTAGTACAAATTGGCGGTCGTATCCTTGAACAAAATTTGCTCAAACACAACGTTTGATATATTTTTGATACAAACAAGGTTATCAGGATCAGTGTAAAATTACATAAATAAACAGTTTTGAATATATTGACACTGTCGATTCGACAGGACCCTATTAAATTTCAAAGTTTAAAGTTATTTTCAGAAAATTCCATAATATATATAATAAAAAAAAACAAATTTTTATGTAAAAAAAAACTAAAGAAGATCAGCATTATGTAGTTTGATACAAATTACACATATTCTGATACTTTTCATGGTACAAAACCGTAAAACGTAAAACTAGGTAGTATATTTACATTATAAAAATCAAATAAATGGTAAATTATAACCGTGATTTACTTAAAATATTGTCACGCACACGTCTTCTCATAGGTTTAACGATATTTTGTATACATGTTATACATTGTCTACAAAAGCGCCGATGTCACAAAAATAAAATTTTCCAGGAAAACTAAAAAACTGATTTTAAATGTTGGCCGCATGTTAAATCGACATAAAACAAAATTTTACTCAAGAATGGGGTATTTTTAAGAATAAATCCGCCTTTAACTCAATTTTGTTTTTCCAAAAATACATAACTGCAACTTAGAAGACACCCTGTATATTTTCAACAGGTAGAGGTAGAGAAAATAATTCTGAAAAAGGGTTTACAACTATTCTAAAACTGATATTTATGGCCTTATGTGCACAAATATTTTTGAAATTAGGCATGTAAAACTTTATTTTTTTAGGGTTTAGACTCTAAACTTTAGACACGTATTTTCAGAAAAAAAAAGAAATCATTAAATAATGATTATTTTTTATTAAAATTGATTTATTTTTAAAAAATCACCTGGTATACGTATTAATCAGCTGGTATTAAGGATAATTAGTTATTTATTTTGTTATTTTAAAAGTGTTACCCAATACTTTAACGTTATTAAAACCTCGGAATTTTATTAAAGCACGCTACATATTTTCTGGATTTACATTTTATGTAGTTTTTCTTATCAAAATTAATTTAGGGTCAGATTATGATTAAAAAAAATAGATTGCAAAATATAATATTTATGTCAAGGCTAAAAATAGTATATTATGTACCTATAGGTATAAGTCCTTAATGTTCGCGACTGAAGTTTGTTTGCTGAGACGGAGTCGAGGCAAAAAATCAGTCGAGAACACTTAAGATATACGTGGTGCATATAATATTTTTTCTACCATATAAAGCTAGTAACCCCAAATATCAGTTTCACAAATAAGTTGAAAAAAGTTAGTAGTTGTCTTGAATAGTAATTGTCTTAATTTTTTTTTTATTATTGACCCTTGTCAATAAACAATGCTTAACAGTGGTCAATAATAAATGAGTTTTTTGATTTTATTGGTTTTTATGGTAAACAAGCCTTGACAACGGTAGATGTATGTAAGCGAGCACTAAACTAGGTTGCAGAAAAAAAGTGTATTTAATGTTGGTGGACAGAGAAGTAGTTTCAGCCATGTGGCACACAATGTTTTTTACCCGGCGTCAGAAATGGACTACGGATCTTGGTAGTTGGAGGTTTAGACATTATAGAACAGTTAAATCCGTACACGTTCTTTTCGAAAGAGATTAAGCTCCATGCCTATAGCCAAATCGCGATATTTTTTTTTAATAAAGAGCGCAAAATGATGATACCAGAAATCACATTTTGCGCTCGTAATACAAACAACATTTTTTCTACGATCTAAATAAATAAATACATTTCAGGCAGTAAGTTAATAACCTTACAAGGTTGCAGCACTTTAAGTGTAATACAATTTTCTGCAAATGTGGTGTTGTAGAAGTAAAATTCTCATCACTGTCACTCTCCATAATTCCTGCGTAATTTTATATTAAAAAGATGGTGGACTAGAACATCGTAGCATATATGTGACAGCTGTTTTACCATTGACCTGCCGGTGGCCTACATTCTAGAGCGCAAAATTCCATTTTGCGCTTGTTGACATGGTAACAAGCAGTAAAGAAAAGTACTAAGAAATAGGTTATTTTGCGGTCTGAAATCTTCATTTGTTTTTGTAGAAATGTTAACTTTTTTATTTGATCGTAGAATTTTTTTTTTAATTTTTGAGCCGGTGAATGTTTTTAAATAATTACGCCCTCACAAATCTTATTTTTGAATAAGGCTTACTGTGTAAAGTACCTACAATCAAGTCATTCCTACGAATGCTTTAGTCGATTATGGTAATGACCATCTATTTGACAAGCACTTTAAAAGAGTTAGTTGATGCAAAAAACTCCAGTTTTTGTTTGTTTGTTTGAAAACGCTTTCTAAGTTATTCCGAAGTTAAGTGGAACACAACAGTTTCAAATACGTAAAAGGTAATATTACCCCAAATAAAATTACTTTACCCATGTTATGTTTAATTATGTTGTAAACTAAATTCACACAGTAAATGAATTCATTAAAAGTTAAATGGTGGATTATATTTTCGTGTAAATTATATATTTTACTTAAGAATATAACCGCTAAATTTTGGACCGATTCACTCAGAATAGAACAAATTTTCGAATAATAACAAAGTTACCCATAACAATCTAAAAACAAGCTGTGAAGATATGTTATGCTACGCATTCCTTTATATACTTCACAGTAAATGGCACATTGCATTTTTCCAAATACTTAAAAAAAAAAATTAAAAAAAAAAAAAAAATTTTTTTTTTTAATCTTTTTTTTGAAAACAAAAAATTTAAATAAATTAAAAAAAAACTAAAAAAGTATTTCAAAATTTTTTATATACTTTTTTTAAATTTATTTTCTGCGAAAAACAAAAAAAAAACGAAAAAAAAAAATCAAAATTTTTCAAATTTTTAAAAAGGTTTCTTTTTTCGAAAAACGAAAAACTTTTGAAATAATTGGTAGTATTGATCCTTATAATAAAAGTGTTTTTTATTGAAAAAGTTATGTTAATCGGAATTTCCCTTCAGTGTTTTTCGATTTTTTAAAAAGTTTAACCCCCTATAACTTTTTTGTTTTTGGGGGGATTACTTTCAAAAACATTAGGGATCTATTACTCATAAAACTTAAGCTCTTCTAAAAATTTAAAGTCGATCGGATTATTCGTTCTTGAGTTATCGTGTACACAAAAATCATCAGACGGACGGACGACAAAAAAAAAACGAAAATTTCTTATTTTTTCATGAAACAAATTTGTATCCAAGTACTTTGTGTCTAAGACGATTTTTGAAAATTTTGGAAAATTTGTAACTACCGTATATTATTATTCTAGCACAGGCGCTGTGAATAATACAATAAAAATTATTGATTAATGAAATGCTGTACCAATAAACTGTAAATGTGTAGATATTATTAAAAAAAATCCGTAACAAAACACTCTACCTGTAAAACCACCCAAAAAGTCATAATTAAGGCCCGTTAAACGACAAGCTATTTCAGAGTCGTACTTTGTGTTAAGCGCGACACTATCCCGATTGGACCAACACAACTGTGCACGTTTGGACGAAAGTTACCGGTATTGTACCGGTCGCTTTTCAATCGAAGAGGTCAGATTGTATTTTCACATGTTTACCATTCTGATATAGTTTGACGCACGGATCTGTGGCTACGGGAAATATGTTTGGAATGTGTGTGCAAGTGGGAGGCCCGTTGTAAGCACGCACGCCTTATAACGCTCTTGACGGAAAGAAGAGAGCGCGAATGATTCCTCCCCCTTCCGTCGAAGACTCTCATGCGGAGAACTACACTTATTTTTCTTTATTGTTGTAGAAATCCTGTTTTTTTACTGAATTGCTCGTCCACTTACGGGCCTTAGTCATTATAATAAACCTTGTTATCGCCAAGAATATTAGTGTTTTCCCCTTGCCTCACTCTAAGTTTAACAATTTGACGTGACGCAAACTACATATGTCCTAAATTGTTAGTAAAAGATTTTTTTACACAGATTAACCGATAGATCTACATTTTTTTACTATTTTCTTTTATGATTTTTCCCGACATTTAAAAACAGTTTAAATCTGAAAATGCAAAATATAATAGATTTTTAGATTGATTTCAATAAAGCGTCACCCTTTTTTAAAGCTAAAATCGGTTCCTTTTTGGAACACTTATCCTTCTAGACTAGAAGTCCTAACAGAAAGAAGAGGAAATCATGTTAAACTATGAAAGTATTAGGAATGAAGGCAACTTCTAAATTGAGCAAATGACTAGGATCACGAGATGAGATGCATATATGCAGTGCATACTATGTACTAGGGTGGAGTCATATAATCTTTCTTTTTTTTTCGTTTGGACGGGTAGGGGCGAAAAGTTCTACCAAAATAAGTATGCAATATATGATTTTCATATGTCGTCATCTAGAGCTGCCAGTTTTGCCTCGAAAATTGATGTTTTCTAAAAAATATATGCTTTTTCTGCCTACATCGCGATGCATCGCAACCAAAAAAAAATATCTGATTAATACCTTGCACATTTATACAGCTTCACGAACTAATTCTAAAAGTTTATTACACTTAGGTTCGAAGACATAGGGATGGGCCCCTGAGGCCTCTCATTTTTTTTTATTCGGAACTTCCAAGTTTTCTTCTTCTTCTTCTTCTTCCCAAAAAGTTACATTTATCTTCACGTTATTTTGTAGAAAATTTAGCTAATTATACTAAAATTAAACATGTAAAATTAAGAATTTCTTGATCCTTCTTCTTGATTTGATTTAAATAAATCAAATTAGAAAATGTTATCTCTCCAAAACTGGAATTTATTGTATTTTAACACGTTCGCTGCCGACGCACAGTGGTATAGAATGTAGCGATCGCGTTCAAAATCAATTTCCCGCTTTATTAGTAGAGATAGAAAACTGACTTTAATTTTACTTTGTAGAGAAATGTTTAAACTTTAAAACGATGTTAAACATACATATAGCTACAATGGAGATTTCTCCATTTAGATTAGACAGGGACAAAAGTTCTACCCAAAAAGGATAGAAGTAATATCACCAACATAAAGAAAAAAAAATCTACTAGCTTTTATGTTGGCTGCACTGTCAGTAACGCCATTTTCGTTAGCCACTGTCAGAAATAACGCTCGTCATAAAATTAATTTCTTGAAATGTAGAAACTGGTAACGATATTAAAATATATAATAATAATATATAGTTAATAATAAATATGATAAACGTTAAATAAAATCATATTTACCTTTTCATATTTGAGATTATGTTTTGTAAATAAATAAACAGATTAAGCAACCAACCTAAGAACAATTAATAGGATTTATATTTCATTCTTTATTTTACTATTAAATCGTCAGTTTTATTTCTTAGCAAAAAATATTCATTTCTTTAGGTTTATTTACAAAAATCAACGGTAATTGTTGATAAAAATTGAAAAAAATGCAATATTTTTTTAATTTATTTAAGTTGGTAGTGGTGTGCCGTGCACAAATGAGATAGAGATAGGGTAGACGTCTTCTGTTTCATAATTCTAGTTGTACAGACCTCTATTGTTTTGACTGTACTAACGATAATGGGCTTGAAAATGACTTATTGTTTTAAAAGAAATTGTAGCTATATGAATGTTTAAAATACAATAAATTTAACTTTTGGAGAGAACATTTTCTAATTATATTTTCTAAGTATATTTTTGAAATCAGCTCGTAACGAGCTGCTCGTTGATGTCCATAAGTGTGCAGATTTTTAAATTGATCGGTTATATTTTTTTTAGTCGTTATGTAGCACTAAAATGCATATTAAAAAAAAAAATTAAAGAAAAATGCCACCTCAAGATAACGTTATCTGGTACCCAAATTTTACCTTATGTTTGGCTTTAAATGCGACTTTCAATTTTTCGAAAATAAGCTTATTTTACCCCACCCTACTATGCGCGATCCATTTAAATGCAAATACCAGTGGCGTCAATTTAAATTAAAGAGGAATTTGCTTTTATTTTAAACGTAACGTAATAATAATATAAACATGATTGGCTACTTTTGCTTTCCCATTTTGAAAATTTTTAAAATATAGGGAAATCTTTATAGTATATTAAAGTACTAGTTTCATAACATGCGTTTTTAGAGCACGAGTACAAGTTTAGAAAACGAGCCGCTTGCGGCGAGTTTTCTAAAGTACTAGTGTTCTAAAAACCTGTTATGAAACGAGTGCTTTATACAATTTTTTCTATTTTGCTCTAAAATTTAAAAAACTTACATTTAAATTGATGACTGATTTAGGGATTTTTGTTTTGGGTTGGCATTACAGTTTACACTATGTTTAAGAACAAATGATATTTTGATATATTTTACAGTCATCTCTTATTTTTTCACTGCAATTAACACGGTAAAAAATAACCCAAACACAAAATTTTGTAAAAAATTAAACTTTAAATCGACATTGACATTTGCACGCAAAACGTCAAGAGATAGGCTTTTGTATGTTGCCAACCCAACAGAAAAAAAAGTAGAGACCGCTTATGGGCCTATAAGAACACGCAAAATGCGTGTGTTTATGAGCTTATAAGAGTCGCAAAATAGAAAAAACATTTACAAGGCCTTGTATTCGTGCAAACATTTCAACAAATATTTTTGCGTATTATTGCATTTTATGGCGTTTTATGTCGATATAAATCAATTTCGAGCAAAAAAAAAAAATTCCGGTCGATCGGTCTGTCCGGGAAATCTTGTGGGCAAAATAACTTAAGAACGCTTTAAGCTAGATACTTGAAATTTGACATAGGTGTTGCCACAAGTACTCGCTCAGGATTTTTTTGGTGAATATTGGGGTGCGGCAAGGAGGGAAATGGGGAAAAATATATTTTTTTTTTACAAAAATTTTAAAATTGCTATATTGGGGTTTTTAAGGTTGCTGAAATTGATTCTCATAATAACATTTTTTTTTAACTTTTCACCCGCGGGGGCGAGGGGGTAAATATTTTCAATATTTTCGTCAAAATTGGTATATAGGGGTTTTTGGGGTCGAAAAATATGAATCTGATAAAAAAAAATCTAATTTCACCCCCTGATGGGCGGGGGGTAGTTTTCGTTAAAATTGATATATTGGGGTTTTCTGGGTTGCTAAAAGTGAATCTGATAATAAAAAAATTCTAAATCGACCCCCTGAGATGGGGGTATTTGTGGTTGCTGAAAGTGAATCTGATAATAAAAAAATCTAACTCCATCCCCTGAGAGGCGGAAAGAAGTTCTCGTGAAAATTGATATATTGGGGTTTTTGAGGTTGCTGAAAGTGAATCTGATAATAAAAAATTATAACTCCACCCCCTGAGGGTCGGGGGCTAGTTTTCTTGAAAATTTATATAATGGGGTTTTTGAGGTCGCTAAAACTTTATCTTAAAATAAAACAAAATTAAATCCACTCCCTGATGAGCGGTGGTTAGTTTTCATGAAAATTGGTACATTGGGGTTTTTAAGGTTGCTAAAAGTAAATCTTATAAAAAAAAATCAATTTCACGCGCAGAGGTGAAAAATGGTAAAGTTAGTTTACTGGGCAGTGTATTTATCATTGTCTAGCTCTAGCTTTATGTGAAAGTATTATGCATACGACGCGACGGTTTTGAAATTTTTAAAATCGTGAAAAATAACAATATTTATAAAAAAACCCCATTTTTTTTTTCAAAAAACTGCAAAAAAGAATAAAATCTGTAATTTATTTGGGGCGAATATACCTTTAAATTATTATTCATTTAAGCCATTTCGCCCCAAAAAAGAATATTGGACGAAAGAGGCTCAATATCTTTAAAGGTCTAGCGCCTAAACTATAGAATTTGGGAAATTTTGCCTAAAGACACTTTTGAATGTCGAAAATATATCCAAAATTCAGCCAAATCTGACCGAAACAACTTTTCCATGAGAAGGAAGAGAGGTTCTTTAAAAGTTTGCGAGTTTTAAGCGCCCAAAAATACTGGTTAAGGGTAATTGAACTCAATTTTTTTTTGTGGGCCTGTGTATATATTTCTATGTCGGCGCCTTCGCCAAAACTGCAAATCAGTCTGTATTTAATCAGAATTAATTAATTAAATAAGCTTTTAATGAAGATACCATAAACACTTTATAGCATGTACAAGCTACATTTCAAAGCTTGATTAAATAAACGTAAGAAACTTAAAGTGAACTAAGATTACCGGAAAAAATTAAAATCCCAGTCTGACTGTTTGCAGGATGAAGGACTTCTTGGTCAGAAAATGTTTTCCAAGCCTTTAAAGCATGATCGTAAAGGCAAGGAAATATTGAATTGTATTTAGATAAGACAATATTAAAAAGATCAAGAGAAGATTTAATAGAGGAAATGTAATTAGGAAGAGCAATATCTATTAAGGACCTGATACCCAAGCCACCGCAATTTACTGGAAGTGAAGATTCTGTACTTATTTTTGTTTGTTATTTTGTTAAGTAAGCTATTTTAAGTATTTTTAAGAATTTTGCATATAATGCACATGTTTTGTTGCACCGTGATGAAATCCAATTATAATATTTTCAGGATTTTTTTTTTTTGTTTGTGTTGAAGACATAAATTTAACAAATCGTACCGGAGACATCCGCGGAGGTCTCCGGTACCATACGTTAAATTTGTTAATAAACCATTAACTAATTATACTCAAGCATAAGATATCATAACATAAAATAATATGAATGATTCTTTACTTGTAATCTTCAAGTATAAAATAGGAAAGCAAGCATTTCTCTATTTCGGGAGCCGTCACCTGTCTATATCCTGCAGGTTTTAAAAGCCAGACTTGATATGTTGAAAAGGAAACAAAAACTGTGCGCCTTCTACAATTAAGTGTAAATTGTTTTCTAGATTGGCTTTTGTAATAGCTTTAAATTCAAATACATAATATCTTCAAAATACACTGCCCAGTAAAAAAGTTTTCCCACAATTCACCTTCGCGCGTGAAATTTTTTATTACACTGAACTAAAAATTGACAGGATATCAATAAAAATGAACGTCATATCAATAAAATTACATTTATTTTGCACCTATGTACGTTTTTAATTGTAACAATAAAAATTTTGTTATATCAATGCTTAAAATTAGTTGTCTTAATGTAAAATTTATTTAATAAAAGTATCGTTGTTGTAATAAATTTATGCATAAAGGCGCGCGTGAATTTTTTTATTACATTGAACTAAAAATTGACGTGATATCAATAAAAATGAACGTCATATCAATAAAATTACATTTATTTTGCACCTATGTACGTTTTTAATTGTAACAATAAAAATTTTGTTATATCAATGCTTAAAATTAGTTGTCCTATTGTAAAATTTATTTAATAAAAGTATCGTTGTTGTAATGAATTTATGCATAAAGGCGCGCGTGAATTTTTTTATTACACTGAACTAAAAATTGACGTGATATCAATAGAAATGAACGTCATATCAATAAAATTACATTGATTTTGCACCTATGTACGTTTTTAATTGTAACAATAAAAATTTTATTATATCAATGCTTAAAATTGCTTGTCATAATGTAAAATTTATTTAATAAAAAAAAATCGTTGTTATAATGAATTTATGCATAAAGGCAAGGAATTTTAAGCATTGATACAATAAAGTGTACATCGGTGCAAAATTATTTTCAGTGTATCATAATAATTTCAGCAACCTCAAAAATCCCAATAAATCGATTTTCACGAAAACTACCTCCGAGTGAATTAAGAAAAAATATTCTAGGATTCAGTTTTAGCGACCTCAAAACTACCCCCCGCCCCTTAGGGGGTAGAATTAGAAAAAAAAATATTCTTAAATTCAGAAACCTTAATATAACATTTTTCAAGAAAACTATCCCCGCCCCTCATTGGGTGGAGATTTTTTATATTATCAGATACAGTTTTATCTCTCAAAAACCCCTTTATACCAATTTACACCAATATGTTGTTAACTTTTTAAAAAAGTTAGCAAAATTGTATTATCAGATTCAGTTTCGTCGACCCCAAAAGCCCCTAAATCCAATTTTAACGAAAATATTGAAAACATTTTAAAATATTGACCCCCTCACACACGTGAAATTTTTTATTATCAGATACAAGTTTACAAACCACAACCCCCTACAGGGTTGTTAAGAAACAGGGAATGTAATTTTAAAGGAAAAATTGAAAAAAAGTTCCTATAAACATGTCTAAAAATGCGTCGCGTCGTAAGTGAGGAGCTACCAAAAACAATCTCGAGCGAGAACTTTTGCTAACATACCTGTATGCCAAATTTTAAGTCTCTAGCTTTTACGCTTTCTTAAGTTATCGTGGTTACAAGATTTTTCGGACAGAACGAACGACCGACAATTTTTATTTGCTCGAAATTGATTTATATCGACATAAAACCTCATAAAACGCAAATATACGTAAAAAAATTGCATAAATACAAGGCTTTACCAAAATTTTGAAAATGAGAAAGCAAAATTTTTCTCGTCCGTAATTAAAAAAAAAATAAAAAACTTAATCGTGGAATACCTGACAAATATAATATAATTACAATGCCGGCGTTGCTTCCACTAATACTTAACGCTACCGCTAGGTGTCTACTATTGTCTCACACCAACCAACAAACAAGATTTTCTTAGTCCATAAGTCCATAAGTCTTGTTGGCCGGTTAGTTAATTGGCTAGTCCTAGACAAAAAATCTTGGATACATTTGTGACAAATTAAAAAACTTTGTCCGTCTGTCCGTTTGCCCGTCTACCTGTCCGATGTCACGTGTTTTGTAAGCATGATAACTCAAGAACTAATTATCCGATCGGCTCAAAACTTTCAGGGAAAATCAAGTTTTATGAGGAGAAGATTCCTATTGTTTTGGAAAAAAAATCCCCCCACCAAACTAAAAAATACATTTAAAAAAAATCGGAAAAGGAAAAGTCTGATTGACTTTTTTTTTTCGGGAAAAAATAGTCCTAAAAAATAAAAAAGTTGTAGGGAAAGACCAAACAATAAGAAATTAAAGTCGCCGAAATAAATAATAAATAAAAATTATAAAAAAGTCTTACTGACAGCTTGGCTCACACCGTGAGTTTTTTAGTACTTTCAAATATTTAATTTTAAATGTTTATTTAAAGTTGATTTACGCAACTTTTAATACAAAAAGTTTATACCTATATGTATAAAGTTGTATTTAAGTTTATATAGAAATTTATAAATGAAGTTTTTTTATCTCGTATACTTTTCAGGGTGGAAACAATGCGTCCTTTAAGAAAAAAAGGAGCAAATTTCCTATTGTTTTCGCCTTACATTTAAAGGGAGGACTTTTTGTCAAACAAAAAATTTTTACAGTTATTCTGCCCGGCAATGGTTTGTTAATGATTTAATTAACTTTAATTTTGTATACTTTCCCCAAGAAAAGTAAAAACATTTTGGAAACATTTTATTATTATTTTACATTTCTCGATGTTTTATATGGGTATTGGAATTGGGATAGCGAAAGTGTCCGAAGATTTTTTTTCTTCAAACAAAGAAAATAAGTGATCAGAGAGTGAGAGACTGTCATTGATTGTAGGGGTTACATGTACTAAATTGGGTGACACATATCTCTACTCACACATATCTCTACTCACACATATCACTACTCACATACATCTCTACTCACACACAACTCTACTCATACACATCTCTACTCACACATAACTCTACTCATTGTCATTAACGTCGATTAACTTTTACATTTATTTTATTGAAACTGGGATACCATGACGGAACTCAAATAATTTAATATGTTTTCTATAAATCAGCTTGTTTACCGCAAAAAAATATTTAATTTCCTATCACTATTAATATTACTAAACTTCGTAATAAATTTTGTTTGCAATATACAAACTTATAAGTTGAATTATAGAAAAAAAAATATTAAATTAATTTAGATTAGTGATTTGTTCCGCCATGGTATCCTAGTAAAAGAAAATTAACAAAAATAACAATTTTGAAAATAACGATTTACTTGGGCTCTTTAATAATACAGATTTAATTTTATAGTATTGTGGCATGGTGGCTGGGTATTACTTTAATCAAGTTAAAAAAAAAAATCTGCCTGGCCAATCGTTTTTTATTCGCAATAAAAATTAATTTGGTACCTTTTTTCTTACTGTAAATATTAAATTGTCCTTGCTTCTCATCTCCTTTATGGGTTTTTGTATTCACATGTCTTTCCCAGGTTAAATCTCTTTTACAAAATATGCAGTGTAAAATATTGCCGTCCAACTCTAGTTCTGAACAATCTATCTACGATTTAACCAAACGAAAAAGTTAGAGCAAAAAAACAAATTAATTCACTCTGTTAAGATAAGTCAAACCAAATGACTCAATTTACTTGCAATGAAAACCTTGTTTCCGCATGCGCGTGATTCTAAGCAATAAATTAACGTACATGGTACACGCTTGATCTTACATCTCACTTATTTCGTCACACGCATACGGAAATAAGTTTAGAGCTTTTAGATCTCTTCAGAGTACATGTTTATTACGAGTTCAAATAGATTTCACCTTCCAGTCACCTCTTCACAAATTGAATAAAACACAAAAAGATTTCGTCAGTAGTTTTTTTTTCTACAAACACAATGTTTTAGTTATGTAATTTTGTATTTTATTTATTATATGAAAAACAAAAGATTTGAGTAAAAATAATAATTTCGAAGAAATGTTTAAAAACATTTTTCACAAGTTATAAACGTCATGTGAGCTGTTGCGAATAGAAAAGTATTGGCCAGTCAGATTTTTTTTAACTTGATAAAATTAATACCCAGCCACCATGTTAAAATATTATTAAATAAAATTTGGATTATTTAAAAGTCCAACTAAATCATAATTTTCGGATCTGTTGCTTTTTTTTTAAATTTTCTTTTACTTAAATAAAAACGTTAGGAGATTTTCATATTTATATACTTTTCTTTGTAAATGTAGTAATTTGATAGCTTATAAAACATTTTTATAAAATTGTTATTAATTTTTTGTACCCGGCTATGGATTTTGACGTCACGACTCGGTAAAATCCGATCTCTAGTTATAATATATTATGAGACATACAGGATGATTTGAGTTGAATAGCTGCACTCCTTTTAGGTGGTGGCTATAAACAGGGTGGCCAGTAACTGGCATGCCAAAATTTAAGAGGTGATTCTACATTCAAAAATGTCAAAAAAAGTTAGTCTGGAAATGAGCCCTAAGGGAGCTACAACCCTTTAAAACTGTACTAAAAATAAGGCTTTTAATTAATAACTGTGGTAACCTTTAAGCTAGAGCTACGAGTTTGTTGTTTCAATTGGAATAAAAATAACAAACAAACTGGGTTGCTTAAAAGTATTTAAAATGAGTTTTTTTGCTCTCCTGAAAATTTTTAGTTTTGAGAACCAAGTCACAGATATTCTCCTTTAGAAGCAAAATTTTGCTTCAAATATGAAGGATAAGACAATGGTATGCTTAAAATAAGAATATATTTTCAAATATGAAAGGATAAAAATATGATATGCATAAAAGAAGAATATATTCTCTTTGTTATATACAAATCACCATATTCTTGATTTAAGACAATAATTTTCTGTATGTAAGATCTATCAACTTATGTTATTTGCATGTAATTTGTATTTTTTTTTGCCAAAAACTTTTTTCTGCTTAACTTCTTTTTGGTTTGGACTTTTTGGTTTAATATTAGAATAATATTTTTTAGGTAAAAATACATAAATACGTACCCTTGTAATACCGTAGCATTAACCGTTTAAAAAAAAATACAGCTTAAGGCAATAATACACGTTTCTATAAGCAAAAATGTTAAAAACCAAAATTTGAATTATGAAGGATTAATGTATCAAAAACTAAGAAAATAGTTTCTATAGATACAGGTACTTCCAAAAACCGATTCTAAGAGAGTTGCGGTCGGCCTCCAAAAATACACCATTTTTAAAGGGCTTAATATTTAAATGGAGAAACAGCTTTCATAAAACTCTTTATGCAGTGATAATATATTTATAATTTCCCACGTTTCATCCGAATTTTTGTACCATCATCAGAGTAGTCGAATTTTGATTTTTTTTAACGCACATTTTAACAGCTTTATTCGTAATTTCAGTAAATGTACATGTGTATATTGACCCATAGATCAATTTTTAAATGAACAAATGAAACTAATAAATTACGTAGTTAATCACGAATAAACGATTTTGCGGCAAATACTCAAATTGTCAACAAAGGGCGTTTCCAGGAAAACTTAACCTGGGTTTCAAATTATTATTTTTTTAATGACGCAATAATAATTGAAGAAAAAAATGTTAGTGCCATATCGGACAGAAAATAAAAATAGAAAAAAAACTGAGACTCGACTTATTTTTCTATTTTTCTCTTCTACCCCCACTATACTTCAAGTGCAAGTTCCGTAATAAAAGGGGTCACATTAAACATAATAAATCCGAATTTAAAAAATACTCTTTTTTAAATAATTTCTGTACAGTGCGTCATTCCTTAGATGTACATTTGTAAAAACAAACAAACACTTTTCGTTTAGTACACGGTAAAAATAAATTACATTAAATTACATATTCCGTAAATGGTAATATGTTGCCATAGACCGGAATGGTAAAAATTACATAGTCCATAATGGTAATATTTTGCACAGACCGGAACGGTAAAAATTACATAGTCCAGAATGGCTTGGACTTGAAATTTAAAAAAAAATATTTACTACTTATAAAATGTTTGTTCCAAATTACAAGTCTCTGTGTTAAAGCTTTTTTGAAATATCGTAGCGTGAAGTTCATTTGGTTTAATAAACCAAACGATTTGCACCCTTAGTACGAGTATAAACTGCTTACATCTTTCTTTAAAGATCTATTGGTTGATAAAGATCGTAATTTATAATGAACGTAAATTTTAGACCACAAATAAAGCATTTAAATATCGTACATAAATAATATTTACCTTTTTTTACACTTTTAACACTTTAACCTGGCAGCATGCGTCGCTATCTCTCTAACAATAACAATATTAAACGGTCTGTCTCATGATGTGACGCCTCTTGGTTATTGTCCAAAGCGCACGCGCATCTTAAAATAACATAGCCCGACATCGTAAAATCATGTAAAAATATGTAAATCAATGTAAATATATTTTTTTACATTATTTTACATTCTTTTACATTATTTTACATTCTTTTACATTCTTTTACATTATTTTACATTATTTTACATTCTTTTACATAAATTCATGAATTATGCATAGTCCAGAATAGTAAATTTACTATTCCGTACCATGTAAATGCAAGTATTTTTACATTATTTTACATGCAGTTTTTACAGTGTAGCCGCTATTATTTATTTTATGCATTTCTTCTTTTATAAAAAATAAGCAGGGCTGCCACTGCATTGTATGATGTATAACTTAAAGTTATAAAGTAAAGAATATATTTAAAAGTAAATTTTTAAACAAGAGCCGAAACCATACTCGTGCGTCAATTTCGAAAATGGTGTTACGACGTTTTTTTATATGATAGTTTTTTTAGTACATGACTTTTTTTTAGATTAGCTTTAACCATGATATTTTGCCTAATTTAACCCTATAAGAATATTTTTTTAAACAGATATTTATCTTTGCATAAATTTATGTTATCTAAACTGCATGCTAAAACTCAGGTTAAAATTCGTTACGTCAGTTACGACCTATTTTTCTATTAATATTAATTAATAATTAATTCTATTAATATATGAATTTCCACTTATAAATCCCGTATTTTTCTATATTTTTATTTTACAGTCACTTAAATAAATTAAAACTGTGAAAAAGCCAAAATTACGAGTACAATCGTTACGCAGGTTACGCTAGAATCGCCCCAAAATCACTATGTCAAATTGTTTGGACGTTCTATAAATTTCCGAGTTATTTAAGTCTGCATTATTTAGCTAAATTACATATTAAAAACAGTAGATGTAAAATTTACAAATTTTATGTGGGTAATTTGTATAACCACGTAAAGATTAAAAAAATAATTTTCAAAGTAAATAAAGATTTGAAACTCTATTTTCTTATGTCTGCAATTGAAACATGAAAAATACAATTTTCGAAAAAAAAAAAAGAAATAAAATTACTTTCCTATGTTTCGTCTTTTACTGCTAGAGACTGAGTTCCGAATCAACTTGTGTTACAATATATGACTACTAGTAGTCGTGGTTATTCACCCTACATAGGTAGAGAAGCTATAGTGGGTATTAGATAAAGACAAAAACACATTAGGTGTGTATAATTTAGTCCGCCATTTTTACCTTTTAAACGTCAAAATTTGTAAACAAAAACAAAACCTCAAAAAGGTTTTTCATATTTTTACTAGTCTTTACAAAACAAGTCATTTTTAAGTTAAAAATTTTAACACTATAAACAAAATAAAACTATAAAGACACGCACAAAAAAAATATACGGTTGAAATATTGTTGGAAACGTAGAACCGCCATTTTTACCGTTTAGATGTCAATTTTCTATCTATTGCTATTACGCAGCGCAGAACCCTGTCCAAACGTTTATTTCCTCTATATATTCTCTACCTATGTGATTCACCCGTGACAAGGTTTGCCTACCACCGAGCCTATCACTGATTTTCATATTGCAGGTTAGCGGTAACCAGTGTCTTTTCTAGAAAAAGGATACATTTAAAAAAACATTTTTTTTTCGTTTTCCAGATTTCTTACTATGCAATAAAAGCGTCGACATAAAAGTTCTGCAAAGTTTACTAACTTAAGTTAGTAGTTATGTACTTAAAAAAATAGTGGTAATAATAACAATTTTTGCGTGCCACCGGTACATAAGGTATTCTACTTATAAGTTTTCCCTGTACTATATCTTTTTCCGGTAGTAAAATTACTATATTTTCTTATCTTTATGTGAATTAAAAACACATAAAATCTAAAATTGAGATACCCAATGCAATAATCTTAAAACTGTCGTTGTAATTAGCCACGATTGTGTTCTGTAACTTACTTATAAAGACTACAGGAGAAAAATACATTCAGTTTGGTTTTAAATTATATTTTAGTGGCAAGGAATTAAGCACATAGCGATGCATCAGTCTCCAGGGGTTATTTTAAGGTTTTTCCCACTGCACAATTCAGCAAAGAATTAACTAATATTGTAAATAGTCCTTAACATATTTTATTCCTTTAGCGAAAGTTTTTTTAAGTTTTTTTCAGTTCAAATACAAAAATGTGTTGTTTGATTATTTAACAAACATGTCTACAGGTATACAAAGTTTTTTATTTTTTAAAACTTAATCGGAATTTACTAAAAAAACATAGAAATGCGCCGCATGCGTTTTTTTTTGCTGTTTTCAAGGTCAAATGATGTTTAAAAAAAATAAAATTGGAAATTCTTGATGATTTTTGTTCAAATAGGCATAATGAACGAAAACTGCAATAATGCCCAACATGAAAACATGTTTTGCGCTTTTTTGGTCCAGGGAATTTAAAATCTAAAAAAAAGGGCAAAAACGTTCGAAAACGCATCTCAGGCAAAAACATAATTGTTTTTACTATTTTTGTTAAATGTATTTTTTACTGCACAAATCCAAATTTTCACTGCACATTTTGCGTCTAGCTACGCGTTAAAATAATCCCTGACGGTACCCAACATTTGCGAAGCGAAATTGTAAAAATTTCCCGTGTTTAATTTTAAGTACGAGCCTTAAAAAAATGCTTTTTTATAGAAAACTTATTAAATCGCAGTTTACTACGAAAGAAAAGAACGAAAAGTAACATTGGCACAGAGTTTTTTCCCTGTTATCTTCATATTTGTTTTCTTTATTTAGCAAAACACAAATTTTATTGCTGCGTTGTAGCAAAAGAACCTTATTAGTGTCTTATTTATGACCACATGACTACTCTTTATTACAGTTACATGCGAGTTACTTGTTACTTATAAATCTAATTAAATGTCTTACCAAAATTTACAATGGCTAAAGGTGTCATTACTGTAAAAGTTTAATTTTAGTTAAGGGCCAATTTATTTTCTATCTGCAAATTACTATACTGTAAAAAAATACATTGCCCAGTAACAAAGAGATGGATTTTTTATTATCAGATTCACTTTTAGCGACCTTAAAAATATACCAATTTTCACGAAAACTACCCCCGTCCCTTACGTAGTGGAGTTAGAATTTTTTATTATCAGATTCACTTTCAGAAACCTCAAAAACCACCAATTTTCATGAAAACCACCCCCCGCGCTCTTGCTCAGTTTTTAAAAGCTAAAGGTATCAAATGAGCCAATAGATAGGCTTAAGATTTTCAACTCGTTTAAAAGTTACAGGCGTTTAAACGTTTGTTTGTTATTTCCTGTGCGCTGGTTTTAACAAATAAGCTGTCATTGAACGCACATATTCTAAATATTTTACCCTTCCTCGACTATGATTATGTGCAAAATAAACGATTGCCAAATATTTTACTGCTAAAACCGCCCATGTGACAGTTTAACAGTTCCATTAATGGAAAATATTGCTTTTTAAAAGTCATTAAAAACTTCTAAATCCATTCGCTGGGGTTCTAATAGCATTTTTGTTTACTTGCCCATTGAAAATCAAGCGGTACAGCAAAGTTTAAACTAGACGTTTACACCCGGATATTTAAATCTGAGCGCTGAAAACTGATTTATTCATTTCCCTTTATGTTAAACCAATATTTTTTGAGGAAAATTGTTTGTGTTTTAGGTCGTGACAATTTTAGTTCTTTTTTTATACCAGTTTTTTGCATTAAAATAAATAGGTTTCGATTAAACCAGCTATTTTACAAAGCTTTTATTTATTACATATTGTGGTTTGTGTGGAAAACACCTCAAATGTGTTTTTTTTATGATACAGCCTGTTTCAGAACTCGCGTACAGAAATTTGAGGGTATATTAAAATCCCTCTGTAAAATATAAAAAAATGTAAAAAAAATCCATCTTCGTTCAATTCAAAAATAAGGACGCTTTAAGTGGACCAATACTGTTGCTGATGTTAAATTACCTTTAAAAGTTGAATTTGTAGCTATGAAAGCAAATTTAATTATTGCAGGTACATATTCTGTAGGTTGACATGGTGATTAATGTGACATAAATATTTATTAATGTCAAAAAACCACCGCCGGATGGAGTGACCCTATAAAAATAGAATATAAATATACCAAAAAGATTCTAAAGTTGAAAGTCTCAAACAATACACGCGTCAATAATTAAAATGAAACCATAGTTACTAATAAGTAGGGAAAAACTAAAAAACTAATTTGTAGGTAATTTAACATCAGCAACAGGATTGGTCAGATTAAATAGCTTCCTTTCTAATTAGTATTGAAGATGGATTTTTTTTGAATTTTATTTTTTATATTTTCCAGAGGGTTTTTAATATACCCTCAAATTTCTGTACGTGAGTTCTGGAACAGGCTGTTTTTTTTGTGAAAATTGGATTTTTGGAGTTTGGATTCGCTAAAACTAAATTCATTATTTTTAAATAATTTTTTTCTAGAAAACCAAGGACACGTGTCTTTGTATATGTTCAAAGCCATATTCTCTTGTTTCAAGGCTGGCATTTTCTTGAACCAAAGTCAATGTCCTTGAATAAAGAGCGCGGATTTTTATTCCAAAACCCGTGCTCTTCATTCAAGGACATTGACTTTGATTCAAGAAAATGCCAGCCTGGAAACAATGAATATGGCTTTGAACATATACAAAGACACGTGTCCTTGGTTCAAGGAATCTGTTTTTTCTATGTAGCATATGATTAATCATACGTTTCTTTGATTACAATAACCAAATATTTCAATACCTATGAATATCATACATAACAGTTTTTTGCACTAGAAACAAAAAAATATCCGTCCTTAATGGGTTAAAAAGCGGCATTGGCGTACTGTTTATTTAAATTTATACTTTTATGTATAAAATCAATACGTCAATACTTTAAAAATTATTATTTTACTTATTTATTAGTATTTATTAGTTAGTAATATGTTATTGATAATAATAATAATTTATTATTTATTATTAAGAATATTTTTTCAATTGATTTAATTGTTTTTAGTACAAAAAAAAAAAACAAATAAAAAGGAATTTGTAATATAAACTTTACATATTTCAAAATTACATGGTTTTATAGTTGCATGAACACTTTTCTATTAAAACTTACTTGATTCATAATAGAAACTTTCTTTTGATTTTATTGTTAAGTTTTTGTGTACCGCTTTTAAATTATCGTACGAGTACGATACGTTTATATTAGATTTTATTAAAATAATAACAAAATAAATTAACAAAAAGTGAACAACAAAAACTTCCTGCTTTAAATTGCTTGCATTACTTTGAGTCATTCCATATAGCGGTGGTTCTATCGTTAAAAAAAAAATAAAATTACGTTTAGGAGGTCTCTATGCTGAAAAGGAAAAATGCAAAAAATACAGTATATTTATTGTAATATTTACAAAAATATTGAAATTATTTACCCTAAATCTAGTGTAAAAAATTATAAGGAATTTTAAGTTGTTATTCTGACGATCCCGGTCCTTTTGTTCACTAAGATATTGCTACACGACGACGCGACAACATTTTGTAAAATTTACAAAAAATCAACCAAAAAAAGTCGAAAAATTTGTAAATTTCAGGGGTCAAAAATATAAAAGATTTTTAAACTTTGAAAAAAATACAAATAACTTAACCAGAAGGTTATTATACAGGGTGATTCTTAAGCCTCGTTACAAACTTTGGCAATGAAAAGTATAGTTCTCCGCATGAAAGAAAGTGTCGTAAGGGGGAAGAATCATTCGCGATCTCTTCTTTCCGTCAAGAGCGTTATAAGGCGTGCGTGCCTACACGGGGCCTCCCACTTGCGCACACATTCCAAACATATTTCCCGTAGCCACAGATCCATGCGTCAAACTATAAATTTAATTTCATGAACAAATGTTCATGTTCATACATAAACGTAGGTCTTTTTTATTTCTTCAGAAGTTATAGCGCTTTTAAAACTTTTAAGTTGAAAACTTAGTAACTATCATTTTAAATAATCACCTATCAAAAATAGTTTATTTATATCAATTAGTCCAGACAAATAACGAGATATTCCTATGTTAAATTGCAATAAATGTACACGGGCTGATCTTTTAAAGGGTAGTAGTGGATAGTAACAGAACACTCCTTTTAGTTTTTCACCGGGTGATTTGCATAAGGGGTGTCCGCTATCTCGCTAAATATAAATTACGATAAAAATGCTTATAACCAATTTTGTTAATGAGAAAATTTACAACAATTTTTGTATGGATTTTCAATTTTCAATTTCACCTCCAACATCGCTGTTTTTAAATTAACTCGATTGTTATTAATATATTAAAAAAATGATCCAAAAAAAAATTGTTGGAAATTTCCTCCTTAACAAAATTTTTATCGTAAGATGCATATTAAGCAACTCACCCCTAAAATTCAAGATAGCGGACACCCCTTACGCAAATCACTCGGTGAAAAACTAACAGGAGTATGCTTTTCCCATCCTATAACCTTTAAAATATCAGCCCGTGTACATTTATTGCAATTTAGATTTATTATTTGACTGGACTAAATGGTAAGCACAACATTAAGATTAGATAAAGAGAGAAGTTCTACAGAGGGAGACAAAAGTATAAATATTATTATTTTAAAATAAAATTATGCATATTATATGTAAAAATAACACTTTAAATTAAATTTTAAAGAGGCTGATGAATACCTAAAATATGCATAATTTTATTGTTTAACACTTTCGCTGCGATAGCCACTTTTTGGTTTCCAGCTCAAACTGCGTTTCGGGGCATATATTATACGAAAACATACTTAGATTCTTTAAGAACGAATTTTTAAATTCTTTAAGAAGATTTTTAAATGATTTGAGAAAATTTTTAGATTCTTTAAGAACGCATTTTTAAGGCAAAACAACAATGCATGGTTAGCATTGCAATGGTAGTTTCATAGAAAAGTGAACCGCACTCTTAACAGGGACGGTTCGGGACATATATGCCCCGAAACACAGCTAACGTGTTAACAACTTTTATATTTTTAGTTCTTTTCATAAATTTTCTAACATTTTTGTGAAGATAGCGATGGTCTATCGTACATAGGGTAACCTTATGTACTTAGCACATTTGTACGCTAGACCATCGGTAGGAATCACCAAATTTTTAGCCCCCCGGACCCAAATAAATACAGCAGTTGTGGAAACGTTTTTGTCGATAAAAGTTGAAATTTTAGACTAAAAAAAATGTGATTTTTGACATACTTCTTCGCTACTGCCCTGGTTTTACGACGACGCTAAAACCACCTCTACACAGAGTGTCTCTATCTTTAGACGAGTTGTAAATTTAAGAATTGAAACTGACAACCAATAGTAGATATAGTTTTGCAAGCGCACTGTACTTTTAGAACACTCGAATTGTTTGATTAAATTTAAATTTTCAGTTGTAATATATCGCGCGACAAGCGAATGCGAAATTTATCTAAAAATTGGCGGACCAAAATAAATAATAAAACCCGTTTCCTGGAAGAAGTACAATTGTAAAGTGAGATCTAAAAATAGTCTTCTATGAACAAGTGAAAAGTCGGAACGACACAAATTGAAATTGAATATTGAAACTGTTAAATATTTAGGAGGCAATGCTGCATTACGAATAGAAAATACCCTAACTAATATTAGCCACCTATTATGATAGGTTGCTTGCTAAGGTTATATATGACCATTTTTCTGCGTTCATAGTTCATCTTCTTAAGGATTTTTCCTTTCGTAGAATTGACCGGCTCAGTTTGTATTAATATCAAACTGACAATAACAAATTCTTAGTATTACTTTTAGTAATTTTTTCTTTGTGTTGGCGTACCAGCGTTGCCAAAGCCATATCAAAGCCAAGATACTGGTCCAGTAACGCGGCTTGGAAGTGATTAAAGTTTTGTGTGCCTTAATGTACGATTCGCTTACCGCAGTAATGAATCTAGCACATGCGCACTGGTTTGCTTATTTTTGTTTTGACGGATGTCAGTGGCTTCCGTTTAGGCAGTTGTAGTTTTATGAAATAGTTTAATTTGAGTGGGGTTACGGTGCGCATCAGGTCCACAAAAATGAACTATATTTTTGCACTGATTTCTGGTTTTATTACTAAAACTTACTGTCTTGAATATAATTAGGTGCGGAAAATACAGTTTTTTTGTTAGAATATATAGCAAAAGATTGTTAAAATACTCACGAAATTCTGTTTGATTTTTTTAATGGGGGCGTTGGTTTACGTTAACAATGGTTTGATTTGGTAGTTTGCTGGTTTGGTGTATTTTTTTTTAATGGGAGGCGTTGGTTTACGTTAACAATCGTTTGGTTTGGTAGTTTGCTGGTTTGGTGTTTTTTTTTAATGGGAGGCATTTTTCAGATACGATATTTCAGAATTTAGAAGGCGATATATTTTAAGAATCAAATGTTTATTAATGAATATTCCGAAATTTTTTTTTACGAAAATACTATTAAAAGCGAGTACTTTTAGCCAATTAAAAAAAAACTATTAGCTCGCAAAAAAAAAAATAAATGGATATTTTTGTAAAATTCTGCAAAAGAATGTTACATAACCTTAAAATAATTTTTGGCAAACGTCAAAACAAAAATAAGAAAATCAGTGCGCATGCGCTGGATTCTACTCATTACTGCGGTGAGTGAATCGTCTCAATATTGACGCTTCTTTGGTTATAACTTCAAAACGGATGTCTAGTTTTTTAGCCTAAACGAACATCTCTGTTCCAAATAATAGAATTGTCGACACAATTTACTTCGAATTACTCCTCTAACACAATTGTCGTTGAAATACCTTATATTAAGAGTTTTCACAGTTAAGATTTTTATTTCTTTATATTTACTACATTGTTAGCTTTTCGCGTTGTCTGTCATTTCTGAAATAAGGGTACACGGAGAATAAGGTGAAAATGCACGAAAAATATTATCACGATTTTTTTTTATTATGGGCGGAGAAAATAAAAAACAAGCTGTGAAGATAATGCTACGCAGTCCATTTTGTACTATTCACAGTAATTGGTATATTGCATTTTCCCAAATACAAAAAAAACCATTTTTTTATTTTCTTTTTTTTTTATTTTTTTATTTTCTTCTTTCGAAAATTAAAAAAAAAACATTTCTTAAAAATTATATTCTTTAATTTTTTAAAAAAGTTTTATCCCGCATAACTTTTTTGGTTTTGGTTGGATTACTTTCAAAATTGGTAGAATTGATCCTATAACAAAAGTAATTTAATTTACTTTAATCAGAATTTTCTTTCAGCTTTTTTCGACTTTTTTAAAAGTTTAACCCTCCCATAACTTTTTTCTTTTTGGGGGGATTACTTTCAAAAACAATAGAGACCTTCCCCTTATAGAACGTGACATCGGACGGACGGACGGACGGACGGACAGACGGACATATTCAAAGTTTCTTATTTTTTTCATAAAACACATTTGTATCCAAGAAATTTTTGTCTATAGGACGTTTTTTTACGATTTTGGAAAATTTGAAACTGCCGTATAATACTGTTCTAGCGCTTGCACTGAGAATAGTATAATAAGGAAAAAACTCCGAAGAAAAATCCAAAAACCTGTAGTTTAAAACTTATTGTAATGCGTTAATTTCAGCGTTAAGACTGTCAAACGGTATTTAGATCTCTTTTAAACTGACGGATGGACATTTATTAACACTTTTTCTATTTTGCGACTATAATAGTTATCACACGCATTTCGCCTGTTCTTATAGACCCATAAGAGGTTAATAGGTACTTTTTCTCTTTTGGGTTGGCAACAGGACAAATGAATATCGCTTGACGTTTTTCGTGCAAATGTCAACATCGCTTTAAAGTATATTTTTTTACAATATTTTGTATTTAGGTTAAATTTTACCGTGTTAAAATTGTGGATTGGTTACTTGCAGTGAAAAAGGCTATAAAACATATTAAAAATATTGTTTGTTCTTTAAATTTTAATTATGAAGAAAATTGTAATGCCAACCGATGCCAACTTAAATCGGTCATTAATTTAAATATACGTTTTTTTTAAATTTTAGAGCAAAATAGAAAAAATAGTATAAAGCACTTGTTTTATAGCACACTAATACTAAAAACGTGTGTTATGAAACTAGTACTTTAATGTACCATACTCGAAAATTAGCAATTTTGACGTTGTAGTTTTTTTTCCAGACGGGTGTGCGCTTTTAGGGCGCTCCGTGTGCGAAAATTATCCGCCGGAAAACAACAATTCTTAATTGTTTGAAGTCTTAAAGTTTAAGCAATTTTAGTCGCTTTACGAAATTCTTTTTAACACCACACAAAAAGATACTTGACCTTAATATAAAGGTTATTAAATTTAATGAAGTTAAATTATAATTCTCTAGATTTAGCTCCTGTAATTTTGTTTTGTTAAGACGTTTGAAGAATAAAATTTAGTCATGAAATAAAAATGGATATAGGCCACTACTAATAACTATTTTATACTGAGAGTTTATCAGTTAAAATAAATAAAGTTTTTTTTATAAACTGCTTTATTTAATTTAACTCAAACGCAAAATAATTATTTGGCTTGGTTCTAAAAGGGCCAATGTCATTTTGTCAATAGCAACGTTTTCACGTCAACTGATGTAAATCTAAACGCTGCTATTGAAAAACCGACATTGGCCCTTTTAGAACTAAGCCACAGAATTAGTATAATAAAAATTATAATAATTATTATACATATTACTAAAGGAAAATGACCAAATTTATAGAATTTGTTATTAAGCGTATACGAATAAGTATTATTGACTGCTAGAAAAATTTATATAGATATAGATATCAGCAGATCTGCTGCTTGTTTCTTCGTCTTCTACTTCTTATTAACCTAGTTCATCCACTGCAGGATGTCTCTTTCAAGTCTTTTATAAAATGTTTCGTAATGATCTCACATGTGAGACAGTAGGCTTAGACATGCATGGGATATGTATGTAACATACAACATACAAATAATATACATGGGAGCCATAGCGTAGTGGCTAGCGCGTATTTATAGCAAGCCTACTAGCGTGAGTTCGATTCTCACTGGCGCCGACTTGCCTTTTTCAGTTAATTAATAATTGAAATTTAATGAAACGGACATTCCCTAGAAACTGGTTCGAAAGTCAGTATAAGCCGGTGGTTCCCTCTACTACTAGCCCACACAAGTCCTGGACTTAGGGGATGCTTAATTAAGTAGAATAGTACGAGGTTAAACAAACATGTAATGTAATGTAATAACACATGTGAGATTCTTACAAGTGTTATTATTTGTATGTTTTATGTTACATACATATTCCATGCATGTGCAAGCCTACTATCAATTTACAGCCAAAACAATGGCAACAATTACCGGTGAATAGTTTTAGGTACAAAATTAATTTATTGTTTATTACATCTCGCATGAATATTAAGCAGTTTAACTGTATGGCCAGTTTTAATATGCATATTGGATTGGCTTATAATTTATGACAAAACATCAAACTCCACTCTGGATCACGAACTTTATATCAGCGAATTTGGGTTGATCTACCTGTCTCAGGAGAAACAACGTAAATTTTGTGTTATTTTTTCTCTTTGAGTTTGTTTTTTCCTGGGTTGGCAACCGGTCAAACGAGCATCGCTTATTGTTTTAAGAAATATAAATTACAGTTTTGCAAACGAAAAATCAATGGAGACTACCGAGATTGGCCTGTTGAAGATAAGTTACACTGATGGTTTTAGATGGATCTTCATGTGAGCTTTCAAGGGACACAAACAATCTGACATGAATGGGATGTAAGGCCAATATAGTGTTTAAAATAAGTGTTTTCCTGCAGATTGCTTCATGTCCCTTGAAAGCTCACATGATCATGTAATGATCCATTTAAAAACATCAGTTGTATAATGAATTGAATATTAATATGCATTATACAATTCCATCATCAAGCTAGGCATTCTTAGATTGATTAAAGTTAGCTCTCCTTTCCACCATATCCTTAGCTAATTCTCATTTCTCTAAAATTTGTAAATAAAGGATGTATTATTTTTCTAATATCAAAAGTAATATCAATTTACTTTTATTTTGCTATAAGTCTGCCAAGTAAGTCTTTTATCTATGTACTTCCCCAAGAATTGAACGTAACGTTAACCTCTTTTAGTATGAATTGGTCATTTATTTGTCACTTAAGAAAGTTTCGCTAGCTATTAAATATAGATAGACCTTTATCAGTTAGACCACATTCTGTAAAAATCAGGGAAATACAAGGAAATTTAAAAACGTGTTATATTAAAAAAAAAACAGGGATTTTTTTTTAATAATCTGAAATTTTGATGAACTAAAGCGAAAGTGACAGAGACAGTGGTTTTAAAAATTAAAATCAATAGTTTGGAAAAAAATTGAAATATCTAGGAAAAAAGTGAGGCCACCTTTTTTGGAAAAGTCTTTAAACGTACCACTTAAAAAAAAAGCTAAAATATTTACTATTTTTTCCATTGTACCATTATTGGAAGTATCAGGGCAAAATTAGCTAAATATCAGGAAAATTGAAAAAAAAAAAAAATTATGGCTAAACTATTTATCTAACAAAATCAATAATTTTTTTTTTCGACATACAGACGCAACCGAATTTTCATTGAGGCTTACTGTATTTTATAGACCCATGAAGTTATTTCAACTGAGCAGAGTAGTAAAATTTTGAGTTGTTACCCATTTTATTGACATCATAAAGAAAGTGAAACAATCATTTTGATCGTTAGATTAAATTTCCAGTAATTTATGCGCCAATTTTCCCGATACAAGGATGAAATAATAATGGAACTTTGTAAAACAAAAGCATCATTAAAAATCGAATTATTTTTGGAAATTAAAACTTTAGTTCTATGGTAATTACAACTACAGGGTTACTAATAAGCCGTGAAAATATGTAATGCTACGCATTCCATTATATACTACTCCCAGTAAATGGTTTATTGCAATTCCCAAATACCTACTTAAAAAAAAATTAAAAATAACTAGAAAAAAAAAAATAAAAAAGAAAAAAATTTATTTCTTTTTTCCGAAAACTAAAAAATTTTGAAAAAAAAAATGATAGTTTTTTATTTTTTAAAAAAAGTTTAACCCTCCGTAATTCTTGTTTTCAAGGGGATTATTTTCAAAATTGGTAGAATAGATCCTTTTTGTTTTTGGGGGATTACTTTTAAAAACAATAGGGATCTTCCCCTCGTAAAACTTGATTTTTCCTGAAAAGTCCATCGGATTATTCGTTCTTGAGTTATCGTGTCTACAAAAATCGTGATATCGGACAGACTGCCAGACAGGCAGACAGACGGACAGAGGGGCCAAAAAAAAACTTTCTTATTTTTTCATCAAACAAATTTGTGTTCAAGAATTTTTTGCCTAGCACGATTTTTGAAAATTTTGGAAAATTCGAAACTACCGTATAATACTATTCTAATTACACCTACTGCATATACGAACCCAGAGGGGGGATAATCAAAATATTGCTTTTTCGATCAAAGAATTACCAACTTTTTTCACAGAAAATCAAGTGGGGACAGCTCATCAAGTCAATTGGGCAGGAGACTGTCATCTCACTTCGTGCGAGTTTACTCACTTTTTCCCTTTAAAGTCATTCGAATACCCTTTTTTAGTGGTATCATACCACGTATAATACGTGTGTTGCTAATATCTGTTTATAAAATAACCAATTTGTTTGACGTTTAATAATTAATTTTAATTTTGAGGTTATATGTTTGACATTTAAAATTATAACTGTCAACAGATATAACCTCAAAATTCAAATTCAAAGTCCAACAACAAATATGAATTCTTCCCTGATGCGTCTCATGCCCTACTTTTTGGACTTTTTTTGATAAAGAAATTACCAACTATCAAATTTTTATTTAATTTACCAACTTTTTCAATTTGGTTGAGGTGTGGAATTGCGGAGAATAATAGAATTCTATTAAAAAAACAGTAGTATCAAAATGAAAAATTTTAGGTTAGCTTGTATTTTAAGCAGTTTCTCTATTAACGCTGAAATGACTCCAGATTTCTGTTTAGAAGGTTTCTTTCAATATTTAAAGTTATGTGATTTTTTAGATACAGTAATGTATGATTGTAAAAACAAGTGATTGTTCCTAAGCACACGCACAAAAGATCTACAGAAAAAAGTTGAAATTACCCTAATGTCTATATCTTGTAGGTACCATTAATTTAGTAAGAACATTTTTTTCCTACGATCCTCTATGAAAATGACATTTAGCACACTCTTTTGTTCTTTAGAAAACGCCTTTTATCTCACTTGTTTGATATTTTCATATCACCCTAGTTTGATATTTATGTATGTAGGTTTGCCTAATTTTGTTTAGATATTTACGTTGTAAATTCTAAGAATTTTAGTCACCTCGTTTTATATGCCATTTTCCACCTTTTATTACAGACTTTTTTGATGTCTTTTATGTTTTTCAATCCAAATATTTCTGTTTTTCATGTCAAAAATAAAAACTATAGTTATAACCTTACTATTTTGACCTAGCTCAATATAACTTAATATGTTTTATTAATGTCTAAATTTTATAAAAATTACTTAATTTGTAATTTAGTTACCTTACATTTTATAAAAAACATTGTAGAATTTTACAGTTTTTTTTATGTGGTAGCATATCCACAGAAATCAAATTTAATTAGTAAACTGTCAAATTTTCCTTGATTTAAAAGATGATTGCGGTTAGGCAACCCATTAAACAGTGTTGAGCTTCCAACATATGTTGTATTAAATATAAAATAAAACCATATTTCCTGTTGACATACATATATAAATTTGTATGCTATTTTGTGTTTGGCTTTTCTCAAAAATTCGCGAAATAAGTAATAAAAATTAGAAAATATTAAATTAAGAATTCTTAAAGTTTAAACTTTATATTTTTTCGGGATCGTAGAAAAAATAGTGTACATAACTCGTTGGAAAGTGTATTTCATACACTCGTAGGCCTGGCGGTTCGTTCCTAAACCTTCCCACTCGCGTGAAATATGTCACTTTCCACACTAGTTATGTAATATACTATATCACAATATTGAGTAGCATTTACAGTCTGCGATAGAAAGTTCATAAAGATTTATGACCAAAATATTCTCTACATGTTGCAAAATTACTTTTAATGTGTCATAGCGGCAGACGTGAAAAAAATTAACCAAAATTTGATAAATTAGACAGTGATACTTTTAGTACACTTGTAATCAATCTTTTACTACAATAATTACAACTTTTATACCTACTAATAAAAGGGGACGTTTCTTTATTTTGAAATATGAATTTTATATACTAAAAGTTATTAGTTTTGTGGTGACCAGCCACCAAAAGAAGTATCTTATTAGCTGTTTATTGATTATAATTATTAAAACTTCAATAATTCTATTATAATTCTTTTTTTTAAGTTCTTTTAGCAAAATTTATTCTTGGAACTAATTAAGTTCATTTTATATACCTGATTTAATTTTCTAAAACATGCCACATAGATTTTATAGAAAATATAATCAAAAAAAAGTTAAAACCTCTTCTAAAATTTTTTGAGAGTTATGTAAAAATAGTATATTACATAACTAGTGTGGAAAGTGACATATTTCACGCGAGTGGGAAGGTTTACGAACGAGCCGTCAGGCGAGTAAGGAAATAGTGTGTAAGTGTAAGAAATACACTTTCCAACGAGTTATGTACACTATTTTTCCTACGATCCCGAAAAAATATAAAGTTTAAACTTTAAGAATTCTTAATTTAATATTTGTCAACAGGAAATATTTTTTTTTACCTTTAGTTTTTTTTTTTATATTTAATACAACATATATTGGAAGCTCAACACTGTTTAATAGGTTGCCTAACCGCAAGCATCTAATAAATCAAGGAAATTTTGACAGTTTACTAATTAAATTTGATTTCTGTGGATATGCTACCACATAAGACTGTAAAATTCTACAGTGTTTTACATTTCATGAGGAAATATTGATGTTTTTTATAAAATGTAAGGTAACTAAATCAAAAATTAAATAATTTTTATAAAATCTAGACATTTATAAAACATATTAAGTTATACTGACCTGGGTCAAAATAGTAGAGTTATAACTATAGTTTTTATTTTTGACATGAAAAACAGAAATATTTGGATTGAAAAACATAAAAGAGATAAAAAAAAGTCTGTAGTGAAAGGCATGGCATATAAAACGAGGTGAGTAAAATTCGAAGAATTTACAACGTAAATATCTAAACAAAATTAGGCAAACCTACATACATAAATATCAAACAAGTGTGACATAAGGCATTTTCTAAAGAACAAAAGAGTGTGCTGAATGTCATTTTCATAGAGTATCGTAGGAAAAATAGTTATTTCACTTATAGGGCATAGAAAGCTAGTAACTTTATTTGTCGCATAGCAGCGTTCTCAAAATATTACATCAGAGTTGACGTGAAAACGTCGCTAGGCGACAAATGGTGCTACTGCTTTCTAGCGTAGCAGTGATTCTTACAAAATTGATCTTTCTGGCCTCTTTGATGTTTTTCAGATTTTCAAAAAAAAAAAACAAATTTCAGCTTAATAAGACTTGACTGCAAAGAGGACACAAAATATATTTTTGACGGATGTATAACCCAGGACACTTATTAATGCTGCAGCGTTATTAAGTGTCTTGGCGCGCTAAGTTGGACAATTTGGAAAAACTCGAAGAGGTGTCCCAGAAAAAAAAAATTTAGGGGCCACCCTAATGTATATGGATTAATTAGGGTTGCCAACTCTGAATCATCAAAATAAAGGACATAGATCTCTAATAAAAAAAAAACGAAACCACTTCTGGTTTCTTTATTAAAGGAACAAAAGTGCTTTTTTTGGCAGACATTTCCTCTCAATAAAAAAGTCAAAAAATAACATACTCCTTCCACAGCTTTGCTTTAATAAAATCTTGTATCTTGTAAAAAAGGGATCGGTGCTTGGCCCAATCCTGTTTTTAATTTTTGTCAATGACATTTACTTAGGCGTGGGAGATGCACTGTCCATTCTCTTCGCCGATGACACAACGTTTTTTCAAAAAAATCTTAATTTAGACTTGCTTCAGCATCATATGCATATAACTCAGTCCCTCGCGCAAAATTGGTTTAGTTCAAATTCGCTTGCTCTTAACACAAAAAAAACATTAAACATGATTTTTACACATAGGCCCTTACACGGATTTGTAAACCCGGAGTATGCCAAGTCTTGGTCTACACCTTGACGCCAAACTGTCTTGGGATCATCATGTGGACTTTTTATCAAAAAAAATATCAAAGAACATATTTGTAATTAGATGCCTTAGTGGTATTGTTACACAAAACATCTTAAAAACTGCATATCATGCATTAATTTGCTCAAATATGCAATATGGTCTGATAAATTGGGGACATGCCTCTGGTGCCATCAGGGTTTTTGGTTTGCAAAGAAAGGTTATAAGGATAATTAGCAATTTAGGATATCGCGATGATGTAAAACAATGTTTTATTTATTTAAGACTTAAATCTAGTAGAAACGGAATAAACTTTTATGGACCGAAGTTTTTAAATAAATTACCTGTAAGTTTACTACATATTCCTTTGAATAGTTTTAAAAGGAGGTTAAAAAAATATAGTTTTATTTATGACTTGCGCATAACATGTATGTTGAGACGCCAATAAAATCTTGTATCTTGTATCTTGTATCTTGTTTGCGAGACTGATAGCACAGAACATCCCCTTGATAGCGATTTGGCCGACACAGGTGGGCAAAGCGCTGCGTCAACTTTACAATTTAATTCAAACTGAAACACAAAAACTTCATAATTATTTATTAAATGTCCTTTTGTACGTTTGAAAAAATTGTGACACATGGAACTACAATAAATTATTATAAATAAAGATCACATTTTTTAAGATTAATCGTAAATTTAAAGGACATTTAGCGTCCTTTGAGTGTTTTATAAAGGACAAAGGTAGAAATAAAAGATGGTTGGCAACCCTAATTTTAATGTGTACATATAGGCCTTTTGTGCCACATTTCTCGAAGCTTTATTTGAATGTATATATTTCAAAAGTTAATTTCAACCCGAGGCCTCGCGAGGTAAGTATCAGATTCTGAAACGGAATTACTATAGTAATTCCGTATTCCATTAAATAACTCTAAACCATAAAGGGATACAAGAAAAGTTTTAACTTAATTCAATTAAATTGTTAAATTTTATATGGTTTATTAAAAAAAAAATAATACTTTATATTATATAATTTAATAATTAATTAGATTAGAGATCTATTATGGGTACCTATAATAAGTGCCAAAGTTTTTGCAATTTAAGGCAATGTCATAATTAAAAAGTTAAGCCCAACGTGACTTTTTAATAAAATATAAAAACTGAATTCATAAAATATCATACGTTCCTCAATAATTTAAAAAATCTTCCTACACTATAAAAAATATTTCCTGCAATTTAATTACCGGCAATCTTTACCAGAATTTTAAAAGAAAATTGTAAAATTTCATACTGTAATTTTTAAATAATATAATATACACGGTGTATTTGAAAGAGCGTCGGAAATTTTAACAAGTGATTCTACATGATAAAATATGACAAAAAAGTCCTATAAACATATGTCTAAAAATGCGTCATAAGGGAGCTACGCCCCTTTGAAAGTGGCTAAAAAAATCGGTTTTAATTTAATAACTCAGGAACCCTTTGAGATATATTAACGAGGTTTTTGAATGTGAATAATTCTTAATAAGGCCCATCTTTGTATGTCATTTTCACGTACTTATTTAAACCAGGGGTGTGCGAAACGGGGGGGCCTTATCAGTTTTTTGTCCCAAACTTTTTTCTGTGTAACTTTTTTGCAATTTTATTTTTGAAATATGATTCCTCAGGTCAAAATACATAAAAAAAGGTACTCTTGTTGTAATACTGTAGGATTAACCGTTTTTGAGAAAAATTCATTTGAAGGTGAAATTCCACGGTTCGAGGACGAAAAATTAAATACTAAAATGTCGAAAACCAAAATTTTAATATATAATAAAGAGGCGTAGCTCCCTTATGACGTATTTTTAGACATATGTTTATAGGAACTTATTGTCATATTTTATGATGTAGAATTATCTGTTAAAATTTTCGACGCTATTTCAAATACACCGTGTATAATAATTTTAAAACTTGATATTACGTCATGTTAAAAACGGGTTTCATTTCATTTAAATTTCCTATTAACAGTTACAAAAATCGGTTTAAATCATCCACTCAGAAAATTTCGTTGTATTTTTAATACTGAATGTTATTTGATAATACATATTTTTTATTTATATCGCCACCATTATTATTTAATACTTTACTTTTGATATTAAATACTGCAATTTGTGTATTGTATACAAAATGTTGTAATACTAACATAGAGACCGTGTTGGAACATTTGGATCCACACGCATGTGTTTATTAATACTGTAACATTTGGTAAATTATATCACAGTTATAGTTTTGTATACTTTAAGTTGTATTTATTGTGTTATTGATCTAGTTTAAAGTATGTTACAGTATTTAGTAAAATAACAATAGGTAAATAATACCAAAATTTTGATTAGTAATAATACAGAGAAAAGTAAAAATAGGATCGATTATTTTATCAGTGTGTAATTGTATGTGGTTGCAATCTTTAAATTATTATTAATCAAAATTTTGGTATTATTAACCGATTGTTAATTTTTCTGAATATACTTTAAACTAGATCAGTAATACAACTTAACAACAACTCAAAGTATACCATACTATAAGTATAATATGCTTTACCAAATGTTACAGTAATTTTTACTATAACATGCTAGTATTAATAAACACATGTTGCGTGGGGATTCAAATGTACCAGCTCAACTAATTCAAAAGTTAATAGGGGGTGACTTTTGGACTGCATAATGATTATGTCAATGACTTGACAGATAGTCACATAACTTTAAAAGCAATTAGAAAATATTTTTATTCACAGTTTTAACGCATTATTTTTATTGTGGTCGTCTAAAAAACTTTGTGTGCGCCATGGCCGGAAATACTTTGCTGGACAAACTTGTCCATCATAGACGTTCTTTCGAACCTTGGCACACAAATAACAATTTTACTACTTTTTTGTCTTATGATCAATAAAAAGGAAGTTATTGCCAAAAATAATAGATTTTTACAGCTTAAAGGAGTTGCAAAATACCTGAAGACTACATGGTGAACAGTTTCTTAGGAACATACATAAAGAGATACAAATAACATACATATAATATACACAGCGAAAAACTGAGTATACTTCCAGACTTACTTATTTTTGATATTTATATACTCTATGTTAGTATGACAACATTTTGTATACAATACACACATTGCAGTATTGAATACCACAAGTAAAGTATTAAATACCAATGTTGACGATATAAATAACAAATATTTATTTACAAATAAAATTTAGTATTAAAATTACAATGACATTTTCTGAGTGTATGAATTTTATAATTTAATCTTAATATTACTCTCTAATTTTACTCCCATTTTTTTTGTAAAAACGGTAATAGGAGCGAAGGGACTAATTGATCTATTCCACTGGCGGATTTGTTGAGGTAATGGGGGGTAATCCGCCCCTGATCCCTTCGTTCCTAGGAACCTTTATAACAATCTTTTTTACCCCGTTTATACTGTACAGAGCTTTAACGAGCGTTAGATATGTAATCAAAGGTCCGCAAACATGAAAACCCAATATTCATAATCTAAATTTAAACTATATAAAGTTATGTCATAACCCCTTTTTGGCCTTTAACCATATTATTATAACAGTTACAGTTCAGTATAGGCCATAGCTAGCTCTGCCGTACGAAGACTATAGACGGAAACTTTTAAAAATATCATTTTTATTATAAAACTGGCGGTTTAAAAATGCTGAACAATTTAATTGATCGACAAAAAAAAATCATGCCACTTCAAATATATCGAAAACTACTGAATGGATTTTGATCATTCTTAAATAAAATAAAACTAACTAGATTTTGCAACTTTGGGAACGTTCAAGTATTACGTAAAGCAAATTTTCATCATTTTGGACCCCCCCCCCCCAGTAACGCTATTTTCCTATACCATTAACATGGGCGTAACACTCCAAAATGACCCCCCCCCCTAGGAGCGTTACGTAATACTTTAACGTTCCCTTTATATGTCTTGGAAAAATTATAATTACTATTTTCTATTTTGCGACTCTTATAAGTTCATAATCACACGCATTTTGCGTGTTCTTATAAGCCCATAAGAGGTATGTACTTTTTGTTCTTTTGGGTTGGCAACAGACCTGGCCTATCGCTTGACGTTTTCCGTGAAAATGTCAATGTCGCTTTAAAGTTGAATCTACAAAATTTTGTGTTTGGGTTATTTTTACCATGTTAAAATTGTGGCTTGGTTAATTGCAGTAAAAAAGAGAAGACATGACTATAAAATATATCAAAATATCATTTGTTCTTAGAATTTTAAACATGGTGTAAACTGTAATGCCAATCCAAAACAAAAATCCCTAAATCAGTCATCAATTTAAATGTAAGTTTTTTTTTTATTTTAGAGCAAAATAGAAAAAATTGTATAAAGCACTCGTTTCATAACACGTTTTTAGCGCACTAGTACTTTAGAAAACTCGCCGCAAGCGGCTCGTATGTTATGAAACTAGTACTTTAATATACTATTATAATAGCATACAGTTTATTGCAAAGACTATGTTCTTTCCGTGTACTTATGACTTCCTCCAACTTTTTAGCAGAAAACTTTTTTAGGTTTATATTAATTCCTGTAAAGTCTTACACACGGGAAGAAACCTACGACGAATGAAGGAGGGAAATACAAAAAATACGCTTAACCCTTAACTGGTGACGTGGTGCCATTCGTGACCCCACCATAATAAATTATTTCATATTTTGAGGGCATGAGGCAATGATACGAATTATATTTTATTTTAATGTTGCCACCTCTAATTTTTTTAGAAGCTAATTACTATACCAGACTATTAAATAAACACAAAATTTTGGATTTTTTAAATTTGAAATATGGGGTCCTGAATGGCACCAGGTCACCAGTTGTGTTATGTTTTAACCACCTCTCCAGTTAAGGGTTAAAGCAATATTGTTATTTAACATTGTTTTGCTACATTCGCCCATTTATATTATATTCTAGTTTAAAAGTATAAAAGTGTAGCTAACACCAATATTTAGAAGAGTAGTTCGACTCTCTGAACTCGAAAACTAACCTTACCATGCGTTGTTGTCATGTTTAATTATTTTTAACAGCAGAAATGTTATGAGTCTAGCGCACCTAGAGTTTTAAAATGTTAATTTGTCTAGGTAGAATATACGACACATACTATTATTTAATATATATTTATTGCATTCCCGCATTGAAATACCTTTTACACGTTCAGTCTGGCAACGTCGTATTTCCTAGTATAACTTTTATACGGCAATCTTTTGACTGTTTTATACATCCTTTGGCTCAAGGCTTAAAACAAACTTTAGTTTGTGACTGTTTTTTAAATTTTGCATATTTTTTTTTTAACAGGCCTTTAGTGCCCTAAGCTAGAAAGTAGTAAATCCATTTGTCAATAGCAGCGTTTTTAAAATAT
>OY294044.1:89212232-89273102 GCA_958510825.1 Brachypterus glaber
TCGTATCCTAATTATTTAAGCTACATAACCAAATATTGGTAGACCTACCTACTACAGATACCTACCTAATATTATTATATTGTTGACGTAACTATTTCCTATTAAATGTTCATAGTTAATAGAGACTTTATTAAGCCCTTGTTCAAAACTTTGACGTTGTAATCATGGGTTTAAGATGCTTATTTGCGCGTTATTTATGGAACCTATACATAAGGACATTAAAAAAACACGTTTTTTTTTTACATTTTAAAGTGAAAAATACCGTAAAAAATCTGTGCTTAATTTCAGCTTGAAAAAATGAAGTTAGGGTTCACCTCATTTCATTTAAAAATTTAAAAAATACACTGCCCAGTAAAAGAGCTTTCCCATTTTTCACCACCGCGCGTGAAATTGAATTTTTTATTATCAGATTCACTTTCAGCAACCAATACCAATTTTTACTAAAACTACCCCCCGCCTCTGACAGGTCGGATTTGGAAACACAATATTTTAAAATTCAGTTCTAGCGACCTCAAAACCCCCAATATATGAATTTTCAAGAAACCTACACTCCGACCCATAGGGGGTGGAGTAAGAATTTTTTGTTATCAGATTCACTTTCAGAAACCTCAAAAACCCCAATATACCAATTTTCACGAAAACTACCCCCGCCCCTCAGGGGGTTGAGTTAGGATTTTTTTATTATCATATTCACTTTCAGCAACCTCAAAACCACTAAGGGAACGTTCATGTATTACGTAACGCAAATTTTGATCATTTTGGACCCCCCCCCCTAACGCTATTTTTCTATACCATTACCATAGGCGTAACACTCCAAAATTAACATGGGCGTAACACTCTAAAATTACCCCCCCCCCCCCAGGAGCGTTACGTAATACTTGAACGTTCCCTAATATACCAATTTTCACAAAAACTACCCCCCGCCCCTCAGTGGGTGGAGTTAGATTTTTTTTATTATCAGATTCACCTCCAGCAACCTTAAAAATCCCAATATAGCAATTTTCACGAAAACTACCCCCACCCCTTAGGGGGTAAAATTAGACTAAAATTATTATCAGATTTATATTCTTCGACCCCAAAACCCCTATATACCAATTTTGACGAAAATATGAGAAGTATTTAAAGATATTTACCCCCTAACTCCTCGGAGCTGGAGTTCTTAAGTTATCGTGCTTACAAGATTTCCCGGACAGAACGACCGATCGACCGACCGAAAATTTTTTTTTTTGCTCGAAATTGATTGATTAATTGATTTAAATATTTTTAAATATTTCCAATATTTTCTTCAAAATTGATATATAGGGGTTTTTGGGTCGACGAATCTAAATCTGACAATAAAATTTTTCTTAATTAATTGGTATATTAGGGTTTTTGAGGGTGCTGAAAGTGAATCTGACAATTACTATAGACGATTGTGCCTGTCACTTGCACTTGCTGCGTTACGAAGGTTAAAGCGTAAAGTTGTGAGCGCGCTCGGCTATAGTGAAAATTATTACTATATATTGTTACAGTAGTAAATAAAAAAAATTAAAAAATATAATAATAATACATGAATCAAGCAAATTGCGATAAACTTAGATTGATCAATCATAACGGGTTAAATCAAAAATAGTTTGTTGCATAACATCCAAATGGCTTACAGTAAATTCACAAAAATTAGATTATTATAACTTCTTAAAAATGGCATCACTAAGATGTTATCGTCCCCATAAAATTTTAAAGGGACCTAACGTGACAACCTCGGTGACAACATTTTCACGATTTGCTCCAATTCGGTGTATATAGTTTTAACCCGATTTGCGTGCCCGTTCTACAATTGGACAGCAGTCCAATAACTTAGGCAACATAAATTTAGATCTTCAATACCAACCCAAAAAAAATCCCTTCATGGTTCTAAACGTCTGAACTTCTTATAGTGAAGTGGTTTATTATAAAATAATTAAAAAGCTTATAATCTACTTCACGTTAATTTTATTGTTAAAAACAATTAGTGTGACCGCGGTTTCGCTATAATAGAGATAGCATCTACGGACTAAAAATAAAATAAGTATTACAGATTGTTTGTCGTGTAGAAAAAATATTACCTTAAATACATATAATGGGACAAATACAATAGATCCACTGTTAGTAATTTATCTTGTTTTTCACAATTCTTGCACGAAGCTCTTGATGATTGTGGCCAGGTAGACGTAATTTTAACCGACTTTGAAAAAGCCTTTGATAAAATAGATCCCAAAATTATTATTAATAAATTAAATCAGTTTGGCTTTTCGCCAGCAATGAAAAAGTTTTTTTTAAGTTATTTATCTTTTCGAAAACAATATGTTAGTTATAACGGTTTTCTATCCAAATTATTTTTTGCCACATCAGGCATTCCTCAAGGTTCAAATTTAGGTCCATTACTTTTTTTGTATTTTATTAATGATATTACAGATTATATAACGTGTTTAAAATTATTGTTTGCTGACGACTTAAAACTGTTTCTCAGAATAATTGATCTCGCAGACTGTCAGTTTCTTCAAGAACAGCTAAATCAACTAGTTATTTGGTGCGTGCGAAATAAATTGTTTCTCAACATTCAAAAATGCAATAATAACTTTTACTAGGAAAATACATACTTTCGATTTTAATTATGCAATTAACAATCAAAATTTAGCCAGATGTGAAAAAGTCAAAGACTTAGGCGTAGTATTTGACACAAAACTAACTTTTAATGATCACGTTGATGCTACCGTTAAGGCTTCAAATAAAATGCTAGGATTTCTAGTTAGAAGTTGTCAACAGTTTAGATCTGAGGTTTGTCTGAAATCCCTTTATTTTGCGCTTGTTAGATCAAAATTGGAGTATGCTTCCTTTATTTGGTATCCCAAAGCTGCCACTCAAAAGGAGAACGTTGAACGGGTTCAGCGTAAGTTTTTAAAATTCCTCAACTTTAAAGTTCGCGGCTCTTACCCCCCTCAGGGCATTGACGAGGAGGTTTTGCGAGTCAGATTCTCAGTCCAATCGCTTGAAAATCGAAGAATACTATCAGCTATCTCTATTTTTTACAGAATAATTCACAATCTTATTGATTGTAATTTATTGCTAGGAAAAATTGATTTTTTAGTTCCCCGACTGAATGCTAGGCAAACTGATTCTTTTTCGCTGTCAATCCCAAGAACAAATTTATTATTGAAGTCCCCAATTTATGTCATGTGTGATAATGTTAATACTTATAGTATAAATTGTGATATATTTTTTGAAAAACTCAGTTCCGTTTTAAAAAAATCAAGCGTAAATTTAGGTATTTAAGATTTAGCTTAATTTCTATTTTTAAATTTTAAAATTTAATTTTTTATATCTAAATTTATTTTTGTTACTTAATATTCTTATTTATATTTGTTATTATGAAATGAAATTGTCCTGTTATTGGATTATTCTGTTGGGCAATAAAGACTATTATTATTATTATTATTATTATTATTATTATAATTTTATTTTAAAACATTAATAATTATACTTTTATTTCTTTCTGTAGAACTTCTCTCTTTATCTAATCTAAATAGGCGGCAGTCCATTGGACTGTTTATTCTAAAAAATATATAAACATAACTAATTTCTTATATAGGTTAAAAGTATTTTAAATAATTAAGTATCTACGGACGTAGGTAATATTAGAACAAGTAATGAAGATATGCAGTGCTTCGTATTTTATAGTATACCTTTCACAGTGGATGATATATTGCGTTTTTCCTTGATTTCTTCTAAAGAATTAAATTTGACGCATAACCTTTTTACTTTTGTTACTTTTTTACTTTTATTTATAATTAATTTTTTGTTAAAAGGGATTTTTTTTCATATTTGGAGATGTTAAAAAGTTTATTTTTTTGTCCCCTATAATTTTTTTTGTATATTTTATCCTATTTCAAATTTTTTATTTTATTTTTTTTTACTTTTGTAAAAAGTAAATCTTCTACAAACGGTTCGGATCCTATACCTTCTTTTTGAATTTTTTGAATTACTTTTATTTTTTTAAGTATTTTTTTTGTAAATGATGGAGTTCTTTCTCTCATAAAAGTTTATTTTATTAAAACATTATTTTTCTTGTTAATTTCATACCAATCTTAAAATTATACTTTTTATTAACTTCAGTAACCATAGTATTTGGCCAAAATTACACTCCAGACGTATGTACAGTTTTTGAGGCCCTTAAACTTGATTATTTAAAATTCAAGAAAATTTTTTTGTCATTTTTTTACCTATTAGAAAACCCAATAGTGCAAATTCTAGCTCCTTAAATGCTTTATTTAACCACAGGGTGTTTTTTTTATGGTGCAACTGCATAAATAAGACTAATTGTAACATTGTAAAAAAACCGAAAAACCAACGGCTAGAGTGTTATTATTTTTATATGTTTGATAGCTTTTTAGATCTCGAATAAAAATAACTGACTTAGAAGCTTGTTATAGTTCTTCTATTATTTATCTTCTTTATTTATTTTATTACTACAGAGTCAAGGAGAGCCCCAAATAAGCCTAACCTATCCAATACCAAGTTTGCCATATGTGGCGAAAAGGATAAAAAAAAACTTTGTACAGTGGAGTTAGAAAACTTTTATTATCAGATTTAGTTTCATCGACCCCAAAAAACCCTATATACCTATTTCCACGAAAACATTGTAAACAATTAAAATGAACTACCCCCGCCCGGCGGGGCACCCTCGGGGGTGGAGTTAGAATTATTTTATTATCAGAAACGACCTCAAAAACCCCTATATCCTAATTTTTATGAAAATATTGTAAAAAAACTATTTTCCCCCAGCCCCCTCCCTTAGGGATGGAGAATTTTTTTAGTGTCAGATTTAGCGACCTCAAAAACCCCTATATAATAATTTTAAAATGTTCCCTAAAAGGTGGTATCTTTTAAAGAAATATTAAAAACATTTTAAAATTATTTCAGTACCTTAAAATCTACAAAATTTCTACGCCAATGGTATTTAAGAAAAATATATGTTTGAAAAAGTTCTAAAATATGACGAAAAAAAAACTAAGTTATAAAAAACTATTTCCCCCCAACCCCCTCCATCCATAGGGATGGAGTTAGAATTTTTTTAAAATATCAGATTCAGATTTAGCGACCTCAAAAACACCTATATACCACCTTTCAAGGAAATATTGAAAATATTTTAAAATTATTTCAGTAACTCATAAAGTAGATGGCGCTTGCAGAGTGAAGTCGCTTTGCTAAGGTGTCCTGAAAATTTGTTGATTTTTAACATATTAGATAAGTAATAATAAGAAAATTATTTCCCAAAGTGCTGTTAATCCTCCTGTGAATAATAACTAGTGATTCGAAATGGCAAAAAGTACAAGGGGTGCTAAAACTGCTGAAACTGGATTGGATTCCCGCGTAAACGACATCGATAATAAACTTGTTGAAGGTATCAATTCATTAAAAAATGAAATATCACAACTAAAAAACAATGGTACAAACGCCAATTACGATTTTGTATTAAAAAAAATTAATGAATTTGAGACTAACATCAAGGATGCTATCAACGAAGTGAAGGGCGACATCCAAAAAGTTAAAAGAGATCATGAGGTATTTAAAGAATCATATTATAAAAATATATATTCGAATAATTTGGTATTTCATGGTATAAAATACAACAATGATGAAAATATACCAAAAGACATTTGTGACGTACTAATAAAATATAAAATTATGGAAAATGCCACTGTACGAGATATAAATTTTAGTTATCGCATGAACACAAAAAATAAAAACAAAAAAAGTACTACAGTTGTTGTCAGTTTTGTGAATCGTTGGGTGCGAGACTGTATTTACAAAGAAAAGCGTAGGTTAAAAGGAAGTAATGTTTTTATTGCCGAAATGTTAACAAAATCTAAACTAGATTTATATTCTATGGTGCGTGATAAATTTGGTGCGAAACAGTGTTGGACATATAATGGGGACGTTTACGTGCTACATAATGACCAAAAAACCAAAATAAACAATATTACCGATATCAGTGTTTGAAAAACTATTGGGTGAACAATTTTTTGTGAAGAATCATGCTAAAATTATACACAACTAGTTAATTATGGACACTTTAGTAAGTAAGATCTATATTTGTTTATCAGTAATTTATTGTATTTTATCATAGATTGGAGAAGAAAAACTTTTTTTTACTAGCTTAGCTAAATTAGTATGAATGTTGGTTTGATAGGTGAGGAGGAAGAAAGAGAGACAAATTTAACAAAAATTATTAGCGATGTACGTAAAGGCGTAGAAATAATTCAAGCAAATAGGTTAATAAATATCATTCATTTCAATATCAGATCAATAAATAAAAATTTTGACGAGTTTATAACAATCTTGAATTATTTAAACATTGAGAACATAGACTTAATTATATTATCAGAAACTTGGGAGGTAAAAGAAACTAGGGACTTTGACATTGAAAATTTTAGTATTATTTATAATAACTCAAAATATAACCAAAATGATGGAACAGTAATTTACACTAGAAATTCTATAAATGCTAATGTTGACATATTAAATATAAGTGAAATAAAATACATAAGACTAACTTTTAAATTACATAACTATTCTTTTGGTGTAACTGCTGGTTATAGGCCTTATGGTTCAGATGTGAAGCAATTCTTAATTGATTTGGATAACCATTATCAAGCACTAATAAAAAATGACGTAGAAATTTTTTGTGGGGACATAAATATAGATTTACTTGAAAATAATAATGATACCGTTAATGATTATATTAACCATTTTTATGAACGGGGAATGTTTCCTAAAATAGATGTAGCTACTAGGAAACAAACAGGCAAGAAGCCGAGTCTCATAGATCACTTTTTTATTGGATTGGGAAACAACAAAATTCAAAATTCATTAGCGTTAACACCTTATTTAATTGAAACTGCCTTAACTGATCACGATATAATAATTTTAGGTATAATGGATAATAAAATGAAACAAAAACTCGAATTACCAATTAGCAATATAAAGCAATATAAAAAAATTGATTTTGTAGCATTAAATAATAAACTAAGAGATGATGACTGGTCAAGTATAATACAAAACAAAAACTCAGAATCCTCCTATAATGATTTTATTCAAAAACTTAAAAATTACATTAACTTATGTACAAAAAAATGTTAATATAAAAAACAATAAACAAACTAAATTAAAACCGTGGATCACCATTGGCCTAATTAATTCTATTAGACATAGGGACTTGTTAAAAAAAAATCTATTGAAAAATTATAGTGAGGATCTGAGTGCGCAATATAAAAAATATAGAAATTTCTTAAACAAACTAATTTCAGATACCAAAAATGAATATTATAAAAACGAGCTAAACCAAGCAAACGGTAATTATAAAAAAATATGGAAGGTAATTGACCAGGCCTCAAATCATAAAGTAAAGCAAAATTTTGAAAATTATAATATTGTTGACAATCTGGGTAATGAGTTAAAAGGTGATGTAGAAAAGGCTAACTTTTTTAACAATTTTTTTATTAAAGTTGGTGATAATATGATTCGTAAAATTAAAACAAATAAATCCAAAATAAAAATGAAACATAACCTGGTATCAGAATCGTTGTTTCTTAATCCAATTTTAGAAACTGAAATAAAAAAATATATTTTGAATTTAAGAAGTGGTTCAGCTGCAGGGCCTGATGGCTTAACGTCAAAATTATTAAAATCAATTCATATTAATATTACTAAACCCCTCTGTCATATTATGAACTTAGTTTTAGAAACTGGTAAAATTTCTACGTCAATGAAAGAGTCTGTCGTAACCCCGATATATAAATCAGGAAATAAAAACTTAACGACAAACTATAGACCAATATCGGTAATAAATTCATTCTCAAAAATCTTTGAACAGTGCTTAAAAGAACGACTCATGAGTTACTTAGAAAACAAAAATATCTTAAGTATCAAACAATTTGGCTTCAGGAAAGATATAAGTACAGAACACGCAGTTATGGAATTTGCTAGATCTGTTATTAATAGTTTAAACATTAATAAAAGATGCTTGGCTGTATTTCTGGACCTGGCCAAAGCGTTTGATACAGTAGATCATAATATTTTACTAGAAAGATTGAAATATATTGGCATAAGAGGCATTGCACTTTCAGTCTTTAAAAATTATTTATCTGAGCGTTATCAACGGGTTAAAATTGAAAATAAATTAAGTGATCCCTTAACTGTTGCCAGGGGTGTGCCCCAGGGAACAGTTTTGGGTCCAATATTATTTTTAATTTATATTAACAGCATTTACAGTATAATTAATTTTTCAGGTGAAACGCTTTCTTATGCCGATGATACTGTAATTGTATTTGTAGGTGACTCATGGGCCGAAGTCTATAAAAAGCAGAGGAGGGATTAAAACAAATTAAATCTTGGCTGGATATGAGCCTTCTCAGTTTAAATGTAGATAAGACAACATTTCTAACTTTTTCTTTAACGGCTGCTGGTCAACCAGAAACCGATAACATAAAAATTCATGAGCAAGATATGTGTATGGTAAATTGTAACTGTCCCATAATAAGACGCTCCACTAATGTTAAATATCTCGGTGTAATGGTTGACCATCACTTTAAATGGAACATTCATACAACTTATCTACAAAAAAGACTGAGGAGGAGCACCCGAAAATTCTACCAACTACGCGATATCTTAAATAAAAAACTGTTAATAATAGTTTACAGAGCCTTGGTTGAATCTCTACTCAAATACTGTATTTGTATATGAGGGGGACTTCAAGACAATAACCTAAATGACCTAGAGGTGACGCAGAATATGATATTGAAAATAATTTTGAAGAAGTCAAGAAGGTACTCAACTGAATCGCTGTTTAGAGAAAATGAAATTTTATCTATTAGACAATTATTTATTTATCAGGTTGTGTTATGGACCCACAAAAACAATAAACCTTCAAATACATTCTTAAGTAAAACAAGAGCTGCATCACACCTAAGCTTACCCATACCTCTGTATAAAAAAACCAACACTCAACGATATATTTTTTACTTTGGGCCAAAGTTCTATAACAGCATTCCAGTCGAAATTAAAAGTATTAAAAATTACAATAGTCTTAAAAAGGAACTAAAATTATATGTCATAAATAATTATCATTTGTTAAAACCTATTTTTGACAATGTTATAAAATAATAATAAGAAGTTATTTTCTTTTACCGCATCAAACTTTTTTTTTTCTTTCCACAACATTAATGTTTTTTTTTTCTCCTTATTTTTGCTGTCAAACTAATACATATTTTTTTTTTACTTAACATTCTATTAATTTGATTGGATTTTTTTTATGAGTTTTTTTTTTTATTTATATAATATGAAAAATTATAACTAATACTGTAGGATACCGCACACAAATTTTAATTTAGGCGGATCATTTAATGTTAAATTTTTATATCTGTAATTAATTGTAATTGAATAAATTGAATAAATTGAAAATTAAATAAATTGAAGAAACTTAAAATCTAAAAATTTTCTACGCCACCGTTATTTAAGAAAAATATATGTTTGATAAAATTCTATGATAAGTTATAAAAAAGTATTTCCCTTCCCTTAGGGATGAAGTTAGAATTTTTTTTAATATCATATTCAGATTTAGCGACCTCAAAAACCCCTATATACAAACTCTCAAGAAAATATTAAAAACATTTTAAAATTATTTCAGTACCTAAAAATCTACAAAATTTCTACGCCACTTTTATTTAAGAAAAATATGTGTTTGATAAAGTCTAAAATATGACGAATAAACTAAGTTATAGTTACTTTTTTTTGGCCAAATCTGGGACTGAAGTGGTTAAGCTTATGCTAGGGACATGATATTTTAAATTCTCGTTTACTCTTCTATTTTTAGAGTTGTGAAGAGTATAATAAAAAACTTTCCTGCATTTTTACGTTTCTTTTCATTTTATAAATATTAAATCAGGAACGCTTCAATAAATTTGATATCTTCGAATGTTTAATATCATTTAATTAGTTTTTTCCTTTGATATTTGATTTTTTTATTTAATTGAAATTCGATAAAATCAATTACTTTTATAGTATATATAATATCAGAAACATTGAGAGTTGATAATATCTGACTTAATACCTCAATCTTGACAAAGCGTTTCCAAATTTAAAAGAAAACAGAATAATGTGTTTATAGTATTTACAAAGACATTATTCTGTTTTGTTATAAATTTGAAAACGCTTTGTCAAGATTTAATTGAGGTATTAAGTCAGATATTAAGTCAATGGTTTTGATACTATACTATAAACAGAATATTTTTTTCTTACGTATTCTTAAGCGCTGAATACTAATTTGACAATAAAAATTCCCGCTGACCCCCAAAAGATCTCGGGTCCTTCTTATGGAAAACTGGTTTCGGACAGATTTGGTTAAATTTTGGATATGTTATAGTTCTCGATATTCTGATAAAAAATGGACACAATTTCCAAAAAGCCACACTTTAGGTGCTAGAGCACTCGAGAATCGGTGATGTTACTTTTTTGCCACAAACTTTTTTATCCGTAAATGTTTTGACATTTCTCAATAAAATATTAATCAATAATTATTAATAATAATAATAATTAAAAATACATAAAAAGGTAATCCTTATGTAACACTGTAGGGCCAATCGTTTCCGAGAAAATTTTAATTAAAGAGTCATTTTCACGTTCTGAGCTTTAAAAAAAGGAACTCGATTTGCGGTGTTCCTCCTTGTATATTCAGTAAACAAGTTGTTCTGTCATATTTTAGATACGCGTGATTAGCCTCACATATGGTAGATGGTAGTATATTTAAACCCAAGGTCTTGAACCTTACCAACAGATTGGAATAAAGCATTAATTGTTTCATGTTATCTCGGTTTTTATCAATAACATACACAGTAAAGCTTTGAAATTTATAAATTATTATTTTTTTATTTCTTATCATAAAAACTGATTATAAATACTCTTTGTTTCACCTTTAACCTAATATTCTACTAAATTGAACATTTCTAAAGGTTCGTTTACCCAAAAGTAACTAAATATATTACCATTGAAATAAAATGTGACAAAAAAATCTGATTGGTCTAATTCTTAGTTAGTTTAGTGTTAATTACTGGGTAAACCAAAGTTTAGACTGTGGAAATGCCCCCCAAAAAGTTTTTTTTAGTCGTCAGTTTTATCGGAGGAAACTTTTTTTGGGGTATTTGGCAATTTTTAAAGACGAGTTAACTAAATTTGTGTCTTGTCTATCCAATATTTTTTGTTCTGTCTGCCCCTGTTTACGTTTATTACTTAAATTTATATGATAATATATAATATTTCAGAGAAGCAATATTTCAGTAATATATTATCGATGTGGAAAGGTCATTAGACTTTAGATAAACACAATTACTTCTACGGCCAATCAAGAATTGACCTCAAAAAAACTTATAAATTATTTTGAACTTTTCGTTATAAGTATACACTAAAAAAACTTAGACAAGTACAAATAGACTAATTAATTTAGGTTTTGTACCTTTTTTTGACTTTCGTGCCGGCATCTTCAAGAGTTTGTCTTAAGTATTATCTACCGACTTACGCCAAAATTTATGCAGAAATGTTACTTTAAACTTTTTATAAAGAGAAAAACCCCTGAACGACTATGTTTCATCGTAAATTAACACATGTTTCAATCTTATTATATTAATAACTAGATGGCGATGGTTTATTTTGTGGAAATCTATTGGAAATATGTTTACCTCTTCAAGAACGAATTTCTTGTTTAAATTAATTTAGAAGCAAAAGTTAAAAGTGCTTTTTATTTTAAAAATAAGTAAACAACTGAAGATGTGCGAATCATGGCCATTGGATGTCGCTTATGATTGAAAACAAAGCAAATGGCAACAGCTATAGCCACTGAGCGTTAATAAATTCGGTGAATTTCATTTTTCGGAATTTATTTTTAACTGTGCACATATGTGCCTCTGTTCCTGAAGAGGTTAAAGATTTCTACTTATAGTGGTTTTGTTTACAGATATATAAGGGGAAGGGAGAAATATAGCGCAGGGGGTAATTTCGTTCATTTAACTTTCTAAAATATCAAAAGTTATTTAAAAAAAATACAACTTTTGCGCCATAACGTAATACAACTGTGAACAACCGTCCGCAATTTAGTTGAGACTGCAACCTGTATTAGGTTTCAGTTACGTACATGTAATAGAAAAAAAAATTGAAATTAGAAGTTAAATCTCGTAAATTTTACGTGCACCTGCTTGGCAACATATTACCTCTGATTTAGCGTGTAAATTTACACATTTTTTGTAGTTAGGGGCACACATTTAGGGTTAGGGTTACACATTTTTTGTAGTTAGGGGCTTTTTTAAATTCGTTTTCAGTGCACAAACATACGTAAGAAAAATATAGTCTGGTTTATAGTAATTAACTTAATTTTTTTTTGTGGACTTGTGTAATATATTTGATTTAAATAAAATTGATAATTAATCTTTTCGAGTGTGGTAGGGGTGATCGGGGCTAGTTGTCGCAGGGGTAAGTTGTCGAAGTGCTTATATCTTAAAAAGTAAAATATTTTTCTGCGCCAAACCAAGATTAACCGCTGCGTTACAATAGTGCCATTTATCATTTGTAAACTTAAATGCAATAAATTAAAAGAACATCCAGACAAACCAAAAAATGTAAAAATTAAAGAGCACAGTAATTTTTTTGTGGTAAATATTTTTTCTTATTGTTACTGATTTAAAGCATTAAGATAAGAGAATTTTATGTATAATAATAGTTTAAGGTGTATATTATTTGTTGATATTGTCATTTAGGAGTGTTTATTCGTTAATTAGAAAGTACTTGATACATAACGTAATTGGCCACTGGGGCTAGTTGTCGCATTTGGTTTGGGGCTAGTTGTCGCATGATCTGGAGATATGTTCATGGTATAACATTTTCTTTTTGGCATTTTTTTATTCAAAACTGTCTAAAAAAGTGAAACTTTGTCGAATAGCAAATAAATTCGTTTATTAAATTAAATTAAATTAAAAAAAAATCAAAAAAATATTATGTAATTATAAAGTTGGAAATTTTGGCACAAAAGTAAAAAGTTAGATAACAATCAGCTTGTGGGGAGGCACATGTCTTATTAGTTATTTATAATTTTTATAAATGCCTTTATATTTCTTCAAAAAAATATACTCGAAGTGCCTCGACAACGTGCCCCGTGATGGGGCACGTTGTCGCAATTTTCACAAAAAAAAACATAACTCTAATACCCTATAAATTTTTCCATGTTTTTTCTTTAAATAATGTTACTGAAACATGCAGCTAAAATTACCATTAGGTCAATTAAAAAAAATACAACAATAAAGGAAAAAACTGATTTTGAATGAAAAGTGCGACAATTAGCCCCGGTCACCCCTATATAAACATTTGTAGCGTCACAAATTAACCAATCTAAAATATATTTTTACATTATTAAACAAATTACATAGTTATTACATAGTATACATATACACGGTGCTTTTTTTGGGGTGTTTTTTGTTTTTTTCGAAAAAAAAAAAAAAAAAGCACCGTGTATATGCTCCCCATAGTGGATAGTATATTGCGTTTTGTCATGATATAAATCGGCAATCTTAGTAGTAGTGCTGATGTAAAAATAATAAAACTTGATATTAAAAATATAATAGAACATTAATATTAAAAATTCTTCCCACAATTATAATTCATAAAACATTTGATCTTCAAAACATGTTAAATTATAATATATATTCTCTTGGGTGTAATGACAATATTATATACGTTTTTAATTAGAGCAATTAAAAAAATATATTCTAAATGAGTTGAACACATTTTATTATAGTTGTAAAACATCTACTTAATAAAACAGAAACTAAGAAGTAATAATAAATAACAATATTTTGGGACGTAAAACAAAGGAAAATTAACTATTTTTACGGCAAAATTTTCCGTTACGTAATACTTGAACGTTTCCAAATGAAAATTTTAAGAATTGACAGATGTAAAATGAAATTTTTAAAGGCTGTTTTTGTATCCGATCTGTCAAGTCAACGTTATTAGTTTTTAGCGTACAATTTTTATAAATAATTTGACATGAACCGTATATATTTTTAATTTCATTCCTACTGAAAAATGAATATTTTAAATGGTATATAAAAGATATCATTTTAATTACATGACAAATGTCATTTTAATATGCAAATTAAAATGAATATAAATTGGATATTGGCATTTTTAATATACATTATAAATGGCAATATATTAACACATCCACACACCGTATTACATGTTGAATGCACTCTTTTAATCGATTTTAATTAATTAATAACACTGAATCCCATTAATTACGTTCAAATAATTAATATTATTAAATAAAAGTTATACACGGTGTTTGCAGTCTTTTGGCGGAAAATAAAGGGGATGATTCTACATCACAAAACATGAAAAACCAGTATATGAACATAGGTCCAGAAATGAAGAGAGTTACGACCCTTTAAAATTGTACTAAAAATAAGGTTTAATAATTAATAATTAATTAATAACTCTGGTACCCCTTGAGCTGGAGCGACGAGGTTTTGCGTGCATACTAGTATTAATAAGGGCAATTAGATTACGTTATTTTTTTTTAATCCATTCAGAGGCACATTTTTGTCCCAAACTTTTTTATGTGTATTTTTTTTTTGATTTTTTGTAAAAAATATGGATTTCCGGAGTAAAAATACATAAAAAATTTATGTATGTATTTATGTATGGATGTATATATGTATGTATGTATTTAAATATATGGTGTTACTGTAGGAGCAACCGTTTCCAAAAAAAGAGGAAATAATTTTGTTACTTTTTAAAAGGCTATTACTCCTTTAATATTAAATTTAGGTGTTTCGATGAATAATATTTTTTTGCTTAGTTTTAAGTGAAGAATCGCTGTAACATTAAAATTTTATTGGTGCTTTTTTTTGTTCCCCATTCAATACAGGATAATTTAAATCAATCGAGCTTTCTCGTCTTTTTTTGATTTCAAGAAAAAAACAAGACTGTAATTAAAAAAAAATCAAGATAAGACGAGAGTCGCATCGTCATTTTATGGTTTAGGTACGACTAACAAGGGTTTTCCTTTGTCTATAACAAAAATAAATATTCAACCAGGCACAGCCGTATTAAGAGGCATGAGTACATACGCCCCTAGTCAAAAAGTGAAATGGTTACATTTTTGTATTTTATATTACAGTAAAAATGTCATGCTAATAAGTTAAACGGTTCCTGAGTTAGGAGCTACATATTCTAAAAATGCCCCTTAAAAGGACCCTGGTTCTTTAGGAAGCAATTTAACACAAACTTCCATATTAACTTTATTTCTCATATTTTGAAAAATCAATTTAAACTCTCGTATTTTTATGAAGCTGAAGTTTGCAACGTTTTTTTGCATCGAAAATTCAAATAGTATATTAAAGCACGTTTTTAGCGCACTAGTACTTTAGAAAACACGCCCCAAGCGGCTTGTTTTGTAAACTTGTACTCATGCGCTAAAAACGTATGTTATAAAACTAGTACTTTATGAAGCTGAAGTTTGCAACGTTTTTTTGCATCGAAAATTCAAATAGTATATTAAAGCACGTTTTTAGCGCACTAGTACTTTAGAAAACACGCCCCAAGTGGCTTGTTTTGTAAACTTGTACTCATGCGCTAAAAACGTATGTTATAAAACTAGTACTTTATGAAGCTGAAGTTTGCAACGTTTTTTTGCATCGAAAATTCAAATAGTATATTAAAGCACGTTTTTAGCGCACTAGTACTTTAGAAAACACGCCCCAAGCGGCTTGTTTTGTAAACTTGTACTCATGCGCTAAAAACGTATGTTATAAAACTAGTACTTTATGAAGCTGAAGTTTGCAACGTTTTTTTGCATCGAAAATTCAAATAGTATATTAAAGCACGTTTTTAGCGCACTAGTACTTTAGAAAACACGCCCCAAGCGGCTTGTTTTGTAAACTTGTACTCATGCGCTAAAAACGTATGTTATAAAACTAGTACTTTATGAAGCTGAAGTTTGCAACGTTTTTTTGCATCGAAAATTCAAATAGTATATTAAAGCACGTTTTTAGCGCACTAGTACTTTAGAAAACACGCCCCAAGCGGCTTGTTTTGTAAACTTGTACTCATGCGCTAAAAACGTATGTTATAAAACTAGTACTTTATGAAGCTGAAGTTTGCAACGTTTTTTTGCATCGAAAATTCAAATAGTATATTAAAGCACGTTTTTAGCGCACTAGTACTTTAGAAAACACGCCCCAAGCGGCTTGTTTTGTAAACTTGTACTCATGCGCTAAAAACGTATGTTATAAAACTAGTACTTTATGAAGCTGAAGTTTGCAACGTTTTTTTTGCATCGAAAATTCAAATAGTATATTAAAGCACGTTTTTAGCGCACTAGTACTTTAGAAAACACGCCCCAAGCGGCTTGTTTTGTAAACTTGTACTCATGCGCTAAAAACGTATGTTATAAAACTAGTACTTTATGAAGCTGAAGTTTGCAACGTTTTTTTGCATCGAAAATTCAAATAGTATATTAAAGCACGTTTTTAGCGCACTAGTACTTTAGAAAACACGCCCCAAGCGGCTTGTTTTGTAAACTTGTACTCATGCGCTAAAAACGTATGTTATAAAACTAGTACTTTATGAAGCTGAAGTTTGCAACGTTTTTTTGCATCGAAAATTCAAATAGTATATTAAAGCACGTTTTTAGCGCACTAGTACTTTAGAAAACACGCCCCAAGCGGCTTGTTTTGTAAACTTGTACTCATGCGCTAAAAACGTATGTTATAAAACTAGTACTTTATGAAGCTGAAGTTTGCAACGTTTTTTTGCATCGAAAATTCAAATAGTATATTAAAGCACGTTTTTAGCGCACTAGTACTTTAGAAAACACGCCCCAAGCGGCTTGTTTTGTAAACTTGTACTCATGCGCTAAAAACGTATGTTATAAAACTAGTACTTTATGAAGCTGAAGTTTGCAACGTTTTTTTGCATCGAAAATTCAAATAGTATATTAAAGCACGTTTTTAGCGCACTAGTACTTTAGAAAACACGCCCCAAGCGGCTTGTTTTGTAAACTTGTACTCGTGTTAAGTACAATGGTTTATTTCCTGATGCCCTTTTGTCTAGGCTAAGCAAGGCAAATATATGTATTGGTGCCACAAAGGACCTGATTTTTAAATCAAAATTAACTAATTGGGAAGGCAGACTTAAATTATTTAATACAGTTGTTGTTCCTACTCTAATGTATTTAATTAGTATTTGGGGGCTACGATATATAAATCAAATAGAAGTCATACAGCAAAAGTTTATTAAAAGCACATGGTTCTTACAAAAAAGTACCCCAGCGTATATTATACGCAATGAATTTGATTTATTTGAACTGGGTACACAAGTCATATGCTTAGCTTTGAACTTTTTAGTAAGAGTTCAGAACTTACCGCCTCATAGATATTCCCTTAAAGCCTTTAAAAACTTTGGATTCAGCACCTACAAATCAAGTAAAATACAATTGGTACTCTCAACTTAAACTAACATTAAGAGATTATTTACCCTACATAAACTTAACTGATATTCAAAACAGATCTGATATCGATAATGTAGTAAGACGATGTAGGCTTAAAAGTAGATTTGAAGAAACAAATAAAATAGTTTTGTCTGTATACTGTACAGAGTACTAATTTTTGCAAAATGAAAATGTTCTACCCCAGTATTTAAAAGTGTTCATGGCACAAGCACGATGTATAAACAATTCCTATAGTTACTTAAATCTAGGTCATTTATCATATTCCTGGAAACAAACTAACATATGTACAATTTGTAATAGGGGTGTTCAAGAAACTTTACAACACGTTTTGTTTCAATGTCCCATATATGGGCCCCTGAGAGAGGATATTCTTAAACTGTCGGTAGATTTTCACGAAATGCTATCAAACGCAACTCATATAAAAACTGTTTACAAAACATTATGTAACATATTCAAATTAAGGGCTTTTATAATAAACGAATAAAGTACACATGCAAGCTTTTGTACCAATGTTTTTTACTCTTTTTAATTATTTTTTTTTATAAAAAAAAAATCGTCTAATTTTCTTCTAAAAAAAAAAAAGAAAAAAAAAACACAAAAAAAACAGTAAAAAAAGTTTATGTAAAGTTCTACGTCCTTAGAAACATATTAGACAACAAAAACTTATATATCACATACGATGCCTTGGCTGAGTCTATTTTGAGATACGGGATTCTAGTCTGGGGAAGCGCATTTGACACTACACTTAAGGGTCTTGAAGTAGTACAAAACTCAATTATAAAAATACTTCTTTTTAAAAATCGAATGTATTCTACGGATCTTCTCTATGAAAACGCTAATCTTCTTTCAGTTAAAAAACTTTTTATATATAAAGTTTGTCTCTGGATGCTTAAATTTATTCGTGATTTTGAACGCCCGCAACATAATTACCCAACCAGATTGCAGGAAGGTGACATAGTCAACTTACCCTTATTTCGGTCAACGCAATTGCAAAGAAGCATGTTATTTTTTGGCCCTAAATTTTATAATATTATACCCTTAAACATTAAAAATCTAGAAAAAAATAAACAGAGGCTGGAATTGAAAAATTATATTAAGAAGACTAATAATTTTCTTGAGTTATTAGATTAATATAATTATTACATAAATATAAAAAAATAAATATCATATGATTTAAATTTAATTATCACGGTCCTGTATTTGTGCGAGTGTTTGTGCTTGTGGATAAATTAGATTAATTAATTTCACAATCTGATTTTTTTTTTCTGCTTTTATTTTAAATATATAAAGTATATGTCGTTTTTTTTTTACTTCAATTTAATCAAAGTATTCAACTTATATTACTTTGCCCCTTGGTAAATACAAATTAATTTGTTTTTTGGTAATTTATTTTTTTTTATATAGTCGTTACTCGATAAGTTTTTACCAATTCGAATAATATTTTTGATCTTAAAGTTTTTATAGGAAATTAGTCATTTCGTATATAAATTAAAATGAAATTGGTTTAGGCGGTAAATATTTACATTAACATTGGGTTTTTTTTTTACTATGGAAATTAAGGAAAATGTTTATAATCTGTAAAATACGTTATTGGTTAAGAAAACCACTTTGTGAAAAAAACTGTATTTACTACTATAATCAATAAACTTATCTTATCTATCTTATCTATCTTATCTATTATTCTATTTTAAATTTATTAGGTATAACTGTTAGTATTTATTTGTATTTGTTTTCTTTCTCTCTATTTAATTATTAATGTATTTTTTAGCGAATTTAATTATTAATGTATTTATCAAAAATATATCAGTCTGATTGTTATAGAATTTTAATTCTGAAAAACAATAAACTATTTTATTCTAGTCTATTCTATTCTACTCGTGTGCTAAAAACGTAAGTGCTTTAATATACTATTTGAATTATCGATTCAAAAAAACGTTGCAAACTTTAGCTTCATGTATTTTTTTATTAAAACAAATGAAATACACTGTACACTGTAAAAAATTAATATGTAATTACACATAATTCTTTACGTAAATGTGATTCAATGCAAATACATGTAAAATTTTCTATATTTTAGGTGTAATTTTACAATTTTACATGTAATTTTACAATTTTGTATGCAAATTACATGTACAATTACATGCAAAATCTAGCAAATTTTACAAAGTTCACTGTAAAAAATAAATATGTAAATTTACATGCAGAATCATAGGTAATGTGTTGCCATGCAGACACAAGTAAAAGTTACGTGATTTTATATGTAATTTTACGATTTTATATGAATATTTAAATTACATGTAATATTCATATAAATTGTAAAATTACATGTAAAATCTGCTAAATATTACTTGTACTGCATGGCGACACATTACCTATGATTCTATTTATTTTTTACAGTGTAATCTGAGCCTTTAACACCGCCGTTATTACAAAGATATTTCGTCCTAAAAGTAACGAATTTTAAACCAATGCAATTCCAAAGCATTGTGTATGTATATTTTATACATATCAAGTTTCAATTTGGTACATAGCATAACTGTTTAACTTAGCAATCTTGCAGGTATGTTCGAAAAAAGTAAAATTCACTTAAAAGTTTGAATAGACGCGAAATGTAAGTGTGATGAACTTTGTAAACAGTTTGTTGTTGCTGTCTGTTTTCCTGAATACACGTTAGTTAAATGCATAAGGAGCTACAAAATATAAAGCAAGCGGCAAAGATATGTAATGCTTCACATTCATTTCTATAATATCCTTTACACTGAAAAAAACGTTGGTATTTTTACAAAAAAAAAATACTAACATTATTGCAGCGATTTTATATTGTTATGTTGTAAAATCAAAAGTTAGTTTAATAAAAACGCAATATTATTGTAGATTTACTAAATTTTGCGAAAATACTTGAACATTTTACAAAAAAATACAAATGTTTTAGCTTTTCACAAAAAAAAAAAACATTTAAAATTACAAAGACGTGTTGTAATATTGTAAAAATGCGAAATAATTTCACAAATTATTATGTAATATCACAGGAAAATGTGAAATTACAAAAAAATCATTTTTATGAATTTACAAGATTACAACGCAGTTTAGTTAAATTACAGTTGAAGTCCGAAAATGAACCCTAAGGAAGCTATGGCCCTTCGAAGATGACGATAAAATTTAAATGCTGCAGAGTGATTTTTCATTTAAAACTGAGCAAAAAAGTATACTTCACTCAAACACCTAAATTTAATATTAAAGGAGTAATAGCCTTTTAAAAAGTAACGTTTTTGGTAGCACAAAACGTTGCTTCCTCTTAATTGATTTTTTTTTGAAAACGGATGGTCCTACAGTGTTACACTATATGGCATTTTTTATGTATTTTTACTCAAAGAATCTATGTTTTTTACAAAAAATCCAAGAAAAATACATATAAAAAAGTTTGTAGCAAAAATGTGTTAAGCCTAATACATTTTTCCGTCTAGGGACGCATCTGGATAAATTCAAAAAAATAAATTAACATAAACTTATTGCCCTTATTAATATTAGTATACATGCAAAAGCTCGTCGCTCTAACTTAAAAGGTACCAGAGTTATTAATTAAAAACCTTATTTTTATTACAGTTTTAAAGGGCTGTATCTCCCTTAGGGCTCATTTGCGGATCAACTTTTATAGGAACTTTTTTTGATATTTTTGGATGCAGAATAACCTCTTAAATTTTGGCACGGCAGTTATTGATCACCCTGTATTGACATTTATTTATTTTTTGTATGGCAAATTTTACTGGTTCCTCCGATTTCATTAACAGTCCCTTTTCCATGACACGCTGCAAAAAAATAAAATTAGTGCTAACACTACTATCTTTATTAAAAAAGCATAGACTGTACAAAATAAATCTGCTGTCGGTCGTTTTCCGTCCCGAAAGGGTCGTCCGGTAAATTTTACGGGCGGACTTATTCAGTTTACTTCTTTTTGACCAACTCCACTACCTATTCATATGCAGGGTGATAAGTAACTGCCATAAATTTTGGCACGGCAGTTATTGATCACCCTGTATTATCATTTATTTATTTTTTGTATGGCAAATTTTACTGGTTCCTCCGATTTCATTAACAGCCCCTTTTCCATGACACGCTGCAAAAAAATCAAATTAGCACTAATTAGCGCTAACACCATAATCTTTATTAAAAAAGCACAGACTGGACAAAATAAATCTGCTGTCGGTCGTTCCCCGTCCCGAAAGGGTCGTCCGGTAAATTTGACGGGCGAACTTATTCAGTTTGCTAGTTTCTGACCAACACCACATATGTGTCTGCTATTGTTTCATCAAAACCACTTTAAAACTTGTTCTAACAGTATTTAAAAATAACTAAGAAACTAGAAAATATAGTGACTTATATTTTTTTAAAAATCGTTTTGTACAGTTGGATCCGAAAAAAAAACAAGATTGAAAATTTAGTTGCGTAAATTCAATAATTACAATACAAACAAAGCCGTTGTCATGTTGACAATATTTGTCAAAATTACTTATAATAATTATAAAGTAATTAGAAATGCGTTAAGAAATGTTAAGAAATCTCAAACTATTAGTATATTGGAAGAAGGATGTACGGAAGTGATTGTGGCTAGTGATCTCTATAGAGACCTTTAATTGTTGCAAGGTTATTTAGTGTTTCGGAGAGTTGTGTTAAGATCATAGAAAAAAGAATAATGGTTAATATTGAAGAAAAAATTGATGGGGGAGGAAAGGGCGTGCAGACTCGGAAAGAAAGAAGAAATACATGATGAAAATTTACTTAATTATTTGAGAAAATACCATAAGAAGCGGTACATGCTATAAACAATAAAAATTTTCCTGGGTTAAAAACCATCGCCCGTCGCCGCATCGATAGTTCCAAGATTAAAAAAGCGAAAAAAAAAACCTCCGAAAAAACTTTTTTTTAAACGAAAATCATAATTTTCATAAATTATATGTTTGGTTAGTAGAGTTCAAATTTTTATTATTTCATAATATTTACTAAATATTGTTTTAATTTTTGATTTGATTAAATATTCTAAATGTTTTTTCAGTTTATTATTTATTATTATTATTTTTTAAATATTCGACATTATTTGCATGCATTTTCTGTAATAAACTTTGAAAAAACTGACAATTAATTGTCAAATTAACCAAACCTAGTTCCTAAAATCTTACACTATAAAATAATTAGTAAAATTGACATTTTAGCATATTTAAATCTTACATTTTTTGTGGGTCCAACTGTAACTATAAAAAATATTTCCGGTTAAATTTACCAGACATCTGTGGTTAAGACCCAGTAACATAACCTTTATGGTTAAAGGTTAAACTAGTATAATATCATTTGGACTTTTTTGTTTTTTTATTTTAATTTTTGCTATTTTAAATCCAATAAAAAAAATAATTTTTTAAATGTCAATAAGGTGCGTCATAAAGTGCCTCTAGTTTTATATTGATTGCATCAATTTGATGCCATCAAACTTATTTTAAAAAAGTTGTCAAATCAATGTTCTCCAACTAGTAATTGAGAACTTCTTAAAGGCCTTCCTTTAAACTAATATAACTTTAATTTTCCGTGGAAAAAAGCCGGATGAAAGTATTTTGTTCACAAATCGCCATCAAATTAGGTTTCTCCAAAGCTGATAAGAAAACTTTGTTCCATTACACTAGAATTATAGGCTAGCTCATGTATTTTCCTACTGATCTGATATACTTTTTAACTTTTCCCTATCACAACAGATATAGGGTACCCAATGACCTGGAAAACCTGGAAAAGTCAGGGAAAATATTACAGGTCCACAATAAAAATAAAGTTAACTGTCATGATTCTTAGACATTTTTAAAAGGTGATCAGAATCTGGCCGCAGAATGTAGCCATCAGCTGTGGTTAAAAAAAACACGAATTTTATCGTTTTTGAGCTCATTTTTCCGAAAATCTAACGTCATGGTGGTCTGGAAACAATTTTGAGCTCAACTTTCATATAACCCAAGTTTTTTTTTTCATAATTTAATTATTTAGAGCTTTGGGAACGTTCAAGGGTTAAAATCAGAAAAGTACTTCTTTTCAGTCTGTCAGAAAAAAAGGTCAAAATTACAACTTACTAAGGAAAAAATTATACATGTGAAGTATTTATTAGGCAATAAGAAATACAATTTTTATAGTAGGCGCAAACTTTACCCACTTTTGTGCGCACTTGGCTAGATATAAGTTAAAAATTTCAAAAAAATTATTTGTATATCAAAATTAAACAAAACTTCTTAACATAGGGTTTTTGGGGTCAAAAAATTTGAATCTGATGTCAAAAATTGAAAATTTAATATGGCGAATCCAATATGGCGACCGAACCTTTTAAACAAAAAAAATGTATTTATGGGTTTTTGTGGTCGGTATATCCAAATTTAATGTCAACATTTTTAATTTAGATATATAAAATTATCATATTACTTTTTTAGTGATTATCAGGTCCGGTTTAAGGGCCGTTACCTCTAGGGCCTAGGCGTAAGTAAACTGTAAACAGTAACTTTTTCTATTTTTTAAATGAAACTGAAATATAGAAATATAAAATAATCTTATATAAGTTTTTTTAATCAATATCAGGCCCCGCTCAGGGGCTTCTGTCACTGGGGACTCATATGACATAGGGCTAATATCAAATCTACTTCTTTTTAGCAATTTATTTTAACAAAAATGCTTTAAAACAACTTAAAAATATACCGCAAAGTTTAGGGACATTAGCCGAAAAATACAATAATAATTTACCATCAACTTTCCCTCAAAAAAATGGTCAGTTAAACTGTACCGTATTTTTCTTATTTTTTTCGTTTTCTTGCCTCTACGTCAAATAATCCTAGCCGTAGCACAATAATGCACAGGACATTTTTTGTAGAGAATTAGGTGAGCTTTTATTTGGTTCTCAACTTTTTTTCATAGGGTTGAGTAGTTATCGAGTTATCACAAAAAAATAAAATTTGTACTGTAATTTTCTAAATTTTTTTTTCTCAAACAGTCCTAACATTAGCATAAAAATGCATATAGCATTTATTGTAGGTAATTATATAGGCTTTTATCCAGTGACATATTTTTTTGCATTCGATAAGTTGTAAGCGTTTTATCGCAAAAAAAATTGGTTATATGCTGTATTTTTCAGATTTTTTCTCTTTTCGTGCCTATGCCTCAAAGGGTCCTAGCCGTAGCGTAAAAATGCATAGAACATTTTTGTAGAGAATTTTATAAGCTTTCTTTTGGTGTAATGTATTTTTTTCCAAGTTAAGTGGTAAGCGACTTATTGCAAAAAAATAAATAAAAATACAAATTTGCCACGTATACGGACATTAACCACGTAGATGGACATTTAAAGTAGCGACTCAAAAAAAATATTAGATGTTCATTTATTTTTCTAAAAATTTTATCAGAACATTGGATCACAAAGGCCAATTGTTTAAGACCAAAAGATAATAATTTTAAAATTCCATAGTCTGAAAATTAGAAAAAAAGGTACGCTCTTTTTTTTTTCGAAAATTCCTCCCCAATAAAAAAAGTAGGGTTATTAAAAGAAAAGTAACATTAACATTTAAGTACTTTATAAATAGGGTTTATTTGGGCATAATTACATATGTGATAAAACGTTTCATTGTAATGTAATAAACGACCACGTTTTGCCACGTAGATGGACATCAATTTTTTGGGACAAACTTATTATTGATACCAACTTTTTTTGTTGGATCTTAAAAGCTTTGCTTAGTTTATAAAATAATAACACTATCAAGTGTCTTTTAAAAAATAAATAGAAAGAAGTAAATATAATGCAACACTTTGTACACATAAAATAAATATGTATATAAATGTATATAAATGTTGCTGGGGACAACAAAATTTCGATAAAAATTACTATTAAACCAATATTTTCTCTCAACATAAAATATTTATTACACTGTATTTTAAGTTTTCAAATAAAACCATTTGAGTAGTACTAGAATATGTAAGATTCTTTAAAAAAAAATACTGAATAACTTTTTTTTAGAGTGGGGACAAGAAAGTAGTAAAAATTTGATTTTGACCCTCAAGTATTACGTAACGCAAATTGTACCAAAATTCATACACTTCATACCCTGTTTCTCCCGTTATTAAAGGCTGTAGAGATCTCATGTTTTGGCTCCCCCCCCCCAAATAGGGGGCGTGTTAGGGGGGTAGCCAAAATATAAAATATCTACAGCCTTTAATAATGCGGAAACCAGGGTATGAAGTGTATAAATTTTGGTACAATTTGCGTTACCTACTTGAACGTTCCCTTTGGCATCTTTTTAAGACCGAATTAAAAAAAAAATCTATGCGTTTTTGAGAAAAAAAACGATTTTCATTTGTTTTGACGTAAGATATCAGATTTTACGCCAAAAAGTGAGAAAATAAAAACTTTTCGCAAAAAAAATATGAACCGACTTCTATGTCTCTAAAAAGTAAAAAATAAAAAATACTAATAATAAACAGCAGATCGGGTACTAATGGCTTTATTTATATAAAATTTAAACTATTGCCAACGGTTTCGTAACTGGTTAGTTACTTTCTCAAGGCTAAAAAGAACGAAAAAAACGAATTACAAAAAGGCTGAAGTTATATAACCAACACAATACTTTTTCAACAATTTTTGGTTTACAATAAAACTACGAGGAAACTTACCTAGGTTAAAATTAAACTACTAAATTACACATTAAACAATAAATAATTTGAAAACATTAAAAATTGTAAAAACGGTCACATCTTAAGTTCTACGTGTCAGTATGATTAGATTGGTGCCTCGAAAAATTGGAAATAAATTAAATTAAAATATATCTGAAAAGTTGAGATTTTCATTAATTTTCAGTAGGTACCATAATATAAAATATAGGAGATTCTTGCGTTAGTAAAAGAAGTTGATTTCTTTTTATTGCTGGTTGTTTTTTTTTTTCGATGTCCTGTAGGGGAAAGTATTGTATTGTTCGCTGCAATATTTTTATATAAAATAATCCATCTTTATAAAGACCACTTTAAACGGAGCAATTTGTGCGCAAGTTTGATGCTATGCAAGTTTGTTGCAAGAATGATTCAGTCACTGCGCAATGCGCATGCCTTCAGGCAAGTTTGAGGCCATTTTCATGCCATCAAATTATTTAGAACACGTTCTATTTTTCGGCGATTTTCACGCAAGTTTTATGGTTATTTTCGTAGTACCAACCTGGAATAAAATTTACCAAACCATTTCATTTTACTAATAAAGTAGCAACTGCACATGTTAATAATTATTATTATTAATAATAGGTCGGTCTGTCTAACTAAAAAACTTCCTTAAAAAAGCAAATGCTAGGTTACGTTTTTGTCAACAAACGCAGAGACAAGTCAAAATTGTCTGGTTGGCAGCACTGTTTACCTTGCAATATATAGCACCAAACTTGCGTACAACTTGCTCCGTGAAAAGGCAAATCAATGCCCAATTGTCCTCATGCTATATCTGGCAGCAAACTTGCATAGCATCAAACTTGCGTACAAATTGCTCCGTGTAAAGTGGTCTTAAAAAAACAAGTGTTATTGCATTATATTTCTATGGATCTAGACAATATCATAAAAAGGCTTCATCTTAATCAAGTTACCTTTAATATACAATATTATAAGTCTAGTTATCCATTTGGGAATTAAAAATAGCTTTTCCTTTTCCACTTCAATGCACTGCAATAAATTACGACAAAAAATGTTTTTATTTCATACAAGGCTTCATATAATTTATATCATGTCTATATCATCTTACAAACCTGCTAAATAATTACCAATTGAATCATCATCATCGACATTTTTTGACAAAATGAGTTATTTATGCCTTCCTATTCTATAACACCTTTTTTATGTACCCAACAATTTAAAATAAAATTATTTTGACTTACAGTAGTGAAATAAACTTTTGACTATAATCAGTTCCATGTTAAAAGGACATTATTGCAGGAATATATTTTGTATAATACATAGAAAAATATGTTTTCGGTTTGAAAACTAGTTCGCCAATGACATTGCAATGTCTGTTAATAAGTCTGTCTGTCTGTCTGACTTTTTCCATTTTTTTTGCTCCATGAAAAATGGGCAATTTGGCTTGTTTTTAATTATTGTATTATATGTAGTTAAAAATTGTTAGTAATTAATAAATAATTAAATCACAATTTTTTTATTTTTTACAAATTTTATGTTTCTTTCGTTCTATGCAAAAAGGACATGATTGTACAATTTTTATTTAGGCACAAAGGGCATTGGCCATAATTGGACTTATAAGTTAATAACCGACTCATACACATAACTTACATTTAAGTGTTCTAACAAACGATGTTATATTTATTAGTTTTCGTAAGCAATTTATTTTTTTATACAGTTTTTTTTTTAATTATCTCAAAACCAGATTGACTGCAATGATGCTCTTTTATGTGGGACGATTCAACTAAAAAAAAGTATTTTACCCACCTTGTATATGAACTAAGTCTTTAGTGTTCAAGAATTTTTTTTTATTCGATTGATTCTAAAACACTTTTTGTTCATATTTTACGGGCGAGAAGTTGAACTTTGTGGTCCTAGGGCCAAAAAGTTTTTTTTCGCCCGCTAACTAAAACTTGTTATTTTTAAGCCTTTTAAAAGAAGATGCTTTACTTTTACTGTAATATTTATAAAGAAATATGACCTTTAGGTCACTTTTGGTCTTGAACTAACTGTTCTTTTTGACCAGATAGATCATAATCATTTCATACAAAATAAGATTTTTTTCTAAACATAATCTCAAAATATATAATTTATCTGTATTCATCCACTGAAATAAATTAAAAACACAAAATTTCAATTGTAAAATCAATTTCAATATTTATAATATTCGTAGAACGGTTCAGAAGTATTACTATTTTCATAACAGACACATTTTAACAGAAATTAATCACCAAGCTCTAAGTCCAAACTATTTGGTGAGCTAAGACAAAAAATCTATCGAGACATTTCGCATAAGTCGCACTATGATTACAAGACCACCATAACTCAAAATTTATCGATTTTGAGTTATGGTGGTCTTGTACTTGTAGCCTCGCACTCTTATATCCCTCGATGATGCGAATGTCGGGATATAATACGCTGGGTTATAAAAAATATCTTCTCTATATAATTACTATTGTACTACCCAAAGCTAGTGCAAAGGTTTAATTTTTAATCTTTAATCTAAGTATGTAAATATTTTTATAGCGTTTTTTATTTATTTCAGAAAATCTACAAGCACCAAGATTCACCACGTCGTCTTCTAGCAGTAGTATTATTAGATCTGGGAATACGAAAATCATGCAGTGTCAAGCCTTTGGTAAGTTCAATTTTATTTTATTTAAATCTTGGAAAAAGATTTTTTTAGTAAATAACATTTTTAACTAACTGGCTATTTGTACGTTCGACGTTTACGAATCTAAGTGTACGTTCTATATTCTTATTGGCTAAAAAAGTCACGTGATTATCTGGACGTAACTTATATGCAGAGCGGTCCAAAGGTTACCCCCCGCTTAACTTTTGAACGAGTTGATATATCGACTCTTAAATAAGACAACCTAAACTATCTTTTAGCATATATTTGATACTTTCAGCTCTTAAAATGTGGGCATGGGGGACATTTTTTTAAAATGGAAAGGTGGGTCGTGTGATACATCATTTTAAAGCAAATGAAATTTTCTATTAGACTGTATATTTTTTAATTAAAAAAAAATTGTTAAGGTTTTGATTGTTCAATTTTTTGTGCTAAAAATGCGATTTTTTAAGTTTTTTTTGTAAATTTTTATTTATGTCAATTAAAATTAGTTTAGAAGTATAATTTACGTTTTTTCATCATGAAATTAGTAATTTTTAAAAAATTGTTTGAATTTTTAGAGAAATTTTGACAAAAACGCTCATTTTAAACCCTATTATAAAGCTAAAAACAAAAAAAAATATAAAAAAATAAAAAAATATATAAGGACAGAAATTTTTAATTTTAAACAAAATTATAAAAATATTAATTTATTATTCCATCAATCTATTTTCTAATCATCGTACAGAGTGATATTGGTAGACTGACAGTTTCGGGCTGCTGGCCCTCTTCAGTACCAAGAGTCAACTCTGCACGCTGATTAAGAAAACGTTTTTAGACTTTACTCGCAAAAGGAATATAGCCATTAGATTGATGTAGATACCTCTCCTTGAGACACACAAGTCTTCAACTTGCTACCATTCAAAGTCTCCAGATAAGGAGAGGTATGAGTAGTTGTCTACATCTAGAAATAGATGGCGCACAAGTCTACATCAATCTAATGGCTATATTCCTTTTGCGAGTAAAGTCTAAAAACGTTTTCTTAATCAGCGTGCAGAGTTGACTCTTGGTACTGAAGAGGGCCAGCAGCCCGAAACTGTCAGTCTACCAATATCACTCTGTACGATGATTAGAAAATAGATTGATGGAATAATAAATTAATATTTTTATAATTTTGTTTAAAATTAAAAATTTCTGTCCTTACTAATTTTACGTCTAACCACCCGTTAGTGGTACTATGTGCTTGAGACACACAAGTCTTCAACTTGCTACCATTCAAAGTCTCCAGATAAGGAGAGGTATGAGTAGTTGTCTACATCTAGAAATAGATGGCGCACAAGTCTACATCAATCTAATGGCTATATTCCTTTTGCGAGTAAAGTCTAAAAACGTTTTCTTAATCAGCGTGCAGAGTTGACTCTTGGTACTGAAGAGGGCCAGCAGCCCGAAACTGTCAGTCTACCAATATCACTCTGTACGATGATTAGAAAATAGATTGATGGAATAATAAAAAATATATAGTTAAATGGAGAATCAAAAAAAATCAACAATTTTTTAAAAATTACTAATTTCTTGATGGAAAAACGTAAATTATACTTTTAAACTAATTTTAATTGACATAAATAAAAATTTACAAAAAAAAATCTTAAAGAATCGCATTTTTTAACACAAAAAATTGAAAAATCGAAACCTTAAAAAAATTGTTTAAAAAATTAAAAAATATACAGTGAAATAGAGAATTTTATTTGCTTTAAAATGATGTATCACACGACCCACCTTTCCATTTAAAAAATGTCTATATCTCGACTCGTTCAAAAGTTAAGAGGGGGGCACGGTTCACCTGGGCGATTTTAAATAAAAATTTCGTGGACCCCTACATTTTTTGGACTAAAACATACCTGATGACATAAGAAATCAATTTCCATTTGAAAGAAAATCTTAAAAGATACACTTTTTTAGAAAGATAAAAAACGTTTTTTTGACTAATAGGGTGTGTCAAAAAATTCCGATTTGCAAAATCGAAAACGCTCTCTGGCTCAAAAGTTGTTCCTTAGTAAAAAACTGTGGCTACTCAAAAATAAGCCAAATCGATTAATGTTTAGAGGTAGCTCAAAGCACTCAAACTTTGAAAAATATCGGTACCTGTTTTTCGGATAAAAAGTGATTCTTTATAAAATTAAGGAAATTTTGAAGGGTTTCTTTGGTAATATTTAGAAACAATACTAATTGTGAGAAAACTAAAAAAATTATATTTCCCCTTCCCTTAAGTTAGAACATAAAAAAATCGCCAATTATTTGAAGATTTTGCGAAAATTATTGAAAATGGGCATATTTAAAAGGACATAACTTCCAAGGTGCATATAAACTTTTTCTATGTTTTTGATGTTAAATAACCACTCATTACTAAAATATTTGTTTTTTGCTTTATATTTTTTAATTTTTTAATTTTTGGTTCTTCATGCGTAAAAAATTACTTTTAAATGCATTTATCTTTAAACGGTTAAACCTGCGATGTTAAACCACATAAACTTTTTTGTATATTTTTACATAAAAAAGTATTCCAACCAAAAAAATAAAAAAAAGTACACCGAAAAAATTTTAGACAAAAAACAGAAAATCCACCAGGTTTCTAATCGAAATTATTTTTTTTTACTCAACTTGACAAAAAAAAAATATGTTTTCTGTATAGTCATGTAGGTTAACATGTATATATGCTTATATACTAATATATAATTTTGCAGATTTTTTATTTAAAACTATTTTTTATGCACTTTTAAATATTTGCAAAAAGTAAATTTTCGCGAAATCTTCAAGTACATGGCGCTTTTTTCATGTTCTAACTTAAGGGGAGGGGGGGATATAATTGTTTTAGTTCTTACATTTAGTATTGTTTCTAAATATTACCAAAGAAACCCTCCAAAATTTTCTCAATTTTTATCGGTATCAGTTTTTATCCGAAAAACAGGTACCGATTTTTTTTAAGTTTGAGTGCTTTGAGCTACCTCTAAACATTTATCGACTTGGATCATTTTTGAGTGGCCACTGTTTTTTACTAAGCAGCAACTTTTAAGCCAGAGAGCGTTTTTGATTTTGAAAATCGCGATTTTTTGACACACCTTATTACTCAAAAAAACGTTTTTTTTTTATGTCTAAAAAAGTGTATCTTTTACGATTTTCTTTCAAATGGGAATTGATTTCTGATGTCATCAGTTATGTTTTAGTCCAAAAAATGTAGGGGTTCACGAAATTTTTATTTAAAATGGCCCAGGTGAACCGTGGGGGGGTGCTACGTCTGAATTACAAGATGTATTTATTTCGAAATACATATTTAAGTGTTTTGTGTGCTATTCGTGAATAAATTGTTTTTACATCGGCACTTAGTGCTACTAAGAGTGCCGATGTATTGAAATCTTCGCCGAAAAGTCAAAATCTTTGACCATGTTTTTTTTTTTCACATTTCTCGACGTTTTAAACCTTTCTGAGTCGAAATCAGTTAAAAAAAATCGTCCGTCTGTCTGTCTGTCTGTCTGTAAACTCAATTTCTAAATAAGATATCAACCAGCGGTGTTTTGCATATCGTTTCTTGTCGTATTTCAAGGAGCTGATTAGATTTTGGGGTTAAACGATTGAGGGTTAGGGGGTAAGAATGGGGTAAAACTCCTATTTTTAGCGATTTTGGTCATTATTAAGGCAATTATTATTGCATTTTATTAATGTAGCACTTATATAAAAGATAATTTTAAATTGGTCAAAAAATGTCACAAACTATTTTTTCCTAAAATGCATTGTTTTCGAGATATTGGCGTTTAAAGCAGTAAAACGTTTTTTTAGCATATCTCACTTATTTATAACCCGATTTCAAAAAAATATATTTTAAATGAAAGCTGTTTTTAAGCCCTATAAAAAGTGCTTATACAGTTGTTTGCTAGAATATAACGTTTTGGAGATACAGACTTTCAAACTTTAATAAATTATGCATGTGTATTAATGGTTGCCTATTCACGTGATCACACACACACAACATTCCTTCTCATAACGTTTCAAATTAGTGCCTAGTGCCGATGTTTTGACAAGGTGCTTGCAGGGCCGTAGCGAAGGAGATTTGGTGGGGGGAGGAGGTCAAAAATTGCAACTTTTTTTAGCCTAAAAACACAACTTTTTCCCTCGTCAAAAAAAAGTTCATGGCTAAAAAAAAGGTCCTACCTTTTCTCAAAACTCAAAATAAAAGTTCATGACTACAAAAAAAAAAGTCCCACCCTAAAAAAAATATGCAACTTTTATATTTTTAATCCATGAAATATGCAACTTTATGTTTTTAATCCATGAAATATGCAACTTTTTTTGATTTCAAACAAAAAGTCCCACCCTTTCTCAAAACTAAAAAAAAAATCATGACTAAAATAAAAAAAAGTCCCACCCTAGAAAAAATATGCAAGTTTATATTTTTAATCCATGAAATATGCAACTTTTATGTTTTTAATCCATGAAATATACAACTTTTTTTAATTTAATATAGGTGGGGGAGGCTCAAAAGATTCAGAAGGCCTCTTATTTGGCTCTTAGCTCGTTTTGTTTTTGTCAAATTATTTTATATTATTAATGTGCAATAAATAAAATTAGGTTTAGGTTAAGATTGACATATTTTTTAAAAGCTGTTTTAGCAATTTTTACATTTATGTTGAAAATTTGTCAAATTTAGTGTTTTAGGGGCAACTTTGGCGTATTTTCGGCACCTGATAGAACCTTTTGCTCATTTTGAAATTTCGCACATAATTTTGTACACTCAAAAGGAACAAATTAAGATATCAAGGCTTTTAAATTTTGCACTGATACAAAAATTACAGCCCATTTTTCACGATTTTTGCGTAATTTCACGATTTTAGGGGTCCAATTACCAACCCTTAGAGAAGTTTGATCACCCTCATATTTTCAGGATGTACGAGATATTCCAGAATGAAAATTTTAAAACAACAGAAAAAAATAAAGTCCACCCTAATAATACACTATTTCTTTTATAATTTTAACGACGTAAAGGTAAATCAATTTCTATATAATTTTGAAAATTAGTTATACATAATTTTCTGTTTGATACAAATATTGACCCAAGTGAAAATATAGTTAGTTGACAAATAACTTGCAAACACTTAACAGAAGGATTTGATTAAGTTATATTGCAGTTATTAATGAGAAAACTGTTTTCTTTGACAGGTGACAACTTAATTTAAATTTGATGGAGGAAATATATTAGGTATATTTTACTAACAATCCGAAGAGAGATATTGCTTCGTACAATATGATATCGTGGTTTTATTTGTCCTACAGATAATTTAGGAAATCCAGGTCAATTTTTAACACTTCTGCGAAGAGATTACATGTTCGCGAGGGGGGTATTGACTCACTACTAGCGAGAAAGAGCAGATGAGACAAGAAAGAGAAAACTATGGGCTACAACGAGTCATTGAAAGCTAGCCGCGGCTGCGTATTGGCAAAAATTTTTTAGAGTACTGAGTTCAAACAACAACAACGACAACAAAAGGGCCGGACACTAAAATAAATTTATTTTAAACTATAATAAATTATAATTTCGTTTTAGAAAATTTCTATTATTATCGTTAATTTTTTAAGTAACTTTTTATATAAATAAAAATATTTTACTTTCCTCGAGGAAAGTCTTGCATTAAGTACTAAAAAAAAATTGATAAATTTTTCTAGCTTTTTTTACGTTGTGAAAGGGTATAAAAAAAATTTTTGCACGTTTTTTTTTTTTGACTAAAGAAGTTTTTATTTTTTATTATTATTACATCCATAAAAAACATCCTTGGGGGTGAGGTCCACATAACATTGGGGAAGGGCAAGGAAAGGGTCTAAAATCACCAATTTTTAAATTGACATAATTTATAGATGAGCCTGTGATAAATACAGTATGTACATATGTATTAAAATAATAATAATAATAAACTAAAAAAAAATAATTAAGACGTTTATTTTATTAGTTATTTTAACTTTAAACTATCTAATTTTAAGCAACAAAAAACGTACGTGATACTGTAACTCCGCCAAACTTCATGACGCGTCATTTGACAGAAATATAAAAGTCAGTCATGTGCTATTGTTATTTAATAAGCCAGACGACTTTTTTCATTTATGTCAAATGACGATACGCCAAATTGCAGTATCACGGACGAAATAGTATTTTACGGAGCTATTGTAAAATCAATTTACAATACCTACATATATAATAAAATAAAATACCATTATAGGCAAAGCCTTCAAACCATTGATATAACTGTTAAGTTATTATAATAACTTAACTCTATAGAGTTAAGTTAGCTTATGTCGTTAAGGCCCATAAAAAAATGTTGTGAATAACAAAAGACAACCCTGCACCTAACTGATTCGAGCGAAACGTAAACTTGTGTATCTTAGAAACAGTGTTGCCAGATTTAGCATGTTTAATGCTTTTTAAAATTTTTATTCGTATAAAAGAATAAAACATCTCTTTATCAGATACTAAAACAGACTGAACCATGATATTATGTGATGAGATTAGCGATACCTGTTAATTAAAGGTTTTTTTTTATGGTATATCGGACAAACAGAAACATTGGTTAAATCCAGAAGCAAAGCTTTTAGTCTTTAAGCAACAAAAAATGATTTCCGCGAAAAAATATTTTCTCTGTCGGACTGTCTGTCCGGGTAAAGTTGTACGCACGATAAATCGAGAATTTGGAACATTTTTTTTATTTTTTTTGACATTTGTTTCTTATTTAAAACAAATTGTTTTCGGATTTTGTTTTTATAAACTGCAGTTGTATGGAATGTTATCATTTATCAATCATATAGTATGTAATAACTAATTAGCTTCAGTTTGAACTAAGAAATTTGACATTTGCACGTGTTACTTCATCTGGGATTGGAATTTCCATTATAAATACACGTGCTAACGCTATAAGTCGATACATACACTGAGAAAAAACTATTATTTCACAAATATAATTATATACTGTATAATAATTTTTGAAGTTTTTACCCGTGAGTAATAAAAGTAGAAGGTTTTTGGGTTATCGGGCAAAGTTAGCAGATCTAATTTTGTTTTTTATAACAATTTATGGGACGTTTCAAACTGGAGTTTGGGTCATTTTTAACAATTAGCTAAAACAAAATAAAATAAATTGGTTCGAAAGTCAATTAAAGCCGGTGGTTCGCTCTGCTACTAGTCCTGGACTTAGGGGATGCTTAATTAAGTAGAATAGTACAAGGTTAAACAAACATGTAACACGTAATTAAATAAATAGTATACTTTGTACAAGTTAAAATTATTTTAAGTTAAATTTGAATTTTAAGGTTGAAAAAAAAAACAAAGAAATAAAAAAAATGGGAGAACAAATACACCTAACCTTAAAATTATTTAACTTAAAAATATTTTAACTTGTAGAATATTTATTATCTATTCAATTTTTTTATCTAATTGTTGAAAACGACCGAAACCTGGGTTAAAACGTCCAATAAACTGTTATAAAAAAAGAAATTAAATTTATCACATAATTTTACCCGATAATTCATAAACCTCCTACTTACTGTATAATAATATAAGAAAATAATTCGGGAATAATTTAACGGTTTTCATGAAAGTTTGTTGTCTAGAAATAATTACGACAGGGGCAAAATCCCTGGAGTAATTATTTCCTTTGAAAACCATCTTGAATGAAAACAGTGAAGTATTCCCGATTATTTGAAGACTCGCCTGTTGTTCTGAATATTATTTATTAACGTTTAAATATAAAAAAATAACATTGGCATTAAATGAACCCCGCACAAAACCCCGTGTTTTTGGCCTTCGGCTAAATTTGCTGGAAATTATATATTTTTTAAACCTTCATGTCCTTAGTAATTAACCAAGATTTCAACCTAATTGTATGTACAGTTTTCGAGATATCGAGCTTTAAAATTGGTAATTTAGAATTTAAGAAAATTTTACACCTGTTAAAATTTTGTGCTTTTTTAATGTCAGCTTTTTACCTATGTTTAAACTCAATGGTGCAAACTGAAGTTGTTTAAATGCTTTATTTAAATGTGTTATAACATTGGCCACAGAGTGTTTCCCTTTTCCGTGGTAACAGCCTAAAACAGGCTATATAATAAATATTAAAAATGCTAATTATTAATTTTGGTTTAATAATTAGAATTTTTAATATTTATTATATCGCCTGTTTTAGGCTGTTACCACGGAAAAGGGAAATACTCTGTGGCCAATGTTATAACACATTTAAATAAAGCATCTAAACACCTTCAGTTTGCACCATTGAGTTTAATCATAGGTAAAAAGCTGACATTAAAAAAGCACAAAATTTTAACAGGTGTAAAATTTTCCTAAATGCTAAATCACCACTTTTAAAGCTCGATATCTCAAAAACTGTACATACAATTAAGCTGAAATTTTGGTCAATTACTAAGGATTTGAAGGTTAATAAAATATATAATTTCCAGAAAATTTAGCCGAAGGCCAAAAACACGGGGTTTTGTGCGGGGTTCTTTATAAAATTTCTAGTGGCTACTCACCTCTAATAAAATAGACTTACCCAACTTGGCATTGGTAAATCAGTAAATATTAGGTATTATACAGAAATATTATTTTCTTGATATTTTTAGTCATTTTCTTTAACTTGTTTAATAATTTTATCTAAACACTATGTATTTTTTTGGTTATTTTTCAAGTTAAAAAAAAACTGATGATATTTGTCAAAATTAGAAAATAAACTGATCAAAATTTGAAGTGGAACACCAAAAAAAATCAACAAGTTTATAGTCAGTTATCTCCGAATTTAATAAACCGATTTAAATAATTATTTTTTTACAAGAAAGGTACATCTTTTGACGATGATTATTTCGAATTAGAGTTGCCGAAAACTTAACAGTGTACAAGGTGTTACAGAATAAATGTGCTTAAATATTAAAGGTGCACCAAACAAGTTTTAGAGAATTTTTAAAAGTTTTTCTGCTATAGTGTAATTATCACGTTCAGTTTAAATAATTATTTTTATAAAATTTTGTACCGATCTCATTTCGTTGTAAAGATGTTACTAGAATGATAAAGATAATTCAGTTCTTTTTTTACTGCAATAGTAAGGCAAGACCCTAGGTACTAACATATAAAAAGATTATTTTTCATTGGTCCCAATAACCCCCATCTACAGGGTGTTTTTTAAAACTTTGCTGATCTCAATACATCAGTTTACTATTTCTTTGAGATTTAAGTGAAAAAATTCTTGCTTGAATGTTTTTGGACTAAACTGGCCTATTTTAATTTAAGCTTGTTAGTGAATACCGATATATCTACCCATCTTCACTCCAAGAATTCCCAATTTAGAATTTTAAAAATTTGAGTTTCTTGCATAGTTTATACTTTTTCAAGCTTTAGGTTAGAGTAAAATTGGAAAAAATGTTTTCTGTTTTAAAATAAGTACGATACGTTACCCCTGCGGAACTTTTCACTTATTCGTCAATACTTGAAATCGCTTAAGATTTTAATTTAGTCTTAAAATTTAAAAGTCTAAATCGAGTATATCATAGTCACCGGCCGTATATTTAGTTTAAGAAAAAACTTTCGAACGGAGCCCCGCGGAGCTTCAACTCTAATGATAATATATTTTTTTCCCACGAGCGTGCAGGAAAATGCAATCGAGTGCGGAAAAGAGCTTCTTTCCGCACTTGAAAATAGCTATTTCATTAAAATCTCATAATAAGTCTTTCAATAGATTTACTTAAAACTTAGGCCTTAAACAAGTATATTAACAGTGAGGTCCAAAATTCACCTCCCCCCTTTTAGCTTTTGAGCGAGTTGAGATATCGACTTCAAATTTAGAACTCTTAAATAAGACAAACTATCTTTTAGCATATATTTGATATTTTCAGCTCTTAAAATGTGGGCAGGGAGGCATGGGGGGATATTTTTTTTAAATGGAGAGGGGGTCGTGTGATACATCATTTAAAGCTTATAAAATTATCTATTTAAACTAACATTTATAATTTTTTTAAAAATGTTTTTTAAGGTTTTAGTTTTTCAATTTTTTTGTGCTAAAACATTCGATTTTTTTAGTTTTTTTTTATAAATTTTTATTTATGTCAACTAAAATTAGTTTAAAAGTATAATTAACATTTTTTATGATGATATTAGGCATTTTAAAAAAATTTGTTTTTTTAGAGGAATTTTGACATTAACACCCATTTTCAACCCCATTTTAAACCCAATTTTTTTTTTAATTTAAAAATATGGAGTTAAATGGAGAATTTTATAAGCTTTAAAATGATGTATTACACGACCCCCCTTTCTATTTAAAAAAATGTGCCTCCATGCCCCCCTGCCTACATTTTAAAAGCTGAAAGTATTAAGTATATGCTAAAAGATAGTTTAAGTTGTCTTATTTAAAGGTTCCAAATTTGAAGTCGATATCTCAACTGGTTCAAAAGTTAAGAGGGGAGGGGGTGACTTTTGGACCGCTCTGTAGATATGTTACTAAGGCAGTTACGTCTGAAATATTACCTACCTGTCTTTTTTGACAAATTTAAAACTTAAGGCTTAAGTTTTAAGTGGTATATTTATTGTTTTTTTTTTTAAGTTTTTAGTAAAGAGAGAATATTTTCTTCATTGTTGTTGCTCTGCAGAGTTCTGTTTTAATTGTTTTTTTCTTGTACTTAATGTAGGGTGATTATGGCAGACTTGTTAAAGACTTTTTTTTTCGTGACTAAATTAAAAATTATAAAAAGTCACGTGATTTCATCACAACGTAAGTGATAAAATCACGTAAACTTTTTCAGAGATAACTTATTGTATTTTTATTAAAATGAAAACATTGTTTCTAATTTTTCTCTAACCTAAAGCTTAAAAAAATATAATCTATGCGGAAGGCATGAAATTTTTAAAATGTTAATATGAGAATTCTAGGAGTGAAAAAGGGGTGAATTTATTTTACTTACAAGCTTAAATCAAAATGAGACAGTTTAGTCTAAAAACTTTAACTTGCAACAATTTTTCTATTTAAATCTCGACAAAATAGTAAATCTTTGTATTGGGATTAGGTAAATTATAAAAAAAACACTCTGTAGATGGGGTTATTAGGACCAATGCAAGTTAATCTTTTTGTATGTTAGTTCCTAGGGGTTTGCCTTACTATTGCAGTAAAAAAAGAACTAAATTATTTCTATCCTAGTATTTTGGCGCAAAAATGATAAATAAATCACTATTTTCACGAAATAATTACACTAAAGAATAAAAACTTTCAAAAATTATCTAAAATATGTTAGGTGCATATTTAAAGTTTAAGCAAAAAAACATAGTCACATTTATTCTGTACCACCCTGTAGACTGTTAAGTTTTTAGCAACTGTAAGTAGACAGAATTATAGTCAAAAAATATACCTTTCTTGTAAAAAAAATATTTATTTGGATCGGTTTATTAAATTTGGAGATATATGATTTTGAATTTGATGAACATTTTTGGATGTTTCACTTCAAATTTTGATTAGTTTATATGGAAATATCGTCAATTTAAAAATTGCGTATGTTATGCGTGTTTTCAAATTAGCGATAATACAATGAGTTTTTACAAATTTGTTTAATATTAATAAATAAATAATTTCTTTTCATTTTTTTTGCATTTTTACAAAAATATAATTTTGCACAAAATAGCCTATTAAAATTGTAATTCTTTTCATCTTTATAACACGAAGACCTATATAATTTGTAAAGTTCGTAATGAACGCTGTGGAATAAATCGATACCTCATATAAGTTCATTAATATTTTGAACATAACTTTCGAAATATTTTATAATAGTTAATAACCACGGGTCGGATCGAAGTAGCCATAACCGGGGGCATGCAAAAATTAGAATTTTAAAAAACTCTTTTTTCAAGTAAATAGACACTTTAAACTATTGTTCACCAAGTGGAATGTCATGTCGACGCTGTTAATAATCAGTGAGTCACTTGGTCATGGTCCATGACTCATAAAGAAAGACTTTAATTTATTTTTTTTTTGAAAATTGTTTCCCTTTTCAAAAAACGAATAATTAATAAAAAAAAACAATAAAAGGGAAACCATTTTCAAAAAAAAGAATTAAGTTCTTCTCCATGAGTCATGGACCATGACACTGAGTATTAACAGCGTCGACATGACATTCCGCTTGGTGAACAATAGTTTAAAGTGTCTATTTACTTGAAAAAAGAGTTTTTTAAAATTCTAATTTTTTGCATGCCCTCGGTAATGGCTATTTCGATCCGACCCGTGGTTATACTACTATAAAATATTTCGAAAGTTATGTTCAAAATATTAATAACCTTATATGATGGTATCGATTTATTCCACAGCGTTCATTACGAACTTTACAAATTATTAAGGTCTTTTTTGTGCTAAAAACGTTGATTATCTGTCAATCGGGCTGACGTTCGTACTAGAAAACTCGAGAACTCTTTGATATAAAGACTTCGGAACAAAGGTTTCTTACCTAAATTTATCGGCATGAATTTTTGGAGGTCATAACTGATTTTGAGTAATTTTACACGTACTAGGACAAAGACAATAATTCCGGGACTAAAATAGCATTTACTGCCGTGGTTCGTAAACACTTTCTACCAGACTTGACATTTTTATTGAAAGAAATGTCTTTGAAGGTTTGTTTGGTAATAAAATTTTATTCATGCCATGAGTTCAACCATTTTAATTGTCTATTTTGTTTTAGTTCTTATAAGCTTAGTTTAGTTTATTTGTATGACATGAAAAAGCTTCGGAAAAATTACTTATTTTGAACCATTCATTTTAATAATTTTTGTTAATTTATAATTTTGGCGAAGGCGCAAAGCACACAGAAACCAGGCCTGGGTGGATAAAACCACCTTTAGAAAAAGACATGGAAAAGACTGGAAAATTTTATTTGCTTTAAAATAATGTATCACACGATTTAAAAAAAATCACCCCCTATGCCCCCCTGACCACATAAAATAATAAAAAATAAAAATATCAAATATATGCCAAATACACTGCACAGTAAAACAGCTTTCCCATTTTTCACCTCCACGCGTAAAATGGATTTTTTATTATCAGATTCAATTTCAACAACCTTAAAAAGCCCTATATAGCAATTTTCAATTTTTTGTAACGCACACCAATGTTCACCAAAAACAATCCCGAGCGAACTTTTTTTTAAAAGCCCCATATAGCAATTTTCATTTTTTTCTAAAGAAATGTATTTTTTCCCATTTGCCTCCCTTGCCGCACACCAATGTTCACTAAAAACAATCCCGAGCGAGGACTTTTGGTAACATACCTGTATGCCAAATTTAAAATATCTAGCTAAAAGCGTTTTTAAGTTATCGTGCACAGATCGACCGACCGATCGACTGACCGATCAACGGATTTTTTTTTAGCTCGAAATTGATTTATATCGACATAAAATGCCATAAAACGCAAAAATAGGCAAACAAAATTTCGAAAATTTTTGCACGAATACAAGGCTTTTCCAATATTTGCAAATTTTCAAAATGGAAAAGCAAAAATAGTTTAATATGTCTTATTTAAGCGTTTTAAATATCTAAACTTGTTAAAAAGTTAAGAAGGGGGGAACGTGACTTTTGGACCTCACTGTATTATACTTTGCTGCGAAGCTTCGAGGAGTTTTATAAGTATGCTTAGAATGCGACTTTATTGACAAATGGAATGAAATAAAACGTTAAATAAATATTAATTCGTTCAATCAGCGACTCAATTATTTACCTCTTTTGTTCAAATCCATAAAGATAACAGTTACACAAGCCAACAAATTTTCAATTGAAAGTTGATTTGGATTTGACAGCTGATTTTGGGTAATTTAGTTGTTGATTTCGAATATAACTTACGTTTTTGTCTATCACGTAAAGGTTTTGAACAACCGCGCAGTGGACCGGAAAAAAAACAGGGACAAAATTCTGAATTTTTGCATACAAATATTTTTGATACTGCTGATTTTCAATAAAATAATGAAAAATTTCAACAAAAATGTTCAAAAGGTGTCAGTTAGCTATTTTTGATTATGTTGACACACAACTTAAAAATTCTACGCTTCATGTTAAAGAATGAGATTTTTGGCATGGCCTGTAGCTGAAAAAAATTATACGTGATGGAAAAAAATGCTTGTTTGACAGTCAGTAGGTTTCAACTAAGCTGGAAAATAAATAAAAACATACGATCACAAAATCCTTGTTAGCCAGTGTTATTAGTTAAGTGCTACTTTTCTCAATCATAACAGATAAAAAAATTGCGTTATGAAATAAAATTGAAACTATTTTATTGCTTTTTCCGCAAAAATCGCGTGCGACATATTGGTTGGTTTGTCCGACCCGGTGTAAGATAATAGGCCTTGGTAAGCTTAGATTTTACTGTGCGGTTTAAATTTTTTTAATGGGGGTCGTGTGATACATAATTTTAAAGTCTTTAAAATTCTTTATTTGCCAACATTTTTTTTTATTTTTTCGAGACAATTTTTGGGGGTTTAAAATAGGGTTGAAAATGATAATTTTCGTAAAAATTTGTTTAAAAAAATGAAACAACTTTTGAAAAATGGTTTATTTCATAAAGCTAATACGTCAGTTATACTTTTAAACTAACTGTATATGATATAAATAAAATTTTACAAAAAAATCTTAAAATAAAAAATAAATAATTTAAAAAAATAACCCCTTCGCCCCTGACCACATTTAAAAACTACAAATATCGAATATAGTTTAAAGGCATATCCACAGGCTCGCATAACAGCATATTTTATTTATTTTTATGTAATTTTAATTGTGTAATTTTATGTTAATTTAATTTCTCCTTTTTAATATTGTACCTGACGTATCCATAGAAATGTAAATTTCTCAAACGGACCAAATAAATATCTATCTAGTACATAACAATGCGATTGGCTTGATGTAACGCCACGTATCTTGTAAGCCAATCACGGCATCGCATTCTTATGTTCGTCTGCAAGCTTCTGGATAGGCCTTAAGTTGGCTTTTTATGTTACAAATTTGAAGTCGACATATCAATGGGTTCAAAAGTAAAGAGGGGGAGGGTGACTATTGGACCGTACAGTATGAAAAACCGCGTTATTATAGCTAAAGAGTTCCTGAGTTATTAAATAAAAACCAAATAGCTCCCTAACGACGCTTTTTTAGACATGTTTATAGGAAGAAAAAATAAACGTTTTTTCCTACGATCCTCTATGAAAATGACATTTAGCACACTCTTTTGTTCTTTAGAAAACGCCTTATATCGCACTAGTTTGATATATTTCTACGAATTTTATTCACCTTGTTTTATATCTTTTAAGTGTTTTAATCCAAATATTTCTGTTTTTCATGTCAAAAATAGAAACTGTAGTTATAACGTTACTATTTTGACTATTACTGTCTAGTCTAGACAGTCTAGATCTTATAAAAATTACTTAATTTTTTATTTAGTTATCTTACATTACATAAAAAAAAACATCAAAATACACATTATTTTTCTTATGAAATGTAAAACAGTACAATTTTACTGTCTTATATAAGTAAACTCAAATTTGCATTTATTTAGGAAAAGGCAACCCATTAAACAGCTATGTATTGTATTAAATATAAAACCAAAAAAACTAAAGCTAAATGAAAATCACATTTCCTGTTTGACATACCTACATATATAAATGTGTATGCTCTTGATAACTTATTTGTGCTTTGCTATTCTTAAAAATTAATAAAAATTAGAAAATTTTTAAATAAGAAACTTCATATTATTTCGGGATCGTAGGAAAAATAGTGTACATAACTCGTTGGAAAGTGTATTTCATATACTTGTGGGGTTTCCTCACTCGCCTAGCGGCTCGTTCGTAAACCTTCCCACTCGCGTAAAATATGTCACTTTCCACACTAGTTATGTAATATATTAATTCACCTCATAAAAAAAACCGCTGTCCTACTTCTTTTTGGTGAGAATAACCCTGTATATCCATAAAAATGTTTCCTTTATGTCCAAACCAACTACACAAGATTTGTTGCTGAATAAACAACAATAAAATAAATGTTTTTAGTGCAATTTTTCACTGGTTTCAGCTCTAAAATCAAATAACTATTACGTTAAACGTCACGTATTTCTATCGTAACAGTCAACAAATGGCTCGCGAGCCGGTTGTTATAATTTTATGCACAGCGTGTAAAGTTCACTAATATTTGCCAGTGGCGTAAAATTGAGCGGTCAATTTTCAATCGGCCATAAACTGTTTATGCACAGATTTTACCGTGCGTTTCAAAAGTACGCCGTATCTTTTTAACTTTTGAACGGCTTAAGACATAAATTTGTAATTTGAAACACGTAAATAACATAACCCAAATAATTTTTTGATATACATGTATATTTGATATTTTTAGGGTACAATGGATGAAGGGGAATTATAGGGAGGGATTTTTTTTCTACATTTTTTTGAGGTGGTTAAAAAAGTGTTGAATATGGGAATTTTTGTCAGTTTCTTAAGCAAAATCAAACAACTTTTTTTAATGATTAATGTAATGATAACCTCTACCAGTATATCAAATTTGTAACAAACCCAATTAAATAAGAAGATATATAAAATATTTAAAAAGTGTAATTTTTTGCCATTTTATTATGTTTGTAAACTAATATGTAACAGGATTTCAAGGCACAATCAACCCCATAAATTATAATTTTTATGAAACACGCATAAACTAAGAAACAGTGCGCAGTGCCCCCACTGTACAGTGTCGCACGTGCGACCGTCAAAAAAATGCCATTTTTTTTGTATAAAATAAAAATTTAAACAAAATATACATTAGTATTGACTTATAACCCTATTTTTAGCTTATTTTTGCGAAAAAATATTTTTGCTTATCAGCATTTAATAATTTAATAATTTAGAACACAAGAGGATAAACAAACGTAAATTATATATACAGAGAGGTCCAAAAGTCACCCCGTCCCTCCTAACTTTTAAATGAATTGAGAGCTTAAAATACTTCAAAATTCAAACGCCATACGAAATATATTAATAAAAAACAGCAAATCGGGTACTAATGGCTTTATTACTATATAAAAATTTAAACTATTGCCAACGGTTTCGTAACTGGTTAGTTACTTTCTCAAGGCTAAAAAAGAACGAAAAAAAACGAATTACAAAAAGGCTGAAGTTATATAACCAACACAATACTTTTTTAACAATTTTTGGTTTACAATAAAACTACGAGGAAACTTACCTAGGTTAAAATTAAACTTCTAAATTACACATTAAACAATAAACAAATAATTTGAAAACATTAAAAATTGTAAAGACGGTCACATCTTAAGTTCCTTTTTACCTCTTTAAAATAAATTGTTAATTCAATTTTTCGACGCACCAATCTAATCATACTGACACGTAGAACTTAAGATGTGACCGTCTTTACAATTTTTAATGTTTTCAAATTATTTGTTCATTGTTTAATGTGTAATTTAGAAGTTTAATTTTAACCTAGGTAAGTTTCCTCGTAGTTTTATTGTGAACCAAAAAAGGGAGGCACCCCTTTGACAGTGGCTAAAAAAATCGGTTTTTATTTAATAACTCGGGAACCCTTTGAGATATATCAACGAGGTTTTGCACGTCAACTAATCCTACCAAGGCCCGTTTTTATGTTTTATTTTCATGTACTTATTTCAACCAGGGGTGTGCGAAACGGGGAGGGCTTATCAGTTTTTTGTCCCAAACTTTTTTCTGTGTAACTTTTTTGCAATTTTATTTTTGAAATATGATTCCTCAGGTCAAAATACATAAAAAAGGTACTCTTGTTGTAATACTGTAGGATTAACCGTTTTCGAGAAAAATTCATTTGAAGGTGAAATTCTACGGTTCGAGGACGAAAAATTAAATACTAAAATGTTGAAAACCAAAATTTTAATGATGCAATGTTATTCTACATCAAAAACTAAGAAAAAAACCTCATATACAGGTACTTCCAAAAATCAATCCTAACGGAGCTATGGTCTCCTAAATATGCACCATTTTTAAAGCGCTATGGTAGCTTTAAAATCGTTTTTTCGACCTACATGTATGGAAACTTTTTTTCTTAGTTCTTGATGTAGAATAACATTGCATCATCAAAATTTTGGTTTTCAACATTTTAGTATTTAATTTTTCGTTCTCGAACCGTGGAATTTCACCTTCAAATGAATTTTTCTGGAAAACGGTTAATCCTACAGTATTACAACATGAGTACCTTTTTTATGTATTTTGACCTGAGGAATCATATTTCAAAAATTAAATTGCAAAAAAGTTACACAGAAAAAAGTTTGGGACAAAAAACTGATAAGCCCCCCCCCGTTTCGCACACCCCTGGTTGAAATAAGTACATGAAAATAACACATAAAAATGGGCCTTGGTAGGATTAGTTGACGTGCAAAACCTCGTTGATATATCTCAAAGGGTTCCTGAGTTATTAAATAAAAACCGATTTTTTTAGCCACTTTCAGAGGGGCGTAGCTCCCTTATGACGCATTTTTAGACATATATTTATAGGAACTTTTTGTCATATTTTATTATGTAGAATCATCAGTTAAAATTTCCGACCCTATTTTAAATACACCGTGTATAGTAATAAAGCCATTAGTACCCGATTTGCTGTTTTTTATTAAGAGCTTAAAATTTGAAGCACCTAAACATGGCTAAAACGCAAAAAAAAAACAGTATGTTTTTATTTTTTATAATTAAAGCTTATTTTTGTTATTTTTAATTATTCCTGTACATTAAACTTACGATTTTTACTATTCATTTAATTTGTTTGAATATTATATTATGTATATTTTATAGGTGCGTTTGTCAAAGAAAATACAAAATTTTGTCCTTTCCGTGACGCCGTGAAAATATATTACGTTATAATACTTCGCGTTCCATAGTAGTGAATAGTATATTGCATTTTCCCAAATACTTTTAAATTCGATTTAAAATTATATGAATCACCTTGTAACTTTTCAACATTTTCTTGCATAGAGATTTGTGTACTGGTAAGTTTAGAAATATTGCATTATTCGTTTGTAAATATCCAGCGATCTTAAATTTGACAAGATTTTTACAAAAATTCAAAAGGAATAACAATATTCAGGAATATTATTCATAAAAATGCTTTTATATTGAAGTAAAAAAACGGCAACACAAAGCAAGTGCAAGCTTTGTTCAAATATTTAGAGTAATTCAGATTTTACAGTCGATTTGTAATACAGGGTTATTCTTTTTAATGGCACACCCCGTAACTTTTAAACGGGATGAGATATAAACTTTAAATTTGGAATGCGTATATTACACAACAATAACTATCATATTTATTCGCTAAGGCGGCGCCCTGGGTCTTGTGATACGTAATTTTAAAGAGCTTAAAATTCTCTATTTAACCATGTAACATTTTTTTTCTAAATTGATAACATTTTCCTTATCTTTAAAAATTAATTTTGGAAATTTCCATAAAAGGTCCATAAAATTAATACAAGGGGTATTGTTATCTTTAGGCTAATGATTTATGTTTATGCACAACATATTGAAATTTTGAATAAGTTTAAAGAAAAACTATGTTCAAACTAGTTATACAGCTAAACGGATAATTTTAATCGTTTTAAAATGGTGTATCACATTACCTACGCTGCTATTAAAAATGTCACAAAAAATAAAAATTTTTGCATATATTTTGTTTTGTGATATAAGCATTCCAAATTTAAAGTTTATATCTCATTCCATTCAAAAGTTACGGGGTGTATACCATTTAAATGAATAAACCTGTATACTTTTTTGTCAGGGGCGGACTGGCGTTTCGAGTGTAGAAAAGATGACAGGAGCAGGAAAATCGAAGGCTTTACGTAGCAGGAATGCCGATCTTTTACAAAATAAGGAATCGATTCTTAAAGAATCGATCGATCTATCTTCGATTTTTTTTAATACCTAATTATTAAAATTATTAAAAAAATATATATATAATTGTATAGAACAAACCAAGCTTTGAAAATTTTGATGCCAAAAAAAATTTATAAAGGTTCTCACCTCTACGAAAAATATCGAAAGTTTAAAAAATCGATTGATTGTATTAAAAGAATCGATCTTTAAAAGAATCGGTTTAAAATCGGTATCCCTGTTAAGTAGCCAAAATGGAACAAAGTTCAAACCAAAAAGTTTAGCAGACAGACCCGGTCGGCTTTTGCCGACGCTGTGAAAAACATGCCAAATGCATTTTATAAATCAAAAATTATATAAAAATAGTGCTCCAAATTTTTGATTTAAGTTTTTTTTAAACAACTGTGAGATACGTAAAAAATAACCCATTTATAAATACATTCTCTGTTATTTCTATTTTTCAAATAAAATCCTTCTGTAATATCCGTTTTTTTTTTTGCTTTGAGCATATTCATAAATACATGATACAACTGTCACATACAGATTACCTGTACATTTAGTATACACATCTTCATATGACCGTTCTGCCATACACAGATAAAAATAATATCCTAATCCAAACGAATATTATTTAAACCAACTGAATCTTAATTTTTTATGCAGTGCAAAAATTAAAAAAAATGCGTATTTTTACGTTTTATGACGTTTTAGGTCGATATAAATCAATTTCGGGCAAAAAAAAAATTGTCAATCGGTTGATTGATCCGTCGGTGGTCCATCCGGAAAATCTTGTGGGCACGATAACTTAAGAATGCTTTGAGCCAGAGACTTTAAATTTGGCTCGGGATTGCTTTTGGTGAACATTAGGGTTCGGCAAGGGTGGCAGTGGTGAAAAATACATTTCTTTAACAAAAAATTAAAAATTGTTATTCAGAAATAAAGTCATTAATTTTATGGGGTGATTCTACATTAGAAAATATGAAAAAAAGTTCCTATACACATATGTCTGAAAATGCGTTGTAAGGGAGCTAAGCCCGTTTGAAGGTTGATAAAAAATTCGGTTTTTATTTAATAACTTAGAAACCCTTTGAGATATAGCAACGAGGTTTTACACGTGAACTAATCCTAATAAGGCTCATCTTTGTATGTTATTTTCATGTACTTATTTTAAACAGGGGCGTGCGAAACGGGGGGACCTCATCAGTTTTTATCCCAAACTTTTTTCTGTGTAACTTTTTTGTAATTTTATTTTTGGAATATGATTCCTCAGGTCAAAGAACATAAAAAGTTCCTGTTGTAATACTGTAGGATTAACTGTTTTCGAGAAAAATCAATTTGAAGGTAAAATTTCACGGTTCGAGGGCTTAAATTAAATACTAAAATGTAGAAAACCGAAATTTTAATAATCCAGGGTTATTCTATATCATAAACTAAGAAAAAAAGTTTTTATACATGTAGGTCGAAAAATCACTTTTAAAGCTATGTCCCTTTAAAAATGGTGCATTTTTAGGAGACCATAGCTCCCTTACGATTGATTTTTGGAAGTACCTGTATATGTGTTTTTTTTTTCTTACTTTTTGATGTACATACCTTGCACCATTGAAATCTTGATTTTCAACATTTTATTATTTAATTTTTCACCGTCAAACCGTTAAACGGTTAATCCAACAGTATTACAACAAGAGTACCTTTTTTATATATTTTGAGTTGAGGAATCATATTCCAAAAATAAAATTACAAAAAAGTTACACAGAAAAAAGGTTTAGACAAAAAACTGATAATACCCCCCCCCCCCATTTCGCACATTCCTAGTTAAACTAAGTACATAAAAATAACATACGAAGATGTGGCTTATTAAGATTAGTTTACGTGCAAAACCTCGTTGCTATATCTAAGTGTTCCTGAGTTATTAAATAAAAACCGAATTTTTTAGCCACTTTCAAAGGGGCCCAGCTCCCTTACGACGCATTTTTGGACATATGTTTATAGGAACTTTTTTTCATATTTTCCTTTGTAGAATCACCCCTTAAAATTAATTACATTATTTCTGAATAATATTTCTGGGGTTTTTAAAATTGCTAAAAGTGAATTTGATAATAAAAACTCCATTTCACGTGCGGAGGGAAAATGGGAAAACTTTTTTACTGTAAATACTAAATAAATGGATTATTTGTATGTATTCAAATGAACATTTCAACTTTTGATAAAATATGTCAGTCAGTCGCAAATACGTATAAAGGGCTTTTTAAAAGTTCTAATTAGAATCATAAACAATGATTTTAAAAAAATAGTGTATGTGAAATTTTGTATCATTACTTTTACTGAAAAAGGTTTGGCAGTACTTTGTTTTAAAGTAGGTAAATGATAAAGAATTGTTTTTGTATGGGATTTAATGAGATTTTTGTTTCTATAGGTACCCCTGGGTATTGTTTGTTTGTTTGTTTGTTTAACCTCGTACTATTCTACTTAATCAAAAAGTCCAAACCACCGGCTTATACTGACTTTCGAACCAGTTTCTAGGGAGTGTCCGTTTCACTTAGCGCCTTCGCCAAATTTCAATTATTAATTAATTAACTGAAAAAGGCAAATCGGCGCCAGTGAGAATCGAACTCACGATAATAGACTTGCTATACATACGCGCTAGCCACTACGCTATGCCTCCCATGTATGTATCTACGGGCTCGAGAGTACGCATTCCCATGAGAAAGGTGTTGTGGGTTGCATATTAGTTCTCTCGAAACGCATAACTACTTATTCTTGAACTTCACTTCGCACGAAAATCGAGGAACTTTACTTCTACTACTCGGGAGCGTTTTATTGTATAATAGATAGTTAATAAAAGAAGTTTTTTTGTATTTAGAAATGATTATACATAATAATAATAATAATATAGCGATGGACGATTTGGAAATTGTGGGGGCTGTTGCCCTTTTGGGAGATGCGGAAGATCCAATGGAGAACGAAGAACGGGAAGTGTTGGCTAGGATCGACCCTTTCTAACTTTCCAACATAAAATTGGAGGGTTTTCCCGAATTAAATTTAATAATAATAATAATTTAATATTTCTTTTGTTGACTGCTGGTGGCCGCAGATCTTTTTCTGTTTTTATTTTCATTTTCAGTAATTTCTTACACATTAATTTTGGATATTAATTATAAAAATTATTCAAACCACAGCAACTTGTTTAAAAATAATAAAAATAATGACAGTCTGCGCACGCAAACTCGTGTCGCATAATCTGATTGGTTAAAATCCGCTAAAATACTTGGCAACGCTGCAGCCGGCTGCAGCCGGCTGCATCACGCTCACTACTGTTCAAGAATAACTTTGGGGAACTTTGATATGATGTTCCCTTCCTACGAAAATTGTTCACATTCTCTCGAGCCCGAGAATAGAAATCACTAAAATAATTATAAAAATTATTCAAACCACAGCAACTTGTTTAAAAATAATAATAATAATGACAGTCTGCGCACGCAAACTCGTGTCGCATAATCTGATTGGTTAAAATCCGCTAAAATACTTGGCAACGCTGCAGCCGGCTGCATCACGCTCACTACTGTTCAAGAATAACTTTGGGGAACTTTGATATGATGTTCCCTTCCTACGAAAATTGTTCACATTCTCTCGAGCCCGAGAATAGAAATCACTAAAATAATTATAAAAATTATTCAAACCACAGCAACTTGTTTAAAAATAATAATAATAATGACAGTCTGCGCACGCAAACTCGTGTCGCATAATCTGATTGGTTAAAATCCGCTAAAATACTTGGCAACGCTGCAGCCGGCTGCATCACGCTCACTACTGTTCAAGAATAACTTTGGGGAACTTTGATATGATGTTCCCTTCCTACGAAAATTGTTCACATTCTCTCGAGCCCGAGAATAGAAATCACTAAAATACAACTTCACGCAGCGTTGTGTCTTGCTATAACTTTTAGTGATTTTTAACGATGTATAGTAACGTTGAAATCAACAATATTTCAACATTAGATTTTAACATTACATGTCAACGTTAAAATAATATTCTAACATTAAATTTTCACAAATGTTAAAATACAACGTTGTGGCAGCGTCAGAGTATAACGTTGTGAAGCGAAACATTTATATTACATACATTGTGATTTTAAACAATAATTCAACGTTGCGAAAACGTTATTACAACGTTACTTTTCCATTAGGGACATTTTTTACTTTCGAAGTTCTTTTTTTCGTTTCTATTTTTCACGCAAAGAAAAGAAAGTATAATAAATGGTACCTACACACTAAAAAATTGTGTTTAAAATTTTACAGTCGCTTTATACTCAAACTGGTACGTATTTACTTTTCCAGTTAATTATAAATTGAAATTTGGCGAAGGCGAGACACTCACTATAAACTTAATTAAGCATCCCCTAAGTCCTGGACTTTTTGTGTTATGTGAATAACGATTTGATCTGTTATTAAATAAATAAATAAATAAATAAATAAATATAAGGGGCTGTTTAAATATTACCTAATTATGTTTATACTCAAAAAAAATTTTAAATTGTAACACGTTTTGAATAATTTTTGTTTATTTCATATGCCAATAAAATTAAAATGATTACATGGTTAAATTAATTTAATTTTATTATTTTTAAAGTAAAATTGTAAACTGACAACGTGGATTACGCAATTTTGACTTCTTCTGTCTTTTATTATCTTCCCAGTTATTTCACCTGCGAAAACATTGAAAGGCCAATCAATATAGAGTCTATAAATATGTGATTCGTACTGGAATTTTACCTGTATAATTCGTGTAAAGTTGTTTTGCAACCGACTTGCATCTTTACACGAACTATATCAATGCCAGGATTTTACTATCTTCAGCTTTACTGCGTTATCGAAAACTCTAATTTCTTATTGTTTTTAACCGAGTTTGTAATTTTTTTATAATTGAATGGATTTTTTTTAAGATTGGTAGGATTGATCAATATAAAGAGTAATTTTTTCAGTAAAAATTAGTTTGATCGGACTTTTCCTCCTGCCTTTTCCAATTCTTTTTTTCACGAAACATCTTTGTATCTAAGAATTTTTTATCTAGAATATTTTTTGGCGATTTTGAAAAAGTCCAAACTAACGTATTATACTATTCTAGCGTTAACGCGCTGTGAAGTATAATTAATGATAATTATAATTATCAAATTTTGATTTTGTTCGAAAACAACGAAAATCACGTCACAGCAAATATGATAACAATTTTAGTCAGATCCAAAGCCCTATTCCCCAAAAATCAAAAAGTTAAATTATAATTATCATTAATTATAATTATATAATCCAATAAATTTTTTTCAAATTTTAAGGGACTTAAAATGCCCTTAATGTTTTATTGTCTAACGTATAACTTGTAATCACTTTTATTAAAAACCAAATCAAGTTTTACTCTGATTTACACTTTTTTTAATTACTTATGAGAATTAGTCTAGCTCAATTTGGCTGCCACACATAAAAACACAGTATATTCTTTTACTCTAAGCAAATATTTGTATTTATTTATATGACAGACACCTTACAAAAAATGCATTTTTATTCGATTGTATCTAAAACGCCACTTTTGTGTAATAAAGCTGTAGGAAAAGGCTGATTTTTCGTACTAGTGCGAAATATTAAATAGACCACGTTGATTGGCTGATTGAAACTAATGATATTTAAACCAACGAACTAATAACTCTTCTCTCTAGAATAGGCATTTCATTCGTTAAAACTGACATAAACATTCGTCTGTCTTACTCGCACATCTTTGTTCTAACAGAGACAACAATACCAGTTACTGGTAATTGTTATTGTTCAGGCCTGAATATACCTACTATTTGTTTACAAACAAACCGAGATGTTGGCGATACTTTATTTTAACGGTATGCGTATTCTAGAAAGAAGAGTTATTAGTTCGTTGATTTAAACAGACGTGCGGAGTGGAGTCATAGGTGAGTAGGGATGTTACGGAGTAGGGATGTTACGGAGTCGGGTTGTTGTAGAGTAGGGTTGTTATAACATATATAGAGTAGGGATGTAAGGGAGTAGCATAATTTAGAGTAGGTATGTAAGTCTGCCCTGGAGAGTAAGTGATCGAATCAGGATTTTCGACTAGGGCAGGAGGGTCACTTTTATTTCTTTTTATTAAGAATTGCGGCATATTTATTTTAAAAATGCCTTCTACAATATACAGCATCACATTTGGTACATTAATTAATTGGTAGGTGGCCACAAATGGTGAAATATGCATTTTTTTAAGTTTTTATTTGTTATTATTATCGAAGATTAAATGGTTCTGTTTTAATTTATACTAACTGTTTTAAAGCATATTACATAATTATATGCAACCAATGTTTGAAGAAAAAATTTACTTAGTAAAAATCCAGAAAATGACAAATCGTGTAAAAGCCTTAAAGTGGCCAAAACCGGCCCGCCTGTCCTATTGATTAATTCTTAGTACTTTTCTACCACTTTAAAGTTTTAAGTAAATTCTCTACATTAAAGTTGTGGAAATAAAGAATCAAAGTCAATACACTTATAAATATATTTATGAAAAAAAAACTAATTATAATTAATTAATTAATTAAAAAGTCCACCATATTGAATCCCCCATTTTATTTATTGAAAATTAATTACTACTTTTAAAATGGACGACCTCTTAAACGCTTGTGTACCAGTTTTGAAAAAGCTTATTTTCGGTTTTTACCAGCTTTATGATAAAATTTTGCCACTGAGCGTGTGGTTTTGAAACAAATTAGGGATCAGGGAGGCCTTGTTTTGCAAAATTTGTATAAATCGCTAAAATAACTTGAGAAAGTAGTCTGGTTAAGGGTATTAGACATTGTTATGATATATTTCTTTTAAAATGTGCAACGTTAAAGCCTCCAGACTCGCCACCACTGGAGATAAACAAATATGTGTAACTTTTTTATAAAGAATATGTATGTAGGAGTATTACATATATAAATTGTTGTCTTTATCTGTATTATTTATATAAAAAAATTTATGAAATATATTGGAAAAACACGAAAAAAGTGCCATATTTGGAATTTGTGACCCATTAAAAAATTAACTACGGTAGATATTTAAAATCTGAAAATTATGGCATGAATAATTTTTTTTTAGAAATATTTCCATAAAAAACTTTTTCTGAAATCTTGAGGATTTTTTTTTTTGGCATTGAGTGCAAAAAACCCAATGTATAGCGCACGATTTTGAGGGTCAAGAATTTTTTTCATTGCCATAATCGTTTTCAGCGCCCAAAAATACGTAGAAAAAATATAGTTTGGTTTGCAAAAAACTAACTTTATTTATTTTTTGTGGTCCTGTGTCTTTTTTTCATTACAGGTTCGGTCTAGGCGTGGAAAACGGTGGTACAAATAATCACAAACTTCCCAAACTTTATTAATACATGTAATGTATGTATTACATATACAATTGCGAATAAGAAAATATTGTTGATTACTGTGTTTTGAAATGTGGCAGCTGAATTGTTGTTGGTCATACGAAAACAACTAATGTATTTTTAACCACGTCGCCTCTCGGCGATAAAAATGCACGGTGGTTTTTATTAGTTTTCTCGCAAAAGCTGTTTGCAAACAAAACGTAGAAAAATATTCGTTTAGCGGATTGTGAGATTTTTAAATCCTTGATTTAATATGTAAATTAACGAGAGTGCTTTAAAAATAGGTCCATAAAATAGGGGTTGGAATCTATATCGCAATTACATTTTCTGGGATTAACACAAACAAATTATAAAATCTGTTTCTGTTGAGCTTATTAGGGTTGTCCATTTTACCCTTTATGTACGCTGAAAGCTATATGTGGCACACAAAGAAAAAAACATATTCTAATATGAAGTATTTGTGATATTTGTGTTAGATACTTGTTGCAAGTATAAAACTACTTGTTACACAGCTCTACAAAATAAAAAATAGTTCATGGTGCGTGGGTTCTGTCAACGGATTCTGAATTCCTGATATCCCAAACTTTTTAAAATAGACAAATTAATTAGAATGAAATTAAAATTTCACTGTGCTAGTCATAAAATCCGACTGAATAGAGACTGGCCATTTCTGATATCAGGTAGTCCAATGGTACCGGCGGTTTTATTCCATCACCTCTAGTTTTTGAGATATTGATTTGACACTTTTTGGTTTGGACTTTTTGTTTGGACTTTTTGTTTGTCCCTTAAAAAGTGTTACTCCAAAGAGGCCGTAGTACTCTTAAAACTGATTTTCGAACGAATGTATACGAGTTTTTTTTACATTTTTTAATGTCGAATCACGCTGCAGTATTGAAATTTTTATTGATGCATTTTTAGTTCCTATTTTTGATACTCAGAACGTGAAATTGCCTCTTTAATTGCAATTTTCTCGAAAACGGTTGGCTCTACGGTGTTACACAAAGAGTACCTTTTTTATGTATTTTTATTTACAGATTAATATTTTACTGAGAAAATAAAAAAATATATATACGGATAAAAGAGTTTGGGGCAAAAAACTGACATCGCCCCTCCATTTTGCACGTCCCTGGTTAAAATTACTAAATAAAAAATACACAAAATAATAGCCTTTATCAATGCTAAGGCATGTGCAAAAATTCGATACTTTAGTTTATAGGGTTCCAAAAATATTAAATAAAAACTACTTTTTAGATGTACCCTCAGGAGGGTCGTAGCTCCCTTAGGGCCTATTTCCGGACTTTTTTTCATATTTTTAACGTAGAATCACCTCTTAAATTTCTCAAATTTATTTCTGAATAACCCTGGATATTTCCAATTAAACCATTGGTAATGATTCCTAAAGCAGTTTTCTCGGTGTATATGAGAAACTTAATAATTACCTACCTATAGAGGGTGTTCTAGCTAAAACAGATCAATCGTTTTTTTTTGCGTTATTATTAAAGCTAACGGAATAAAATTTGTATCAGTCCATATACAGCCAAAAATCGATAATTGTGCCTAAACAAAAGTTTTATACTGCATTTTATATCTACATTTTTTTTAACTGTCGCTTTAAATGATATTTTGTTAAAAATGATTATAATATTAACATATTTTTAATTTATTTACATTTACTAAACAAATCATATTAATTACACAGGTTTACAAAAAAAAAAGTCAGAACTAGTTGACCGGACCATGGTATTCCTAGGTATTTTGGCACCCTGACTCAGATCCTGGGGTCAGTTTTGCCCCATCACGTCAGGAAAACGTTTTTTTTTGTAAACCTGTGTTATTAATTATTAATTTCTTTAAAAAACTATGATTTTTTTAATAAAATTATTAGGAGTCGGTTGCTGCGTATAGAAAAGTACACTGTCTTAATTTTATTTTTTAACTGTTATTTATTTGTTTAAATAATATTTTGTTTATGTGAGTGATTACTGTTAGTGACAATGACTAATCTTTGGCTTTAATTCTCTGTTCGAAAACAACGAAAACCCATCGTCGAAACGTCACAGCAAAATTAGATAACAATTTTAGTCAGATCCAAAGCCCTATTCCCCAAAAATCAAAAAGCTAAAATTATTTTATCAATAACTCCATGAATTTCACTTATTAAGGGTCTCGCGAATTGAATATCAAAATTATAAATGTCTGGATAAATTTCATATAAATTGTCAAAATCGAATAAACTTTAACTTGGGTAAAATGCGTTTAGGATTTAAACATTATATCGTACGACTAACGTGAAAGTACTATAAGGAGTAACAAAAGTGGCTTAAATGAACTTTATTTAGATTAATTTGTTAAAAAATGCAGTAGTTCCATCTAGGAAATAGTTTGTAGTAGTACTTGAAACCCTTGACCATAGACGCTAATAAATTAATTATTCTGATTTTCACAAAAATAATAATTTAGGGTTATTCCAAATGAAATTATTATTATTTAAATACAATTGTATTTAAAAACATTTTTATTCTTTTTACAATGATCAAATAATATTTTATAATTTGTACAAATTATAAAATATTATTTGATCATTGTAAAAAGAATAAAAATGTTTTTTCAATTTTAGTATTTAAATTAAAATTGCTTATAAAAATGTTGTCAAATAAGCTATATCTCAAAAACAAAAACTAGTAGAAAACTTTTGTTTATGCAAAATTATAGCTTGTTGGGTGTATATTGACTGGCATAAATGTTATTTCGATAGCTCTAATAAAACGCCAAAAAACGATTGATCTGTTTTAGCTGGGACACCCTGTATATCATTCGGTACTCTAAGGTTTTAAAATAAAATTTATATTTTATACTTTTAACCGTAATCTTGATGGATCAATATTTATCATTTATTTAGACATTGAAACCCCATTTTTTGTGCGTCCCTTTTGGAAAGGTAGCTAATTAAACAGCTTTAAGAATCTTTCCTGAAAAATATATATTTTTGATGCTGAATAAACAGTTTCAGCAAATAACATTCCCCTTAATTTTTAATAAGAGCACAGTTTGTCATGGGAATAACACAAAAAGGTGTTACAAACTTTTTACACAAAATTTTACGAAAGCAAAGCAAAGATGATCATTTTTAGAAATTAAAAACTCATTTTTCGACTAAACGGTATGGCGTCTTTTGGTAATTTGAATATTGACCAGATTTTGGCTACTTAGTTCAATTTCAAAAATGTTGCATGCATTTAATGTACTAGGATTAAATTTCAAAAATCTTGGACAGCCCTTTTGTTAATATAGAAAAAGAGCAATAAAATTGAAGAGCTCTTTGCATAATTAAATTTGCATCTATAGTAAAATAAAAAAAAAGTCCAATATTAATTTAAATTATATTACGATTTAAAATGGAATTAGAATCTTTCGATTTATACCGCAGTACTGTTATCTTTTAAGTTCATACGAAATGCAACATATTTTAATGAAATTATGTGGAATTCATGCAGTTTTTCTTGGGTAAATTTTTAATTAAAATCAAGATTCTAACACAAAAGTGAAAACAAGCGTGGCTTTATTCTTTGTAAACTTTTTAACACTCATAACTTGTTGATTTTAATTAATAATTAATCATTAGTCTGATTTCCAGTTAGGCATATATTAACCTTAAAATTGAAGACCGATATGATAAAGTTTTCTGGTAAAATTTTTCAAATAACCATAAAAAATGCATAGTTTAATATAATTAATCAATGCCTGCAAAACAATTTTAAACTTTTTTTTTTTTTTATTACATACAAAAAAAGAATCATATTTTATTATTTTATTAACCAATTTTTAAACTTATATTGTTTTCTTTCTGGCTCTTTGAATTGTTAAAAAGTTATAACATAATTGTTACATTTCTTGTAGTGTGCCTTTTGAAGAAGTTGGAATAAAGCCAACGAAACGTCGGCTGTTTTAGTAAAAAAACGTTTTTTAATATAAATAACCCTAATCCAACCATCTACTATCTAATCATAAAAAAACTGTAGACTTTCTAACGCTAGAAAGTCAGAATTTTTCATAATTGCTCAAAAATAAAAACAAAACCCAAAAAGTGCATTGCTGGGCACGGTTACTTGTAACTCGGATAAGTAGGAATCTAAAATTCTATAACAAATTGAACTAGCCTACTCTTTCTAAAATGAATTAACCTAGTGAAAATTCCACCTTTTCGTAGAATGAATGTCGGAGATCTGGTGACCATTTTTATTTTATTATTTTCTTTCTGCTATATTTTATATAATATAATATTGTCTTAAGTACATTCAAATTCACCTACTTCCAAATTGCTAGGCTCCGGATCTGGTTCATTTGGGTGATAGAAGCTCCAAAAGCTGTGCCAATGAGCTACCAAAAAATCTATTTTTAACTTGCCGAGTCATAATACATTTATTACATTTAGATTTAGCTATTTTCATAGATATACACAATAATTATGTGGCTAAGGAGGTAAGAACAGTCTTTAAAAAGTGCCTTTGACATATTTTATACTTAATCTTTTAAAGAAATGAGAATTTATGAAATGATATTTTGATTAAATGAAAATTATTTTGACTTTTTAACCCAGCGATATGTCAAATGAGCTTTTAAAACTCTTTTTTTACCCCTTGGCTTGCTAAATAATTGTGTAAAACTGTGAAAATAG
>OY294044.1:89273302-89348552 GCA_958510825.1 Brachypterus glaber
TTTTTTGGTTCTTTTCATATTTACCACAAATCATTTTTCCTGCATTTCAGATACGCGTAACCCAAAAAAAAAACAACTACAAAAAACATTTGTTGATAGCTCACCAGTCACCGTTTAATAACATTTATTATCCTTCTCAGTCTCAAAAGTAAAAACTGACTAAAACTGTACATTTAGGTTTTGTTAAGTAATAGATTATATTCGTGTTGATCATGACCACACATCCCGGTTTGGAAACGATTGTTATTTCAAGTTTCATATAACTCAAGTTTTTTTTCATATTTTAATTATTTAGAGCTTTGACATCTTTTCAAGACCAAATCTTAGGGGAGCTAGAAGACGTTTAAGGGACATTTTTAGAATATTATTCACTTCATAACTCAGGAACTTATTGACTAAATTTTTACTGTAGTATGCAACCAATAAACATAATCATTTTATGACATAAAAAAATTAAATATTGAACCAAGGGCGAACCTACAGTTTTACATATAAATTATGAGGCAACCCATTATCGCCCCTGGTCAAAAACTTAATTTAAATAAAACGTTAAATGCTTGCATTTATTGGTTCTATAGTTCAGTAAAAATTTCATGTTAATAAGTTAAATCGTTGCTGAGATATGAAGTGATAAATATTATAAAATTACCTTTTAAAAGACGCTGGTCCCTTAAAAAGCAATTTAGCTTAAACGTCTATAAAAACTTTTTTCTCACTTTTTGACGTAAAATCTGAAAATCTAAAATAATTTTTAAATATGTCATATTTTTTTTGTTAAAACAAATGAAAATCATTTTTCTCAAAAACGCATCGATAGATTTTTTTTTTAATTTGGTCTTAAAAAGATGCCAAAGCTCTAAATAATAAAATTATGAAAAAAAACTTGGGTTATTTGAAAGTTGAGCTAAAAATCGTTTCCAGACCGGGGTGCACAGCAGTTCAGCCATCTTGCTTAACCATATTTCAATCGGCGGCGCCATCTAACTAATGGTTTAAATTGCAGACCAGTAATAATTAGGTTACTGTTCCCTATTTGTCATTACAGTTCATGTCCAGGAGTGGAAAACAGTGGGACAAGAAATCACGTACTTCTAAAACTTTATTAATACATATAATGTATATATACACGGTGTATTTGAAATAGGGTCGGAAATTTTAACTGATGATTCTACATCATAAAATATGACAAAAAGTTCCTATAAACATATGTCTAAAAATGCGTCATAAGGGAGCTACGCCCCTTTGAAAGTGGCTAAAAAAATCGGTTTTTATTTAATAAGTCGGGAACCCTTTGAGATATATCAACGAGGTTTTGCACGTCAACTAATCCTACCAAGGCTCGTTTTTATGTGTTATTTTCATGTACTTATTTCAACCAGGGGTGTGCAAAACGGGGAGGGCTTATCAGTTTTTTGTCCCAAACTTTTTTTCTGTGTAACTTTTTTGCAATTTTATTTTTGAAATATGATTCCTCAGGTCAAAATACATAAAAAAGGTACTCTTGTTGTAATACTGTAGGATTAACCGTTTTCGAGAAAAATTCATTTGAAGGTGAAATTCTACGGTTCGAGGACGAAAAATTAAATACTAAAATGTTGAAAACCAAAATTTTAATGATGCAATGTTATTCTACATCAAAAACTAAGAAAAAAACCTCATATACAGGTACTTCCAAAAATCAATCCTAACGGAGCTATGGTCTCCTAAATATGCACCATTTTTAAAGCGCTATGGTAGCTTTAAAATCGTTTTTTCGACCTACATGTATGGAAACTTTTTTCTTAGTTCTTGATGTAGAATAACATTGCATCATCAAAATTTTGGTTTTCAACATTTTAGTATTTAATTTTTCGTTCTCGAACCGTGGAATTTCACCTTCAAATGAATTTTTCTCGAAAACGGTTAATCCTACAGTATTACAACAAGAGTACCTTTTTTATGTATTTTGACCTGAGGAATCATATTTCAAAAATAAAATTGCATAAAAGTTACACAGAAAAAAGTTTGGGACAAAAAACTGATAAGCCTTCCCGTTTCGCACACCCCTGGTTGAAATAAGTACATAAAAATAACACTTAAAAACGGGCCTTGTTAGGATTAGTTGACGTGCAAAACCTCGTTGATATATCTCAAAGGGTTCCTGAGTTATTAAATAAAAACCGATTTTTTTAGCCACTTTCAGAGGGGCGTAGCTCCCCTATGACGCATTTTTAGACATATGTTTATAGGAACTTTTTGTCATATTTTATGATGTAGAATCATCAGTTAAAATTTCCGACCCTATTTCAAATACACCGTGTACAGTTGCGAATAAAGTTACGCCGCGTTATAGAGGGGGGGGGTGGATGTCAGCAAAAATGTTACGTAACACTCAAAAAATTATAAACTTATAAAATGTTTATTGAATCACGTTTTTAACAATGATCTAGGAATAAGATACGGATTCTTTGCAAATTTTATTGAACACGGCGTTCACTAAATCCTCTAAACAAAGAAAAAAAGACATGGAAAACGATAGGCAATAACCGGTTTTCGGTTAACCGGTTGCGGAAATTACCTCAGACCGGTTTTTGGTTAAAACACGGTTTAAAGTTCAAAGCTAAATTTCCTTTCAATTTTTTTACTTTGTGTGAAAAAAAATGTTACGTAAAAAATGGGAGGGGGGAGGGGGTCTTGAAAATGTTACGCCGCGTTACAAAAATGGCCAAATTTTGCGTTACGTAATACTTGAACGTTCCCATACCGTTATTCTCCGTAGTAAAATAATGCTATGTAAAACCCCAAGGTCACGTAAAGACCTCACTGAGTTTTCTATTAAAAGACTAAAGCAAAGACGATGGGTCGAAATCCTCGATGATTGAGAAATAGAGAGCGTAGCGCTGCCACCACCCTAGATAAGGGATGAAGATCTAGTTGACTTCGGAGGAGGTTCGTAGCCCTGAAATATTTATAATCGTTTTCCTAACTAGGTTAAAATAAAAAATAAAAAGAATAAAATTTAGATTAAATGATTATTTAATAAATAAAATAATAAATTAACAAAGTAAAATATATCAATGAAATTAAAAAAAAGAATAAATACTAAATTTAGAATATTTAATAATTAATAATTCAGCGTATTCTCGTAAAAGGTTAGTTTACATCAACAACTTAACTTTCTCGAACATGGGTAATAATCCAATTTATATAGAACACTTTTTATTAATATATTTATTTTATTCTGCGGCGATTACGATTTAAAATTACTATTTAAAAACAAAAACATTTTTTAATTTTGAACGGTCTTGCCCTGCCTACTAATACACCATACTGGTAAGTTTTCCTAAGCTTTTGGAAAACTCTTTCACAATTTTCAGCAGGCAAGCCTTAAACTCACAAAGCGAGTCTCGGAAAAATCTCTATATGAGTCTCACTCGATTATTTAGAATAACTAACCTAACCTAAATTGGTACCTCACAAAAAAAATTATTGCAATTAATGAGTAACTTCTAAATAAATAAACAATATTGTTTTTTATGATAATCAAAAATAGCCCGGAGGGTTACAGCTAACCTCGAAAACGGTGTGTCAGGTGTACATGCCGCGTTCCTCTTTAGGAGGGCAGCATAGCTGTGAAGTTGAAAGGCATCATATATGCATAATAAATCTAATTAACTCGTGTGTTGATACATTGACGAGCATTGTCTAATTCTGGACGGGGTTTATAATTTGATGATAAAGGACTAATGAGACTTCCGTACAATTAATGCGATAATAATTTAATATACAATAAATAATATAGTATAATTAATATTTAATTCGGAATTAGTTTATCTCTGATACAATAGAACACTATACTTGATTAATTCTCAATGATTTAGAGAAAGGGACAAGGCTTCATTCTATGCGAGTTACTAACTTAGGTGTCATCCATTTTGAATCCTATTTGTTGCGCGAAATTTAAATTGTCAGCTGCCGCAAAAGTCTTCGGAAATTATTAGTTTTATGTGTTTTACGATTTAAAAACAGCGTTAAAAATGTCGCATATGACAGATCATAAGAAAAAACAATGGCTGCCGTCAGGGTGAAACCAAAAATTTGTATGTGCAGAGTGCCAATGCGCTATCTCTTCCTCTAAACAATTGTTAATTTTACACTAAAGGTGTACGTAATATCAGTTAAAATTTCATTGGGCCGATGAACGTTTTTAATTGAAAAAAAAAAATTATTTAATTAATGCTGCTTTGAATATTTAGAAATTTTACCTACTTCTAATTTCTGGAAGTACTTTAATATTTCAAGTACTTCTACATACTTTCATTTGCTTCTAAGTACTTCCATGTACTTCCAAGGTAATTGCATGTACTTCCAATACTTCCAAGTAATGGTGAAAAACCTTTACCCCTGACAGAAATCTTTATGACTAAAAAAAGGTCCCCTACAAACAAAAACATTTAGTAAAGGAGGGTATCGCATTTTGGGCTAAATCGCCTGCAACGATAAGACTTTACATGCTTAGAGATACATAAAAAATAAATAGTTAGCCAAAATTTCAGCCCTTTTTACATCCCGGAACATACTTTAATTAATTATTTTAATTAAGAATTTTGACATATGTCAATGTACGATTTGGCAACATTGCACGAAACTTCAAGTGTCAAATGTCATCTGGTCAAAATAAAAATAACTTTGCACATTAACTACTACAGTGGGGCCAAAGTGGGTCTGTGTTGTATTCACTGCTCTTGACTATAATATTAAAATATTTGGTTGTGTTTTATTAGTTTTCACGGATTTAATATATTGTAATTCAATGCGTAATTAGGCTGGACTTATGTGACTAGTTTCTTAAGTTTCAGTACGATTATGGAGTTATTTTTGAGTTATTTATACTATAATAACATTGTAAGCAAACCATTAGCTTCAACGATAACCCAAAGCATCTAGTTCCATGGGACAGTGTTACCTAAGACAAGTAATTTAATCTGGCTTTCAACATGTTAAATAGTTTATTTTCATGATATGATTTAAAACTAGATTATGAAAAAGTTACACATAGACTTTTAACTTAAATTAAATATATTTATTTAAAAATAAATATATTTATTTAAAAATAAATATATTTATTTAAAAATAAATATAATTAATTAATATTGAACAGTGTTTTTATTATACATTCTATCTAAACGTATTTATGTTGGTTTTGTAATTAAACAAAAAATATTGCTTTTTTTTTCAGTATGATAGTCACATTTAGCGCAAGAATAATGCGATGTTGTCGGGTTTACGATATCAAATAATTCCTTAGTTTTTATTTTTTTTTTTCATTTTGTTCTTTATCAACAAATAATACAGTTTTCTATCATTTCTTTTCATCATTTTGCACTTTTTTAAACAAAAACATATTTTTCTTATTTAGCCCAAAACTTCTATTTAAAACGATACCCTTCTTTTACCCATCTACAAAGCCAAAATTTTTACGATTTAGTTTTTGTATATTATATGGCAGCTATTTACTAAAACCAAATAGCGAGTTTTGTAAACACGAGTCTGATATTATAGTCGCATGTATAACATATACATTGTATAGCTTATTTATTGTGAATATTTGTTTAGCAAAAATGAATGCAATGTCAATATGACTGAAACATATTATTTTATCGAATAGTTTGTATGAATTTTGCCGACAATACTAACGTTGCTGTTGTAAAATTACCTCGAATCGATGCTGCCTTACGAATTCAAATGGTCTCAGTTTTTTGCACATTGTATTTGTTTTATTTTTTAGGGTTCCGTACCTTAAAATCGAAAAACGAAACCCTTATGGGGTCGCTTGGTTGTCCGTCCGTCTCTCACAGCCATTTATCTCAGGAACTATACAGGCTTATTACTTTTATTTTTAAATGGTACCGTATAACTTTAAATAATAATAATAATAATAATCCTTTATTCCAGCCCAGAGGGCCATATACAAAAAATACAAAAAAAAAATACAAAACATACAAAATATCTACAAGAAAATTAATAATTAGCCAATATACAAAAGTTCAAAAGAGCTACCGTCCCCCCATTAAAACTTTACTCCAGGTATGCCATAGATTGGAACGCCATAGAATGTCACTCCTTAGCAGAGCCACAATAAAGAGGTTGGAAGATTTATACAGCCGATCGCGGAACCCAAAAGCCCGAAATCTACGAATAGCTAGGAAGCCATTAACACGAGCCGTAGCAAACATTTCACTAGCACTAGAAAATCTCGGTATGTTATTTAAGAGTCTAAACGCATTATTATAGCACACGCGCAGTTTATTCCACCATCCCAGTGTATAATTACACCAAAGTTCGGACATGTAGATCCCTGAGCAATATGTTTGAAATAACAGTTTTTTAATGTCAGAGTTACAATTGGAGAAACGACGGGTTAACATATTAGCACGGACGCAGAGGGCTTTGTACTGTCTCTGAATGTCGAGATTATCGGAGAGATCACAGGTTAGAATATGCCCTAAGTATTTGAATTTCGACACTATACTTATAAGACTACCGTTAAGTTTGATCGGGGGCACCACTAAGTCTTTATAATTAGAAGGTCTGAACACCATGGCACAGGTTTTGTTGACATTATATACAAGGTGGTGCTCTACAGCGAAATCTTCACATATCCTAATGAGTTTATACAGTCCCTCAAGGGACCATATCATCCGCATAGCTAAGGCAGTTAATTAGCACTCCATTGATATAGCACCCAACACCGGAGAGTTTTAGACGAAGGTGAAGACTGTCGATGTAGGCATTAAATACATCAGGTGAAAGAAGGCTACCCTGACGCACACCATTTCTGATATAGAACGGTGGAGATAAACTGGAACCCCATCTGGCAACTCCGACTACGTTATTGTTCCAATGGGACAAAAGCCGCAACCAGAGAGAAGGCGCTCCTCGCTCCTTAAGAATCTTCATGAGGGTTGGATGATGTACTCGGTCGAAAGCCTTACTGAGGTCAAGGAATAGAGCATATACAGGAGTTTTCAGGTTGACATAGTATCTAATAGTTTCCTTGAGTACAAAAACAGCTTCGGAGGTTCCTAAACGCTTCTTAAAACCAAACTGGTTAGGTTCCGTGGAGAGAAAGGGGCTGAGCACATTAAGCATTATGATTTCAAGAACTTTAGACATAGCCGTAGAAAGAGCAATAGGCCTATAGTTGGACGATGCAGACACGTCTCCAGTCTTATTCTTAAGAACAGGTACAAATATGGTTTTAGTTAGGTCGTTCGATATAAAACCATGACGTAACATTGTTGTAAAACAAATGCTAAGAAGAACGGAGACTCTTTTACCAGAATATATCAGGTGTTCAGGGCAAATTCCATCCCAGCCAGCAGATTTGCTACGCTTAAGGGATTTGATTGCATTTCCAACTTCCAGAGCAGATATTATAGGACACTCATCAGCGAGTAGATTAAATTCATCAGGTACATTATTAGAGGGATATAAATTGCCAGAATTTTCAAAGTTGGTACCCCAGAGCTGGGCTATGTCACTTTCTCCTGAGATCCCATCGATAGTAGTGGCTATCGTAGACTTTTTCACAGCCATAGACGAGGTAGATTTCCAGAATGAAACAAAGTCTTTGTTACGGAATTTGGTAGCCAATGCATTGGCACGTAGCTGTTCCTCACGATTTCTGGTATTTCTGAGCGTAGTCTTAAATATAGACTTAAGGACACGCCGCTCCTCATTAATTGGACCATCAGGAGGACGTCCAGCACCAACCCACTCCAAAAAGGCAATATGCGCAGACCGGTATACATTAGAAACCTCTTCAGACCAGCCAGGTACCGGATTACGCCTCTTTATACTCTTCGTTTTAAAAGTAGCTGCTATTGCACATTTAAGGTTCGATATTATATCAGAGTAAAATTTCGCTATTTCCTCTCTATGAGAGTAGTCATTACATCTAATATTGCTGCAATGAATAGACGAAGGAAGAAGTATTTTAGTCATAAATTCGTTAGTATTGTTACCGTATAGATCAGCAAGCTCTTCGCAGTTCTTTGTCCAGTTTAGAGAATTCCCAGAACTAACAGTAGTTACAGCCAAGGAAGGCAGATTATCTATCTTAAGTGTCATAGATAGAGGAAAGTGATCAGATGGATTAGTATCGTAGATTACTTTTGTTTCCAAAACATTGCTAATTAAGGAATGCGAGACAATACAATGATCCAACCAGGAGGTTGTGTGATGGGCGTCGCTAATAAAAGTAAAACTGTTGGCGTCAAGTACAGATGTGTCATATATAGATAAGTTCGAGTCGTCACAAAATTGAAGTAATTCAATATAAAAGTTGGTTGAGGGATCTGCGTTGAAGTCGCCTAATAATATGACATCAGAAGGGTTAACTTCATCAACAATAGCCGCAAAGTTACCCAGTAGATCTACAAAAACTGGCACATTTTCTTCAGCATATACCGGCATATATATTGTACAGAGCAGAATGCACCTCCCATTGACATTTAGGGTCACTCCAGCTAGGCGATTATTATTGCAGATGATAGGTTTAACACAGCAAGCAATCTTCTTATTCCATAAGATACCAAGACCACCATAAGGCCTTCCACGAATAATACCCGCACTAGTATCCATAGCCGACACACCGGTAAAAAGAAAGTTAGGATGAACAGAACCTAGCATAGTCAGGTCCTCCGGAGTCAGCCAGGTTTCTTGGAGACAGCAGATATCATGACTATTGCATAAAGCATTAACGGTATGCAAGGAGGTTTTAACATTCTTACAGTTATAAGAGACCAGCTTTAGCTTTTTCATTGCCTTGTTTGAAATAGGTTTTCCCACTCTCTGACAACAGCTTCCTGTGGCCAAATATCAGGGTTAAAAGCTAAATCAAAAGAACTGCAAGGTATTCCGATTTTAAATGAGTTGAACTCACCAGTTCTGGTACGAAGGCTTATAATTAGGCAATTTTCTATGCCACACTGATTCAGGTGTGATTTTAAACTTTCAGCAGTTATAGATATATCGATTCTAGAAGCGAATAGGTATTTAAATTTAGTTAAAGCAGGCAGAGAATTATTTCCGGAACCCAAAATTGTTCTTTCATTAGAAGGGTTTTGATTAAAATGTTTATTACCAGCTTGACTAAATGCAGAATTAATATTTTTATTAGTAACCGCCTTAGGCTCTATGGAATTACTATCTTCTTGCCTTTTGGATTTTCCATTCAAGAGTACACTAGGAGTAGGAGATACCTTAGTAGTGGTTCCGGTTTGTTTGTTGGTGTCGGACGTGTTACTAACACTGTTTGAACGATTAATGCGTTGATTTTTAGGGAGTTCAGGCGTTGAATAAATTCTCAATCTTTGAGAGCTAGATTGAGAAGCTTTAAGAAGTTTAACTTCTTCCTTTATTGCAGAAAATTCGTTGAAGTTTCCAAGCTTAATTCTTTCTAGCTCAAAACGTAAGGTAGTAAGAAAGATTAACAGCGGCAAATTTCGGCAGCTTTGCAGGGTCAGTTTCACGCAAAGTTTTAATTATATCGGTAAGTAAGCGTTTTTTGCGACCTTCTCCCTTTCTAGAGGCAGGACCATTAAACGTACAATGGGCTGCAAGAACTTCTTTAGCCTCTTCAATAACAGCTTCGGAGAAAGTGTTATCACAGAGTTGTACCAATGAGACTTCATCCAGAGTGTTATATTTTTGTTGAAGAAAGCATAAGACCTCGTTAATAACAAAACCACAACTACATGCCATAATTAGCGTGAAAATATAGTCATTTAGAGAAAAAAAAATAAAAGTTGTAGAAAACCGTATAAAAAAGTAAGTCCGGCAACACCGCTTAAAAATTTCGACTGGACACTGTTATCAGCTCGACTTCAGAAATCAAAACAAACGAAATAAACTCGCGATTTAACAGAACTAAGTATACAGAGGTGTTCACTGGTGTCTAAAAAGAATGTTTATACACAGAAAGAAGTATAAAACGGGATGAGATATAAACTTCAAATTTGGAATGTGTATATCAAAGAACAGGATCTATAAATTGCAATATAATACAATTTTTTTCAAGATCTTTTTTTTTCTTTAAAATTATCCAATTTATTTGTGCATAAATATTGAAAATTTTACATGAAAATGATAAATAACACTAGGCAACAAATCGCAACTTTTTTTTTGCCCCGATTGGAAAGTAAATTTTTCTTATTAATTCGAGGGCGTAGAATCCGAATCTGACCTTAGAAAAATTCCAGCACCTAAAATTTTTGAGATATAAGTTCAAGTAATAATGACGTTTTTTTCAAAGTCTTTAAAAAAAAGAGTAGAATTTTGAAAATTTTAGTGTATATTAAAAAAAATACGAGGAATTCAAAAATCTATATGTCAAGAACCTACTGTCAGAGTAAGTACGCGAAAAAAAAATAAAAAGGATATAATGAAAGTGCAGAGTTTACTTAATTGCTCATTTGTGGCAAAACTATCTAATTTTTTTAAAAACTTTTTAGAACTTAATTTGTAGATTATAAAATTCTCTACAAAAATGTGTATACAAATATTTTTTTATTTTGCTTAGTTTGTTCCTAAAAAGTAAATAAATGAAAAAGATATAAAATTAAAGTACACAGTTTAAACTTTTTTCCCGGGCCCAAAAAATATATTTTTCTTATCAATTTAAAGGCGCAGAATCCAAATTTGACCTTGAAAAAAAGCACGTCTTATTTTTTAAATTTTAGTACATGCAGTATGCCAATTTTAAAATAATTTATAAAACAAAATATTGTGTATTTTTTTTTTTTGTTTTTTTAATGATTCTTCATCATAAAAATATTACTTTATTACATAAGAACCATGATACGTAACATTCTTTTAGTTCATTTTTGACCCCCTAGTATTGATTTTTGACAATTTTTAGCATGAGTACGTGGCGATAAGCTTGTCCCCTTATGCACCCTTCTTCTTACCCTCCACCCCTACTTAGTTTTGTCACATTATCCATTTTTTTTTCATAATATCCCTATTTATTCTACCTATGAATTTAAAGTTTCTATGTTTTAAGTTGGGTATTTTTTAACTAATATTGAGTCGCCGAATCCAAATTTGTCCTTGGAATATTTTTGTCTCCCATGATTTTAGAACAAAAGAGGGATAAAATAATGATTTTTTAACATTTTTATCTTATTTTTCTCAGAAAACTTAGGTAATAGGAATATTCTGAGGCCAGATTCGGTTTCAGCGACCCAAAATTAGTTGAAAAACATATGACTCCAATCAGGGCAAGAAATCGTGTTGCCTAGTGTAATTAGTCTTAAAATGATAATACACCTTGTATTTATTATTTGGACCCATTTTGTGCAAAATTTCCAAAATTATTCTTGAAAAATATTTTATTAATTAGGGAACGATCAAGTATTACGTAACGCAAAATATACCAAAATTCATACACTTTATACCTCGGTTCTCTCGTTATTCAAGGCTGTAGAGATTTCATATTTAAATAAAAAAATTAAAATTATGTATAGTTCTCCGCATGAAACAAAGTCTCCGACGAAAGGGGGAGGAATCATTCGCGCTCGCTTCTTTCCGTCAAAAGCGTTATAAGGTGTGCGTGCCTACAACGGGCCTCTCACTTGCACACACATTCCAAACATATTTCCCGTAGCCACAGATCCGTGCGAAAAGTATATCTAGGGTACCATTTAAAATACTGTCCTCCACTGCCTCCCTGGTGCCGCCTTACCGAATAAAAAATTTAAAAATATTGCAAATGATAGTTTTTGTCGTGTGATAATAATATTATCATAATATATTATAACATTCCAATCTCATCCCGTTTAAAAATTAGGGAGGGTGTAACATTTAAAAGAATAACCCTGTATAACCTAGGAATCCTAAATTTAGCTTACAAGAAAATTGCATTTAGAAGAATCTATATTGTTTCAGAAATATTTTTTCATGAAGTCAAAAATGAAATTAGGACAATTTGTTTTAGAGAACCCAGTTGGCGAGTTGTGTATCATATAAAGGGTCTTTCATTTTACATCTTGTAAAAATGTAAAAAAAAAATCTAAAAAAAATGAAAAAAAAATTTGACTATGAAATTTTCGAAAAAGTGTTTTGTATATCCTATGAGTTAAAATTTTGAAAAAAGGAATAAGTATTGATAATAAAGATGGCCTAAAGTATAACTATAGAGAAGTTATATATGATAAAAATGACCTTAACCTTATGACCTTAAGAAATACTAGAAATACTAAGGAGAAGTGTATCAGGGTCGTAAGGGTCAAAAAGTGGCAAAAACATTTTTTTTTATTATTAATAACTCCGGAAGGGACAAAAGGTTGAACGAAAACAAAATATTATATTATATTATATTCCAAGGTAGAGAAGTGTGTTATTATAGGCGAGGGTCCATTATATCCCGCGCAGCTTCTCGGGATATAATGAACTTTTTTTCCATAACTTATCTCTTTTACATAAAAAAATATACTTAAAAATGTTTTTTTTTAATCAAGCATGATGCTATAGGCTATAAATGAGCGCCATTTAAATACAAAAGAATGTACATTTTAAATCATTTAAATCAAATGTTATTTTAGTTGCAGTGCATTAGTTTAAATGACAACAAATCCATTTACGTAAACTTTACAGAAAGCAATAAAATAAATTAATTTTAGTCGCTTTACAAAACTCACTGGTTTTGTTTCGTTTTGAATTATATGTGTCGTTACAGTAAAGGGGATTTGTACAGTTTTGTTAGATAAAAGTGTATGTGTTTGCCATTAAGGATTTGTTGTGTGTTAATATATTGTCTTGTAAATTTCAGTACGTCGTATCTCAAAAAAGACAACTTTACAGGAATGAGAAATAAATCTTTTCCTGCTACCGCCTATGAAAATGACATTTTCCACATTCTTTTGTTCTTTAGAAAACGCCTTATATCACACTTGTTTGATATTTTCATATCACCCTAGTTTGATATTTATGTATGTAGGTTTGCCTAATTTTGTTTAGATATTTACGTTGTAAATTCTACGAATTTTACTTACCTCGTTTTATATGCCATTTTCCACCTTTCATTACAGACTTTTATGTTTTTCAATCCAAATATTCCTGTTTTGCTATAAGTTTAATTAAATTTAATTAAGTTTAAATTGTATCAAAAGCATAAAATTATAATATAAATAATCCATTAAATAGGCCAACAAATTTTCAACTTTTGAAAGTTGATTTGGTTCTGACAGCTGATTTTGGGTAATTTAGTTATGTTGATATCGAATATAACTTCCGTTTTTGTCCATCACCTGAGGGTTTTGACGAAACCGCACAGTGGGCCAGGAAAAAAAACGGACAAAATTCTGAATTTTTGCATACCGTTGATTTCGAATAAAATAACGAAAAAAACCGCGCCATTAGGGTAGTCCAAAATTAAATTTGTGTTTTGATCTTTCTTAAAATGTGTCAAATTGCTTCTTTTGATTATGTTGATGACCAATGACCAATGTCCATAATTAAAAAACTCTACGCTTCATGTTAAATAATGAGATTTTTGTGTTAATTAAAAGACAGTAAAGTGCATTTTTTTCGTTGATTATCATGAAAGGCTTTGGTTTTATGAATTATAACATGCGCATAAGATGTCAACCACACACCATTATTTGGAGACGTAACAAATACAATTAGCAGTATGTTTGCTATTTGGGTAGCGTGCCACCAGTAATAATAGTATATAATATTACCACAATATTATATATCATATGATTACAAATGTTAAAAAAAATTATATTAAATACTTATGTGACTTTCTTATTTCAGCAAAGGCTTCTTCTTATAATACAAACTTTAGATATGCGAAAGGTAAAAAATCTTCAAATATATTTTAAATTAATTAAAATATATCTTGCCAATAAAACGAAAGAACTAAAAAACAATTAAAAGAATTTAATGAAAGAAAAATAAAAAGTTAAAAACAAATTAAAAAAACAACAAAATATTTTAATTTGAAATAAAAAAATTATGAATAAATAGCATTTTTACCCTTCAGATATATCTATACTCGCGACTCTAAATTTTACTTTAAATTTTCACATATTACGTTAATTCTAAAATTTCCCTAAGACCCAACTTTACTAGACGACTACATATTTTCGAATCCCATTTTTGACCCTAACTCAAAACAGGCAAAATGTCCCTTCCCGATATAAAACTATTAACGTAAATATATCTAAAGAGCTTACTATCAAAGTGAATACTAAAAATATTAACTGAAAAATTACTTTAAATTACTGAAAATGAATTTAAACTTAATTAAAAGAAATTATTAAAAAAACTACTTCTACATTATATTGATTTTCATGTCATTGCTTCGAAGTAGAAAAAAGCATTTGTACAAAAAGTCCCTAATTGCCAGTATCTAAAGCAACATCATTAAAGATATTCCTATATTTAATTATTAAGAAAACCGAATTAATCAATTAATTAGTCTAATAAAAATGTACACCCTTTTAATGTAAACGCCTCAATGACGCCAAATCTAAGAGTACCAAATATAAAATAAACATCTACAAAAGAAAACTTCCTGTTTAGAACAATAAGGTTCTCACTTTCTTAGGATAATAATAAAACAAAAATACTCAATATATACAGGGTGATAACATTGTTACACTTCATTTGTTGACTTTGGTTCAGAATTCTGAGATAATTGCTACTGCTTTTTTGAAAAAAAGTTAAATATCAGTTTTTTTCCAGGAACATTATATATCTTTGAGTTGCATCTTTTTACGCAGATTTTAAAAATATTTTGTTTTTTAGATATCTTTAACGGTTTTCGAGAAAAGTTCAAAAAACTTAAAAAAGCTAACCATTTTTTAAATAGCTATTCTCAGTTATTACTAAAGATTTAAATTTGTTTTAAAGCTCAATTTGTTCGTTTTTTAATACTCATTAATTCTGTGAAATCAGATTTGAGATGGAAATTTTCTGTCCCGAGATATAAGTGAAAAAACACAACCTTGTTTTTAAAGTTTGAGAAACACGCTTTTTTGGTGATTTTTAACAAGGCAATTAGAAATAAAACTTTTATTTTAACATTTAACATAACGTTATGTTATAACATATCAGAAGAACTAGACAATAAACTATTTTAGGAAAAAAACACAAAAAAAAACTCTTTTTCGAACATAAAAAACAAGGGTGTGTTTTTGGTATTGGAAAAATTAAAAAATAATTTTACCGCCTAGCCATTTGTGTTTTTTTTGCAAGGCTAGCCATAGAAACATCATTCTTGTCCCTATGGAGGCGGTAAAATTCAATTTTACCATAGTGTAGGAAGAAAAATTTTTTTTTTCAAAAAAGCAGTAGCATTTATCTTAGAATGCTGAACCAAAGTCAACAAATGGAGGTCAAAAAGTACATCGAAAATGATATATCATACAAAATGGAAAGATGTGTTTTTTTTTGTCGACCAGTGTAATCACAAAAGTCCATATGGTCTGTTTCTTCAAACAAGATAGTAAATTAAAAATCGCACAGTGAATATTTTCAAGACAGATTCAAATATTGGATGTGCGTATACTGCGTAGTTTATTTTATAAAACCTAACTATATTCTGTATACAAACATTCAAATCTGTTGTAAAAATATTTACTGTGCGATTTTTAATTTACTCTTGCTTGAAAAAACAGACCATAGGTAGAAAAAAATGGTTTTACAAATGTTTATGAGGTAAATAATAGCAATTTCTAAATCAATAGTAAAAAAACTTTCCGCAAAAAAAAAATAAACCGACTTCTATGTCTCTAAAAAGTCGATGCCAATTTCACCATTCTCTAAATTAATTACTAACAATTATTTTTTTATTATTTTATTATTGTTTGCTGTGAAATTGGCACCGACTTAAGTATTTTTTATTTTTTTATTTTTAGAGACATAGAAGTCGGTTCATTTTTTTTTGCGAAATGTTTTTATTTTTTACTTTTTAGAGACACAGAACTTGTAGATTTGTAACGTCTTCTAAGCTAAATTATAGTTGTCCTTTCATCTCGGAAGGCTGCTGACGTCACAACGCACTGTTAGTGCGTTGTGAGGATTAAAGATAAATTTCTAAAAAATAAAAGTAATATTTTTATTTCAGCGCTCAAAAGTCCAACCAACCTTATTTTAAACGAAATACTAAAGAAAATCTTGTTAAACTTTAAGCGTTAAGTAATAATCAAATAACGCCCTATGGTAAAATCACAAAATTTATCATTTTATCTTGGTATTTTAATATTACAGATCCAGAGAATCCAGTTAAGCGGCATTTAAAAGATTTTCAGTCTGCTGTAATATTTAAGTGATCCCTTAAGTTATCCGGCTTATCCGAGTTATTCGATATTTCTCTAAAAATTTGGTTGGTAGAACCAAATTAAGCAGTTTTTAAGTGTAATTGGGTTAAAATGATCAGATTTATTTTAATTATCCGGCTTACCCGGCATTATCCGAGCTTCAAATTGAAACGGGACCACCTCATGAATGCCCTCTTTAAGTTGCATAAAGTTTCATCGAATTCCGTTCATTCGTTCCAAAGTTATGCGGGAACAAACATAAAAAAAACAAACTCACACGTCGAATTGATAACCTCCTCCTTTTTGGAAGTCGGTTAAAAAAATAAATAAATCGGTCAAACTGTGCAGGTTCTATAAAGAACATTATCCTGTCAGGGCATTGTTATCCATAATGGCTAAGCTGATAAGTGCATTTGTTGTTAGAATATTAGGCTTATGTTCCCACTATTATTACAAAATTATTCGAACACCCCAGAGCTAATTACAAAGTACTGCGGGTCTATGACAATGACAAATTATTATGTAAGCTTATTCCAAACATTGAATTAGTATATACCATGTATATATGGTTACATTAATTAATATTACATTTACGAGTATCGAGTAAATAACAATTTTTATTTATTTTATTTATTTATTTATTTATTTATTTAATACAAAAAAAAACATGTTTTATTTTACAATTTGTTCACTGTAGGCAAAAGCCCGTGTAGTAATACAAAAAATTATATTAATAATAATCACGGGTCGGATCGAAGTAGCCATTAACGGGGGCATGCAAAAATTATAATTTTAAAAAACTCTTTTTTCAAGTAAATAGACACTTTAAAATATTGTTCACCAAGCGGAATGTCATGTCGACGCTGTTAATACTCAGTGAGTCACTTGGTCATGGTCCATGACTAATAGAGAAAATAATAATTCTCCATGAGTCGTGGACCATGACACTGAGTATTAACAGCGTTGATATGACATTCCGCTTGGTGAAAAATATTTTAAAGTGTCTAGGCAACACGGTTTCATGCCCTGATTTGAGTCATATGTTTTTTAACTAATTTTGGGTCGCTGAGTCCGAATCTGGTCTCAGATTTTTTTCTATTACCTCAAGTTTCTGAGAAAAATGGGATAACAGTGGAAAAACATCATTATTTTAGCCCTCTTTTGTTCTAAAAGCATGGGAAATAACAATATTGCGAGGGGTTTATTTATTCGAGAATCCTTGTACAACTATCTAACAATCTTTTACAATTCTTGACAATTCCTTATTCCACAATCATCTACAATCCTCCAGAATCCTCCACAATCATCTACAATTTTCCACAATCATCTGAAATCTTTCCACAATCTTTAAAAATCTTCATTAAAATTTTACACAATCTTTCACAATCTTTTTGACCATATTTGACAAACTTTCACAATCCTTTGATCCTCACAATCCTTGTACAATTTTTTTCAATAAATAAATTTCTTGCAATATTGTGAGTACAAATTTGGATTGGGCGACTCAAGAATAGTAAAAAAATACCCAACTTAGATTATGGAAACTTTAAATTCATAGGTAGAATAAGTAGGCATATTAGGAAAAAAAGTAATAAAAAAAAAGATCCTATGACACTACTAAGTAGGAGTGGGGGGACAAGCTTAGTGTCACGTACTCATGCTAAAAAACGCAAAAAAGAATCATTAGAGGCTTTTTTTTAATCATTTGATTAAATAAAAAGTATATAATATGTTAATGCTCACGTGAAAAGGGGCCTGAAGAGAAAAAAGTATGTTTGGATTCATAAAAAAAACAAAAGCCCAAGAAAAAATAAATATTGAATAACTCGAGAAACGCTGATATGTCTTTTCGTGTTATCGAATGTATTTTTTGAAAATGCCATACTGTAGATGCGCCTTCGCCAAATTTGTAAAAAATAACGTCGAAATTAAAGATAAAGATAATAAAAGAACTTTTACCTTCAGGTTTAAATGGATTTTTACTTTTGGACGTTTGGTATCTTTTCACTATACATACATCTTCTGGGATTATACTGACCAACTAAACATACTGCAATATAATATTAACTAATAATAAAACATAAATTTAGACTTACCCTATATATAGTATATATACTTTTGACAAAATAAAACTAAGAAACATCATATATCATATTGTTCAAAGCTTTTAATTTAGTTTAAATTGATGGCTTTTCAAAATTTAAAAGCTTAGGACACATGGGAGATCGACTCAGTCGAATGTTTACCGTTTGCTTCGTTATTATTTCATAATTATTACATTGTATTATTATTTTTTTTTAAGCAATAAAACATATTCTATTCTATTCTGTTCTGTTCTGTTCTGTTCTGTTCCGTTCCGTTCCGTTCTGTTCTGTTATGTTATGTTATGTTATGTTCTGTTCTATTCTATTCTACTCTATTCTAAATAATATTCCAATTTAATAGGAAATCAAAAAATAAACATACCTTTGAATAGACAATTTGAATAACTTTCAAATATACAATTTATGGCCAAAGATCTTTTATTTCAAGTTGTGTGTCTGTTCCAAATTTCAAGTCAATATCTTACACCGTTTAAAAGTTAAAGGCACTGCACCATTTAAAAGAATATCCCTGTATAATCTATACGATGCAATATAGATTGTATTGATGCAATACAGTTAGCTTTTTAAAATATTAGCTGTTGCCGTCAACTTGTCGAGGTTGTTTATAAATTCTGTTAAATTCAACTTGAAATGCTAAAATTAAATACGCTTTAAATTTAATTAAACTATAACATGCCTATCGTGTTTATTTCAAAGGGATAGCACGTACAATGCAAAATATTTGTGGAAATATTTATGGATATGTAAAATATTCAGCAATAATAATATTTATTAATTTACGATTAATATTAATTTTAGTGCATTGAGTCCATACCAACTAGAGTGCCGGCATAAAGCGACACCCAGTTGAAAAGTTTACTTTTTTGGGCTCGTATAACCGATCTCTAATACAAACCGATATTAACTCGAAATCTATGCGGTAGAAAGTTTTTTAAATCGAAAATTCGGTTTGAGCACACAAAAATACTTAAGGCATGATAGGTTTAGTCCTTGGAGAAGAAAACATTTTTTTGTAAATCAGTGTAATTCCAGATCACGACATAAAAAAAACAGTAATGTGATTAAAAAAAAAAAAATACTAAGCCGACCGTGTAGACCTGAATTGACACGGAACCGTAAAAAAAGTGTAATATTTACCATTTTATTAGACGTGTTTTCATAACATTTTAATACATCTGGAAATATATTTTGTTCACTTTTCCTTTTTCATTATAGCTATACACGGTGGTTTTTTGCAAATTTTAACTTTTTGTTTCCGACCCCTGATTTTTGTTTTCATTAATTGGTTAAACACACCTTAAGAAGCAATTTAGGCAAATATAAAAAAAATCGACCGGATCGATCGTTTTTTTTACCGTTTTTTCTAATTTATTGTACTATTTTCATATGACGTGCCTGTAGAGCAGTAAATAGAAATATATATTTTCTTCAAGCGTACTAAAATGATAATATTTTATAACTGAACACACTAGTTAGAAGTGATCTATTTTTTTACAGTAAAAAAATGAGTTCATTGTTGTACGCCGTAAAAAAAAGTTAGTTAGCAAAACCACCACTGGCGGTAGCACTCTTTGACTTTGATGACAGCCATACTTCAAACTTGTTTGTTTATTATGTAAACAGGTGGTTGACTCGAGATTCTGTGCAAAAACCTTGTGTGAAATTGATTAAAAATGACTGAAGAAGAATATATGGTTTATACACCTACAAATCTCTCCGAAATTACAAATGCTACATTAGACAAGTTACCATCGAAATCGCGAAAAGTGTACGATTTAGCCCAAGAAAAAAAATTAAAATGAGCTAAGGATGGTTTGTTTATTTCGAAAGGATTTTATTGGCCTATTTTAATAAAAAAACACATACTTTATTACTGACGTTTCGCGTCGTCCGTAAATTCTACCGACTAGTAAAAAAAAGCTTCACTTTTCCTCTTAGTAAAACAATATACTATTTTGTGAGGTAGTAAAAAAATACATAACTTTTTGGAGAGTGTCTTTCTGGCATTTGCGACGTTTCTGCACTCGCGAGGCTCGTAGTAAATATTTGCTCAAGCGAAACAAGTCACTTCTCGTACACGTTATTATTTCAAGATTTTTTCCAATTCGCTGACAATTAAGACTTGCCATACATGAACTTCTTCTTATGGAAACGTATACTGTGAAACTGGTTAGATCTAAACCATTGTCATAACGGTTATTGTTTTTCAATTTCTTTTATGTTTTAGAGGCTCTAAGTTAGAGCTGAATACATGTCAACAGAGGCCAATTAAGCTGATGAAAATATCTTTTTACGCGGTTGAATTAGTCGCCCAGTTCCAAAATCCGACAAATAAAAGGCAATCGCAGGGAATTGTGGTTAACTGTAGTTTTTGTAGTTAATTATTGGAAGAATAATTATGATGCGATGATTTGTAGTAAATAGAAGGTTTTACAATAAAAAATTGAAAATCTAATAGACAAACGTCTAATACCATGGTAATTTACCATATTTTGAAAAAAAATTGATGATAGCTTTACTTTTCTACACGTATGAAATACGACACTTTCTTATTAGTGTAAAATTTATCGTTTACTTAGGTGATCGTAATAAATCAAATTTTATAGTCTTTTCCATAAATGATGTTACTCTGATAGTTTTTAATTTTATCTCCATATAAAAAACAACAAAGTTAACTTGACAACAAGGTAGTGGGCTACCAACTTTGTATTGTTGGATAATGAATCAAACAGAAGATATTATGAATGAATGTAACTGGAAAAATAAAATACTAAAAATTATTGCATCCTAATAAATCTTTCTATAGTACACGATATTCTTCGGCAGAATAGACCTCGATGTATTTTTGGCAGCAGTGTTACTTCCCCAAGGAAGTAAATAATTTTTGATTTTTTTAAGTTTCTCGATGCTTTGTGTGCAGAAAATAATTTCCACAAAAAAGTGATATATGTCGGTCTGACCGGGAATATTTGTGACCACAATAAGTCGAGGTCCTTATCCAAAGTTGACATATTGAATGGGAAACAACAAAAAAAAGCATTAATAAAATTTTAATGGTGCAGGGTGATTCTTGATGAAAACTGAGCAAAAAAGTATCCTTCACCAAAACACCTAAATTTAATATTAAAGGGGTTTGGATAGCCTTATAAAAAGTAACGTTTTTGGTGGCACAAAATGTTACCTCCTCTTAAGGCGCTTTTACACTTCAGCGTTTGACGCTGGCGGCATATCCCCACCATTCTCCGCTATTTCCGTTTACAGTTCAGCGTTTTGCGCTGGCGGCGGCGCATTTGTAGGTTATGTCATTTTAAATGGGTGTGTATTAATTTCTTTAATTTCCTGCTGATTTAAACGCACGGTATATACATTGCCCGTAATGGGAATTTAAATTTAACGAAACTAGCGCTTATTGTTTGAAAAAAACTACCAACAACGTTATAAAACTTTATAACTTTGCAAAACAACACAACCTAACCTCAAAAACGCGGCGTCAAATCGCCCGAAGTTCAAAAAATTCAATTTCAGCGTCGACCGTTGGCGGTAGAAAAGTGGGGTTGAAGAGATAGGGGAATAGAACCAATCAGATTACTCAACGAGCTAACGCTGCGTCAATCGCCGAACTGTAAAAGCCGCTTTAATTGCATTTTTTTTTAAACGGTTGCTCCTACAGTGTTACACTATATGACATTTTATATGTATTTTTACTTAAGGAATCTATATTTTTTACAAAAATTTCAAAAAAAGTACACATAAAAAAGTTTGGGGCAAAAGTGTGTTAATCCTTACATATTTTGTCCGTCTAGGCACGCCTCTGGATAAATTAAAAAAAAATAATTTAACATGAACTTATTGCTTTTATTAATACTAGTATACATGCTCGTCGCTCTAGCTTAAAGGGTATCAGAGTTATTAATTAAAAACCTTATTTTAAGTACAATTTTAAAGTGCCGTAGCTCCCTTAGGGCTCATTTCCGGACCAACCTGTATAAGCATTTAGATGCTTTTGCAATTGAGACTCATTTACGCGGTTGTCTTGGAAGTCTCAGTAATGTCGCCCAGGTAATGGGATATTTCCGTCCCTCCGCATTACACGCTCTTATTACACCTCGTCCCGAAGGCCCCAGGCTATACCAACATACGCACGATGGCACAAAAGGTCATAATTTTGGTCTAAATGGTCTAAGAGCTGGTGGCCATTTTTATTTAATTTATTATTCCCGCCTGTTTAATTTCATTTCATTAATTTCATTTAATCAAAAAGCAATATCATAAATAATGAATAAATTCTCATTTCTTTAAAAATCTTAAAATGATATATCGCCTTGTAAATTGCAAAACATCGTATCTGATAAATGGGAACTTGTCAGAGACTAGAAATTATTCTTTTTTATGGAATTAGTAGAGTAGTAATTTAATAATTGACTAATATATATGAAAGAACTTATTCTTGTTTATATGTAATTAATAAAGTTTAAATTGTTATACTACTTGACAGGTCATTTTCAGATACGATGTTTCGGAATTTACAAGGCGATATGTCAAAGGCACTTTTTAAATATCATTATTACTGCTTGGCCCCAACGTTACTGTGTACCTATAACTATGAAAATAGCTTAATCTAAATGTAATAAATGTAATGTAGATTTTTAGGGTACCTCATTTCTACAGCTTTTTGAGCTTCTACAACCCAAAGGAACCAGATCCAGAACTCAGCATTTTGGAAATTAAATGTACTTTAAGACATATATAAAATACAGCCGGTAGAAAATAATGAAATTAAAATGGTCACCAGCTCTCCGACTAAAGATGTCACTATAGCACATTACCATCCCCCTAAGTGCGTTACGTATTTTAAGTATTTATTTATTTATTACACAGATTATAATAATAGTATTATATTTAACAAATACGTAGGATCTTAAATCTAAATTAACTTATAAAATATAAAATATAAAAATATAAAACTTGAGAATAAACAAAATATGTAAAAAACATAAAAAAAATAATTGAAGAAAAATTAATAGAAAATAAAGTAAAGACACTATAGGAATAAATGCAAAAAGTTAGTTTATTGATTTTGGAATGAACGAATAGCAAATTTGAATTTTCGTATATTAATTGAGAATGGATCAATATTTGAGTCATTTAGAAATGATAAGGCCGAATTAATTGGAGTTAGAGTTGCATAGTTAGTAGCATGCCGTGAAATAAAGAAAGTATTTTGAGTACCCCTAGTATTTCTAGGCGAAACATAAAAATTTATTTTACCAAGTAGATCGGGACAATCAACCTGACCATTGATTAAGTTATACACAAAGCAACTATTAGCCAAAACTCTTCTGTTTTCCAGTGTTTCAATACCTGTAGTTCTTTCAATCCAAAAGTAATTGTGGTCTATAATTCTGAAATTCATTTTAAAAGCTAGAACACGCAAAAATTTATGTTGAACTTTTTCTAAAATATATTTATCCTGAGCAGTATATGGAGACCAAATTAGGGGGCAATATTCTAAATTAGATCTTATCAAGGATTTATAAAGCACAGTTATAGTGTGTGCAGAAAGTTCCAGACAATTACGCATTACAAATCCAAGAAGTTTATTTGCTTTTTTGGCTGTTCTATTAATATGGTCACTAAAATTTAAGTTTTCATTAAATATTACACCCAGATCTTTTATGGATGAACTATATTTTAAAGGTACATCATTAATTTGGTAATCAGATTCAAATTTTTTCTGACCCCTAAAAAAACTAATATAACAGCACTTATTAATATTAAGCCTAAGATTGTTTCTAGTACACCAATTGTATATTTTATTTAGGTCTAGTTGTAAATCGGCTCTATCCTCATCAGATTTGATGATTTTAAAAAATTTAAAATCATCAGCGAATATGAGTCCCTCACTAGAGACAAGCTCATTGATCATATCGTTAATAAATATGAGGAATAACAGAGGAGCGCAATGTGACCCTTGTGGTACACCTGAACAGACATCTATAAAAAAAGAAAACACACCCAACATATGAACACACTGTTTTCGATTAGACAAAAAGCTTTCGAACCATTTAAGCAGTTTAAAGTCAAAACCAAATATGGCAAGTTTTACCAACAATAAACTAATATCCACCGTGTCAAATGCTTTAGAGAAGTCTGTGTAGATGGAATCTAACTGCCAGCCCTTCTCTAAAGCGTAGATAATTTTTTACCTATAAATAGCTAGGTTGGTTGTGGTCGATCGACCTGACAAAAAACCGTGTTGCTGGTTAGACAACTTTGATTTACATTGCCATGCCAACTGGTCACAAACCAAACTATCAAATAGCTTAGGTATAGAGGATTGTATAGATACCCCCCTATAGTTCTTAATATCATTACGTCCGCCGCTTTTAAAAATAGGTACAATAAAACTATTTTTCCATAGATCTGGAAAAATACTGGAGTCATATGACTTATTAAAAAGAATACTCAGGGGTAATGATATTGTGCATATACATTCCTTAAGAAGAGCATTGGGTATACCGTCAGGGCCAGATGTGTATTTATTGGGAATGCTTTCAATTTTATTAAATATATCAATAACGGTTATTGGCCTTATGGAAATATTGGATGAAGAACAGTCAGCATTGTCCATATTTACTGCATTATGCTGTTGGTAGACAGACGAGAAATATTTAGCAAAAAGGTTGGCAATATCTTGAACATTACTAGCCGTTCTATCATCCAAATTCATCACATTCGGCAATCCATTATTCTGCTTTTTTTCATTGATAAATGACCAAAAGTTCTTCGGATTAGATTTTAACTGATTGTCCATTTTACTCAAATAACTCGAATAACAATTTTGTTTACATTTATTCCTGAGATGCGAAAAAGCCAGATAATCATTATTTAAAAGAGATTCTTTATATTTTTTATGAGCTTCCTTTTTCTGGAGAATTAGGCTTTGAAGTTCAGCACTGAACCATTTGGGAAAATTATTTTTAATAAATTTTTTCTTTGGGACAAACAGAGATAAGCCAACGTTTAAAATTTCATAAAGTTCCCTAGTAGCCACATTACAGTCAACTTTAAGAAATAAATTTTCCCAGTCAACAGATGAAATAAAATTATTTAAACCAATATAATCGGCATTTTTAAAGTCGTAAAAGAGCTCAGAAAAATTTACATGATTATTAACTTGTTCGCATCTGATGGGTAGATTAAAATTATATGCTATATGATGGAATGAATTTGGCAATAAAAGGTCATATGCTTGAGTAGTACCAACAGTAGGTTCATTTGTAAACAGTAAGTCCAAAAAGACATTACGATCATTCGGAATATTGTTTACTTGTTTTAAGTTTAAAAAATTTGATGTGTCCATTAATGTATCCTCGCAGTTCACCGTGGCTGCCGTAGGAAGATTATAGTCACCAAAAATGGAAAGTGATGCATTTGGATTCAAAAGAGAAATATATTCAAGTGTAGAACAGTAATCTTCATATTTATCCACTGTGGACTGGGGTGGAATGTAAACACCTCCGATTATGAAATCCTGTTTATTACATTGCAATTTTACATAACATTGTTCCACCTTAGTAACGTTTATGGGTATGGGTTGGGCCGACCAATTTTTTTTCACTAGTATTAAAACTCCACCGCCGCGACTCTTATCACTTGTAGCTGCTGATCTATCAGACCTGAATACATCGTATGAAAATAGCTGAAACTCATTGCTGAAGACATCATCGCTTAGACCACTTTCAGTTATGATTATTATATCGTAGTGGGAAGTTAGTACAGCTTGGCTAAAGTCATGTATCTTAGTTTTAAGACCGCCTACATTATGGTAATAGCATTGCAATGGGGCTTGTTTTAGTTTTTTCTTTGGGAATTACCAGAGTTGTCAATTTTTATAATTTTCGGTATATTATTCACAAATTTTAAGGTTAAGTTTTGTTCCCCATTAGCTATTCTATTGTTTAGTTCATGTTTTAAAGATTTAAAATGTTCTTGCTGCAGTATGACCCCTTCCTCATATTTTTCCTAATATTTTTATATCGATTGGGCCCCGTTATTGAGTTATCGTGCGTACACATTCGATGACAAAAATACATTGTATATATTTTTTGATCTAGGGTTATTTATAATTATTTGTGAAATTTTAAATCAGTTTTAGAGCGGTATACAGTACGTATAGTAATTTATACGCGTATTCCATTTTACAATTATACGTACTTATCTTGTTGATAGTTATTTAGTTTTTTTTATGTTTTGTAATTTTATCAGAAAATTTTCATTAATGTACAGAGGTGTGTTATAATGTTGTTTAGTGTAATTAAAAAGTGGTGAAAACAATATAACTGGTAGGGTCTACAGAGAATACTCATATGAATAAGTAAACACGAATTTCTCGTTTAAAATATAAAATGGTTAAGCAGTTATTGTTCTTTTCACAGCTCTCGGGCTTAGGGGCCATACTTTAAATGCGTAACGCAAAATTTTGCATATTTTGACTCTCCCCTCTTCCCATGTAACGGTTCGTAACGCTATGAAACCCCCCCCCCCTATAAATACGTAACGCCGGCAGCCAAGACACCCCCCCCCACAAAAATATTGGATAAAAAAACAAACCGCTTTCGTTTCCTTAAAAATAAAAAGAGCTTTACGTAACGCTACATCGCAATACATCGGTCCTCCTCCCTCTCGTAATGCATTGTAACGCCAAGTACTATACCCCCCGTTGTGTATTTTAAATATGGTCACTTACCTATACTGTATAGACTATACAATGCTTTTTAAATTTCGAAAATCGTAAAAATTACCACAGAAACAAAAAAAATATACTGTGCGTGTCAAAAGTCAGCCCCCTTTAAGTTTTGAACCGCCTAAGATATCAACTTAACATTTAGAACACGTAAACAAAATAACTCATATAATTTTGTTGATATATATTTGATATGTTTGGACCCTCAGTGGAGGCAGGGGATAAGGAGAGGATTTTTTTATGGAAAGGGGGGGGGGGCGTGTGATACATTATTTTAATGCTAATAACATTCTTTAATTATTTTTTTTAGGGGGTTAAAAAAGTGTTAAGAATGAGAATTTTCGTCAAAATTTCTCTAAAAAAAAACAAACAACTTTTGTTTAATGATTAATTTAATGATAAACCAACGTAAATTATACTTTTGAACTAATATTTAATATAAATGTAAATTTCAAAAAAAATCTGAGAGAAACGCTTGGTTTGGATCCTATTTAATAATCTTTAAAATGATGTATCACCCCCCTTTCCATTTAAAAAAGTCCCCCCTTGCCTCCTGCCTCCATTGTGCCCACTAAACATATTAAATATATACCAAAAAATGATTTGCGTTATGTTATTCTTTTAAAGTTGATAGCTTAAGCCCTTCAAAAGTTAAAGAGCACTGTATATGTGTAGGCGAAACATAAATTCAGGCGTCTAATTAGACGCCCAAAGAAAAATAAAAAATTCAATTACAATTTCAAAAAAAAAGATCTGTATACAAAATTATAGCAACATCTGTTCATAACATTGTTCACGCGATTTGAAGAATTGCTTACCTTGCAGCAACTCTGTTTTCTGTTTTAACCCTATATTGCCCATAACTTTATTTTGTAAATTGTCTATTGACTTTCATAATTAAAAAAAAAAACAAAATTAATCAATTTCAAAAATGTTGATACATTTTTTTTTCAAACCCATCCGGAAACATTTTGCACCTTAAAGAACAACAACGAATACAAAACTAATTTTTTTATATTTTTATTTATTTATTTATTCATTTATATTAAGATATAATTTTAAAATTGATATATAATTACCACCTAAACCGAGGTTTATGTTGTGGTGTATTTAGAGTAAATACAAAGTAACAACTATAATAATATAGATAAATATCTATAACATTTTTTACAATATTTTAAATACTAAATAGAACAATTTTACTTCATGCATATATTAGAAAAAAAAAGAAGAATACATCTAAACGAGTTACGCGTAAAGGTGCAAAAAAATACAAATTACAGTTAGTGTGATAAACAGTAGTCGGCGTAAACTCAGTTATGACTCATCAACGTTGAAAATAAACACAGAAACAGGCTTACGGAATACTTTTGCCGAGTTATGAGGGAATTTTTTATAAAAGTCAATAAATCGACACATTTGACGACTAATTTGTTACACACACCAATATTGACTATACATATTAACTATAGATATGTATATGTATATATATATATATATATATATATATATATATATATATATATATATATATATATATATATATATCGGTGTTTATCAAAGAAAAAACCGATATTCGATTTTTTCTTTTAAGAATACGAAAGTTTTTAATTTTTATTTATCGATAACTTTTTTTCCCACCTTACTCGTTTAAAGGAAATCATTAAAAAAATCAAGATACAAAGAAATAAAAATGTAAATATTTAAAACCTCGCGTCAACGCTAGAGTCGACGCGAGTACTGGAAATTCGCCGAATACTGGTGATAAATAATTTAAAAAAGTAGACAGTATGTAATGTTTTACTCCTGAATTGTACAAAATAAATCTACTGTGTTTTCAATAATGAACTTTTTTAACACCATTTTACGTTTTTTAGTGGAAAGATTTTTTATGTTTAATGGAATAGTGTTGTACAATTTTGGACCAAAATAGAACATACGTAGGAAATAAAATTAAAAATACTAATATCGTCTTGTAAAATTCAGAACGTCGTATCTCAAAAAAGACAACTTTACAGGAATAAGAAATAACTCTTTCTCACATTATTCATAGGTTGAAAATGTACTTGTTTAATATAAACTTAATACATTTTTAATGATTAACATACCTTAAATTATTTTATTGTGTATAAAATAAATAAATACAAATAAAAACCTAATGTTTATAGATACGACATTTTGATGCTCAAAATTAATTAAAAAAATTAAGATACGAGCTTTGAAACATTATTATATTAATATTTTAACAAAATATAATTATTATAATAATATTATTAATTATTGAAACATTTAAACTTCAAAAGATGTCAAAAAATCGTCGCGAAATGCAAAAAGTGCGTTCGTTCCAAAATAGTCAGTTAACTAGAATTAAGAGATACGAGGTTTAAGAATGTATTAATTTATAATCATCTAAGATACGACGTTACTATTTTGCTTATATTTTTGTTATTTAAAAAAAATAGCAGGTGAAACTTATTTTTTAGATGTAAATTGATAATATAAAGCGTTTAGGTCAAAAATCTCAAAATCGAAAAAAATTGAGGTACGACGTCCTGAAATTTACAAGACGATATCTACTTGCTTACAATTTTTAGAATTTTTTAGAACTCAAAAGCACGGTTTTGAACACACGAATACACTAACAAAAATTCGATTCCAGCTAATCTCAAAAATGCGTGACATGGTCAGCTGTTTAAATATTTTCACAAGATTAATAGAGTAAGAAAGTATCATATTTCATAGGCATGCGAAATAATATTGTACATGTGTGGGAAATTTTTTCAAAATATTTACCATTCTATTAACCCTGGAACCTGACTGAGGGTCAATATGATCTTGAATCAAGAGAATCATAATCTTAAATCAAGATTATAATTCTCTTCATTCAATATTATATTATCTTAAACCAAGACTTGGTGTAAGATAATATGATCTTGGATAAAGATAATATGATCTTGAATCAAGATAATTAAGTGGCTTTGATTTAAGGAAAAAGTCCTTAAATCTAGGACCTTAAATGCCAAGATCACGGCGGACTTGATCCAAGATGGCGTTGAACATATCGAAAGCCATGGCGGCCTTGGTTCAAGATCGTTTTGCTTTGATTCAAGATATTCTTTTTTTCTGTGTAGGTGCCTATAAAGTTTGTATTTGATTATTTAAGAATTCAGGGGTCTTAATACCCAGTGTTCCCAAGTGGGAACAAGGTGCAATATAGGGTTAAAGTTTCAATTCAGCCTGCAGTAAAGACTGCTATTAATAAAAATGCAAGCTTGATATAAATTTATAGATTTTATATAAATTTATATCATAGAGTCTATCTTTCATTGTATTTTGTATAAATAAAAACTTTTATCCAACACCTTCACAGAAACACTTGTTTTGAGCACTATTTTAAATGTCAAAAGTGAGTTTTTTTCCACTAGTGACTAAAAAATTTTTCACCCACTCTTTTACGTACAGCTTTTGATCTCACCCAAAATTAGTTACATACCTATTAATTAAGTATTATAACTATACTATAAATAGAGGCACGTTAACTAAACCATAAAAATTAAAGAAAACCACAAATTATTCTTTAGTTTTTGAATAAAATACTGTTTTTATTAAAAATCACCGCGTCCATTTTGACGTTTGTAAGAAATGTAAAACTAGCAATTGTTTATTTTTAATAGGCATACTTAGGCCATGGCTACCTATTATTTTAGTATTAAGAAAACTTAATCTTAATATTTTTGACATAAATTTTCGCAAAATTATAGATTTTTATTTAAAAATAAAAGGTGTTGGATAAAATTAAATTCTCAACTCGTGTATTAAGTGATTTTATCCACTTAATACATTAGTTAAGAAAATAACTATTTTTGCGAAATAACTGTATTTAAAAACTAAAGTTGCGAGGAGTTCCAAACAGTTATACCAAGTATCTTACCATGGCAACAGGCGTGTGTTATATGCAATTTTGTGTGAAAATATAGTGTGTTTTGAAACCAATCTAACGAAACAAATACATAAATCTAAAAACTTTTCAAATTACTTTTACAAAAACAATTCAATTTGCTCAAATTAGTCTAAAGTGAACGCAATTTTAATACTGCTTTAATACTGGAAAATACCTATTCAGTCGGAAAACTGCGAGATTTATGAAGAAAATTAGTCTAATTTTTGTGTCAATACAAGGTAAATTTATTTCATTTGACGTTTGAGTAAGAAAATACCTTTAGCAGTACTATGAAAATTGGGTCAAACTTTTTAAATAATAGTAACTTTATTCCGAAATTTAATAGAAAATTTCTCTTCAAAAACCAAAAAACAAAAATACTACACTAAAAAAGATTTCCTGCTACTTAATAGCCGGCTATCGGTGCCAGAATGAAAATTGTAAAATTTTGTCGAATTTCACCATAATTTTAAAATATTTTTTTCCTAGCAGTGAACATACCATGATTTATCATGTTTTTAGACTGTGAAATCAATTTTATTTACCTATAGCAATAATAATTTTTTCTCTTCTAGTAGGAGTAAATTTTATAAACAATTGATTTCTGTCACTTTAGATGTTTCAATTCTTTGTGCAATTTTTACTAATTAAACCCCATAAATTGCTTGGAATAACTTTTTATTTATTTAATATAATTAATTATAATTATTACCAATTAATACAATCAATAATTAGCTAAACATTATGAAAAAAAAAAAATAAAAAAAAACTAAATTTTTAAACGTCAGTTCAAAGTATTTATTTTATTAAATGTCATTGATCATTGATTTTTATGAAAATTTCATGAAATATAATTTCTGTTAATAATTTATTTTATTATTTGAATAAAAATAGTTAAATATTGCTAGTAGTGAAAAAACTAATAAATAAACCACGCTAGAGAAGACTATTATAGCCTCGCACTCTTAAATCCCTTGATGCTACGCAGCTCGGGATTTAAAACTCTCGGCTATAAAATATGTCTTCTCTACCTTGGTATATAATTACTATTAATTATAAAACTAGATTTTAGGATATTACGTCATCATAGTAAGGGTAAATTTAAATGTTCAGTTAAATCATGAAAAAAAAAATAATATAATTTTTTATGTATTTTTTATCTTTTAGGTAGGTTTTAAATTTTTTCTTTTATTGCGAATAAACAAAAATTTACGTCCCTAAACAATTTTTTGCATTTGGGGGGAGAGGGTGGCTATAGAAAAAATGATAATAATATCATCTCCATTTAACTCCATATTTTTAAATTAAAAAAAAATTGGGTTTAAAATGGGGTTGAAAATGGGTATTAATGTCAAAATTCCCCTAATAAAAAACAAATAATTTTTTAAAAACACTTAATTTCATCATAAAAAAATGTTAATTATACTTTTAAACTAATTTTAGTTGACATAAATAAATATTTATAAAAAAAAAACTTAAAAAATCGATTGTTTTAGCTCAAAAAATTGAAAAATCAAAACCTTAAAAAACATTTTTAAAAAATTTAAAAATGTTAGTTTAAATAGAGAATTTTATAAGCTTTAAAATGATTTCACACGACCCCCCTTTCTATTTAAAAAAATGTCCCCCGATGCCCCCCTGCCCACATTTTAAGAGCTGAAAATATCAAATATATGCTAAAAGATAGTTTAAGTTGTCTTATTTAAGGGTTCTAAATTTGAAGTCGATATCTCAACTCGTTCAAAAGTTAAAAGGGAGGGGGGTGACTTTTGGACCGCACTGTATTTACAGTATTATTAATTTAAGCCATTTCGCCTCAATGATTATTTATATCGATAAAAAATCTAAAACAGAGAATAACTTGTTTTTTTTTTAATTTTTTTCTTCTATGGTAAATATAAAATAAAATTAAAAAAAAATGCAAATTATAGTTTTTGTTGTGTGATATACATATTTCAGATTTGAAGTTTACATCTCATCTAGTTCAACAGATATGGCCATATGGGGCCATATGGGGGAGTACAATTTAAAAGAATAACCCTGTATGTCTAGTCCGAGTAAAATTTTTGAATTTTTTTTTGTGGTTCAGTGTAATTAAAACAGAAATGGAAAAACAGTTTGTTAAAACATTAATTTACCTAAAAAATTAATATTTTGTAAAATACGATATGAAAATAAATATGGAAAATAAAATAAATATTGTTGCAATCACAATAAATGTGAAATATAAAATAAATATGAGCAATTATAATTCTGAATTACACATGTTGGAATATTATAATAGAAATAAAATAAAATTTTTATAAATAAATTAACACGTCGCGTCGTGTATATATAAAAAAACGAGTACCCTAGTTATAAAAACCGAGTGAAACTCCTGAAATTACAAATTTATTATTACTGCTTAAATTAGAGTGTTACATAAATAAAACACGGTTCGGAATATAAAAGAGGAGTACACCAATGAAATTTTGATCATTTTTTGAATAATTTAAACACAAATTTAAAATTTTCTATTTTTTTTATTGCGTTTTTAATTTTTTGGTTATATCGATTTTTTTTTGTTTTTTTTTTAATACAGAGTAAATAAACGTATAGAAATGTGAAAAAATCAAATACAAACGTGTATGATATCTAAACGTCTGTATACGTATTTAAAACAATTCTATTCGTGCCTAAACAGCATTTTATACAGGGTGGTACTAAAAAGATTTAATATAATATACAAGATAAAAAAAGGGATAAAGGTCTAAGATTATTAGTTTAAATTTTAAAATTATTTTTTAATTTGTCTAGTCTAGGTAATAATAAAAGTAGGTACTTCAGAATTAATTTTTCTTTGGTAATTTACGGTTATTTTAGTTAAAACCACAAACAAAAAAAGTTTAGTTTTTTGCGAAAAAAAAAAATTATAAAAAAATCTAAAAAGTAATTAAAAAAAAGATCATGGTTAGAAAATTTTAAATTTGATTTTTTATGATTCAAAAAATGTTAAATGTTCGATTTGAGTAAACCTTTTTCAAAGGCAATTTTTTTTTGTTATCCGGCCTATATTCCGAAAATAGACATCGGATTTTAGCGAGTCGTGACGTCAAAATGCATAGCCGGGTACAAAAAAGGTAACAAATTCATACTAATTTTATAAAAATGTTTAATATTTTGCCAAACTACTAAATTACCAAAGAAAATTATATAAATATTATGAAAATCCCGTAACGTTTTATTTAAGTAAAAAAAAAATTAAAAAATAACAATTTTGAAAATTACGATTTAGTTGGGTTATTTAATAATCCAAATTTAATTTTATAGTATTGTGGCATGGTGGCTGGGTATTACTTTTACCAAGTTAAAGAAAAATCTGCCTGGCCAATCGTTTTTTATTCGCAATAAAAGGTCACGTGACGTTTATAACTTGTGATTAAAATTAATTTTGTATGTTCATACTTACTTTAAATATTAAATTGTCCTTGCTCCTCGTCTCCTTTATGGGATTCTGTATTCAGAATATTGCCGTCGAACTCTAGTTCTGAATAATCTTCAAACCATGATTTAACCGTAGTAAGTTATGGTTTTACAAACATTTTACTAAGGGATTTAACTAATGAAATGAACGGTGACAAATTAATATTAGATTAGGCCCAATAGGTATATTAAAAACGAAAAAGTTAGAGCAAAAAAAGAAATTAATTCGCACTGTTAAGATAAGTAAACGAAATGACGTAATTGCGTCACGCAATTTACTTGTAATAAAAACCCTCGTAAAAACCTTGTTTCCGCATGCGCGTGATTCTAACCAATAAAATAACGTACATGGTACACACTTACTTCGTCGCACGCATATGGAAACAAGTTTAGAGCTTTTAGATCTCTTTAGAGTACATGTCTAACGATTTCAAATAGATTTCACCTTCCAGTCAACTCTTCACAAATTGAATAAAACACAAAAAGATTTCGTCGGTAGTTTGTTTTTTCTACAAATACTATATGTTTTAGTTGTGTAAATTTGTATTTTATTTATATTTTATTTATAATATGAAAAACAAAAGATTTGAGTAAAAATAATAATTTCGAAGACATTTTTAAAAACATTTTTCACAAGTCATAAACGTCTCGTGAACTGTTATTTCGAATAGAAAAGGATTGGCCTTTGTGTTCTGTGGGATTGGCCAGGCAGATTTTTGTTTAACTTGATAAAATGAATACCCAGCCACCATGTTACAGTATTATTAAATCAAATTTGGATTATTTAAAAGTACCACTAAATCATAATTTTCGGATCTGTAATGTTTTTTTAGTTTTAATTTTCTTTTACTTAAATTCAAACGTTAGGGGATTTTCATAATATTTCTATACCTTTCTTTGTAGTAGTTTGATAGCTTATAAAACATTTTTATAGAATTCTTATTAATTTGTTGTACCCGGCTATGGATTTTGACGTCACGACTCGGTAAAATCCAATCTCTAGTGAAAACCAAGTCGTGATCGCATTCTATAGTATTCTTCTCGCAGTTTCAAATACTTTTTTCCTGGTGAAGTTTTAAGTTAAACTTCATTAAATTGTATTGGGATATTTCGGGTGACACACATCCCTACTCGTCACATCTCTACTCACGCACATCTCTACTCACACAAATCTTTACTCACACACAACTCTACCCAAACACATCTCTACTTACACATATCTCTACTCACACATATCTCTACTCATACACATCTCTACTCATTGTCATACACTTTGACATTTATTTTATTAAAACTAGGATACCATGGCAAAACAAAGCACTAACCAAATTTCATTTAATATTTTTATCGTAGATTGGCTTATAAGTTTATTTACTGAAAGTAGTTATAAACCTTATAATAAATTTTTGGTTGTAATAAACAAACTTATTAACTAAATTACGGAAAAAAATACTAAATTAATTTAGATTAGTGCTTTGTTCCGCCATGGTATCCTAGTTCTAATTAATAATTAGTAATTATATAAATGTCAGAGTATATGACAATGAGTAGAGATGTGTGTGAGTAGAGATATGTGTGGGTAGAGATGTGCGTGAGTAGAGATGTGTTGAGTAGAGATGTGTGTCACCCGATATTTCTTACTTTTAAGTGGCGCCCCCATTACTTTTTTGTTTTTAAGGAATATTTTTCGTTTGGTATGATTGGCTCTTTTAGTGGAAGTTTTTTTTTTCTAAAAAAGTCAAGTTTATAGGACGATTTTTTCTACTATTTTATATATTTTTTTTAATGTTTAGCCCATAGCATTCTCATTTTTGGGGAGACTTTTTTAAATTTTATTAGGTTTTTTTCCTTACCAAATTTATAAGAAATAATTATTTTTTTCTTGAGTTATCGTGCGGACAAGAATACGTGAATACGGACGGACCATTTTTAAAAGTTGTTTAGAATTGTATACAATGGTACAAATTTTTTTGATTTTGAACAAATTTTTTCGGGGTCCGGAGTAAACGTATAATACTCTTGTACTGTGAATAGAATAGAATAGAATACCTTTATTTCCATAAGACAAACAAACAGATAAATACAAACATATTATATAAAATAAAAAATACAATAAAATTTACATTACAATTTTAATTAAAAAATTTAAATTTAATACATATTTAAAGATTAAAATTATGGATAGAAAAATATAAGTAAACCACAACATTTTAAAATCAGTTCAAAGGGTGATGCCGCCAGTGATGGTTTTGCTAACTAACTTTTTTTACGGTTTACAACAATGAACTCATTTTTTTACTGTAAAAAAATAGATCACTTCTAAACTAGTGTTTTCAGTTATAAAATATAAACATTTTAATACGCTTGAAGAAAAAAAAAATTAGCTGAGGTTTTAAACTGTTTAAAGCTATATATGCTTCTTATATTAAGAGGCAGTTTATTAACACTTTTGATGGATATCATGGTGGGGTCATTCTTTACTTGTACATATTTAAAAGCGATATCATGGTGGGGTCATTCTTTACTTGTACAAAAAGTTTTTGTGTCTTGTGTAATAGGTATTTACATCTCCAAAAGTGGAAAACGGATATGCAAGACACATTGAAGCATAATTACTATAAATTGAAAGTATATGTTTTAAGTTAAAATAAAATATGATTTTTTATAAGTTTGTTTTCTATTTTCCTTCAAATGCCTTAATGAAGTCTTTAATTATATTCGCTAAATTGATTTTCCAGGTTGAATAGAGTTTTTAGATTGCGGCGGATTTCTCAATTATATGATTTTCTAATAATATACAAAAATATACATGTTAATGGTGTAATTTTTAGTCGAACACGAAACCAATCGGAAAGTAATGGTTTTGCAATGTCATTTCAAACTTATTTGGTTGCAAAATGAAGTTTGTTAATTACACTTTTACAATTTTACACAAAAACACAAAAGTTGAAGGGATCAAAGAACTCTTATATTTGCCATTAAATAATAAATAAGCCCAGTTATTGCTGGGGTTGCCAGATTTACTCATATATAGAAAGAATTATTACGATGCAGTGATTTGTAGTAAATTGAAGGTCTTACACTGTTGCCACATGTTGCCGTTGTTTCATACCGATAACAAGTTAATTCATAATAATTACACTAGGCACACGGTTTTTTGCCCTATGTTTTTAACTAATTTTGATGAGAGAGTGAGTGAGTGAGACCGAATCTTTTCTCAGAATGTTTCTATTAACTTAAGGTTCTGAGAAAAATGAGGTAAAGTGGTAAAAAATCATTATTTTAGCCCTTTTTGTTCTAAAATCATGGATGATACAAATATTCTGGTTCGGCGACTCAACATTAGTTAAAAAATACCCATAATATAAAATATAAAAACTAAAAAATAAAAAATAAGTTGGTTCCAATTTCACAGCAAACAATTGAAGCAGTCAGTTTAAAAACAGTAATAGACCAAAAATAACCATTTTGAGACAAGATAGCCAATGTTCGAAAAATTTGTAGCTTTATTCATTCTGCTTAAGAACATTATCATTTACGCGACACTGCGACTGCGCGATCCATATATTTACAGCAGTCACTTGAAAAACAGTACTTGTTCTTAAATTAACCCTTTATTTGGCAAACACTCTTTGGGATGAAGTATATAAAAAATCTTTTAAGGGGAAATTTAGATACATAAATGTAAAACATTTATGGAAAAAAAATATTAAAAAAAAGTCACGTGACTTAATACTGACTTGTATCATGACTGACATTGCCAAATAATTTTTTTTTGCCAAATAATTTTTATCCAATACCTATTAATAATGTTAGTTTACACTTGACATTTTAATCAATGAAAATGACGTTTTAATCATCCTGTAAACAAGTTGTGTTATGAAATTTCTAATCACCGAAAAGTGACATTATATTGAAATTTTAAGTAAATTTTGTGGAAATGTCATTTGGAAATTTGATTCAGAAGTGTTTTTAAGAGGTATTGGATAAAATGTTGTAAAGCACACGTGGGGTAAGTAACATTATTCACTCAAAAATTAACCCACTCGACCCAGGAGCCTCCCCAGTCAACTTTTTTTTCGTGAATAATATCCCACTTACCTCACTTGTACTGTAAATAACTATTTTTGTTATCTTAAAACCTTAAAAAAAAAATAAAAAAATAAAAAATCGAGGGTGTAGTCGGAGAGCTGGCGTCGAAAATGTGAGTTTTCTGGAGACTAATATTTTCAGATTAGGTTACATTTTAGTGAAAGTTACTTTAGAGTCAGCTCTTCCGGTACCGGGACACCTGACGCTGGGACCTTTGCGAGCGCCCCAGAAAAGCAATTTTGTACTAGTACTGTTTTTCAACTGACCGATTCAATTTAAGTAACAACATTTTTATTTTATTTATTTTAAGAATGGTGGAATTGACACCGATTCTTATTCTTTAATTTTTAGAAACACAGAAGTCGGTTTATCTTATTTTTGTTAAATGTTTTTATTAATTAAACTAATTTTTTGTTTAGACTGGGTTGGCGACGTTGGCACTTTATACTTTTGCAAGCAACCCTAATGGAAAATAGAGTACTGAATCGAAATTTAAAATGCAGCAACGCAAAAGCCGTATCATAAACAAACCTCCCTCATTACGGTCCATTCACTGCGGTCACATTGCCGCCTTGTGGGCCGCCCCCGTGTGCATTCATAGGGTAGAATTATAACTTGTCGACCCCGTTTTCTTTTCTTGGTAGGTATGTAGGTAGGTGTATGACCGATACACATTAGGGTATTTTCTAAAAACACGACTTAATGAGAAAGTCTCCCACTAAAAAAAAAATATTTAAATTTTTTATATATCCCTGGTTATGTAAAATGCATAAATTTAAATCTGTGCCAAATTTTAGCTTAACGGGTTGACTTCCAAACCAAAATTCATTAACTTGCCTCTGATGCCAGCGGTCGTATACGGCCGCCCTGGCAGTATGGTCGCATACGCCCGCTTACAAAATGTACAAGTTAGTCAACGGTCATATACGACCGCTCTGGCAGTCAAACGAAATTTGGCATAATTTAAAAATAAAAATAAGCATAAATTATTGTTTTGCAAATTTTCGGGTTTATTGTTTTAAAGTAAATTTTTGCAAAGAATCTTGTTAGATTAAAAAAGAAACATGTCCAGGTTAGATAAAAAATATATCGTTTCGATAGCTCTCCAACCTGGCATATAGCGACTTTTTAAATTAACGAAAACGAAACGAGCGATAGAGGGTTGTAAATAAGGGTAGAAGGGACAAATAGGGATTTCACTAACCTTGTTTGAAGCTGATCGATGTTGCTGATCTGGTTTCCTGTGCACAGGTGGTGTCTTTGTGTTGAGGTTGAGGTTTGTGAGGATAAATATGTGTTTGGAACGAGAGTATTTGACAACACAAATAGGTGTTTTCAACATATATAATTAACAACTTTTCGAATATTAAACGACGATTTTAAAAGATACCGATATGTTTTCACGAACAACTTGCTAGTTTCACGACATGTTTCCAACTCTGGTTTCGCGGATAAAAATTTAACCTGAAGCCAACGCTTGGTTTTCTTCTGCCATTATCGAAAAATACTAACTGTTTAATAATTAATTTAAAAATCACTAACGATTTGAATTTTTAAAATAAAGAATTAAAATATAATTATGTAAATTAAACAAAACATAAAAGTATTATTTTTTTTTTATTTTTAAACGAAGTAGGCCCAAAATTACATTTTTTTTAAGCTGAAGTTTTGGCAAGGATTTAAATTTATGTATTTTGCATTTCATTGTATACATGCAGCAGACAAATTTGATTAAAAAAATCGTGGCTAATATAAAAAATAATATTTTGCTAACTTTAAAATATGGTGGGGCAGACCCTAATTTATTTTTTGAGCTAAAATTTGGCATGGAATCTTATTTTTCTATTTTTCCCGACATGAGGGGCAATTAAAATTTTCAAAAAATCATGTTTTTTGAAATACCCTAACAAACAGCCGGCTTTTCATTAAATCGTCGAAACTATTTTACGCCTAAGCTAGTGAAAATTTGACATCTTTTCATGATATATGAGAAATTCTTGGAATTAAACAAAATACATCAGAAATTAATAGGAAATTATTTATCGTCTATTATTTCTATTCAACTGTATGTTTTCGTTCATTCTATGAAAAATTATCCTGAATTGACAAAACTATTTAAAATTCAAAATAAATAGTTATTTATGGTACTAGTGGGTAAAGTAAGATATTGCCCATGAGAAAATTAACCTGCAAGGCGTCAGCCAAGCCGGTTAATGTTCGAGAGGGCAATATCGGTTTACCCATGAGTGCCATACAAGGTTTTATTCAATAAATAGCTTAGGAATTTATATTTTTATTAAAAATTTTAATGACATTTAAGGCGCTTTTACACTTCAGCGTTTGACGCTGGCGGCATATCCCCACCATTCTGTCTATCAGCTCTCGCCGGCGATCTCCGCTATTTCCGTTTACAGTTCAGCGTTTTGCGCTGGCGGCGGCGCGTTTGTAGGTTATGTCATTATAAATGGGTGTGTATTCATTTCTTGAATTCCCTGCTGATTTAAACGCACGGTATATACATTGACGTAATGGGACTTTTAAATTTAACGAAACTAGCGCTCATTGTTTGAAAAAAACAACCAACAACGTTATAATACTTTATAACTTTGCAAAACAACACAACCTAACCTCCAAAACGCGGCGTCAAATCGCCCGAAGTTCAAAAAATTCAACTTCAGCGTCGACCGTTGGCGGTAGAAAAGTGGGGTTGAAGAGATAGGGGAATAGAACCAATCAGATTACTCAACGAGCTAACGCTGCGTCAATCGCCGAACTGTAAAAGCCGGTAAAGCCGCTGTACAAGAAAATAATTTGACAAGTGACAGTTGAGTGGGTAAAATAAATAATTATCCACTCAATAAAGTAAAAGCCACGCGGGGGTTATTATTGAGTGTATCTATTTAAAATAAAGCTGGTAATTGTCTATATGTATTGGATAAAACATATTTGCTCAATTCTATGGAAAATATTGTCCTATTTTTTTTTTTTCAAAATTGGTAAGTTTGATCCTATAATTTTTTCTAAAAAAAAATATAAATCTTTTAGATTTTTTCGTTTTTTTTTTTAATTAACCTTTTTTAGGGGATTATTTCCAAAAAAATAGGGGTCTTCCTCTCATAAAATTTGACTATCCTGAAAATTTCGAGTAGATCGGACGATTCGTTCTTGAGTTATCGTGTTTACAAAAACGTGACATCAGACGGACGGACAGACGTACCTTACTTATTTTTACAAGGGACACATTTGTATTCAACAATTTTTTTCTATGATGTTTTTTGACGATTTTGCAAAATTCGTCACTAATAAATCAATCACAAAATCAATAAAGAAAACGATCACAAATAAAGAAATGTTTTAAATTAATTTGAAAACACAAATCGTCTAAATATTCTGTAATAATATTTTCAGACTAAACCGAAAATAAATTAAATAATATACCAAACTTATAACCGAGGGAAATAAGTTAAAAACTTGTTTAAATCTGGTACATTTTTCTCCTACATACTATTATAGTATAATACACTTAATTTAAATTTGAATTATGTTTAGAAATGAAAATTTTAATAAGCCTTGAAGATATGTAATGCTTTGCATTGCATATCATACCCTTCACAGTGGTTAGTATATTGTAATATCGTTTTTTACATTGTACAGTTTTCAGGACCAGCAATTAATAAGAATTTAAAAACCAAATTACATGTTTGTTGAACCTCGTACTATTCTACTTAATTAAGCATCCCCTAAGTCCAGGACTTGTGTAGGCTAGTAGTAGAGGAAACCACCGGCTTATACTGACTTTCGAACCAGTTTTTAGGGAGTGTCCGTTTCACTTATCGCCTTCGCCAATTTCAATTATTTATTAACTGAAAAAGGCAAATCGGCGCCAGTGAGAATCGAACTCACGCTATTTTTAGAAATCTTAACCCTCTATTGCACCTTGTTCCCATTTGGGAACACTAACATTAAGACCCCTGCACTTTTAATAACCAAAATACAAACTTTATGGGCACCTAGTTTTCACTTGAAAACACTATCCTTCAAGTTGGAGTATCTATTGATATATGGCAGTATCTAATATTGCCGGTAAATATTTAAACGTGATCATCACGAACTTTGAAATTTAGCAGAAGTCGATTTTTTTTAGTGTGTTGGTTTTGTTTATAACACCGCAGGATTTTTTTTACGTTCACAGTTTTTCAGGATAAGCAATTTCCAAGAATTCAAAAAGCAAATTATTTTATAAAATTTCAAATGGGTAGAGAAAACCTCTTAAAATATAACTTATGTTGTTTAGCACCTTAGCAAAAAAGTTTAGAAATATAAATTTTTTTAATTTCCCAGACACCTCAGAATTTAAAATCTAAATAATTTTATAAAATCTATTAATTAAAATTGTAATATCATATCATTGGTAATTATATTATATTATAATCGCCGTAGGCGAAAATTTTTACAGTTTGCAGTTTTCAGGACATACTATTTCTAAGAATTCAAAAAGCTAACTATTTTTATAAATTTTCAAGCAGGTGAAACCTCAAAACAAAAAAAAAACTTGTTATGCTTAGCACCGCAGGCGAAAATGTTTAGAAATCTTAATTTTTTGCATTTCCCAGACACCTCAAAATTAAACATGTAAGTAGATAATTATATAAAATCTGTTAACTAAAATTGTGATATTACATTATTGCTTATCAAGAAAATTTTAAGATTTTATAGTTTTTCCGGATAAGAAAATTATTTTATAAAACTTCAAATGGGTAGGGAAAACCTCTTAAAATATATTTCGGCCGTTACTTTAGTACATTTTTAAAGCATATAAATGTTTGAAAACCATTGTATAATACTCTTCCAGTTCTGGAGCTGTGAAGACTATAATAATCTATTTAGATGAGTTTTTGCATTACGTTTTTAATCATAAAATCGCGATTTTTCTACAATTTTTCCCTAAATCATTTCCATTCCATAAAGTGTGCATTTAGATGCGATAATAATTTTCTTTTATGTTGTAATAACAATGTAATAAAGGAAAAATTGTACTTATTACGATTCCTATCTTTTCTGGTGATTATTTTTTTGTATTTTGTTTAATATAAAACTCCAATTCTCTATTGATTACCCTCTTATGAAAATAAAATTGGAAAGAATCCATTATTACTTTCATCTGCAAAAAATTTTCATTATAGTATAATGGGTTGCTGAAATTAGAAATGAAAATCGTTTTAAAAAAGGAGCCTTCAGGCGTACACACACTATGTACGAATTCATATACAGTCATTTTAAGGTTTTAAAGGTATGTTCAATGTAAGAAATCGAGGGGTTTATTTATTGAAAAAAAGTGTACAAGGATTGTGAGAATCAAAGGATTGTGGGAGATTGTCAAAAAGATTGTACAAAATTTTAAAGAAGATTGTTAAAGATTTTGGAAAATTTTAGATGATTGTGGAAGATTGTAGATAATTGTTGAGGAAGGAATTGTCAAGGATTGTAGAAGATTGTTGGATAGGTGTACAAGGATTGTCAAATAAATAAACCCCTCGTAAGAAATGTAGCCCCCATTAACATCAAAAACACCAAACCTGCAAAAAAAACCAAAGACTTTATATGATTTCTTTGAAAAGAAACCGATGTATAGCAACGATTTAAAAAAAGTTAGGTTATTTTTACATACATACAGTGCGGTTCAAAAGTCACCCCCCTCTTAATTTTTAAACCAGTTGATAAATAAACTTTCAATTTGAAAATCGCAAATAAGACAACTTGAACTATAATTTTGCATATATTAGACTTTTTCAGCTTTAAAATAAAGCGGGAACATGACCATGCATGGGCGGGATTTTTTTTTAATGGACAGGAGGGTTGTGTGATACATAATTTTAAAGCTTATACATTTCTCTATTTGACCATATATTTATTATTTCTTGAGATATTTTTTTTCGGGTTGAAAATGAGAATTTTCATAAAATCTTTTGAAAAAATATTAATTTCATTAAGCAAAAATGTAAATTATACTTTTAAACTGGTTTTAATTAATATAAATAAAAATTTACAATTTTTTTTTATATCTCATTTTTTAGCAAAAAAAAATAGATTAAAACAAAAAAAAAAAATAAAAAAATTACAATAATATGTTTTCGAATGAAGAATTAGGTACTATTAAAGCGTGAAGCATTATAGGAACAGAAAACTTTTTATTGGTCAAAAATTTCCTTAATTAAAACTAAAAAACGAAGTTAAAATTTCCAACTTGTAACAATGGAAATGCCCATCTATATCTAGAACATGAATACAACAATTTCCAGTTAGTAAAATATTATATCTTTACTTTCTTTTAAAATTAGATGGAAAAATACCCAATATCCTTAAAATAAGTACTAGTCTTTTTGATGTAACAAATATTAATGCTTATCATATTACTTGACTTTCTATAGTTTCATATTGCTTCTTAGGTTATTTTGAACTTTCAAGGCTTTATTTTATGAATGATGATTTATTTACATTTACATGTTTATTTTTCTCAGAACATTTATGCTTAGCAACACAAATAATTTTCTGCAAATAGGTTTGCTGGTCAAATTGGAATGCTACACACTAAAAATTTATTGTAAAATTTTACACTCGCTTTACACTTAAATTGGTAGGTACGTATTTATCACACTCTCAAGTGTTTCCGCAACAGGAGGTTAAAAAAATGGTAAATTTACCATACATTCAAATCTTTTTAACGTCTCAGTGTAAAATTTATCATTCAGACTCTGAAGATCAAACTATTGGGCACTAAAACTGTTCCAATAATACATTTTAATGCACCTTTGCATTGGTTCTAGATAAATTAGTGAAATGTTATATTTTAAAAACTATTTATTAGTTTTTGGTAAGCGACACTACAGGGCCTAATATGTCAAAACAACTTGCTTTGTGCAAGTCATGTTAAACATGTTGCGGAAATAATATCCATTCTATCTGCCGTCACAGCGTGTACTAAATACCACTCTGTAGGTTAATTGAAACTTATTTCTTAAGATTTAATAAATGATTTTATATACATTTTCTATATAATAATTATTAAGTATTAAGTATTAAGTATTAATAAATAAAGTTCAGTTACACTACAGAGTGCTTTTTAATTTACGCGCTGTGACGTCAGACTCGCATTCTAAGATTGAATGGATATTACGTCCCTGGTAATAAATCTAGAAAGTGGGAGAAAGCTAGGGGCTTTCGCTTAAACGCAAAGTGCAAAATTTATACCCAGGAGTTCATTTTTACCATAATTTTATGGTAAGCTATGGGTGTGAATTACGAGTGTAAATATCATTCACAAGTGTAAAAATTAACACTGGGGGTTTTACCACTCGTAAAATGTTTTTTACCACCAAACCATTTTTTAACTGTGAATTTAACCAATTATTTATTGTGACATTTTTTTCCAGGAAATCCATCGCCGCAGTTCAAATGGCTGAAGGACGGAGAACCCATCACCGATTTTTCCACAGACCCGTTTTACAAAATTATTTCTGCAAAACATCAGGACGAAGGAAGTTATAGATGCATAGCAGCTAACAAAATCGGTTCAATACTGAGCGAGGAAATGAAAATAACTGTTGCATGTAAGTAGATATCTACTTTATACAACTAAAATTCAAAAAATTTAAAATTTATTTATTTGGTTCTTATAGTAAATCTATTTTTTAAACCAACTTTAATATTTTTGCAATTTAAATCTATATTTAAAGAATAAAATATTAAATTTTTTTAACAACCCTCGTATATCAGTAAAAAAAAACATGCAAGTAAGTAACGTCAGGTACCTAAACTATCCCTAGATACTGCATTAAATTATTTTTTAAATAAAGTAAATTTTTGCCTTTTTGGTTCTCCTTATGGTCTTTTAACGATAGCTGTAAGTTAAAGTATATTTAAGTTTGACAATTCATAAAACAATTATGAAATTTAAAGTTATCATCTTGAAAGTGGAGATGAAAATAGATAAAATTCGTAGAATTTTTGTTAAATAATTCTTAAAAAAAAATATTTTAATTTTTTTAAGGAACTAAAACAAGTATTTTTTAACCAATTACCGAAAAATAAAAAATATTATTATATTATTGTGACTGTTTAATACTCTGTTTCTCAAAAAAAAAGCTAGTAGCTTGTTGGGTCTATTTTAACACAATAATAAAAAATAATAAAATTACAAAAAGTTACACAGAAAAAAGTTTTGAGCAAAAAGCATATAAGGTCCCTCCGTTTCGCACGTCCCTGGTTTAAATAAGAACATAACGTTAGAAAAATTGCAATATTTTTTTTTTGTAATTTTCCTTAAAAATTATATGGAGGGTAGGGTGGGTCAAAAAAACCGACTATTTTTTTTTACTTTATGCTCTGAAATTTCGGGTGGTAGAAACCTCTAGAAAATTCTCACCAAATATGAGCTCTTAATTTTGATAAAAAGTTTCTCCGCTTTACAATTTTCCATTTTTTCCTCAGTATTAGAAACAAAAATTCATATCTCTTCGACAACTGTTCGTTAAAAAGTATCGCTCCTCATATTCTTGTAGGAAATCGAACGCTCTACAAAAAAGGTCTCCTACAATTTTTTCGTAAACCTCGCCGTTTAAAAGATATCAAAGGTTAAAATTTGATTATTTTAAGAGACATTTCTGTTTTCCTTATGAATTTTATAACTCGCTTACAAAAAATTGTTATGAATTGCGCAATTCATAGTTTGGTAGGAAATTAACAGCTCTACAAAAATGGTCTCTTATAATTTGTCGATTAAAGTAAGCGTTTAAAAGATATTCATCGTCAAACTTCAATGCATACTAATTTTAATAGTTTTTGATGAATAATTCGAAAAATTTCTATTTAATTTATGAGTTTCACGAAAATTTATACAAATTTGAGTTCCTATGAAAAGAGAAATGTTTGGTTATATTGAAAAAAAAATAGTGCTTAAAAGGCTTATTTGTTATGAATTATTTTATCACGTATACGAGATGATGAGTTTTAGAAACACCAGAGATTGTAGTCTCTGGAAACACTGAAAACGCAGTACAAAACGGATAGATAAGCACTAAAGATAAGTTGAGAATAAGAAACATAGGTGGCGTTAGTTTCACAAGACAAACATAAGAAGTAATGGGATTCAAAACAAAAATTCCCTCGAATATAAAATTTTTAGTATATTTTGTGGAGAAAAGTTTTAAAATACGCTCTGAACAAACGCCATAAAAAAATAACAACTTGATCGGGATTTTAAGTTATATAAAGATAAATTTTATGAAAATATTATTAAAATAAAAAAGTTTCAAAAGGGAAACTTCTATAAGAGTTACTCTTACGATAGAAACTCAAATTTGTATAAATTTTCGTGAAACTCATAAATTAAATTAAAATTTTTTGAATTATTCATCAAAAACTATTAAAATTAGTAAGCATTAAAGTGTGACGATGAATATCTTTTAAACGCTTAATTTAATCGACAAATCATAAGATACTATTTTTGTAGAGCAGTTAATTTCCTACAAAACTATGAATTGCGCAATTCATAACAATTTTTTGTAAGCGAGTTATAAAATTCAAAAGAAAAACAGAAATGTCTTAAAAATAATCAAACTTTAACCTTTGATATTTTTTAAACGGTGAGGTTTACGAAAAAATTGTAAGAGACCTTTTTTGTAGAGCGTTCGATTTCTTACAAGAATATGAGGAGAGATACTTTTTAACGAACAGTCAAAGAGATATGAATTTTTGTTGGAAAATTGTAAAGCGGAGAACCTTTTTATCAAAATTAAGAGCTCATATTTGGTGATAATTTTCTAGAGATGTCTAGCAACCAATTTTTCAGAGTATAAAGTAAAAAAAAATAGTCGGTTTTTTTGACCCACCCTAATGGAGGGGTTGTCTTTTTTTCAGATGTTCTAAATTTTAAATATATATATATATATATTTTTTTTTTGCAGATATGAACGCTTTTAAGGACAAAACCGAAAGGACAATTTCAGTCGACGAGGGGGAAGCCGCGATCATATCACTACCGGATATCGATGCAAGACCAGATCCGGAAGTGACCTGGAGTGCAGACGAAGGAGTTTTACCGTACGCTCAAAAATTTGTAAAATCAAAATCGAATCAACTCATTATTTTAGATGTTTCTATAGACGATCAAAAGCCTTACAGGTATGTACAATAAATATACCGTGCGTGTCTAAAGTCTAATCCCCTCTAGAAGAGACAAGGAAGTACATATCAGGCGCACATCCAGCACATTTAACCGTAAATAAGATATCATAAAGAATATCAAAAGTTTTCTAAAAATTTAAAATTTAAGAAACTGGTCGAGTCAAAAACTAATACTAATATTTTTATGGAAATAAAATCAAATTAAAGAGAAATAAATATCAAAAAATTGGATCCGAATATATTGAGTACTTCGAAACTAAACTCTTTGAGCTGAATCTACCACAGAAGTGTTGGACTTTTTGATTTTTTTCTTAAAATTAGTGGAGGACCCCTACTACAAGTATAAGATTGTTTAGGCCCTTTCATGTATATGTATACCTAAACAACTAAATAAAATATAAATCGATTAATGTCATCTACACTTAAACTTTTTGAGCTTAAATCACCCAAAAGAACCGGATTCAAAACCTAGCAATTTAGAAATGGCTTAATTTGAATGTACGTTAAGACCTTTATAAAATACAGCCTGGATGAAATAATTTAATGAAAATAGTCACCAAAACTCCGATTATTACTGATTATACTGGTTATATATATATTGCAATTAAAACTTTAAAAGGAACTCTCATTAAAGTTTGACTGTGTTTTAAGAACCATCTAACACATTTTAATTATGATATACCTACAGTACATATACTATATATATATAAACTATAAATATTACGATTATCATCAATAAACTTGTCTCTTTTAACTGTAAAAACGTTAAAACCTCCTTGAATACCCTTAATGCTTTATGCAATAGTCATGATCACTTTTGAACTTTTGTATATTGGCTTATTATTAATTTTCTTATAATAGATATTTTGTAATTTTTGTATGTGACCCTCTGGTCTGGAATAAAGGATTATTATTATTATTATTATTATATACATATTTATATTAAATTTTTTTAAGTATTTATAAGCAAAAACCACTGGATTAATTACATAATCCTCTTACTTGGCGATTTTATTTTCCAATATCATACAGAATAATTATAATGTTGTTTAAATTCTTGCATTTCGTACTACTTATTTTCTTTAAATTATGGTAAAAGAAATCGGGTAGGGGCTTTTACCGCGCAATAAAACAAAATAAATAAAAAAACTTAAATTTTAATGATTCCTAAAAAATGTTGTATTTTTTTATTCGCTGTAAATGATACGCGCGGTAGATGCCAAGGATCGGAGCGGTATTTGACACGCGGTATTGGTCTGCGCGGTATTTTCTACTCGGTAAAGGCCGGCGCCCTCAAAATCCACTGCCAGGTGCAACAGTTAATGATTTTTAAATTTTAACAATTACTCGTATTTCATAAAATTAGTGTTTTTTTTTTAGTGTCTGAATCTAATAATTAAACAATCTTACTCCGCATACGGTGAACGTTGGACAAAAATATTATTATTTTCAGAAAATTTATGTTTAAAGGTCGCTAAAATAGAATTTGTTGTTAAAAATCCCCCAATATACATAACATAGGAAATTTAACGCACGAAATAAAAAAAAAAACAAAAAGGCAGAAAAGGTCATAAAAATCCAGAAGATGGGGTTTTCCGGAAAAAGACATTTTTCTCGGATGTCTTTTCCTAAAGCCCCGTCATTAATCGCCCTCAAAATCCGTCAGTGACGAATATTCTTATTTCCAGAGCCCGTGCAATTAACCCACTTGAAGGTAACGAGGAAAACAGCGGATTTACACGATTAAAAGTCAACGAAAAAATGGATTCCGGAGAAGTAGCTCCCTCTATCATAATAGCTCCCGAAGACGTAAGAGCTATCAAAGGCACAGCTCAAACCACGCTAGAATGTATAGCCAACGCTCATCCTCTACACGAGCTAGAAACTTTGTGGTTCAAAGATGACATACCAATTGATGACTCGGGGTTATCGTTTTCTTTAAATGACATTTGGAACAGGAGTTTATCTCTGGTATCTGTTAATACGACATACAGCGGGAAATATGAATGTCAAATAAAGTTGAGGTCTGGAGGATTTCAGACGATAAAAGCACTGGCTCAAGTAGACGTGCTGGAAAAACCTAGGTTTTTTAGCAACGCGAAACCTGAAACTCTAGGAGATTATGGTTCGCCTATTAGTTTACCTTGCGACGTGGTTGGGATACCTAAACCTAACGTTACGTGGTTTAAAAATAGCGTAGAAATTGATTTTACTGAAAAAAGGTAAGTAAATTAAAATGATCCGGTGTATATGTTACAGTAAAAGCTCGAAGTTTCGTTAATCCTAGGATTGACGTGTTAAAACTTGGATTTATCAATTAGATGTGTTAAAAGTACGAAAAAATGTATTATCTGTATAATGTCGGACCTACCACATCATGACGGTCAATCTTAGGATTTTCCATTTCATATTGGTAAAAGCTAGCTTTGGTTTGTAAAAAAGTTCTTGGCGGTTATATCTATTAAGTACTGAAAAAGAAAACCAAAAACTACAAAAAGTAGATTTTTTAATAACACACTGTTATATTCTAAATATTATTCAAGTAAAGTTATGAATCATTTAACTAATCCAATATCCAAATAAATTGCTAATGACAAATTGATATTGACCCATCAGCTATAGAAACAAGGTTTTGCATGTGATCTAAGGTCTATCCTACCGTGTTATTTTCATGTAGTTATTTTAACTAGGGTTGTTCGAATCTGGGGGAATTTTTCTCGAAACGGTTAACAATACGCTATTACAACAAGAGTACCTTTTTCATGCACTTTTACGTGAAACTACATTCTCCCCCGTTTCGGTCGCCCCTGGTTATTAAGCTTAGTTCACACGCAAAACCTTGCTGCTATGTCAAATTATGCCTAACTTATTAGAAACCAAATATTTTTGGAGCCCCTTTTAAAGGGGTATAGCTCCCTTATTAGTCGTTTTCGGATATGGATATGTTTATGGATTTTGATTTCATTTATTTTGATGTAGACTCACTCCCTAATAGTAGCTATTTAAGAATAATCCGGTATATATTTTGTGATACTAACTAGTTTCCTCTTCTTCTGTAGATTAAATATTCAAGAAGATAACTCTCTTTTTATAAAAAAGATTATGATAAATGACAACGGCATGTATCAATGTTTTGCGACCAACGAAGCTGGTGAAAGTTCTCTGTCAACATGGTTAAGAGTTAAAAGTAAGTAGCTTTTTTTAATAAATTAATTTTACTTATTCCGAGTTTAGCCTAAGACATTATAACTACTACTTTTATTATTATAATACTTATAATACGTTAACTTTGAGCCAGAAAAAAAATTGTCCAAGACAAAAAAAAATAATTTTATATCACAGCGCCTTATTATTGAACGCCGTTATGTACAATTCTAAACAACTTTTAAAAATGGCCGTCTGTCCGTCTATCCGTATGTATCGTTTTCTTGTCCGTAGGATAACTTTAGAATAGTACGATGGATTTCATTTCATTTTCAGAAAAAATCAATCTTGATAAGAACACGAAGCTTATTTAAATTGAAAAGAATCCCCCAAAAAATGAGAGAGTCATGGGTGCTAAATATTATGACGTTCGCTACCAAGCGGCTTATTTAAAGTCAGTTGTACCAAACTTGAAAAAATCTATTAAAAAATGAAATAGAGGGCGCCATAAAATGATATTTTATTTGAATTTTAATAGCGGCAGCTAAAAAGTCTTAAGCTGGGCACCCAATATTTATCTTTTATTCACAATCATAAAGTAAAATGTCTTTTTTGTGCATTATAAGAAGTTGCAAAGTATATATTTCTTATTTTAATTCTTATTTACTTTTTAGAAATAAGAAAAGTTATCTTCTTTAACTAAGGGCAGAAAAAAGTTCGTGTTGCAAATGTTTTATTTTTTCATTAGGTTAAAAAATATTATTGTTATTAACTGGTGAAAAAGTAAAAAAACCTAATCTAATTAATTTTCCACCATTTATTCTATTTTATTTTTTCTAACTTATATTCTTTTTACTAAAATTTCCTATTTGTAAATAATTTAGAACATAGACCAGCCAGAAGCTTAGCGGCAAATATAGTACGATTGAGAAGTTCCGGAGAAAGGCATCGAAAAAATAATTTTGTCTATTTGTCCCCATGTAAGATTTAGTAATGTTTGTGCAACGTTGTGTTTTATTTTTCACATTTTTTTGCACGAAATTAGTTTTTTAGTTATTCTCAAAACAATTTTTAAATTATCCAAATCACAAAACAATATTCCGTTTTTTCTTTTGCATGAATTACTTTTTTTTAATATGAAGTGATCCTTTAACCCTATAGTTTTAAAATTAAAAAATTTAGGGTTTTAGATTGCCTTAAGGGGATTCAGATGTAAATATTTTTATAATAAGTAGCTAAAATTTACTTTTATTTAATATTTCTATATTATTTGAAATAATATTTTATGTATTTATAAATGTTTTACTTAATTTAAATTATTATTATTAATATTATTATTATTATAATAATGGGTATTTATTTACTCTGAATCCCATCATTTTTTAATGCCCTACTAATGTCACATCCCAGAGTTTTTTTTATAAATGTACAGCACCTCTAACTTAAAGTTAGTAATTTTAAAACGGCGCAAATTATCCACTCGGAAGGAACAGTTATAGGTACTGCCTAAACGAAATCATATTTAGACGTACTGCCTAAATTAAACCATATTTAGACATACTTGAGGTACGTTCTTTTATATTGAGAAAATATGAGTATTGCCTCAAATAACTGTCAATTTAAACCAATCACGTTTCCGAATTCGTAAATAGTGACAGATATTTAAGTGAGATTTCTCTAAACTTTTAAATGAAAAAGTGCGATATCATAAAACTACATATAATTTGTGTGTGTTTTTTTTTATATTTGAGAATTTTAAAATTAAAAGTATTGAAATTCACATTTTTTTTTCAATTTTCACTTTTTAAGACTATTTAGACCAAGTTAAAAAATGTCGTTCTGTGTATCTGTCTGTCTGTCTGTTTGTAAACAAGATAACTCGACAACGACAAATCATGGCGATTTGAAATATGGAGGGTATATTTTCGTGGTGAATATTTTGAAGAACATTTAAATTGGGGAATGTGCAGAAGGGGGTCAAAGGGGCCAAAAGAGTTTATTTTTGGTCAGTTTTTTTTTTAATTTGAATAGTTATATTTAGCCATTAAAAGAATGAGATCGTCGCGACGCGTCATCCCTTAATCTTCCGAACGAAGCGAAAAGTCTATATTCTACACTCTAATTTAAATTCAATTTTATTTTTTTAGTAGGGTAGTAAACGTATATAGTAGATTATAACACAGGACCACAAAAAAAAATGAGTGGAGGGTTCCTCAAACCAGACCAAGTGGATTATATGTTTGTTGCTGAAACCTAATCTGATCTCAGAATTGCTCCATCAGGTCACAATTTTTTTATGCACTTAAAAAAAGAGTTCAAAAATTCCTTAAATTCAGATCTTTTTAAGTGTAGAAAAAAAAATGTGACCTGATGGAGCAATTCTGAGGTCAGGTTCGGTTTCAGCTACCAAAAAAACATATAATCCACTTGGTCTGGTTTGAGGAACCTTCCACTCATTTTTTTTGTTATCCTGTGTAACTATTATTATTAGCATGCCATTTTTTTGTTTTTAGAACAATAATGAATGTTTTATTATATTTTCCTATTATTTTGACAATATTTTACAGCATCCACTCCTGTAATGGACGTAGGCCCCAAAAATATGACAGTTCTGGATGGAAAAGACGCAACTCTTAGTTGCAGGGCCGCAGGGGCCCCAGTTCCTAACGCAACCTGGATTTATAACGGTATGTATATTATTAATTATAATGGAGACCTGTATTTTTTTTAATAAAGTTCAATTTTTTTCTTTGATACCTTGACAGTCCCATAAATCACATGTGATTCATGATACGTTTACCCCACACGTCCATGAAGCATATGTGATTCATTGCCATATCCATTAGCATTGGTTTTATTTTTGAATGCTGTGGCCTAGGTAATTTCTTTAAAGCGGACGTCTAGCTAAAGTATAGAGTTTTATTTTTTATAGTAGAATCATATTTGACTCATTGGACTCATAGGGGTGGTTAAGATAAAAAAAATGAAAAAGGGTTGGACGTCTGGGGATGGAAAAAACATTCTAATGGGGACTGTCAATGTCTTAAAACGGTGTCACACACTTTAAATTAGATGCACAGTAAGCCGAGATATTTAGATTAAAAAATATAGCTATTAGCATGTGTGACGTTAAATAATAGTTATCCTGGGCAAGCTGTTGACGACAAAAATGCTTCTGATGAATTTTTGACCTTAACTCTCTTGCAAACGAAAAAGCCGATTGGGATTCTGTTTTTTCAATTTACAATTTAAGGGAGCATGTTATAAAAAAATCAGGTCCCCTTTGTGTGTGTGCGTTAGTCAATATTGAAAAACTAAACCTTTGCATGACGGATTAAGATATTAAATTTAAATTTTGAGAATAACACAAACGTTCCAGTTTTAAATAAAATATAATTTTATTTGAATAAGTTTTTATTAAAAAACAATTTAAAAAAATCAAAATGGGAAAGCAATAAAGAATAGATATACCTTGATAAATAACAAGTATATGGAAAGAACATATTAAAATGCATTTTTTATAAATAATTAAATTGCTAAATTGGTTTGGGAAAAATTATTTCTACACCATGTACTGATATTGATAAATAAAATTGTCTAATTTAAAAAGCAAGGCGCTTTTTTCCGCTGTTGCCAAGCCGCACATGAGCGGCGTTGCCGACAGGGGTGCTCCCATGAGGGTAGGGGTGGCGCCGACCCCCCTTAACGTTCTAGTTGGGAAAACCTACTGTTCAGTTAGTAAAATGAGTGGCAAATTTCGGAAATTGAGTGGTAAATTTCGGAAATTGGTATAAAATTAAGGGGTACAGTTGGGAAATTGTTGGATTCTCTAGTTGGTAAAATTGGAGTAGTACAGTTGGGTATTTTTTCAGTTGAGAATAGTTGGGAATTTTTTCAGAGGCGAGGACCTTTTTTTTAGTCATAAAATCTTTCTGTCAGGGGTAAAGAGGAGTTGGGAAATTGGACACAGTTTTTCTCATCAAAAGAGTTGGAAAATTTGTCAATTTTCATTTGGGAAATATTTGCTCCGCCCCCGCGCTTTTCTCGTATTTGACTTTTTTGAAATACGTAGGGCATAGGCTTGGTGTTAAAGTGCTTGGTACATTAGTTTTGGCAGAACCTCAATATTAAATTTTCCCTATTTTTTATGTAAAATTTTAACGCCCTGCTTAATAAGATACGTTTCTAATGATAATTATCAAAATTTAAATAAATACTTTAATCCAATATTTTCTACGATATAAAATCTACTTCTGCACGGCAGAACTTTCAGTAAATATATTTTAATACATTAAACTTTAAAAATTAATACAACTTACATAAAATATTTCGTTCTTCAATATTGCAGACTTAAACATGCATGCACCTTTGAAAGTTGTTTGGTTTGCTGCATTTTGTCCTACTAATATTTCAGGAGAACACATCGTCGAGACGTCCAGCAGAGTCCAAATCCTAGACACGGGTGACTTATTAATAGCCTCCGTTCGGGAGACGGATGCCGGCCAATATACTTGTGTCCGGGCCAATGAGGCGGGTGAAGTTAAAGGAACGGCACACTTAGGAGTTCTGGGTCAGTAAAAATAAATAATGTAAAATGTCTATCAATTGATATAAAGCTTAGAGTATATGGCACAATAAGCAAACTTCTTTCCTTTTTCGCTTACAATATGTTTTGGTATCCCTTTAATTACCACTTGTTGAATTTATTTTTTTTTACATTTACATACATGTTTGTTTAACCTCGTACTATTCTTCTTAATTAAGCATGACCTAAGCCCAGGACTTGTGTGGGCTAGTAGTAGAGGGAACCACCGGCTTATACTGACTTTCGAACCAGTTTCTAGGAAGTTTCCGTTTCACGTATCGCCTTCGTCAAATTTCAATTATTAATTAACTGAAAAAGGCAAGTCGGCGCCAGTGAGAACCGAACTCACGCAAGTAGGCTTGCTATGCATACGCGCTAGCCACTACGCTATGCCTCCCAGATAGAATCAGAATAATTATTTTATAGTATAAGTTTCTGGAAACCCCAGTATTTATTTTTTTTTATGTTAATACAAGTGACGTATAAATTGTTCTGGGTAAAGTTAAATAATAATAGATTCCAAATCTTACACACGGGTGACTTATTAATAGCCTCCGTTCGGGAGACGGAGGCTGGCCAATATACTTGTATCTAGGCCAATGAGGCGGGTGAAGTTAAAGGAATAGAACATTTAGGAGTTCTGGGTCAGTAAAAATAAACAAGCCGTGAAGATATGTAATGCTACGCATTCCATTATATATTATTTATAATAAATAGTATATTGCATTACCCAAATACTAAAAAAAATAATTTTCAAAAAAAAATTTAAAAAATACATTTTTTTAAATTATTGAAAAAAAAAGTTTAAAAAAAAACTTATTTTTTTTTTATTTTTAATTTTTTTTAATAAATTTTTTTGCGAAAAACGAAAAAACAAAGAATTTTTTTGAAAAAAAAATCTAAAGAACTTATTAATGGCCTACGTTCGGGAGACGGTTGCCGGCCAATATACTTGTGTCCGGGCCAATGAGGCAGGTAAAGTTAATGGAATAGGAGTTCTGGGTCAGTAAAAATAATGTAAAATGTCTAATAGACATGTCTATATACATTGTCTACCAATGAATAATAAGGAAAGTTATTAAAGGAAAGTTATTGAAGTAATAAAGCTCCCCTTTATTTACATTTTTTTAAATAAATTAAAAAAAACTTGCATTAAACTATTAAGAAATGCGAGTGAATTAAATGGATAGTACATTTGGGAGTTCTGGGTCAGTGAAAATAAATAACTTAAAATGTCTATCAACTGATTGAAAACTGGGAGAACAGGACACAACAGGCAAAATAGTACATTTGTTTTCCTTTTTTTCTTACTATATTTTTTGGTAGACCCAGTTTCATAAAATTAAATTTGATCTTCTTGTATTTTAATTGTACCGAATTAAAGGAATAATATTTAATTGAACAACTTACAATTTTTATTTCAGAGTATACTTTGAATATATTATAATATCAAAAATTATACAAAAACTTTTTATCTATAAATGAAATATCCCTTTATCATTATCCCTTTATTAATTATTCTCAAGTTTAATTTTATACGAGTAACAACTTTTTGAATTCCAGATTTACATAATTAGTTTTGTAATATTATATCAAATAACTTTTGGAATCCAGGGTATTTATGTTATTGGGTAATGACGGAATTTAAATTATTATTTAGAAGTTTCATTAAAATTACCTCTAAACATTTTGAAGTTTATTTCATAGGTTTGTATTAAACGAAATAATGAGACAATTTTCTTAAAAGTAAAGTATTCAAATTAATTTTAAAGTTCTGATTTATTAAAAATTAAAAACCTAAAATTAACTGATGACATACTGGATAAACACGTATTTATATGCATATTCGGTAATAAAACTTGTTTTTCCTCTTACAGCTATTATTTAAATCGCTGGTAAACTCTTGGTTAGAAAACGAGTAGCCAACACCAAAAAATTTACCAACGATTAAAATAATCGCTGTACACTTGGAACCAGAATAAAGTACTACAGCATTGAATCTTGAGGCACACCTAACGTCTAGCTGATTTGAGTGCTTTATTGACACTGAAATTTTTAGGGATATGTAGGTTCAATATGAGTGTAAGTAAAATAAATAAAATATAGTAAAATATATTAGTTTCTCGAAAAAATATATAAGTAGTTATTTGTAAAAATTACAGAAAATAATAAAATTAATATCAGTGACTTTTAAGTCATCATTTGACTTTTGTGTCAAGTTAGATTTATATGGTACATTTTTTTTGGTGTAGTACTTTTTTTGATAATATTTTGTATTGTTAATACTATATTATTACCAACATGTTGGTTTCCTAACCAAGAGTTAGTCACTAGTAGACCCTCCATATATTCAGTTTCTTACACCACAGAACTGACAGAACTGTCAGAATATATCGAGGATCTCTACAGTTTACTATCCATTGAATTTACGGCTGTTAAAGTTTAAATAGGAGTAATAATTTTCGTAATATTATATTTAATGACTCTCTGAAAATTTAGTATTAATTTCATTTATTTATCATAAAGTAAATAATGAGGTGGGTGAAGTAAAAAACAGCACACTATTTATTATTACTGAGCCAGAACTCCTATCTGGCTCAGTAAAAATAAATAATTTAAAATCAATTCAAAACTAGAAAAACAAGGTACAACCGGTATAACAGTAGTAAACAAACTTGCTTCTTTATCGGTTATGATATTTCTGTCCCTGGAATTTGTTATTCAAGTTTTTCAGTAAAAAAGGGAATTATTGAAAGTTGAAAAAAGCGTATAAAAAAAAATAAAAAAAAACTTGTTACTGCCTAAAAACCTCTAAGAATAAGGCACAATCGGCAGATAATAACGAATTTAGTTTCTTTATTCCTTACGATATTTTATGGTAGTCCTTGACATTTATTATTCTTTAAGTCTCAATAAAACTTAGATTTAAGATATACCTGAAATTTGAAGTTAAAACTAATCTAATATTAATATGAGATTAGAAGTTATAACTAACCAATATACTGTATAAATATTAGATTTAATAATTATAATTAATATTAAATAAATCAATAATAAATAATTATTAATTAATAATTATAATTATTGATTATTGATGATTATAATCACAGTTTTAAGAAATTCAAAACTGTTAAATAAAATAATAATAATTTATTTTTTCCTTTGACCTTCTTGATGTCCAGTTAAAAAAATCTAAGATGAAACATTGCCTAAAGAAGTAAGTACATATGGTATATGGTTATTACTTCGTATAAAAGAAGAGTAATTTAAGAAAAATTCCCGCTATTAGTACTTGTATGATGAGTATTTTCTAATTATGTACCTTGTTTCTCTGAGCTTAAATCAATTGATAAAAATAGATCGGCATGTACTGCTTGGATTGAAAAATAGAAGATTCTAATGTGCATTAATAACCTTTAAACCTTTTCCGGTAAAAAATACCTGATTTTAAATGTGCCTGCAGGTTTTCCACGTCGTATTTTTCCAGGAATATATTTGTTACATTAAACATTAACACTAACATTTCCGGTCATTTTATAAATGCGGCATTCTAAAACCTAGCATAAACACGATTGGTTGCTACAAACTTTTAGTTCGACTTTAAAAACACTTAATTTTTTGTATATTTTTTTTCATTGATCTATTTAGTAGATTCTATTGGGTCGAATGTGTTTTATTTGCAAAAAATGGCGACGTAAACCTATTTAACCGTTGACCAAATAAACCCATTATTTTTTTTCAAGCAAGAAATGGTTTAATTAAAAAATAAATTTATAGGTTTGCTAAATGGTTTAATAAACCATGCATTTTTTTTTAAATTAAGTAGTTATCTTTTTCTTTTAAGTCTATACTTTTTTTATAAATAATCAGATCATAAAAATCGAGCGTTTTTAAAGTTGGTTGTGTAAACTGTTTAAATATATTTTTTTTCTACTTCCCAATTAAGTGCTAGCTAACATATTATCTTGGCTTGTTTACCTTGATAACCAATAATATCAGTGAACTCATTTATTTTTTACCGTCGTTAAGCATTATTTATTGACTCCGTCTCAGCAAAAAAACATCAGTGTCGAACACTAAAGACTTAGTTCGCATACTAGGTGCATAATATACTATTTTTCATTACTATTTATCATGTTTTTAGACTGTGAAATCAATTTTCTTCGCCTATAGAAATAATAATTTTTTCTCTCCTAGTAGGGGTAAATTTTATAAACAATTGATTTCTGTCACTTTATATGTTTGAGTTTTTTGTGCAATTTTTACTAATTAAACCCAAGAAAATAACTTTTTATTTATTAAATATAATTAATTATAACAACTAATACAATCAATAATTAACTAAATATGAAAAAAATTAAAAAACAACTAAATTTATAAACATCAGTTCAAAGTATTTAATTGAGCAAATGTCATTGATCAAGGCTACTTGATTTTTATGAAAATTTCAAAAAATATCTGTTCTATCAATAATAAATGAGTTCACTGATTTGATTGGTTGTCATGGTAAACAAGCCTTGACAACTAATATATAAATTACGGTAGAGAAGACTTTTATAGCTTTGCACTCTTAAATATGCTCGGCTATAAAAAATGTCTTCTCTACCTTGGTATATAATTACTATTTTGTTTATCTAGTTCGGACGCAAATATTCCAACCACCTGTAGATACAAGAGTCCTTCTTGGTCACACGGCGACCCTTCAATGTAAAGTGTCCTCAGATCCTGCTGTGCCGTTTGATTTACGTTGGTCTAGGGATAAACAGTAAGTAACCAAGTGCTTTAACTCACGGTTATTTATGTATGACTTGAAAAATGTTTTATTGCATAGAATATTTTGTTAAACAAAATATATTTTACTGTAATACTCAAATTTAAGGTTGATATATCCAATCATTATAATTATTACTATAATTATCACTAAAATTAATAATTAATTTAAAATAATTTAAAAAGCGCCACCTAGTGCCTTCTTAAAAAGAATTGTAATGTGTGAATTCGAATGAAAAAAAATTATATAATAATTATATAATTATAGTATATTATACTTTTTGAGAAAGTACAACAAGAAGTCAGTTCTTAACTATTGTTACCACAAAAACTGCAAAAGTATTATGGCGCTATCTAGTCCCGTATTTTTTAATTAAGTATTAATTAATTATTTTAATTTAATTTAAGAAAATTATTATGTGGTGCTATCTAGTTTATAAATGAAAAACTAAGCCTTATTTTAGTATTACTAATAATAACTAATAATAATATTAAGCTTAAAGCTTAATATTATTGATTGGATAAACTTACCTTCAATTAAATGGAAAATTTATCCAGTTTTATCTTGATTCACAGGTTAATTTTCTCATGGGCAATATCTTCCTTTACCCACTAGTACCATAAATAACTATTTTTGGGGGGAGTCAAATACGCGTGACATATTTTTTCTCACTACCAACTAGGTAAGTTGACATTACTTAATCAAAGAGCCGACAGTAATGGAAAGTACTGTATCAATCACACTTAGTGATAGATGATATCAATACAAACAAAACCGTAACTAGACAGAAAAAACGATTTACCGTTAAAGGACACGAAGTGTCCGATACTTACCTAGACACAAGACTACTATTCTTAATTTTATAGAGTGATTCCATAAAAAAATTATTTTTTGAATTGAAACACATAAATGTCAAAAATATTATTAATAAAACCCAAATTCTAAAAATTAGCGTAAGATGTTTGTCCTATGTGAAAAATTTTCAATGTGTTCTAAATAAAATTGTCCTAAACTGGAAATTCAATAAAACCTGTCAGTTGCGAATGTGTGGTAAAAGGTGAAGATCATACCAGTTCGGGTGCCACTCGCGTAATTTCGACGAAGCTTCGCAAAGGCGGACCTTACGAATGCAGCAGAGGTATGAATCACTGCAGGTTTTATTGAATTTCCAGTATAACTAGTCTTTACTAGAAGAATAAGTCAGAACTAGGACTAACTTTACAGATCTTAATAATTTGATTGGACTTTTTAGATCATGTTGTCCTAACTTTCTCAGATAGAACAAAGCATGACAATTTATTTTTCTGACAAAAAAAATATTTTTTTTTCGAAGGATATCACGTTACGTGAAATCCGTGATTCACGTATTTTTGATTTAAAATAAAGCAAAACCCAACGCCATATTTATTTAACATGTTTTCAAAAAGTGCAAACAAAAACAATAAAACTGGCTATATCTCAAAACATCTAATTTGCAGATAGGACAAGTTGTCTTAGCAGGGCAGTATAATAAAACACACTTAGTGATAGATCAAATCAATACAAACTTTTTAATTAAAGACAGAAAATAGTTATTTATGGTACTAGTGGGTAAAGTAAGATATGACATGAGAAAATTAACCTGCGAGGCATCAGCCAAGCAGGTTAATTTTCGAGAGGGCAATATCGGTTTACCTATGAGTGCCATACAAGGTTTTATCCAATAAATAGCTTAGAAATTCATATTTTATTACAAATTTTAATGACATTTACAAGAAAATAATTTGACAAGTGACAGTTGAGTGGGTAAAATAAATAATTATTCACTCAATAAAGTAAAAGCCACGCGGGGGTTATTATTGAGTTTATCTATTTAAAATAAAGCTGGTAATTGTCTCATTATCTGTATGTATTGGATAAAACTATTTACCGCGCAAGGACACTTACTGTCCGACCCTTACCGCAGAGGGGAAATTAGACACAAGACTACTATTTTTAATTTTAGAGACTGATAAAAATGATTTCTTGAATTGTCGCACATATAAATGTTAAAAATAATTTATAATTTATACATTTATAAAATAATAGAATACGAAGAACTTTCACTTTCGGGTTTAGACCGTGTTAATGGATTTTCACTTTCCGACGTTTCGTCTCTTACTACTAGAGACATCTTCAGGGATTAATCTGAAACTAAGTTTCGAATCAATAGGACACTCGGTATACAGGAAGAAAACCCACACTGACAGATACCTAAACGCATTTTCACATCACCATCCCTCTCAAAAACGCTCGGTAGTTAATTCACTTGTTCATAGGGCTTTCATGATTTCAGACAAGAATTCCCTAGACACAGAACTCCTTAAACTAACCAAAGCCTTGACCATGAACGGTTATACCAAAAAAGACATTAATAAGACCATATACAAATACAGAAATCCCAGACCCAAACAACAGGACAATAGTGACAATGACAGACAGACACAAGTTATACCTCCCTATGTAAGCGGTATCACGGATAAAATAGGTAAACTTTTGAAAGAGTCAAATATTAAGCCTATATTTCGGTCCAACCAAAAATTAGGTCAATGTTTGACTTCAACAAAAGACAAAATACCCCTGAGTTCAGAAGGCGTATATAAAATACCCTGCTCCTGTGGTACGGTTTACATAGGTGAAACTAAGAGAAAAATTTCTACAAGACTTCAAGAGCATGAGCGCAATATAAGAAAGAAACAAATTTCCTTATCGGCAGTAGCCGAACATGTACATGAAACAGGTCATAAAATCAATTTGTCTGAAACAAAACAAATATTAACAGAAAACAGAAAAATGCCAAGGAAGATACGGGAATCGATAGAAATCATCAAGCATCCTAACAATATCAATCGGGACACTGGTTACCACTTACCTGCAATATGGAAGTCTTTGATAGGAAAAAGCTCGTCACGGGTGAATAACCACAACTCGTCATAAATAGTGACACAAGTTGATTCGAAACTTAGTTTCAGATTAATCCCTGAAGATGTCTCTAGTAGTAAGAGACGAAACGTCGGAAAGTGAAAATCCATTAACACGGTCTAAACCCGAAAGTGAAAGTTCTTTATATCTTAATGGCCGTGAAAGCTTAAAATCTATAATAGTACGTATAGAGGACAAGTACTCTAAAGAAATCCAAATCACAGTAGGCCTACCACAAGGATCACCACTGTCCCCTATATTATTCAGCTTATACTGTGCAGATATTTACTACCACCATTTTGACAGCGATGAAGATTATTTTGACCTTATGGCCTATATACTCCAATTTGCTGACGATACCGCATTAATTGCCCACGGAAAAAGTCCTCCAGAAGCAGTGGCCAAACTCCAGGAACTCACTGATAACACAAGCCAATGGTTCAGTAAATGGAAGTTAAAACCAAACCCCTCAAAATGTCAACTACTACTTTTCAATCACAAACTAACGGACAACTCACCAACAATTTCCATTGAGAATTCTGTAGTTCGACCGTCAAGTTCAGCCAAATACCTTGGTATAACATTAGATGCAAAGCTAAACTTTAATGAGCATTTTACAATATTAAAAAAAAGAACCATCACCAGGGCACAACACTTTAGTTCACTTTCCTACAGAAATAAAGGCATTAATTTATCGACTTCCTGCAAAATATACAAATCAATTTGTAGGCCACATTCTCTATAAGTATACCTCCAAAACCACATTCAAAAAAATAGAGACTGCTGAAACAAGTGCTATTAGAAAAATCACTAAGATGAGACATCCAGATAATCCTGTATTCAATCCATCAAATGACTTGCTTTACAGAACCACAAATATTCAACAAATTAAGGACAGGATCAATGAACTAACACGTAAATTCTGTACAAACAATGAAGGTTACAACAAACAACTTATTGCACTCTACTGTATCAACAGAATCCCAAGAAGAAGAGGTCCGAAAAACCCAGAGGAAACAGTACGGGAAATATTGGAAAGACTTTCTATAGTTGATTAAATATGTTACTTTTTTTTTTCTCTTTTTGTTTTTTACAATTTACGTTATTTTTTTTTTTTTGGTACTTAACATAAATCAAAATTGTTATTATATTATATAAGAAAACTTTAAATTAAAGTATATAAATTCTAGGCTGAAGGACCTCGGTCGATGGCCATTTGTATGTATATGTATTTGTATGTACAATAAAGAGCAATTATTATTATTATAAAATAAGATTTTAACTCCTTGGTAGTGAGAAAAACGTAATGCGCTATTGGTAGATAACCTTTTTCTGTCTTAGATATAATCTAAATGTTAAAACTTTATCTGTGATTCCTTAAAAACTTGATCAGTCCTACCTTGACTATTAAAACTTAAACAAAACTGGGTAAAATTTTAATGTTGAAGCCTTTTTATATTATACTTAAAAAAAAACAAGTGTACAAAGATTGTCCAGTGATTGTCCATAAGCGTTTATGAAATCAATCATGGACAATCTGGACGAGATTATCTGGTCCTAGATTGTCAAAGATTGTCCCGGAAAATAACACTCTGTCCTCTTATAGCGCTTTTAAACCTAACTTAGTTTAAAATTTTAACCTGACTTGGTATGTTATTCCAATCTGCTTAAAGTATTGGAATAAGGCTTCTGTTTTTCCAAGTCGTACTAGATTGGTGTGTTAAAATTGTGCATCACAGTATGTTAAGCTTGTTTTGGATTCTTGTTGTTTATTTTTAATTCTACAGACTATGGTCTATATGTTATACTATCATATATAAATCCCAAAGTTTCAAGACTAGCTCTCGAGTGACTTTTTAAGATTATTTGCTTTAAAATTATAAGCAACTGTGAATGAATAAACTTACTGAAATCAACATAACCAATTTTTTTTTAATAAATTAAGAACTGACTGCTCGTTTGTTGGTTAATAACCGAAAATTATATATAAAATATAAATATAAAAAGTTATCTATCTTTCATTAAAAAAAGTCTATCCGTCTGATTTTTTTTTTGTTTATTGTGTTACTAATTAATTAACTAAAATAATGGGTAATAATATCACAGATTTTATATAAACATTTTAATAATAGATTTTTTTCTATTTCTGTCTTATATTGTACTAAAGGATGAGATTTTACCCTTGCAGGTAACTGATAATAAGCAATGGGTCCATAGCGATTAATCCTATTTTATATCGCTCTGTCTCTCTGTTTGTTTGTATGTAACTTTTTAACGGAATATCCGATTTAAAAAATTCTTTAACCAAACCATTCAGGACTTCTCTAGCAATATCCTTTTAAATGCATTTTATAAATTTTTTATTCGATAAGGCGGCGCCAGGGGGGCAGTGGGAGACAAAATTTTAATGTATTCTCATGTAATATATCATTTTAAAGAGATTAAAATTCTCCGTTTAGCTATACAACTAGTTATTTTTTAAACTTTTTTTTTGAAGATTTTTTTTTCTTCAAAATTATTCAAATTATAAATATTTTGTGTATAAACATTTATTCATTATTTGGACCTTCTTGTGCAAAATTTTTAAAATAAATTTTTAAAAAATTTCATCAATTTTGAAGAAACAAAAATGTTCAAAAAAATATTAAAATATAAATGGTTACATGGTTAATTAAATAATGTTAAGCTCTTTAAAGTGATTTATCACAAGACCTAGGGTTCATTTAAAATACTGTCCTCTACTGTCCCCCTGGCGTCGCCTTACCTAATAAAAAATTTAAAAATATTGCAGTTGGTTATTGTGTGATGTAAACATTCCAAATTTAAAGTTTATATCTCATCCCGTTCAAAAGTTACGGGGGTGTACCATTTAAAAGAATAATAATACAGGGCCTGTATAGCAAAAACTAATATTTTCGGCGATAACTCGCTTAATATTTGGATATCTAAAAGGAACCAAGCGACATTTTTAACGAAATTTTCTTAGGAATGGGAATAGGTTGAACTAAGCCTAAAGAACCTAATCCCATGCCTAACAAAATTTCGTTTATCAACAAAAATCATTTTAATGTTGAAAAAAAAAATTTTAATTTCCTACAAAAACATTATTAATTTCCGACAAAAACATTTTTAATTTCCTACAAAAACATTTTTAGAATTTTTGTAGAAGGACTATCTATATTCAGTGCGGTCCACCCCCTCTTAATTGTTGAACAAATCGAAATATCTTCAAAATTGGAACACTTAAATAAGACAACTTAAGCTATCTTTTAGGTAGGGGCATATTTTTAAATAGAATGTCATACATCACTTAAAGCAAATAAAATGCACTATTTGACCATATACTTTTTATTTACTTAAACATTTTTTTAAGGTTTTGATTTTTTATTTATTTTTGTCAAAAATTCGATTTTTAAAGATATTTTTATAAAGTTGGTTTTAAAACATAATTTACGTTTTTGCATCATGAAATTGATTATTATTTTCTTTGACTTTTTAAAGAAAATTTGACGAAAATTCCTATTTTTAACCCTATTTTAAATTCTCAAAAAAAGGTAAAAAATAATAAAAAATTTAATGGTCAATAGAGAATTTTATAAGTTTTAAAATGTTGTTACACGGCCCCACGTTTGTTTTAAAAAAATCCCCTGCCCACATCTAAAAGCTGATAATATCAAATATATGCAAAAAAAATAGTAAGTTGTTTTATTTACGTGTTCCAAATTTGAAGTCGACATCTCAGCTCGTTCAAAAGTTAAGAGTGGAGTATGACTTCTGGATCGAACTGTACATCTAGCGATTTAAAGAATTGACACCTATTAATAATAATATGATGTCTTAAAGACTTTAAGTTTAAGTGCATTCAAATTAAGCTATTTCCAAATTGGTAGGTTCCGGATCTGGTTCCTTTGGGTGCTAGAAGCTCCAAAATCTGTGCCAATGAGCTGCCAAAAAATCTATTTTAAACTTGCCGAGTCATATATATTACATTTATTATATTTAGATTACTTTCATAGTTATACACAATAATTCTGGGGCTAAAAGTGTAAGAGCAGTCTTTAAAAAGTGCCTTTAACATATTTTATACTTAATTTTTCAAAGAAATGATAATTTATGAAATGATTATTTAAATAAAAATTATTTCGACTTTTAGTATCGAAATATGTCAAATGAACTTTTTAGTCTTTTTTACCCCTTGGCTTGCTGAATAATTGTGTAAAACTGTAAAAATAGACTAATCCAAATGTAACAAATGTGTTTAACTCAGTAAGTTAAAAATATATTTTTCGGGTACCCCATTTCACCACCTTTTTAGGGCTTCTGGCACCCAAAGAAACCCGATCCAGGAACTGGGGCTTTGCAAATAGCTTAATTTAAATGTACTTCAAGACTTATATAAAATGCATCTGGAGAAAATAATGAAATAAAAATGGTCACAAGCTCTTAGACTAACCCGTCTAGAAAATGTATCTTTTTCAGCTTGTTTTTTTTTCAACTTTAGGTTAATTCGTAGAAACAGCCGTGTCAACGTTTTGAAAGACGGTACATTGGAGATCCAAGCAGTGAGGGCCTCCGATGTGGGCCATTATACATGCTCAGTGAAATCACCAGGAGGCAACGACACCAGATCGGCAAAACTGAGCGTTATTGAGTTGCCGTTTGCGCCGAGCAATGTTAAAGCCGAAAGGGTAGAATTTGGTAAGTAATCAGTTAAGTTCATTTTCACAACAACAAAATTAATAAAGAAAAATACAAAATCCATAAAAATCTCGAAAGTAATTTTTAGAAAAAATACAAAATGTATGATCCCTCTTTTACGAATAAAATGGAACTCCGAAAACCTGAAAAGGTCAGAGAATGTATAAGGTTAATAGTTTAGTTTATTCAACTTTACAGTTTTTACAATCGTCATATTTAGTCTTAATTAAAATAGGGTTTAACATGTATTTAACAGTTTTTAGACATTAAAATTAAAATAACAATAAAAGAAACAATTAAAAGCTAAGTATTTACATCGGAAAGCAAATTATCCTCAAGAAAGTCTCGAGTTGAATAATACACTTTATATAGGAGTATTTTCTTGAGTGTGGTTTAGAACCTAGACGTAATGGCATAGAAGTGTTAACAGATTCAGATCCTTAAATTTCTGCCTACCGTCATGTGATTATCCGTATTATTTTACGTTGTAGTTTAAATAAATAATCTCTCAAGATGAGAAGTATGACCCCAGCATGTAATGCCATAGCTTATTTTAGAAATGAATAATGAATTATACAGAGCCCCCCCCTCTTAACTTTTGAACCAGTTGAGATATCGACTTCAAATTTAGAACTGTTAAATAAGACAACTTAAACTATCTTTTAGCATATATTTGATAGTTTCAGCTCTTAAAATGTGGACAGGGGGGCATGGGAGCACATATTTTTTAATGGAAAGGGGGGTCGTGTAATACATCATTTTGAAGCTTATAAAATTCTCCATTTAACTCCATATTTTTAAATTAAAAAAAAAATTGGGTTTAAAATAGGGTTGAAAATGGGCATTCTTGTCAAAATTTCTATAAAAAAAATCAATTTTTTTTAAATGCCTAATTTCATCATAAAAAAATGTTAATTATACTTTTAAACTAATTTTAGTTGACATAAATAAAAATTTATAAAAAAAAAACTAAAAAATCGAATATTTTAGCACAAAAAATTGAAAAATCAAAACCTTAAAAAACATTTTTTTTAAATTTAAAAATGTTATTTTAAATAGAGAATATTATAAGCTTTAAAATGATGTATCACACGACCCCCCTTCCATTTAAAAAAATGTCCCCCATGCCCCCCTGCCCACATTTTAAGAGCTGAAACTATCAAATATATGCTAAAAGATAGTTTAAGTTGTCTTATTTAAGAGTTCTAAATTTGAAGTCGATATCTCAACTCGTTCAAAAGTTAAAAGGGGGGACCGCACTGTATGCAGTTATAACTACTGAAAAGGGTATAACATCCCTAATTTTTCTGATTAGATACACATATTTTGACGCGATTCCAGCTACATGATCCACATGCGAGTCCCATCTCAAGTTGAGTCAGGGATAACTCCAAGCAGCTTCGGATCTGTGGAGTTATAATTAACAAGATCGTCAATTTTTTTATGGGTACACACAATGCGGTTTGTTTTACTTTCATTGATATGAAGCTTGTTAGCTTTAAACCCACTAATAATTGTGGGTACCCTGTTATTGTCACTAAAAGAGAATCGAAGAATAAAAATTCCCTATAATTTTCTTCCCAGATAACGAACGAGCCGTAAATGTTAGTTGGACCCCTGGTTTTGACGGAAATAGTCCTGTAATCCAGTACATAATTCAAAAGCGAGAAGTGCCCGAGCTCGGTAAGTGTCATAATTTAATTAAGGAGGTGGTTTGGACATTGTTTTTGTGTTATTTCGGCTTGCTAACATTTTTAAATTTGTTTTATATTATATAATTTTAGTTTCACTCATTTTTATTTTATTTTTATTTTATTTTATATAAATATATTTTTATTTTATTTTTTTAATTTTATATAATATAAACATATTATATTGTATTTATAGAGGGCTTGTGCAAACAAATTTCGCATATCTCCAACAGAGATTATCTGTCATTGTCTTAGTTTAAACGCTAAAAAAGCAATATAATATTAAAATGCCGCCGCTGGTGGGTGCAACTGCCCATTAATGATGGCACACTTTTGGGGATGGGTCCTGAAAGTGGTGCCACTCACAGGGGATAGGGGGTATAAGCTGGTCTGACATCACAATATATATAAATAATATTTTCGAAGTAAAATATAATTGTTTAAATATTTATCAAAAAAAAAAACTACTTTAATACACTAATGCATTTATTTATTTTAAATTAATAAATTACCTACATATTTTTTGTATTACGAAAATTTTGTCAACAAATTAAAGTGGAGTTTTAAGTGAAACACCCTGTATATAGAATAAATACAGGGTTATTCAGAAATAAGTTCGAGAAATTTAAGAGGTGATTCTACGTTATAAAATATGAGAAAAAGTTCCTATAAAGGTTGGTCCAGAAGTGAGCCCTAAGAGAGCTACAACCCTCCTATGAGACCAACCTTTATAGGAACTTTTTTTCATATTTTTTAACATAGAATCACCTCTTAAATTTCTCGAACTTATTTCTGAATAACCCTGTATATTCTATAGTTTTTATTTTTTTATGTATTTATTCTTCGTTTTTACGTCTAGAAATATTAGCCACAATTAGACCAATGTGACGTGGCATAAGGAAAGGGGTTGACTGATTGAGAAACTTTGTAACAGGGTGGTGGGATTTAAAAACTTGCCAAACTGTGATATTATTTATGGACGAGCCCTAATCTATTAAATTTAAATAGGGATTAGTGAAATTGTTTGATATTACCACAAATATAGAAAAGTATATGGGATAAAATTTAATAATGGTATAAATTGGTTTAATAATTATAAATTAAAAAATATATATTAAAAAAAGAAAAAATTGTCATAGTTATTCTTCATATTGTAATAAAAGATCAAATCCAAGAGGGTTGTACATACAGTTGATTAGCAACAATTTTATTATTCTTAGAGGGACCGTCGTTATTATTTATAGGGACCGTCGTTACTTTTTTAATGGGGACCGTTGTTCTTAGAAAAGGGACCAATTTTTCTCAATTTAAAAATAAAATTAATATTTTTAATATAATATATTTCTCACTCCCCTTTTCATCCAATTGGCTTTCTCTAAGATTAATATTAGGCATTTATTGTTTTTTTGAGTTAGGAATATATTTATTTCTTTATTCTGCAAGAGTTTTAGAAAGAACAATTTTAACAGAGTAAAAATTTGCATAATTTTTCAAATATGTAACGACGTTCCCTATGTTAGCAACAACGGATCCTTTTCGTGGGGACCGTTACAAGGGACCGTCGTTGCGTTTAGACACAATTAGTGGGATTTGGATCAAGGTTTTTGAGATCAGTTCCTGCAAATTTGAGGTTAGGTATTGTATATGTTGTTGTACAAATCTAAAATGTTTAGTCTGAGATATAATTAAAAACAATTAAGATAATATTAGGGACCGGCCTTGTTCATTAAAAAAGTACGCATTAAAATAACATCGCTTAAACTAAATTTATTAAATGCATATTTACAAATAGAAGTACTTACCGCTCTTAACACGTAATGAAAATACTTGGTACTGATCTTCTACTAAAAATTTTAACGTACCACGATCGGCATTCTAGCAGTGTCGGATTTTACTAATATAAGAAGCGCTCGATTTAAATTGGGAGACATAAGTTATTATTTTTTTTATTCAAACCAGTATAAGATTTTCCAAGTAAATAAGTCTTATGACGTAAGTTAACAGTTCTTAGATTAACTAAAATATATTTTGCAAAGTTCAATTAAGGTAATCTACATACAAATATGGATTGTATGTCAAAAAAGGTTGCGGGAGACAAGGGACCGTTGTTACGTTTTTTAGGTTAATATATCAGATTTTCAAAACAGACGATATTTATAGAAGCTATTAGTAACTGAGTATCAAAACCAGTTAATATTGAAAACATTTCATTAACTAAATTGTACAAAAAGTCCATATTTAAGTTTTTTTGGAGCTAGAGACATATTTTCTCCCATTACTGAATTTTGTCCCATATACCTGTAACATAATCAGATCTATAATGTCTTTATATTTTTATGTGAAAAAATTTATGATGATTTTGTGATTGTTGTGCGATTCCCATAAATGATTATATTAACTTTACATATTTTTTATTTATAAATACGTACAGGCCGTTAGTGTGATAGGAATTCTGTCGCAGGATGCCCTAATTTAAAACTAGAGTATCAATTTAATCAACTTATTTTTTCCTAGAAAAATTTAAACTATGGTCTGTTTCATCAAGCAAGGTAGTAAATTAAAAATCGCACAGTGAATATTTTCAGAACAGATTCGAATATTAGATGTGCGAATATACTGCGTAGTTTATTTTATTAAACATAACTATATTCTATACACAAACATATACTAATCAAACCTGTTGTAAAAATATATACTGTGCGATTTTTAATTTACTATCTTGCTTGATGAAACCATAGATAATGAGAAGCTTAAGCTTAGCACACACCAAACATTAAGGCACATTTGTTAAAAAAATGGTTTTATAGAAAAAAATCTGAATATATCGGAATATAAATTGCTTTTGGCAGAGTTCCTTCAAATTTCACTACGATTTAAAAATTAAAAAAGGATATTTTTGAAAAAAATCATGCTTAATCTTGATTTTAAGGACTCTTTTCAAGTCAATTCAATTATCTCTAAAATAAATTTATTATTTGTTGCTTTATCATATATTTTCACATTCTTTAATTAATTTCATTTCTATTATTCCTATTATTTCAAGCACATCTTAAAATCCCCTGTAATTATTTTCATTTCATTTTGTTAACTCTACGGTTTAAAATTCGACAAATTTGGGAAAAATAATATTTTCTTAACTAACTTTAAAAATAAATTGTCAGAGTTTAATTCTATAATTCATTTACATTTTTTATTACGGCTTTTGCTTTTTTATTCCTGTTATAATATAGTCGCTTAAAAATAAGTGTTATAGCTAACCAAAAATAAAAACCTATTTTCTTTGTTTATTTTATATAAACAAGTTTGTATCTAACTTTGTAAGCGTCGATATAATAATATTTTCTATGTTAAAGCAATATTATTTTAATTTTAAGTCATACGTACTGCTGTTGGCTTAGTTATTTTTATAATATAATTGGATACTTTTATGCAATAATATGTCTACCCAGATTGACAGGTCGAATGTTTTTTGAATATTACTGTAAATATTATGGAATATTACACTGCTCAACACTCAAAAATTTGCCGACACCATTTTGGTTGCATCTGGCTATATTTGATGCGCTGATTTCGGAACATTTTTCCTTTTTTTCTTGATCAGCTCGTTTTTTTTTTTAAATATAGCGCACAGGGTTTAATTATTTTTTTTTTGCTGTGAATTGGTTCTTTATTAATAGGGCTCTAAACCAAAAAAAAAGTTTTAGATTGAATCCAGTAGCGGAGATTTTAAGGGGAGTTATTAAAAGCAGAATAACAATATTTTGAGTTATTTAATGTTTATTTAATGTTATTTTAATGTTTCAAAAAAACGAGCTGATTGAGAAAAACGGAAAAAGGTTCTGAAATCAGCGCATCAAATATAGGCAGGCGCAACTAAAAGCTCCCCGGCAAATAAAAAATAAATATTTTTTTGTAGAGCAGTGTTATTAAAGCAAAATTACTGTCGAAATTACTTTATCATTTAAGGCCTATCCAGAAGCTTGTATAAGAACATAAAACATAAGAATGCGATGCCGTGATTGGCTTACAAGATACATGGCGACAGATCAAGCCAATCACGACATCGCATTGGTATGCACTATGTTCTTATGCGAGCCTGTGGATATGTCCTTGAGTTTATCACTTATTTCTTTAACTCATTATTCAATTAATTTTACAAAAGCAATGCAGCAAGGTGATAAGTGTCAATATGGGTTGACATACTATTTCATAACACTATCAAATTATAGGTTTAATTTTTTATGGTATAAATATACACGGTGTATTTGAAATAGCTTCAATAATTTTAAGGGGTGATTCTACATCAGAAATATAAAAAAAATATTTCTATACATGTAGGTTAAAAAATCGCTTTTAAAGCTGACGCACGGATCTGTGGCTACGGGAAATATGTTTGCAAGTGTGCAAGTGGGAGGCCCGTTGAAGGCACTTATAACACTCTTGACGGAAAGAAGAGAGTGCGAATGATTCCTCCCCCTTTCGTCGGAGACTTTCTTTTATGCGGAGAACTATACTATGACCCTTTAAAAATGGTGCATTTTTAGTAGACCATAGCTTCCTTAGATAATTTTCGGAACAATC
>OY294044.1:89348752-89494474 GCA_958510825.1 Brachypterus glaber
AAAACAAAAACACATCTCCTCAAAAACTTTAATTCTACCTTTCAATTGTAAATAATATGCATGCTCATCTGAGGTTAACTTATTTATTTTTACCCATCCCTGGAACCGAACAGTCTTATTGTGTTTCATAAGTGCCCCCAATTCCAGGTCCCATTCCCGATCCGCTCCTGAATTGGGTGACGGAAATGAGTAACGTCACTGCGGAGGAAAGATGGATCTTGCTGACGAATCTGAAGGCCGCCGCCGCTTACCAGTTCAGAGTTAGCGCTGTTAACAGTGTAGGGAGGGTAGCCCATCGGACCCTAGTAACCAGGTCATGTTGCCGCAAGAAGGTAAGATTTTTTCGCAGTAGAATGTTATAGTTTTTAGTTTAAATGCGCTTTAAGGTGTTCTGTAAACAAAAATTTATATTTATTGAAACACAAAACATTTCAACAAAACATGGTACCATCGACGACTTGATTAACCATAAGTTATGGTCCATAACAGTACCGATTTTTAAAATTTTAGTTGTTTTATTGACTGACATTTTTAGGGTCATGTAGGTACCATCGTTTTCATAATAAACGCTTACACCTAAAAATGTTACAGATTATACTGAACTTTATCAAGGTCTCTTTGACATTTATTTGTCAAATATTATTATGACATTACTTGTCAAAATAATTCACATTAGTTATGCCGCAGCTTACAAATTATCAAAAATGTATTATAACAGCAAGAATAAATGACGGGATAAGTGTACGTGAAATAGCCACTGAATTAAATGTTGCAAACAGCACTATAATGCGAGCAAAGATAAAACTTGAGGAAACTGGACAGATTAGCAGAAAGCGGGGTTCTGGTCGAAGTAGAATGAGTAGTGCAGAAGAAGATATGCAATTAATGAATTATCTGCGGGAAAACCCTTTTCATACCGGAGTCAGAGCGATGAAAGAAACTAACTTTCCTGGGTCATAATGCTGAAGAATTACGACAGGCTTGGCACGCAAAAATTACACCAAATTACACAAACCAACTGTTAGAATTACAAAGAAGATTTTTTTATTTTTGATATCTTAAAATATGATTGATGATGTTTTTTTTCTTTATATTTTTGAAGACACTATTTTGAAGAAAAAAACATTATCCCATGAACCGTAAGAGTTGTACAAAAAGCGCTTAGTGTTTTGGGAGTTTAAAATCAAGCAGGGCAAGTTATAAAGAGTGACTTTTTTTGAGATCAAATCAAAAATAAAAAATAAATTCCTCTTTGTAACTCTATCTGGAGACATACTGTATAAATATCATTTATAATAAAATTTGTTAACCTTTTTGCTTATAAGCATATATGCTTAAAGACAGTTATAGGACTTGCACTATATAATATAGACTGTACTTTAACCTTACTTAATTATTACGGAAAATGTCAGTGTCAATCTTAGTAAAGTACATATACCACAACTAAAAATTTAAAATGTTGGGGCACCTCAGGGTTCTGTGATGTGAGCGTTTTCCATGAAAATGATGGTACAATGTCAATGGATTAAATAATAATAATTTCTTCAAAAAATATATTACCTATTTGTAAAAATTATAGAAAATGATAAATTAATAACCGTATTCGTGTATAATTCTTTAATTCCTTGGCTATTTTCCTTATGTTAGCATCAAAATGTAATGTTAATTGAATCATGTTGAAAAAATTATGTTTTTAACAAGATGACTACTATATTTAGTTTTAGACATACGCGACTTACGTCACATTGTAGCCACGTGCCACCTTGTTAAATAACGTTAAAAAATGTTTTTGGATGAGCTTATTAAAAGCAGAGACCAGAAAATACATGCTAAGCTAATTTAAATCGAAGCTTCTATATTGTACTTAACACTTGATGTTCAATATATTACTATGTTGTCCTTAAGAACAGCTTCTTCTTGTAAATGTGTTCATAATGTTAAAATATTTTAATTTTTTGAACAGTATTTAATGCAGTATCCAATCAAAGTAGGAATACTGAGATAACCCTTGACGAGCTTCAGAAGCGCGAAACTACATTCTACCAAAAAGTCCAAACCTAGTTATCATAAGTCATCAACTGACTTTAGTGACAAGTTAGATTTAAATGGTACAATTTTTGGGTGTAGTACTTTTTAAAGATCGCAACTGTACTAACCACTGACAGGTCCTGAAGAGTTTTTAACAATATTTTTCAAGGTGCGGCAGCTTCGATTTTATGGCAAACGGTTATATGCTCTCCAGACATGTGGCTACAATGTGTTGTAGTCCGTTTTTTTTTTCGTATTTCTAGTACAACTTTTATATTTTTTGAGGGTCACCGTGTAATTAAGTCATCATTTTACTTTTGTGACAAGTTAGATTAAATTGTAGTAGTTTTGGGTGTACTGGTTAGTAAGTTGTTAATGGTCCAAAAAAAAAATATAAGAAAGAGCTTTTTTGCTGTGTTATTCAAAATAAGACACCAAATCAAAACAGTTCATAATATGATAAAATTTCATGGTTTCAGTTTTAATTTTTAAGAAACGTGGGTTAAAAAACGTCAATATATGTTAAAATTGTTTAAAACTGCGTCTGTGATTGGTGGATTTTATCCACGACCGTGATCTAAACACGGGTCTGTAAAAATAAACCGTTTACTTTAAAACGGCCGTGGATAAATTATAGTATTCTACCCGCGTATAATAGCTATTAACCTACCGAATTATTAGGCCACTCGCCTATCGGCTCGTGTCTCAAAATTCACCCTGATTGATTAATAGCAATTAGTGTACGCTCGTTGAATAATATACTATAGCTATTAAAACAAATAAAAAATTATAAAGAAATGTGGCTGTTAAATTTCTATTTATAATGCAATTTGCTTTTTATGGAGAGTATAGACAAACTTATTACGATGCGATGATTTGTAGTATTTTAATCTCCTAGTTATACCAATTTATTCATAATATTTTCTGTTTAATTCATTATAATTATAATAATTATCCATCTATAAAAAATTGGTAGTCTACTTCCTTTTTGTCAACTTAAGTTTGTTGTTGTTATATGGGTATGTATAAAATAACTCAAAACTCCCATCAGAGTAACATCATTTATGGAAAAGACCATAAATTATTTTTATTTGTTGTATTTTGCCAAGATATTGCATTAAAATTAGCTAAACCGCCCTATAGCACCCTATATTTGACGCTGATGGCTTACGCTGCACATCTACCTCAAATTTTCAAAATGAATAAACCAAAGAATTATTAAAATTGTTTTTTTTTTCGGCAACAGTGTAAAAACTTCAATTTACTATAAATAATCATATCATAATAATTAATTATTTCTATACACGGTAATCAGTAACAATATGCCAGTTATTGATCACCCTGTATACTATATGAGGAGCTTATTTTCATATTGCAACAAGTCCATTTCTTAACTTGTTGGACTTGTTGCGTTTTAATGAAAATAAGCTCCTCATATACATGAAAATAAGCTCCTCATATACATGTATACAGGCTATATATACATGTATACTAAATAAAATTATACTCAGAATGCATTTTATGTCCGTCTGTACTATAATTTTGCCATTTATTTAAGAATGTTTTTTCACTAATAGCTTTAGAACACTATTATTTACCATTTTTTCAGACTGTGAAATCAATTTTCTTCACCTATTATATATATTAATTTTTTCTCTCCTAGTAGGAGTAAATTTTATAAACAATTGATTTCTGTCACTTTAGATGTTTCAGTTCTGAAATTTTTACTAATTAAACCCAAGAAAATAGCTTTAAATAATTTTTATTTATTAAATATAATTAATTATAATTATTGCCAATTAATACAATCAATAATTAGCTAAATATGATGAAAAAAATAGAAAAACATAATTTTTTTAAATGTCAGTTCAAAGTCCAAACCAAATGAGCAAATGTCATTGATCTGGGCTACTTGATTTTTATGAAAATTTCAAGAAATATAATATCTGTTAATAATTTATTTTATTGTTTGAATACAAATAGTTAAATAGTGCTAGTAGTGAAAAAACTAATATATAAACTACGGTAGTGAAGACTATTATAGCCTCGCACTCTTAAATCCCTTGCTGCTACGCAGCTCAGGATTTAATACGCTCGGCTTGGTATATAATTACTATTAATGGTCATAATTTTCATAATATTTAATGGTTATAATTTGCAATACAATAATACTAAGTGCTCATAATTTGCAACACAATAATAACTACAATGTAATGCTGCTAATATCTACAGCTGGACAAAACTTCCATTGCTTAAATAAACACCACATTGATCATATTGCATGCAATTTTGATGTTAAAACAGTAAATTGTTTGTATTCTTTTCTTTCATTCAAACAGGCAGCTCATATGCATTTATTTTCCAAGGTGGGGTGTGATGTCCTTTTTACTGCATGACAATTTTTTTGTCCAGTATTTTTTTGATTTGCAAAGTACTCACAATATCGGAAAAATTTTATCTAGCAATTTCATTGATAACCAATTAGTTTTTTACGGGTAAAATTACCGCAACGACTATTACCGCATAGGACATAGAATATCTGCGCGTGCCTACTACTTTTCCTTTATTGTAAAAGCAGTAATTCGCCTCGCCGTAGTTTCTAGCGCCGTATTTGTCGCCGCGGTAATTTTTGCGCTGTTTAAAAATATAAGATTTATCCTATTAGAGGCAGGGACAATAGATCTAAAACAGGATTAGGCTAAATTATAAAATAATCAAATTAATGTTTTTTTTATAGATTTGTTAACGTTTGCATTAACCAATATATTACCAGTATTTATGACCAATCATGTTCTCCTATTAAGAAGAATCTACGTACATTATTTACTGAGAATATTTTATACTACATGGTTTTGATTTTCCAAGATTTACAAGATTCACCAATTATGGAAAGCAAAGCATTTTATTAGGATACAAAAAGATGTTCTAATATATTCTGTCATTTAATTATATTCTAATTTGTTACCACAATTGTAATGTCTTAGATCTATTTTCTCCAGCGGGCCTTAATCATTCCTATTTATTTTATTTTTTGTTTTATCATTTGTGTGATGATCCTTTTGTAATTTTAAAGCATGATTTAAAAACAAAAAAACGCTTTGATTAAAGTTACGTTTTTGTTAGGCCCTTAAGTCATTTTTCTGAAGCCCATAACAAAACAAAAATAAAAAGAGATTTAAACTTATCTCGCACTTTAAATTAAATGCTCTGGGAGCTTAATAATGATTTTAAAATATTTCATCCACATACAGTTACGACGTCAGTTGAATTATTATTGTATATTATAATATACTATTTAATATATAGCTGATTTTTTAATTTTAACATCTTAGCTCAGATGTCATTAAGGTTATAGTGTTAGATACCGTTTCAATGGAAATGTTACCTAATGTTTCAATATGGACCCCGTAAAAATGACTTTGGGTCCCCCATTACATTTTCAAATATTTTTTTACTATAAAGAACATTTTTTATAGCACCTTCTGGTCCCCCCGTTGGTTTTGTCGGATCGGCAAGAAGTTCATCGGAAATAATAACGCAGTGGCAACCTCCTCTAGAAGAGCATCGTAATGGTCAGATATTAGGTTATATTATCCGTTACAGGCTATACGGGTATAACGAAAGTCCTTGGACTACCAGAAACATAACCAATGAGGTAAGTGCTTTCATATAATAATATTATTTAGGATTTTTTATCAATATTTTAATCCCCAAATTACGGAATCAGAATTTTGATAACGCCAATCCCTCTCTTCCTCTTGCATAAATAACACAAAAAATATGGGTTCCAATAGAGTTGTGGATTTGAGAAATTCCATTTTTGTAGACCATTTTTCTCAAAAACTTCACTTGCTGGAAAAATTCGGCCCTCAGATTCGGATTCAGCGGCTCAAAATGGGGATGAAATAGAGAGTAATATTAAAATTGAATTATAAAATTCATATGATTTAAACCGATTTTTTTTTACTGTTTTAATCTTTAAATTTGCCCTTTAAATTTATGATTTATCCTTAAATCAAGTTTTAAAATTACAATATAATAAAATAATAATTATTTTAAAATTAATAAAAAAAATATTTTAAAATTAATAAAAATTATTTTAAAATTAATAATAGTATATTAAAGTACTAGTTTCATAAAACCTGTTTTTAGTGCGCTAAAAACGTGTTATGAAACGAGTGCTTTATACTTTTTTCTATTTTGCTCTAAAATTAAAAAAAAAACTTACATTTCAATTAACTACCGATTTAGGGATTTTTGTTTTGGGTTGGCATTACAGTTTTCGCTATATATAAAATTCATAGAACAAACGACATTTTGATATCTTTTATAGTCAGCTCTTCTCTTTTTCACTGCAAGTAATCAAGCCACAATTTTAACACGGTAAAAATTAACTTAAAACACGATTTCGTAGAAAACTGAACTTAAAAGCGGGGTTGACATTTGCACGGAAAACGTCAAGCGATTGTCTTTTGTCTTGTATTGCCAACTCAAATGAAAAAAAAAATACAAACCACTTATAGGCGTGTGATTATGATAAAACCTGTTTTTAGTGCGCTAAAAATGTGTTATGAAACGAGTGCTTTATACTTTTTTCTATTTTGCTCTAAAATTAAAAAAAAAACTTACATTTCAATTAACTACCGATTTAGGGATTTTTGTTTTGGGTTGGCATTACAGTTTTCCCTATATTTAAAATTCATAGAACAAACGATATTTTGATATCTTTTATAGTCAGCTCTTCTCTTTTTCACTGCAAGTAACCAAGCCACAATTTTAACACGGTAAAAATTAACTTAAAACACGATTTCGTAGAAAACTGAACTTAAAAGCGGGGTTGACATTTGCACGGAAAACGTCAAGCGATTGTCTTTTGTCTTGTATTGCCAACTCAAATGAAAAAAAAATACAAACCACTTATAGGCCTATAAGAACACGCAAAATGCGTGTGATTATGAGATTATAAGATTCGCAAAATAGAAAAAAGAAAATAAAATAATAATTATTATTTTTTTTTAATTACGGTATAAAATTCTCTAGGTTTGGACTTTTTTTTTAATTCTGTTATCGATTACCGGTAATTAAGTTGCAGGAGAAAAAAAAGCGATATATCATATCTCTGTTGGTTTGGACTTTTTTTAAAATTACAATATATTAAAATAATAATTATTTTAAAATTAATAAAAAAAATATTTTAAAATTAATAAAAATTATTTTAAAATTAATAATAGTATATTAAAGTACTAGTTTCATAAAACCTGTTTTTAGTGCGCTAAAAACGTGTTATGAAACTTTTATACTTTTTTCTATTTTGCTCTAAAATTAAAAAAAAAACTTACATTTCAATTATCTACCGATTTAGGGATTTTTGTTTTGGGTTGGCATTACAGTTTTCGCTATATTTAAAATTCATAGAACAAACGATATTTTGATATCTTTTATAGTCAGCTCTTCTCTTTTTCACTGCAAGTAACCAAGCCACAATTTTAACACGGTAAAAATTAACTTAAAACACGATTTCGTAGAAAACTGAACTTAAAAGCGGGGTTGACATTTGCACGGAAAACGTCAAGCGATTGTCTTTTGTCTTGTATAACCAACTCAAATGAAAAAAAAAATACAAAACCACTTATAGGCCTATAAGAACACGCAAAATGCGTGTGATTATGAGCTTATAAGAGTCGCAAAATAGAAAAAAGAAAATAAAATAATAAATATTATTTTTTTTAAATTACGGTATAAAATTCCCTAGGTTTGGACTTTTTTTTTAAATTCTGTTACCGATAGTCGGTAATTAAGTTGCAGGAGAAAAAAAGCGATTTATCATATCTCTGTTGGTAACCAATATTTTTTTTTGTGAAGCAATGTAACCAATAAAATTGTCTTTAGGCCCAAAGAAACTACCTAATTCAAGATCTAATAACCTGGAAAGACTACGTAGTACAGATCGCAGCGTACAACAATAAAGGCGTAGGAGTTTACACAGACGGAGCTAAAATTAAAACCAAAGAAGGCGTCCCCGAAGCACCTCCTGAGATTCAAAGAGTCGAACCCATAAATTCTACCATGATTCAAATCTGGTGGATCCCTCCAGACCCGCAGAAAATAAACGGAATAAATCAGGGATATAAAATCCAGGCCTGGCAAAATCACCCTTCCAGGGGCAGTATCGCAACTAACACGATGACAGTTCATCCTAATTTGTTGGACCCTTATGCGCAACAAACTGCGCTGATGAACGATTTGAAGAAGTTTACGGAATATAACATTACGGTCCTGTGTTTTACTGACCCGGGAGATGGAGAGATCAGCGATTTTGTTTACGTTAAAACTATGGAAGATGGTAAATATAAAACAAATTTACAAATTATAAATAAAATAGATTTTTATATATCAGGTATTTCAAATCTATCTCGACAGCAAGTATATTAAAAAACTGATTAAGTTCTCCAAAAAGTTATTTTTTTAAATCAGATCAAAATTCTGCTGCAAACAAAAGAAAACTTTCACTCGTATACATTTAAAAAAGCATGTTTAAAAAGAACCCAAATAAAAAAAAGAATAAAAAAATCATGTTTTTCTTTCATAGTTAATTTTTTTTAAAACCTAACATTTTTGAAATTTTTGCTATAAAAATAGTTTTTATCCAATACATACAGATACTAAGACAATTATCAGCTTTATTTTAAATAGATAAACCTCCGCGTGGCTTTTACTTTATTGAGTGGTTAATTATTTATTTTACTCACTCAATTGTCACTTGTCAAATTATTTTCTTGTAAATGTCATTAAAATTTTTAATAAAAATATGAATTCCTAAGCTATTTATTGGATAAAACCTTGTATGGCACTCATGGGTAAACCGATATTGCCCTCTCGAAAATTAACCTGTGAGGCGTCAGCCAGTATCTTACTTTACCCACTAGTACCATAAATAACTATTATTCCCTTTGACCCCCTCACCTTACCAATCTCAGCCTAGAGTTTTGAATAAGAAACCTGTGCTCCAATTTTTAAGTCTTTTGTTCAAAGCATACTCGACACCATATTTTTTTTGCAGCTTTCTTTTTAAAATGTTTTATCGTTTATTCATTTAAAATATTTTTTGCAGAATTTAATTATCTCTTTTATAAATTTAGTCGTTTAGACGACCGCTGTCACGTTTCCTCGTTTTAATATATAAATTAATCATTATAATTATTATTTAATACTTAATAATTTTTTAATTATAATTATTATTTAAAATTTTATATTTTTAGTACCTGATGAAGTAGCAAGTCTACAATTTGACGACATAAGCGATAGAGCCGTAAAAGTGCTATGGCAACCCCCAAAGAACATAAACGGCATCCTAACGAACTACCAAATAAAATGGCAGATAAAAGACAAGGAAGAAACCGTAAAGATAAAAAATGTAACTGCCGATACGTATAGTTTAAATATAACCGAATTACATGCCACAACTCACTACCGTTTTGAGGTTACCGCTTGGACCTTAGTAGGCGCTGGGCCGCCAAAAATTGCCATCATTCAGTCGGGGGTTGAACCGGTCTTACCCCAACCTCCCTCAAAATTAGCACTTTCTAATATTGAAGCATTTTCGGTGGTACTTCAATTTACTCCAGGGTTTGATGGTAACTCCTCAATTTTAAAATGGACGGTGGAGGCTCAGACTGCCCGAAACGCCACCTGGTTTATAGTTTACGAAATATCTGATCCGGATGCTACAACAATAACCGTTTCCGGTTTGGTTCCTTTTACTATGTACAGGTATTTAAATGACAATTTAATTATTTCTTAAAGTTTTTATTAACCGATCATTTAACAGTATTTTTTTTTTCACCACGTTTTTCTTTCTGATCATATTATATTTAGAATCAACTATAGTATTTTGTTCCGACTTACCAGCTGGTACGCTGCTATTTCCTCAAAGTCAAGTAAAAAAGTTGCTTTAAACTTAAAAAAATTCTTTCGAATTACACGCTAACAAAAAAAAAACGAGAATAATTTATTAATTTTATTTATTTATTTTTATTTCAGCATTTCATACAGTCAAATTATCTTATCCTCGGCCGTGATTAATATGCCTATAAATCACAAACAAACCGTTTAAACTTTAAAAAGTCCAAACGACAGTGGATGAAGTATAGTATTCTACTCGCGTATAATAGCTATTAATCATTCGGGTGTCGTAAAATTCACCATAGAATACTATTTTATTTAATTTTGTTAACTATAAGGATATAATTACTCCAGGTGCTTTCGCCCTGTCGTAATTGTTTCGGACAGCTTTCATGAAAGCAGTCAAATTAATCTGTCTCTTGTGTTATTATTTTTGACTATTTAACTAATTTTACAAATTTAAATTATAGTTACTGACGGTTAATCGATTCTAGTCAAATTATTGTTGTATTATTCACAGCGCCTGCGCTAGAATAATATTATACGGTAGTTTCGAATTTTCAAAAAAAAAAAAAAAAATCAAAAATCGCCTGACAAAAAAATTCTTGGATATAAATTTGTTTCATGAAAAAATAAGCTTTTTTTTTCAATAATTTTTCGTTTTTTAAAAAAGATCTTTAAATAAAATGTTTTTTTTTTGTTAGTTTTTTGTTGTTGTTTTAGTTTATAAGTATTTGGGAAATGCAATATACCATTTACTGTGAATAGTATATAATGGAATGCGTAACATTACATATCTTCATGGCTTTTTATTGTTATTTTTTAGGTTGAGGTTAATTGCGAATAATGTTGTTGGAGCGAGTTCTCCCAGCGAAGCTACGAAGGAATTTCAAACGATACAAGCGCCTCCTGCCCACCCACCCAAAAACGTAACAGTCAGAGCCATGAGCGCAACAGAACTACGAGTTAGATGGATTGTAAGTTTTTAAAACAAATACAACTAAAAATTAAATTATATATTTTTTTATAAGTTATCAAGACTCTCATAAAATTAAATAATACTAATTATATACCAAGGTAAGGAAGAAATTTTTTATAGCCGAGCGTATTAAATCCCAAACTGCGTAGCAGCGAGGGATTTAAGAGTGCGAGGCTATAATAGTCTTCTCTACCGTAGTTTATATATTAGTTTTTTCACTACTAGCACTATTTAACTATTTTTATTCAAATAATAAAATAAATTATTAACAGAAATGATATTTCTTGAAATTTCATAAAAATCAAGTAGCCTTGGTCAATGACACTTGCTCAAATAAATACTTTAAACTGGTTTAAAAAATTTATTTTTATTTTTTATTTTTTTTTCATAATATTTAGCTAATTATTAATTGTATTAATTGGTAATAATTGTTATTAATTATATTTAGCAAAAAAAAAATATTTAAAGCTATTTTCTTCTTAATTAGTAAAAATTGCACAAAGAACTGAAACATCTAAAATGACAGAAATCAATTGTTTATAAAATTTACTCCTACTAGGAGAAAAAAATTATTATTGCTATAGGTAAAGAAAATTGATTTCACAGTAAGATAACATGATAAATAATGGTATGTTCTAAAACTAGTAGTGAAAAAAAAATATTTAAATATTTTCCTAACAAGTACGAATGGATCTTTTCCGCAATTGTTTCTACAAACGTGCGGAAAGTACGGCACACAACAATAAAATATTAAAAACTGTACAGAAAAACTAAATGTTTATTTGTAAAATATTGTTAACAACATTCAATTCTTTAATTAAGTCAACGGTGGCGAAATGAAAAATTTGCAATTTTTTACCAAGATTGCTCTGTGGCGAAATTTTTATGGCAAAAGATTTTTTTTAATATTGTTTTAAAACGATGTGAGTTAAATAAACAAAATACCTATTATGTAAAAAAACTATAAGTATTTTTTTTTGCCCAAACTTGGTACAACTAACTAGTTTTTATTTAATATATCTGGAAACCTTTGAACTAAAGTAACGAATTTTTACACGTGCCTTAACATGAATAAAGGATTGTAATCTTTATTTGGTAATTTTAATCAGGGACATGCAAAATAGAGGGGCGATGTCACTTTTTTGGCCCAAACTTATTATCTGTAGATTTTTTGACGTTTTCTCAATAAAATATGATTCTTTAATTAAAAATATATCAAAGATATCGTAGTCGCAACCGTTCTCGAGAAAATAGCAGTTAAAGAGAACATTTCTGAGTTTTGAGCTGTTTTTATTGTAGAATCACCCTGCAGTATTGAAATTTATATTAGTGCATTTTATTTTTAATGCTCAGAACGTGAAATTTTCTCTTAACTGCAATTTTCTCGAAAACTGTTGTATAAAAAATTCCCTTTTTTATTTTAAAGAATTATATTTTATTAATAAAATGTCAAGAAATCTACAGATGAAAGACTGGAGCAAAAAAGTGACACTGCCTCCTCATTTTGCATGTCCCTCATTAAATACGTCGGAGTAATCCGCCTACTTCGTTAGTTAATAATAATAAAATTACCAAATAAAAATTACATAAAATGATATCCTTTATCAATGTTAAGGCATGTGCAAAAATTCGTTATTGTAGTTAATAGGTTTCCAGAGATATTAAATAAACACTACTTTTTAGATGTGCCCTTAGGAGGGTCCCTTAGAGCTCATTTCCGAACCAACCTTTATAGATTTTTTTTTATATTTTTTAATGTCAATAAAATTTCCGAACTTCTAAATCACCCTGCATACTGTCTGAAGTTTAGCGAAATTTTAACAAAAAAACATTATTCCTGTATATTGTTCATATACTTTTTCGTTAATTAACAATAAAAATAAAGACGACAGTGCTCAGAGACCGGCTTTTTTAAATTATTTTTTTCTTTTCGCACATGCGAAAAAGTACAATTTTCTAAACGCAAATGCCTGCGGAAAAGTGCTACTTTCCATACGATTGTAGAAAAATTAAATTATACTTTTCTTTTTAGCCTCTCCAGCAGATTGAATGGTTTGGTAACCCAAAAGGTTATAATATAACTTTCATAGAATTGCGATCGGGAATTTCACACAGTGCTACCATAGATGACCATACTGCCAATTCCCATGTCATCATTGGTTTAGAGGAATTTGCTCTTTACGAAATTACTATGAGGGCTTGTAACGATGTTGGCTGCTCTGGACCTGGGCCAAAAGCATTGGAAAGAACACGGGAGTCAGGTAAAATATGATGAATTTGAAGTGTCTTTTTTGTTTTTACTTTTCACAAGGGAAGTCTTGTGTTGGTAAAAAATAAAAAAATAAAAAATAGCATTTTTACGTTTTTCGACGTTTATATCCAAAAAAGATGATTAATGTAAAAAAATGTATGTCGGTCTGTTCGGGAAACTTAACACCACGATAACTCGAGAACTCTTCGAGCAAAAATGGGGCGAAAACAGTTTTTTTTATTTATTTTTATTATTTTTTCATGTTTTCACGATAACTGAAGAACGCTTCGGGCTAAAGACTTCAAAATTGGACCATAGCTTTATTATCAAAAGTTCTAGGCTGGGATTTATGGTAAAAATCGGGTTGTGGTAAGGCGGTAAAATGGGGTAAAAACAATTTTTTTCAAAAACATTTATTTTATATATATTTTTCGTTTTACAAAAAAAGAAACTTTTTTGATTTTTTTTTTTTGAAAAAATTGAAACATTGATTTTTTTTTTATTTTGTTTGTTTTTGATTTAATGAACCTAGGCATATAGGGGAAAGTATTATTTTGTTGGCAGCAGTATTTTTTTAAGAACTAATTTTTAACCACATATTTCTTTTAGTGCCATCGTTTGGTCCATTGAATGTTGAAGCAAATGCGACCTCATCAACAACCATAGTAGTAAAATGGGGAGACGTACCCAAAGAGCACCAAAATGGGCTCATTGAAGGGTTTAAAGTTGTTTATGCAGCTGTGGAACCCAAATCAGTGTCAAAATACAAAATAATCGCTAGCAATTCTACATTTACTACAACTTTGACAGAATTAAGGAAGTTTGTGACTTATCACGTGCAGGTTTTAGCATATACGAGGTTAGGAGATGGAGAAGCTAGTAAACCAGCTGTTATTGTCAGAACCTTCGAAGATGGTGAGTATATTTTTGAAATAATTTATTAAGTACAATAATTTATTGTTGAATTAATAAATTCTTGATCTTAACTTATATTAAAGTTGATTAAAATAAAGCAAGTTAAAAAATGTTATCTAGATATCTCACCAAAAGTTGAATTTTATTTTAAACACGCATACAGCTACAATCGTTTCGACTTTTTTTTAACAATAAGTCATTTTCAAGTTATTAAAAATATAAACAGTATGTAGTAGTATTTTCAAGTTATTGAAAATATAAACAGTATTTTAATAATGCGCACTCACGTTTAACTTGTTTATATTTTCAACAATTTGAAAATGACTTACTGTTAAAAAACTCGAAACAATTTTAGCTATACACCGTGTTTTGTAGTCTTTTGGCTCAAAATAAAGGGGTTCGGAAACGAACCCTAAGAGAGATACAACCCTTTATTATACTAAAAATTAGGGTTTTAATTATGGTACCCTTTGAGCTAGAGCGAAAAGGTTTTGTATATTACTAGTATTAATAAGGGCAATTATTTATATTATTTTTTTTTTAACTATCTAAAGGCGTGCCGAGACAAAATGCCCCAAACTTTTATGTGTATTTTTTTGTGTTTTTTGTAGAAAATATGGATTCCTTGAATAAAAATACATAAAAATGTCATATATGACACTGTAGGAGCAACCGTTAAAAAAATACAATTAAGAAGGAGTAACATTTTGTGCCACTAAAAATGTTACTTTTTAAAAGGCTATTACTCCTTTAATATTAAATTTAGGTATTTCGGTAAATAATACTTTTTTGCTTAGTTTTAAATGAAGAATCGCCCTGCACATTAAAATTATATTGGTGCTTTTTTTGTTCCCCATTCAATATGTCCATCTTCGAAGGGCCGTAGCTCCCTTAGGGCCTATTTCCGGACATTTGTTCCTTTGTTGGTTTTTCATGTTTTGTCATGTAGAATCATCCTCTTTATTTTCCGTCAAAAGACTGCAAACACCGTATATGTATGTATGTTTAAAATACAATAAATTTAACTTTTGGAGAGATTAAAAAAATCTAATTTGGTTTAATTTAGTGTTGCTCTTGAAATAAAAATCTTTTTTTTCTTTTTTAGTGCCTGGAGCGCCATCTAACGTATCATTCCCAGATGTCAGTTTAACTTCCGCCAGGATAATCTGGGACGAACCCGAGGAACCAAACGGCGAAATCTTAGCCTACAAAGTAACCTACCAAATTCACAACGCAAACACCAACAACAAATACTCCAAAGAATTCCCTCCTTCCGATAGAACCTTCAGGTTCGCGCAGTTAGTGCAGGAAAGATATTACATGTTCTCGGTTACCGCTCAAACTAGACTAGGGTGGGGTAAAACCGCCTACGCTAAAGTTTTTACGACGAATAACCGCGAACCGCCGCAACCGCCATCTATGCCACAAATCAGCAGAAGTCAGATACAAAGTAAACACATAACTTTCAGTTGGACACCGGGCAGGGACGGTTTTGCCCCGTTGAGATACTATACTGTTCAGAAAATGGAAGGAAATAATCCTTGGCAAAGCATACCCGAAAGGGTTGACCCACAAAGTACTTCGTACACTGTTTCCAGTTTAAAACCTTTTACTTCCTATAAGTTTAGAATTCAAGCTACTAATGATATAGGTCCTAGTCGTTTTAGTCTCGAATCCACAGAAGTTCGAACTTACCCCGCAGCACCTAGTAAATCTGTTACCAATTTAAAAGTGGTTCCAATTACCACCACGAGTGTTGAAGTTTACTGGACGCCAATAGAAGAACAGTATTGGTCCGGTGACGTCAGTACAGCCGGTTATCGCGTAGTTTTTCAACCGGTTTCTGACTTCCCTACCGCTTTACAAGCTACCCCCAAAGAAGAAATAATGGGCATAAATGCTGCTAAAATGGTACTCAGCGAATTATTACAAGATAGAAACTACGAAATCATCGTGGTACCTTTTAACTCTCAAGGAGAAGGCCCCGCAAGTCCCCCTGTAACTGTATATGTCGGTGAAGCGGTTCCCACAGGTGAACCCAGAGGTTTGCAAGGTGAACCGGTGTCTTCTACAGAAGTTAGGTTACGTTGGAAGGCTCCACAGCTTCATATGCAAAACGGGGAATTGTTGGGTTATAAAATATTTTACTTGGTGACCAATTCACCTCAAGAGCTGGAAAAAGACAAAAAAATCGAGGAGGAGATAGAGGTCGTAGCGGCTTCTACAACATCGCACAGCTTGGTTTTCTTGGATAAATATACGGAGTATAGAATCCAGATTTTGGCGTTTAACCCTGCTGGTGATGGTCCCAGATCACAACCAATTACGGTGAAAACTTTGCAAGGGTTACCGGGAGCACCAAGAAACTTGAGGTTTACTGAAATTACAATGAATAGCCTTATGGTTTCCTGGGATCCACCGAAAAAGAGGAATGGACATATTATTGGTTACATCGTGACGTACGAAACTACAGAAGAAAATGAAAGTAAGTAAACATTTATATTACTTTTTATGTTTTTTAATGTCTAAAATCCTAACATTTGTATTTCTATGGCTTTAAACTTCTAATTTTTAAGGCATACACCAATCAAGTTTCAGTTTTAAAACAATTTACCAATCACAGATGCAGTTTTAAAGATTTTTCACCTATAAATTAACGTTTCTTAAAAAATATTTTTACGTTTATTAGAAATTAAAACTATTTTAATTTTTAGATTTAGATTTCTTGAAAACAAAACATGATAATAGCTATTACGGCACTTTAGCCGATCTCCCTTCCAGTGGTGGCAAAAATATTTATCGGTTTCTGAGCAGTTTAAAACGATTTTTTAAAACCGGTAACGGTCTTTTGACAACCGGTAGGGGTCTTTTGACAACCTGTAGTGGTTTTTGACAACCGGTAACGGTTTCTTGAAAACCGCTAGCATTTCTTGAAAACCGCTAGCGGTTTCTTGAAAACCGGAAGCGGATTTTTAAAACCGGTAGCGGATTTTTTAAACCGGCAAAAGTTTTTTTTAACCGGTAGCGGTTTTTTGAAAACTGGTAGCGGTTTTTTGAAAACCGGTAACAGCTGTTTTCAAAACCGGTAGCAGTTTTTTGAAAACAGGTAGCGGTTTTTTGAAAACGGGTAGCGTTTTTTTTTTTTGAAAACCGGAAGCGTCTTTTTTTTTTTAAACGGGTAGCGTTTTTTTGAAAACCGGTAGCAGTTGTTTGAAAACCGGTGGCGGTTTTTTGAAAACGGGCAGCGGTTAAAAAACTGTTGAAAAACTGGTTAAGGTAGTTTAAAAACCGGTAGCGGTTTTTGTTTAACTAGTAACGGTTTTCTGAAAACTGCCACCCGGAACCGCTAATTTTTAGCCCCACCGCGTGGCCAGGGCTGGACAAAGCCAGCTCGGGCTCCGGGGAAACTTTATTCCTGGGCCCACCATTTTTCCAAAAGGTCATCGCCTGTGAAAAAAAAACCTTTACCCTTGGCAGAATTTTTTTGCCGGGCCCCCCTTGAATCCGGCGCTGGATGTGCTACCCCCGCCACTAAAAGATGTAATGGACGAAATTGGCTTAATTCACCAAAATGTATAATTTATTTACTATAATAATTGTTTTTTTACATGCTTTTATTTACTTTACAGAATTCAGTAAACAAGTAAAACAAAAAGTGACCACAACGTCACTGCAGGTTCAGAGCTTGGAAGAAGAGGTCACCTACACTTTTACCGTCAGAGCTCAAACGATAGATTACGGTCCGCCCATTTCTAATAACGTCACAACCGGTCCCCAGGAGGGCTCCCCCGTAGCACCCAGGGAGTTGATTTTAACGAAAACGCTGTCAAATATCGAATTACATTGGCAGAATGGACCCACTGGAAAAGGACCCATTGAAGGATTCTATTTTGAATCCAGAAGAAAGGGTAATTTGTTTTTAGTTATTGCTCAACGTTTTATGTAAATAAGCTAATTTCTCCGAAAAAATTCTGTTTGTCTGTGAGGATTTTTAACTACGATAACTCAAAAAGTTTTTTTTTTAATATTTTTTTAATTACAAGGTTCACTAAAAACAGTTAAACTTTAACAAAATAATACATTTTTATACTATTTTAACATCTTAACATTGATTTGCACAGGATAGAACTAAGGGCGCTAAATAGAATGATTTTTAAGTTGATGTTAAGGGATGCGCAAAAAATAAGCTTTGTGTTTTTATTTTCACAAACTGCTTTATTGTTTTTTTTATTTCTACACAACAAAAAAAAAATAATTTTGCATTTTTGTTAATTCCGTTTTTTTGTCCGCAAAATATCCTTATTCTTTACTCAAATCGACTCAAACTATTGATTTTTACAGAGAAATAATTAGTTTTCAGATTAATGAGTTGTTTAAATTTATTACTACATCCAGTTTCTTATGGATGTAACTCATAAACAAAAACATTTTATGACTCCTGTTTTTATGAATTAATAGCCTAATTAATCTCTATACGTGAAAGAAATTTCATTTCTTATAAACCAAAAGAGCAGGTGATTTTTCTTTGGTGATCCACCTGGTATATAAATTGTTTATTTTTTCCAGATGATACTAGATGGCAGACTGTAACAAAAACATCCAATGGTCCTCTAGCTGAATTTTCAATTTCATATCAGAGTTTGCTACCTTCAACTTCATACAACTTTAGAGTTATTCCTTATAACAAGTTTGGAATAAGTTACCCAGCTTACTCTGATGAATCGGTTTTAACTCCTTCGAAGTTGTACTTGGAATATGGATATTTACAGCACAAACCGTTTTACAGACAGACGTGGTTTATGGTGGCCTTGGCAGCGACATCTATTATCATTATTATTATGATAATTGCGATACTTTGCGTCAAGAGCAAAAGTTACAAATACAAGCGTAAGTAGTTGTAGATAGGTATATTTAAATATTCATATATGAAGACTATATATTTCTAAAATTCAGAATTTTTCAAGTCGAAAATGTCGAAAATCACAACTTTTTTAGTCTAAATTACAACTTTTATCCCCTTGACTAAAAAAAGCTGTACTGCTAAAATTAACCAATGAATTTACAAATTTTTCGAATTTCATGATAGGTGGGGGGAGGCGTCCCGCATTCTCCCCATAGCTATAACCCTTCTGGAAAGGATAGTTTTTGGTCAAAATCGGGTAGAGCAATAAGGCCAACAATGTCTTTTTTACGATCTCGCTTATTACGGAACGTTCAAGTATTACGTAACGCAAATTGTACCAAAATTCATACACTTCATACCCCCGTTCTCGCGTTATTATAGATTATAGAGATTTCATATTTTGGCTACCCCCCTAATAGGGGGTGTGTTAGGGGGGGGTAGCCAAAATATGAAACCTCTACAGCCTTGAACAACGCGAGAACCGAGGTATGAAGTGTATGAATTTTGGTACATTTTGCGTTACGTAATACTTGAACGTTCCCTTATTGGTAGTGCGGTAAAATGCATAGATGTTTGACGTTGAAGATCCTTATAGAGGGCAAAATAACTGTAAAACCTTCCTGAGTTCAGGATCGATCAATCAAACAATGCTGCATTTATATGATTTCGTTAACTATTAAACATAAATCCTGGGACTTAATAGACGTGTCAACAGACGTCATAAACAGACAGGCAAGTTTATTATGGAAACTGGCTTTCGGTCAAAAATTCAAAATTTTTAGTATGATTGATTTGACGGCTGGTTATGGGTCAAACAGTAAAATTTTAATTTTGTTTTTTTAAATAAACTGAAATAAAAACTTTACATCAAGTTTAATAAAAAAATAAAATTATATTTTTTCGTTTTAAATAAAGGTAAAAATTATAAAAAATCTTTGAAAATGTGGCGAAGACGCCACTTCAATATGAAAAAAGAGAAATAACGGTCAGATTTTCTTAATAATATGTAAAATGAAAGAATTTACATTAAAATGACGTTTAAAAATCTAACTTACAAAATAATGATTTAAAAAAAAAAAAAAAATAATAATAATAAATTTTTTACCAAAAGCCATTTTCCATAAGAAACGTGCCTGTCTGTATCAAAACTTCAAAAATCCAGAGAATCGGGACTACCGACCTTCGTTTTAATGCTGGCTTAGATAAAAACATGTTTTGAATGACAGCCCTGTCCCCTCTCAGGCGTAAATATTGCATAATAATCGGACAAAAAAACATGGCCAATAATTATTTAATTGTAAATTATCTTCACACTAATCGGTGAGAAACTCAATCATAACATGACATCCCTTTTTACATTCTTCTTTGTAGAAGAAGCCCAGAAAACCCTCGAAGAATCGATGGCAATGTCGATGGGAGACCAGACAGATCTAGCGATGGACTACTACCGTTCCAGAAACGGTAACGGCAACATCGGAACGTTGGGAACCATCAGCAAACGCAGTACCCTCTCAAGAAAAACCCCATCGCACGTACCGCCTCCGATGCTGGGCAAATCGCCCCCTAGGCCATCTCCAGCCTCCGTACCCTACAACTCGGACGAAGAGAGCCTAAAAGGATACGATGAAAACCCGGATGACAGTAGCGTGACTGAAAAACCATCAGAGATGAGCTCCTCCGACCAGGTAAGAAAATACTTTATTTTCTGGAAAAATATCCGATTTTCGAGAAAAAAAAACAAAAGAAAAATATTTTGATTATGCTTAGTTCTATGACTGGTTTAAAGGACGATTTCAGGAAACCTCGATTTTTGACCTCGCTGCGGAACTTTTGTGGCTCCTATAAAGTCAATTTTTGGGTCCTCAGAAGATAAAAACTAACCATCATTTTTTCCAGAATTGAAGGGAACATTGCTAGAATGCAGAGTGAACTTCGAAAATCAGAAGTCGGTCCAAAAAAGTCAATTTTGCATACTAATATTTTTGGTACCGCTGATTACAAATACGATGATATGATATGTCTGTAAAAAAACAAATCCGGCTTCATTAGGCTGGTCAATTTTTTTTATTTTACTAGACCGTTTTTACGATCGAAGCTGCGAAAAATTCGTCTTAATTACGCGACTGACATATGTAACATATGTAAAAAAATTAGTTTTGTTTTTTGCTGGGTCGGTTTCTTTATTAAATTTCTTTTGCTATATGTCCTACGCCTTACACAGGTAAATAATCCCAGATTAAGGGAATAAATTCATGAAGCGTCGAATATTGAATATTTATAAACCTTTTAGTGTCTTCTAAATGATTTCAATACATTTTTTTCGACTTTTTGCGACCTTGCGTAAAAAATTAAATTTAAGTGGCATATACAATATATTACACTTAATTTTCTTTAGGGCTGTATTTTTTAAATCATAATTCTCTATTTGACTATATATTTTTTTATTTTTTTAGACATGCAAAAATCCAAAAATATAAAAAACGTGTATAAAATTACAATATTAAAAAAAAATAAAAATATTTTTCTTTAGTTTTAATTTATAGAAAATCTCTTCTTATTAAATAGGTTTATTTTTGTTATTAGCTAATCAAGGAAATAACAACGAGTAGGTAGCACGAAAACGAGCCTGCATTATTTTGGTGTCAAAAAACACTTAACAGGGAATCTTTTTATTTTTTGATATTCTCTGTATAAGTTGCTTTGTCCATAGGACATAATTTTTCATGTTACATTTTTTTAAATGTAAAATAGAACGTTTAAAAATTTACTGATGCGACAAAATAACATTTTTAAAATATTTGTTATTTTAACTATGTAGTTACAAAAAAAACTGCTGCTAATTTGAAAACTTTTTTTTTTTGAAAAATGAATGAATGAATGAATTAATTAATTAATTAGTTTTGAAAAGAAAAAATAAAAAAAAAATTGTTAATTTTTTTTCAAAAAACTATAAAACATATATTTTTTTGATTGTTTTTGTTCCCTTTAAACATCTTACCTTACCCTGATTCTTACCAAAAACAATCCTAGCCAACCACTTTATAGTATATTTAATTCAAGATGCAGTAGTAATAAACAAACGCACGTGATTACAACGGATTTAGTGACAGGGTAGGACTTAAAACAAAATATTTCTATATAACGGCCATTGCATTGCAATGCATTGAACGCTTCATCGCAAGTGCTCACGTACTGACCTGTTTAATTTTCTACATCCCTCTCTCTCTCTCTCTATTTATTTGGTGTTTTTCTTCCGAATAATTAACCAGGGTTTCTCTATATAATCATGAGGTTTCCAGTGCGCAAGTACTAATCGGATATGTATCCTGACTTGCGCACTATCACTGATAAATTACTAATGTAGTAATTTCCACGCTAATATTAAAAACACACAAAAAAATTATCTTCAAACGTCCATTATTATTCACTTAAAATTCAACAGTTCGCACGATTAATAACCATATATATGGTTCACTTTTACTTGTACCATCGTTTTCATAATAAACGCTTACACCTAAAAATGTTACAGATTATATTGAACTTTATCAAGGTCTCTTTGACATTTATTTGTCAAATATTATTATGACATTACTTGTCAAAATAATTCACATTAGTTATGCCGCAGCTTACAAATTATCAAAAATGTATTATAACAGCAAGAATAAATGACGGGATAAGTGTACGTGAAATAGCCACTGATTTAAATGTTGCAATCAGCACTATAATGCGAGCAAAGAAAAAACTTGAGGAAACTGGACAGATTAGCAGAAAGCGGGGTTCTGTTCGAAGTAGAATGAGTAGTGCAGAAGAAGATATGCAATTAATGAATTATCTGCGGGAAAACCCTTTCCATACCGGAGTCAGAGCGAGGGAAGAAACTAACTTTTCTGGGTCATAATGCTGAAGAATTACGACAGGCCATCATTGAGGCTTGGCACGCAAAAATTACACCAAATTACACAAACCAACTGTTAGAATTACAAAGAAGATTTTTTAATTTTTGATATCTTAAAATAAGTCACTCTTGATGATGTTTTTTTTTTCTTTATATTTTTGAAGACACTATTTTCAAGAAAAAACATTATCCCATGAACCGTAAGAGTTGTACAAAAAGCGCTTAGTGTTTTGGGATTTTAAAATCAAGCAGGGCAAGTTATAAAGAGTGACTTTTTTTGAGATCAAATCAAAAATAAAAAATAAATTCCTCTTTGTAACTCTATCTGGAGACATACTGTATAAATATCATTTATAATAATTTTTTTTAACCTTTTTGCTTATAAGCATATATGCTTAAAGACAGTTATAGGACTTGCACTATATACTATAGACTGTACTTTAACCTTACTTAATTATTACGGAAAATGTCAGTGTCAATCTTAGTAAAGTACATATACCACAACTAAAAATTTAAAATGTTGGGGTACCTCAGGGTTCTGTGATGTGAGCGTTTTCTATGAAAATGATGGTACATAAAACATTAACATAAAAATACTCTAGGCACATCATAAAAGATGGCAAAACAAAAATACACGAGGCACATCATAAAAGATGGCTTAGCACGATGCTGACGCTTGATCGCCCAGTACTTGAATGTTCTACATCCCTACTCTCGCAACATTCAAGTGTTTTAAGCAATAAAAACACGCGCCCGCTGCCGCGATTATTTTGTTTACTTCCACTGCAACTTGGACTTGAATTTGCTATAGATCCAAGTAGCTAAAACCGATCTCAGGTTATCGTGGGCACAAATTTTACCAGACAGCCTCGAAACGTAATAAATCAATAAAAATATTTCGACATTTTTTTACTAACGTAAGATTCTCCTTGGGAAAAGTAAAAGATTCTCTTTGGGGAAAGTAAAAGATTCTCCTTGGGGAAAGTAAAACAGTATTTAAGTAATTAATATGTTATTTTGTCGTGTTGGTATGCAAATATTTATTATCAATTCAATTTCATGAATATCATTTATAGTATATAATTAATTTTTAGAAAAAATAAAATATTAAACCCTGTTTGTAAAAAGTATTTTGTACATGCTGGCTGAATGCTACACAATTGCTATATTCTTATTGTTACTCACAAAACTAGTACCAAAAATCTTTTAAAAAAATATTGCTGCCAACAAAATAATACTTTCCCCTATATTTCAAATTTTACAAAGAAAAAATAATAAAAAAATATAACACAAAAATCTTGAAAAAAACTTAAAAAAAGATTTTGACAATGCAAACAAAATAAGAGTTGTACACGGTTTATCTCGCCATGATTTGGTTAAGAAACATATCCCTTTGAAAATTCCGAAACATCGTATCTGAAAAATGGGAACTTGCCAGAGACTAGAAATTATTCTTTTTTATGGAATTAGCAGGGTAGTAATTTAATTGACCAATTTATATGAATAAGAACTTATTCTTGTTTATATGTAATTAATGAAGTTGTAAATAAATACCTTATTAATTGTTTAAAAAAGGATAATTATAAAATAATAACCTGTCAAGTGATCATTTTTCAGATACGATGTTTCGGAATTTACAAGGCGATATGGTCCAAAGTGGAATTTATCCAGATTATTAATTTAGTAAATACTATTCAGCATTCAAATTTAAGTTTTTAAGGAGTCTACTAATTACCAAAACAGTTACAAGATTTACCCAATAATTAATGGATTGTTTATCCAATCATTATCACTAAGAATTTTCCAATGAAAGTTAAAAATTTTTGAAACATTTTATTTCTTAAATTCTTAGTTTAGGAGCATCCATTAAACTGTTGATTTACCCAATAATTAAACAAGTGCCTAAATGCAGCTCTCTATGCAAGAGTTTGTTTTGGTTTTTTCTTGGTTTGGCCTTTTTTTTTAATTAGTGGGCCTTGGTTTACGTTAACGTTGGTTTGGCGTCTGTTTGGTGTTTTTTCTTGTAAAAAAATGTTTTTTATTTAAAGTAACATATTGGAAAACGGTCAGCGCATGCGCGTGTTCATGCGCAGTTTATCAAAACGTTACATAAAGAGCTGCACATAGGCGCTCCTATAATTAACACTAAACTAAGAATTTAACCAATGCAAATAAATTTGTCAAATAATGCTGACATTTCAAGGGTCAAATTACACAGCTCCACAAAATAAAAAAAGTCTGGACCTTTAATGAAGACTATGGAATTTTTGACGCTGAAACCAAATCTGATCGTAGACTCTTAAAATCTTGAAATATAGCGCACAATGTTTTTTTTTTGTATCCATTCGAGCACAATAAACATCCGCTAGGTTAAGGATTAAAAAAGAAAAATATTATGAAAATATTGATAATTAAAAATGATTCATGCCATTACTTGCAGATTTTAAATATCTACCCTACTTAATTTTTTACATGTCCACAAATCCAAACTTTGCACTTTTTTCGTGTTTTTTCGATATATTTCATTAAAAACAAAACAGATACAGCCAACAATTTATATATTTAAACTAATACATACATATTATGCTTAATAAAAAATGTAGATATTTTTTTTTATCTCCATGGTGGAGAGTCTGAGGTTGGTTTAACGTTGCATATGTCAAAAGATATATATCATAAAATTGTCTGGTACGCTTAACCAGAATGTTTTCTCCAGTTTTTATTTATCGATTAAAACAATTTTGACAATAAAGACGTTCCTGATACCAAATTTCCTACAGAATCACACGCACAGTGGCAAAAGCTGGTGATAAAATTTTGCCACTGTGCGGATGAGGGAGGGCTTTTTTTGTCAAAATTGTTTAAATACATATATAACACAGGCCCACAAATTTTTTTTTGCTCTGAGTCTTGGATTCCAATATGATATTCCTATGTATTTTTTCCCGCTGAAACTGAATCCGCAACCCGTTTAACTCCTACACGTCAGGATTTTGACATAACCTCAAAAAACACTCGAAAAACTACTGAAACCTCTAAAATCATCTATGCCATACCACTGTCACCCCTCTGTCCCCAAATTGCTAATTCTAAAACCCCAGAAACCCATAATCCCCTAACCTCATAATACCAAAGCCGCATAACCTCCAAACCCCGTAACCTCATTAAGTAGAAAAATCTAGTTTGGGAAAACAGAAAAAATTCTTCAGTTTTTTTTTGTGGAACATAGTCATAGGTAAGTAACTCTATAACCCCAAAATCCCCCAACACCATAACCTCAAAATTCCTTCACTTCGTAACCCTATATACTATATCCCCTTAATCCCGTTATCCTATTCTGTGAAGAAGTCCGGTTAAAAAAATAATAGACCTTGATTCATGACTTCACTCACAAAACTCTTATGATTTTGAGAACCGGACTTCTCCACAGAATAGGATGATGGGGTTAAGAGGTTATAATATATGGGGTTACGGAGTGAAGGGGTTAGGAGGTATGATGGGATTTTAGGGTTATACAGTTACTTATTTATAACTATATTCTACAAGAAAATTTCACGTAATTGTTCTGTTTTCCCGAACCAGATTTTTCTACTTAATGAGGTTACGGGGTTTTGAGGTTATGGATTAATGGTATTTCGAGGTGAGGGGATTATGGGGTTACGAAATTACGAATTTGGAGGAAGGGGGTGAAAGTGGTATGTAGTAGATGATTTTAGCGGTTTCAGTAGTTTTTTGGGTATTTTTTGAGGTTATGTCAAAATCCTGACGTGTAGGGGTTAAACGGGTTACGGATTCGGTTTCAGCGGGAAAAAATACATAGGAATATCATATTGGAATCCCAGACTCACAAATTTTTTTTTTTGTGGGCTTGTGTAATTAATATATAAATTTTTGGCTGTATCTGTATTATTTATATAAAATTTATAATTAAATATATCGGAAACACAAGAAAAAAGTGCGAAGTTTGGATTTTTATTTATTTAAAATCTGCAAATAATGGCAAGAATCATTTTACTCGAATGTATACAAAAAAACATTGTGCGCTATATCTCAAGATTTTGAGGGTCCACGATTTTTTAAAATAGATTCGGTTTCAGCGTCAAAAATGCATGGGAACCATAGTCATCATTTCTGCTCTACTACACTAGAAAGCAGTAACTCCATTTGTCGCATAGCAGCGTTTTCCAAATATTACATCAGGATTGACGTGAAAACGTTGCTATGCGACAAATGGAGTTACTGCTTTCTAGTGTAGTAGGGCAGATTAGAACTCCGGACTTTTTTTTTATTTTGTGGGTCTGTTATTAGTTAAGTTTCAACTATTGGGTAAGCCTTCCAAAACAGTTTTCACTTACAAATTGACGTTTCTTAAAAAATATTTTGTTACTTAAATTAAAACTGTGTATCTGATTGGTGGGTTTCTTACAACCTGAAACTTATTTTTTTTTAATTAGACATAAAATAAAACTGGGTAAATTATTCTTCTTTCCCAGACACACCCACTCTGGGTCAGACAGAATTTTTTGTCAGTTCTTTTTTATATGAGCTGTCAAGCTCCGTAAAAAAATCTAATAAAAATATAGAGGGAAGAGTAAAATTTAAATAAATAAGCATGCAAAAACATAGTTTTTAAAAATAATATTATGTTTAAAATACATTGAATTTGGTACATTTTAAATAATCAAAACTGATTCTTGGCATAGGGACATAAAATTTACATAATTAAATTATTTTTCTATGCCAAGGATCCAATATTAATTAATATATTCAGTGTTCAAGATTTTTATTATTATTTAAATGCACATATGCTTAAAAGATAGAAACCACATACTTTTATTTTTTTAATGGCATGAAGTAGATTTAATTATTTTTAAAATTTAATCTCTATTATTTTAATAGTTCTCGTTTAAAACTCTATATATTATAAAAATTCGTTTTAGTGATAGTTGGAAGATTTCGAACAACTGTTACAGCATCTAACTTCGAGTTATGGGTGTAGCCAAAGCAACTCCATATCGTGGGTACGCTTCTCGTTTTTTTCTTTTTACGTCATTTTGTTGCAATCGAACATAAAACACGGTGTGCGGGAAATAACTGTTTTACAAAAAAGATGCACATTTTTTATAATTTTTTAATAGTTTAGTTTCTTTACCGCATTTTAAGACTAAAAATAAAATAATCGTTCGTTTGGACTTAAAAAAAAGTCCAAAAAATAATAAATGTATTAAATATTCAACTTCGGTTTAATTTTACCGTGTTTTTTCCCCACGTAAACGTTAGTCTAGGTTTGGACTTTAAATACTATTATTTTTTTTAAAAAAGGCATAAGTCCACAAAAAAGTAGCATTTATTACGTTTACTATGTTAGGGTAACGTCGCGTCGCCCCTGCACCATCATGGTAGTGCGCCTTTATTTTAGTAAGCAAAGTTGCTTAAAATTTTGCAAAATTGTAAATTTAGTTAAATCAAGTATAATAAAAGTCCATCGACTCATCTCAAAAAAAAAACATCACAAAAATATAATAAAAAAAAGTAATAAAATCGTTTGATTTTGTGGATGCTTTTTTTGAAAATAATCTATGCATTTTTTTAATTTAAACTAATCGTTGCACAAAAGAAGGAAAAGAATTAAAATCGCGTGATTTTATGGACTTATTTTGAAAAAAACGCAACGAACGATTATTTTGTTATTGTCTTGAAATAGATTATTAGACCCAAACTATAAAAAAATTATAAAAATTTGAATGTGCATGTTTTTGCACAAACAATATTTCCCACACACCGTGTAAAACCAAATTGCATAAAACATAAAAGAAGAAAGTAGAGGAAAAGTAAAAAAGTCATATAGGTACTTTAATATACCGGGTGTCCCAACTCTATTTACCCAGCCATTTTCTCGTAAACTAAGAGGGATAATCAAGTTATCATCATCAAGTAAAAAAGTCATATAGTAACTTCAATATACCGGGTGTCCCAACTCTATTTACCCAGCCATTTTCTCGTAAACTAAAAGAGATAATCAAGTTCTGAGAAAACCTTCTTAAATAAAACAACTTAAACTATCTTTTAGCATATATTTGATACTTTCAGCTCTTGAAATGTGGGCAGGGGGGCATAGAGGGACATTTTTTTTAAATGGAAAGGGGGGTCGTGTGATACATAATTTTAAAGCTTATAAAATTCTCCATTTAACTATATATTTTTTAATTTTTTTAAACATTTTTTTTGTTTAAAATAGGGTTGTAATGGGTATTTTTGTCAAAATATCTGTAAAAAATCATTTTTTTTTATTTACTAATTTCATGATGAAAATACGTAAATTATACTTTTAAACTAATCTTAATTGACATAAATAAAAATTTACAAAAAAAAAACTTAAAAAATCGCATTTTTTGGCACAAAAAAATAAAAAATCAAAACCTTAAAAAAATTGTTCAAAAAATTAAAAAATATATAGTCCAATAGAGAATTTTTTGTTTGCTTTAAAATGATGTATCACACGACCCCCCTTTTCATTTAAAAAAAAATGCCCCTATGCCCCCCTGCCCACATTTTAAGAGTTGAAAGTTTCAAATATATGCTTAAAGATAGTTTAAGTTGTCTAATTTAAGATGGTTTCGGCAGAATTTGAATATCTCTTTTAGTTTTCGAGAAAATCGCTGGGTAAATAGAGTTGGGACACCCGGTATAAAATGCTATTTTAAAATAGCTGTAACTGCTTAACAATGTGATATAAAGCACGTTTAATTTTTAATTAAACATTGTAAGGCATATAAACCGATAAATGTGGCAACAAGGCAATCGGCTGACTGATCAGCAAGGCGGAGTAGGACTGATACATTTGACATTGAGCGAAAGCGCCAATTATATTGCCTATATCTGATCAAAAATTAACGCGCTGTATAAATTTTGGAACACATTAACCAATCTAGTAGTAGTAGCCTATGTAAAATAAGTAAAATCCATATATTATTTCTTTTATTACCTAAAATCCGGCGCCGGTGAAAATTCAAATCCACAAAATAAAAAAGCAGAAGAGGCTTAAATTTTCTACCTTTTCTCTACTTTTTTAATATACATGGTGTATTTGAAATAGCGTAGGAAATTTTAACAGGTTTGGATTCTACATGATAAAATATGACAAAAAGTTCCTATAAACATATGTCTAAAAATGCGTCATAAGGGAGCTACGCCCCTTTGAAATTGGCTAAAAAAATCGGTTTTTATTTAATAACTCAGGAACCCTTAGAGGTATGTTAACGAGGTTTTGCACGTGAATTAATCCTAATAAGGCCCATCTTTTTATGTAATTTTCACGTACTTATTTAAACCAGGGCTGTGCGAAACGGGGGGGCCTTATCAGTTTTTTGTCCCAAACTTTTTTCTGTGTAACTTTTTTGCAATTTTATTTTTGAAATATGATTCCTCAGGTCAAAATACATAAAAAAGGTACCCTTGTTGTAATACTGTAGGATTAACCGTTTTCGAGAAAAGTTCATTTGAAGGTGAAATTTCACGGTTCGAGGGCGAAAAATTAAATACTAAAATGTCAAAAATCTAAATTTTAATGATGCAATGTTATTCTACATCAAAAACTAAGAAAAAAAGATTCCATACATGTAGGTCGAAAAAACTCTTTTAAAGCTACCATAGCCCTTTAAAAATGGTGCATATTTAGGATTGATTTTTGGAAGTACCTGTATATGAGGTTTTTTCTTAGTTTTTAATGTACATTCGCCCTGCATCATTAAAATTTTGGTTTTCAACATTTTAGTATTTAATTTTTCGTCCTCGAACCGTGGAATTTCACCTTCAAATGATTTTTTCTCGAAAACGGTTAATCCTACAGTATTACAACAAGAGTACCTTTTTTATGTATTTTGACCTGAGGAATCATATTTCAAAAATAAAATTGCAAAAAAGTTACACAGAAAAAAGTTTGGGACAAAAAACTGATAAGCCCCCCCCCCCCCGTTTCGCACACCCCTGGTTGAAATAAGTACATAAAAATAACACATAAAAACGGGCCTTGGTAGGTTCCTGAGTTATTAAATAAAAACCTATTTTTTAGCCACTTTCAAAGGGGCGTAGCTCCCTTATGACGCATTTGTAGACATATGTTTATAGGAACTTTTTGTCATATTTTATGATGTAGAATCATCTGTTAAAATTTCCGACGCTATTTCAAATACACCGTGTATTTCGCACTTTGCTTGGGCAATAGCCATGCCAACATCAAAGTTTTTTTTTTATTATTAAGATATATAGCCGTACTCCCCTGAAACTCTCAAGATAGGTATATCTGCAACATAATTGACTAGGAATTCCTATAAAGAAATTCAATATTAAATCTGGATTTTTTAATTTTAATATAAATATAACTGTATATAATACTTTATTTTGTAAGCATATGTAATAGTTTTGTGAGAAATGCCTATTTTATATTTTGTTTATGCATGTGATCCTAAGAACGGTATAATCCTTCTAATGAAACTATTTTGTTTTATTAAAGAATTTTTTTCTGTAGCAGGGTTATACACGAAGTTGATTTACTAACTTGTCGAGAACAAATTTAAGTGATTTGCCAGACAGTTTAAGTAAGGACACTATATTATTTGAGTCTAGTCCTCAAGTGAACTAAAAATAAACTTGACTTCGTGTTCTTAAAGGCAAACTAACTAATAACACCGACCCACAAAAAAAATCTTTAACTACTATTAACCAAACTATATTTTTGGCGATTTTTTGTGGAGCAGCGGTTACTAACCAAGTTAGGGGAATATGTATTTCTCTCTCTTTTTAACTCATTAATTAAACAGAGAAAGAGTAACATACTGGTTAACCGGCGTTACCACAAAACATTGACTTTTCTTTCGTAAATATTTTTAGGCGCTAAAAACGAATTTGACAATAAAAAAACTCGCTGACTCCCATAGTACCTCCCTTCCTTCATGTATAAGTGGTTTATGTCAGATTTGATTGAGTTTTAACAATAGCCGATTTTTTGTGGATCAGCGGTTACTAACCAAGTTAGGGGAATATGCATTCTATCTTTTTTTAACTCGTCAATTAAACAGAGAAAGAGATACATACAGGTTAACCGGCATTGCCACAAAAAATTGACTAATGTTATACTCAACATTCCGATCAAAAGTTTATGAGGTCACAACTCTCAAAAATAGTTTAGGTGCTAGAGCACTTTAAAAACTCGAAAACCGCGGTGGACCGGTCTTATGAAAAAGTCGTTCCGGTCCGATTTGGCTGAACTTTGGGTATGTTCTAGTTCTCGACTTTCTGACTAAAAGTGTCTCCATGCACAACTCTCAAAATTCAATAGTTTACGTGCTGGAGAACTTTGAAGATCTCAAGCTAGCTCGTCCAGTATTCTTTATTGCAGTTTTTTAAAAAAGTTATCGGGTCAGGGAGCTTTTTCACTTTCAAATTCGTTTTCAGCACAAAAAATACGTAAGAAAAATAAAGTCTGTACCCTAATGTTAATTGACCTTATTTTTTTGTTGTGGTCCTGTGTAATTTAACTACCCTGATGGAAAATAACGTTAAAACGACTTGACCCAACGTTAGATTAATATGGTTTAAATGTTAGAATCAAAGATGCCTAACGCTAAGGTCTAACGTTTTACCAAATGTTAGTTAAACGTTATTCTAACGTTACGCACCCAACGTCGCACTATGGTCCGTAAAGCTCTCATTTTTTGGCATGAATTCGACTTAAAACTAAGAAATAACTGTGATCGAGATCCATTCTCATATTGGAGTGTTGATAAATCAAAATTAAAAAATTATTATGTCTACTCCCAAGTTTTTTTATTGAAGCATTTTATTTACAAAAAAATAGCTACAATTGTTTCGACCCTTGAATTTAGGGTTATCTTCAGGCTAGAAAAAGAAGAAAAAAAAGTTCAAAGTTTCAAATTGAATTTAAGCAACCAAAAAAAGCAAATTAACAATTTAAAGTAAAACTTTATTTAAAAATTTAACTATTTAGAGGCCATATTGGACCCGCCATTTTGAATTTTTAACTTTTAATGCCATATTCGGTTTTAGCATTCTAAAATACCTCCCTACACCAATTTTTATACCTGTAGCGTAAACAGCCGAATTAATGCCTTTTTTGGGTATCGCCCGGACCATAATGCGTCGTTAGGAATTCTAACGTTAGAAATCTGGTCATTTATACATTAAAAACGCGTTAGAAAAAACGTTTATCTAACGTAAAATTTCTACGAAGGCAGTGAAATGTGACAAACTATTTCATAGGCCAAATTCATGAATTCTAAAATACCTCCCTACACCATTTTTTATACCTGTAGCGTAAACAGCCGAATTAATGCCTTTTTTGGGTATCGCCCGGACCATAATGCGTCGTTAGGAATTCTAACGTTAGAAATCTGGTCATTTATACATTAAAAACGCGTTAGAAAAAACGTTTATCTAACGTAAAATTTCTACGAAGGCAGTGAAATGTGACAAACTATTTCATAGGCCAAATTCATGAATTCAGGTGTATAAATTAAAGCGCTCGGGGAAGCAAGGACATAAGCCACATTTTTTTACAGCTTTGCTAACATTAAATAATTTTTTTTTCTAATAAAATTTTTTAATTTTGTTGTACTAAAATATGATAATAAATTGCCCTTTATAACATTATGTTATAAAATCGCCCGTCAAAAAACTAATACCTGATTTCAGGATTTCCCCCAAACTTTTAATGTTGATTATCTCGAAATATGCCCGATGTGGCTTATGTACCTTGTTCCCCCGAACGCTTCAATTGGAAAAAATCCTTAAGGTAATATTTCTAGCAAATCCGAAAAACTCTCACCGTTATCAAACGTGGGACCTATTTTTTAGGTAGTTTTCAAAAGGAATTCAAGTGTATAAATTTTCTTTGGCGGTAATTACCCCTCGGTTAAGTGTTATTTATAGGGTAAATCTACTTTAGGTTTAAGGAGTGACGTTAAATCACTATCCGTTTTTTATTCGTCGTCTGAGCTAGTAAATCAACATATACTCTAGGTTTAGGCATCAGTTATAACCCAAAATTTGCATATTTGTTCTTCTTGACATTTCAGGGCTCTGAGAGCGACAACGAGAGCGTCAGGTCCGATCCCCACTCCTTCGTGAATCATTATGCTAACGTCAACGACACCTTGCGGCAATCTTGGAAGAGACAGAAACCGGTGCGTAACTATTCCAGTTACACGGACTCTGAGCCGGAGGGTAGTGCGGTAGTTAGTTTAAACGGTGGACAAATTATCATGAACAACATGGCCAGATCTCGCGCTCCTTTGCCAGGTTTTTCTTCGTTTGTATAGGATAAGTAGTTAGTATTTTAAAACAAACCATATGGTCGGAGAGATGGTGTCTTTTAAGACATAAAAAATTCAAATTAAGCAATTTCCAGGTTCTGGATCGAGTTCCTTTGGATGCTAGAAGCCTCAAAAGCTGTGGAAATGTGGTACACTACAAATTACATTAAATTTAGATTAAGCTATTTTTATAGTTATACACAATTATTTTGGGGTCAAGGGGTAAAACCCCTTTGACTTTTCCAATCCAATACAATTTCAATAATGGCATTTTCCATAGTATAATTTTCCAGCTCGATCTAATATAATTTTCGGCCTACGCAAAACCGCCTTACTCTGTAGTGACGTTTGTGAGGGGGCCAATTTATAAAAAGGTTATCTTTAAAATTGATAAAAAAAATTGTCTTTTCATGTTCAACAGTAGTTCTGCGTTACAATTTAACATCACATATTAAAAAAAAAAAATATTCATGATTCACTTAAAACTTTACAACTGAAGGAATAGTTTCACGAAACAACATAAAATAAATCAAGTCCTGTGCATATCTACGATAGCAAGGCTGATGCAGGAGTAAATCCGCCTAAGCGGCCACATCCGTCTCTTACAAAGAACAAAGGCCCTGGTGCAAACGTACTAGTTTACTTAAGTGGTTATATACCTTCTGGCTAGTTCGTGAACGAAGGGTTTCGTTTGGACTTTCGTTTGGAAGGGTTTCGCAAAAAAGAAATAACGAAACTGGCGATGATTTTCCAAAAAAAAATCGATTTTCGATGTTCCGAAAATTAAGTTTTCCGGCCGAAAAAAATAATTTAATTTTTCACAAATCAAAACATACTATTTGGTATTTTGTAGTTGGTTCGAATAAAGTTAAGATTATATAACTGAAAAAAAAATCAATAAAAACCCTTAATTTTCCCGAGCCAGAAGGTATATAATCTCTTAAGTCGACGAAATGCTTTCATAGCTGAAGAATTCAAAACGCCATGACGTATAAATAAATCATGGGAAACTGATACTATAATGGTAACGTAGTGCTAATAGCGCATGGCTTATTAATGAGTCATGCGCAATGAACGTGTTAAATGATTTTTTTTTCGAATGTAAAAAAAAAATTTTAAAGAATATTTTTACCCTTTTTCCTGCAGAATAATTGTGTATAACTGTGAAAATAGACTAATCTGAATGTAATAAATATGATGTGTTTGACCAGATAAGTTAAAAATAGATTTTTAAAGTACCTTATTTTACCACCTTTTAGGGGGCTTCTAGTAAGAAATTCATTGGTATATTTATTCCCATCCTCGCAACTCATAGTTTAAAATGAACCAAAAATAAACAAAAAAGTAACTAAAAATCAATAAAAAATAAAAAATTGTCCTTTTACAGTTCATTTTATCTCTAATTAAATAGTGCCATATCTGGAGATCTGATAGATTTTTATTTTTATTCAAGGACTAAGAATCTATTTCTGGTTAATGTTACAAGAGTTGCAAAGTATTGAATTTTAATAAAATTTTCTGGTTAATTTTAATCTTAAGATGAAAATTTATCCGACAGATTAGCAATTAAAAACTATTGAGACATTTTTTTTGTATGAATAATGGTTTGTTTTAAAGTACATTTTATATTAAAATATATCTAAGGAAAATTTGATAATATTTTTCTTATCTGTGAATGCAATTTCTACTTAAAAACTAATATAAAAGTTATTTATTAGTTTGATTTTAAAGTTCTGCATTGTATATAGCTTAACACTTATACTAGTAAGAATGTACATGAACTCCTATACATAGTTATATGTCGGACCAAATATAGGCATTTATTTTTAATGTATTTTAAACACTTTCCGATTCTTAATACATATAAATAAGTCATGGTTATATGTGACTAGTGTTTTAAGGATCGATATTATCAAATTTTCTAATTAAATATAATTCTTCAAAGACTTAAACGTAAATATAATGTTAGATATAAATTTGTATATATTATCTTATTAGAAAATCAAATTGTTAGTTTAATACACGATATCTTAAATTAATTAATTTCAAAGTTGATCAGACCACACGTGACTAATAATAATCGAAAATATTATCAAGTTATATGTATAAGTTTGATTGTATAACTTAATATGGTCCTCCAAGAGAAAAATAACAAAAAAAATACGCCATAAAGTCTGTTACCGAGACTTGATTCCTTATCGATTTTTGATAAAGAAAAACATACAGTTCAAATAAATAATCGGAAAAAAAATTTAGCCACATAGTTATGAGCACCAAAATTTCAATTTTTGCCTAAAACTAAAAAAAGTTTTTACTTTGTATGATAAAAAAAGTGAAGTTAATTTTCTTTGCCTCCCTAAGACGCTTTGAGATGGTCAATTTCCAGGAATAGTTTCCAATACAGATTTAACACGTTGACAGTCCCATGAATCATGTGATTCATGATACATTTACCACACACGTCCATGAAGCATATGTGATTCATTGCCATACCCATTATCATTAGTTTTAATTTTTGAATGATGTGGCCTAGGTAATTTCTTTAAAGTGGACGCCTAGCTAGTAAATTTTTGGGTTGGCCAAAGCCGGACAACTAGGTCACCATCGGACGTGTAGCTAAATTAGAGAATGTTTTTATTTTTTATAGTAGAATCATATTTTACTCATTTTTATTTATTTTTTTTATTTATTTGTTTATACTCATACATTGGACTCATTGGGGAGGTTAAGATAAAAAAAAAAATTAAAAAACGGTTGGACGTCTGAGGACGGAAAAAACATCCTAATGGGGACTTTCAACGTGTTAAAATAAAAAAAAATACTACAAAGTAAATTTTTTTATCCACAATCATTTAGAAATAAGCAACATGTGTCATAACACAAAATGTTGAAAAAGGTGTTTAGGTTTATTACTGCTCTTATTGAGACCGATCTGTATAACTGGTATATTATATATAACTATGCTAGTTTTCAGGGTTATGACACTGTTCCATAACGGGTGCGATATGTCAAAAACATAAATATATTAAAATTTTATGGAAAAAATAGTTTTAAGTACTTATTTTTTTTAAAATAACATCAGATACACATTGACATTGCAATATTTCTAAAATATATTAAATTTACAACCAATTGAACTGTCATTTCTGAAAGATCACTGATGAAAAGTACTGCCACCGCCGGTAATTTAACGAAGTAAATACATAACGTTATTTTTACACTTATTTAGACAAATATTTATTATTTGTCGAATAAATATTTACCAGTGTTTATAAATTTAAAGATGGTGTCAGTAAAAATTCTAAATAAAATAGTATTCAAATCTCGGCGGAAAATTTAATTTTTCCTTCTGGAATTAGCTGACCGCTTGGTCAGCTAACTTTCCCTCAGGAAATAAAACATTTTCCACCTCAGTATATAATATACTATTATTTGTTTTTTTTCCTAGCCTTATGGGCTGGTAAAATTCACCTACGGATTATTTTATATTTATGTTTTTCTTTATCAAAAATTGATAAGGAATCAAGTCTCATGGGGAACCATGTCACGTATGGTTTTATACCATAATATGGTTATACCATGGTATGGTATTATATAATATAACACGATTGTTGAGATATATTGTTTATTAAGTAATTTAAAAAATGTATATTATATAAAATTCATTTTCATTTATCATTCCTAATTGCATTTTTCATCAAAATAATCTTTTTTCATTCATATTTCACAAAATACGTAGAGTGCAATTAGTAAATAATAATATTTTATAATTATATTTATGATTATGTATAAGTATATAAACAAATAGTGTGATACAGAGTGTCTTCGAAACGAGAAGTTTCTTATAAACTTAATAGTCTCTTAGTATTCCATAGATTTGACATTTGAGATATTACTTTTTTTTAATTTTTATTAAACTGATTTTATATGGAATAATAGTGTAATTTTAATACAAATAGGTGTAAAACATACTTAGAGTTAGAGTTATTTGATAAATATATATATACAAGATATAGCAAAACATCATTAATACAGGGTACCCACAGATCAGGGAAATCAGTGAAAAGTCAGGGAATTTGATCAAATGTAAAAAATCAGAAAAATTAAATAAAACTCTGGTCTACATAATTAATTATTACCTACCAAAACAAGTATTTATTCATAAAGTTCGACCCATTTTACAGTAAAAAAAAAATAAAAACCATAATTTAGAAACGAAAGCATGTTTAAATTTGTTGCGCATGTTACTTTCTATTTTTTTTTTTGTGTGAACTAATATCAGGGAAAGTTGTAAGTTTTGATCAGGAAAAAAACAGGGATCTTAATAGACAAAACGTGTGGTCACCCTGTTAATAAATAGGAAGAGGCTATTTTCACGTCCGACGTACACAAAGCTATTTCCACGTCCAGTATTTTTTTGCCGATTTTTAGAGTTTTTAAAGTATATTTTTCGTCAGAATTGTATTTTTCTCGTTCATCAAAAACACCAAACAAACTGAAGAATTAGGTTATGTTACGTCGGACGTAATAAATATTGGTACTTATTTACCAGATATTATAAATGTACAATGAAAAAATAACATACCGTTAAGAAAAATACACGTGAAAGTGGAATGTATAATTGAGGTTCAATTTATTTATTACATGTAATAAATACAAAATCTACTTCCAGAATTTAAGGCACTCTGTATATTATTAGTGACTATATATAGTAAGGCTCAAACTAAAAATGCCATTTTGTGATTTTATTTAGTTTTTGTAAATATAATTTTTCCTGTTAGGTTTTTATAATTATTATTGAACATTGTCATTATCACTAATTTTTGGAACAACTTGTCAATTCGCACTGTCCACTTAAAAAATAATTTCATAACGTTATTTTACAAATTTTCTTATTTAAAAGAAGACCTAGTGGTAATTAAATTAAGGGGTCTTTCTACCTTCAAATTTTAAAAATACCTATTTTGTTTAAACATTTTTCTTTATATAGAAAGAAAAGGATATTGTGAAATTTTGTAGGTATGTTTATTTATATTCAATAAATACAAAAGAAAAATTGAATCTGCAATTTTTTGGCCATAAAAATTTTTGAAAAAAAAATTAAAAAACGGTGGTCGAATCACTGAAAAAAAAGTGGATGTTCAGTATGGAAGTCGCTGTAGCCCGAACTAAAAGCATTTTTTTTGCCCAAAAAATTACAAAATGGCGGACGTTTTTCAAAAAATTTCAAATAAAACGTACGCCATTTTGTTTTTTTTTTGGCCAAAAATAATTCTTCTAGTTCAGGCTATAGCGACTTCAACACTGAATAATTTCCCGTTTTTTTTTCAGTCGATCCAAACGGCCGGAATCATAGCGACCACCGTTGTTTGTTTTTTTTTCAAAAAAATGTATGGCCAAAAAATGGCAATTTAATTTTTTTTTGTATTTTTTAAATATAAACATACCTACAAAATTTCACAATATTTTTTTTCTTTCTGTACATAAAAAACCCCTTAAAATCTCCAAATATTTGTATTTTTAGTGAACAGTGCACATATTTTTTAGTTTCTTAATTTATAGTTTCTTTGAAATTTCATTCGCATTTTTTTTTCATTGAAAAAATTCATAATCATTTTAATACAGAAAATGACAGTTTTGCTAGTTTACCCTTATTTTTTTTATGACAGTGGAGAAAAATCTCATTTTCCCAAAACAGTGTCTTACACTTTAAATGTTATGCTCTCTGAGCATATTATAAAGTAAGCAAAACCTGTCAGTTATCAGAAAATAAGTGTTTATGTGTATATCGCGGTTGGCAGTTATTATCTTTTAGATGGAAAAGACTCAGTTTTCTTGTAAAATTTGTTTACTCAATTTAAAACTTAAAAATCTATCGGGCGAAACGTTTATTAATCGCAAAAAAGGATCACGTGACCTACGTAACTTTTTAATAAACAAACATTACATTTTCTTGTTTAATAATACAATCTAAAAGAGCAAAAAAAAATTTAAAAATGAAATATTTTTTTTTAAATATTTTAGTTTTTATTTTTTTTTATATTTATTTTTGTTTTTACTTTTTAATTTTACATTAAAGCTATTTTGTTTTTAATTAATAAGTAGGAGAATGTAAGTTTCGTTCAAATTTACCTATTTATTCATTATTGACATGTGCCCCTTTTTGCGATTAAAAAACTTTTTGCCCGATCGATTAAAATCTATAAAATTTATAGGTTTATTTATTTAATAATTATTTTATTTTTTATTTTAAATCGATATTTACATAATTATATTTTTTAATCTATTTATCATTTTGAAAAATCAAATATCGTTAGGGATTTTTAAATGATAATTATCAGGTGGTATTTCGGTCCTGCGCACATCGGCAGAACAAAGCCCCTCATTAATTCATTAATTTGCAGACAAGCATCAAGTCGGTAGAAAAATGTTGAATTAGCGGTCGTTCGTGTAAGTCGGTAACATGTAAAACATCGTCGTTAATATATTTGTTGTAAACACCTATTTGTGGTGTCAAACAGAACCAAGGTCAGTGAAATCCCTATTTATCCCTTCTAACCCGTTATTTACCCCTAAATTAGCAGTTCACTAGCTATGGTTTAATTTTAAACTAGGATTAAATGGACGGTCAACCAATCAGAATGCAGTATTTTTAACTTTAACTCAGTTTATTCGAGATAATCCCAGTTTAAGAGTTGGCGCAAGTGGCCCTTAGACATTTACACTATAAGTAAACAAATTATAGAGGAAAACGAGTGTTTTCCAAAGTCGAACTAAAACTTGACTAAAAGTGATTAATAATAAACCTAAATTCACAGCTATTTGGACTGACGTTATCATAGTCTAAGAACTGGCGACCATTTTTATTTCATTATTTTCTCCCAGCTCTATTTTATATGTGTTTTAAAGTAAATTAAAATTAGGCTATTTGTCAACCGCCAGGCCCTGGATCGGGTTCCTTTGCTAGAAGCTTCAAAGAGGTGGCGAACTATACGAAAAATATATTTTTAACTTACCAAGTCAAATACATTACATTTAGATTACTCTATTTTCACAGTTTTACACAAACAAGGGGTAAAAACACACTTTAAAAAGTTCATTTGACATATGTAAATACTATAAAGTCTAAATAATTTTCATTTAATAAAAATGTCATTTAATAAATTCTCATTTCTTTAAAAAATTGACTATCAAATATGCCAAAGGCACTTTTTAAAGACTGTTCTTACCCACTGGCCCCAGAATTATTGTATACAACTATAAAAATAGCTTAATGTGAATGTAATAAATCTGATGTATATGACCAGACAAGTTAAAAATAGATTTATTGGTAGCTCATTGCCACAGCTTTTGGAGCTCCTAGCATCCAAAGGAACCGGATCCGAAGCCTAGCAATTTGGAAATAGCCTAATTAGAATGTACTTTAAGACATATGACAGCCGGGAGAAAATAATGAAATAAAAATGGTCATTTTACTAGCCGTAGTAGCAAATTACCATGGTAAAATGGATTATATCATATTATGCAAAATACGACGATACCTACTTTTTCGTTATGATGTCTATGAACACTAATTATTTTTTTTGCCATATGTACCAAATTTTAATGGTCTAAATATGTTTAGATTTACACTACTAGTATATTTATTATAATTATAATATAGCTAAAATATTAAACATACCTTCATGATTAAAATATTGTTTCACAAACTAAATCATATTTTTTCTTATGAATTAGAAAAAAATATTTAATTTATATGTATTTTTTCTATTGGATGTTTTTATACACTTTTTCTATTAGGTATAATATTAAAAATCATGTTTCTTAATAAAATTAAAGATCTATGTCATTTGACAAATTCTAATTTTATTTTAAAACTAAACGAGTTTTAAATTAGAACTTTTTACTGTTTTTACTATTATATTAAATAACCATTTTAAAAAAACTAAATAAAATCACGTCGAAAAAATTATTGTACTTTTTAATTTTTAAACTAGGTACATATTTTAAAATTAAAATATTTCTGTACGAAAATGCAACATGCCAAAAATAACAATACTTAATATAAATAGTTTAAAAATTAAAAAGTACAAAAAAAATTCTATATGATTTTGTTTAGCAGTATTTTAAAACAGTCATTTAGAATAATAAAAAAATAAATTTTAATTTTACATTTGTTTAGTTTCAATTTAAAAATTGTCAAATGACATATTTTTTTTTAAAAAATTATTTAATTTTTCTATACATTTCTTATTGTACAATGTATTTGAAGTCAATTTTTGCAAAATGTTTTTTTATACTCTATGACATGTATTCTTTTATAATTTAATTTATAAGTAATAGGATTTAAAACACTGCCTTTTGTTGTAATTTATTGTAAAATGAACTGTTTGTAAATAAATCTGTGATTCTCAAATATAAACACCTTATTTTATTACCCTCTTTTGAATTGAAGAACAGTACTTCTTTATAGTTTAGACAAAAAAAAATGTTTAGAACCAACCCTCTACAAAAATTGAAACAAAAAAAGAGAGAAAAAAAATGGAAAAATATCGAGGGCTGCATATAATAGGGCCCTAGGGGAGTATCTTCAGTGTTTTTTTTTAATTGAAAGTATGCCCGTTATAAACCCTCGATATAAAGCTGTTGGTTACAGATTGGTTATATAACCAGTTATATAATTGTCCCCTGGTCGGATCAATAGTTATTTTCGCTCCTAGTAGAGGTAAGTGAATTTTTCTGTGCGAGGTCGTATATAAACACGACCGAAGACATAAAAAACTAGGAGTAGCGCATTACGTTTTTCTCACTACCAAGGAGTTAAAATCTTATTTTATTAATAATATTTAAGACATTTATGTGTGACAATTCAAGAAATCATTTTTTTATGGAATCACTATACAATTAAAAAAATTAGTCCTGTGTCTGAATGTCCACCTGTAAATCGGTTTTTCTGTCTTTAGTTACGGTTTTGTTTGTATTGATTTCATCTATATGCTCGATATAGTACACAGATCCCCTGAGCCTACTGTAGGTTTAAAAAAGTTGTTGAAAAAATCTGATGGCGGATTCTGTTAGTGGGACCTCGATACAATATAAACCCGTTTTTAGTAAAATCCCATCCGCTTCTTTTTGGAAGATAATGTTAACATTTCTTCAGCAGCCTCAGCAGTACAGCCAAAACAATATTCAAATATTTTCGTGCATGGATCCTAAATGTACTTTTAAGGAGGATTTCGATTCCGTTTCTAGAACAGCTCTATCTATTACCGATTTCTAGAAAATAATTATTAAAGTAGACACTACTTTTTTTGGGGGTTAAATTGACACGTATATATGTTTTTAAAGAGAGGTCGTAGAATGTTATGCCTGGGACAGAATGAAACCAAAAAACTTCAATTTTCAGTTTATATACAAAGCATATTCAGAATTCTCCTCTGAAATATTTATGAACATATTTTTAATAGGTTAAAATTTGATAAAAAATATTATTTAATTTATTTGTCATGTAGTGTTGAAACTTTTCTTTAAATTCGACATTTTTGTCATTTGTCTTCATATAACTAGCAACGCTAATACTTGTTTACTTATTTTATAACTCATTTTTATAGTTCTAGCAGAATACGTTTCATGTCAAGTGGCTATCAAGTGTTTGAAATATAATATATTAAATTTTTTTATTTTCATATTGTAGAGTATTTTGGTAAGTATTTTATTCTTGATAGCTAAAGCACGTTATTAATAAACTTTTTACAGGTTTGTAAAAACATGTCTGCTCTTGATCATGAGGAAAACAGAAAAAAAGTTTGTGCTCCATGTGGCAAAAAAATTATTTTTGGTAAAAAAGGGGTTAACTATTTCAAAATTACGCAAAATTTAGATAATTTATTAAAATTACATGTAAATAGAGATTTCGACTTATTAGACAAAAGATAGCCAACATCCATTTGTGGAACATGTCAAGTGGTGTTAAGAGAATACAATCGTGGTATTACACTTCGATCATTACCTGTAATGCCCGATTATAACACTTTGATAAAAAGAAGTGACATAATAATGAAGTCGACCTGTTGTTGTTTTATATGTATACTTGGACGGAATACATGCACTTTAAAACAGACAATCAAAACAGAAGATAAGAATTTAAGTGAAGAAATATGCAAGAAGTGTTTTAACACAATTGGTAAGGGCAAAAGGCATTCTTGCTCTATCATAAATGCTCAAAAAAATGCAAGCAAAATTGTCGAAAGTCTTCCAGAAAAACAACAGGAAAAAATTGCAAGTAAAATTATTAAGAGTAATTCAGATGCACATCAAAACAGAAATTCAACGCTAAGTTTATCAACAGGAGGTACTCCTTTAAAAGTAATTCTTCATCCAAGTATCGAAAAAAAAAAACAAAATTTTCAGTTGAAAGCCTTAATAAATTTAAAACTGTAACGGGATCTTCACTAAAGCAGATGGAAACATTAACAAATTTTATACGTAGTTGTGCTGGAAAAAAATCTATACCTTCGTATTACCGACAACAGGCTTCCGAAAATTCAAAATCTTTGCAAAACATAGATAGATATAGAAGAAAACAAAAAAGCAGAAAGGCCAATTGTATATGCAGATGCGTCTGAACTTTTAGATGCGGTAATACATCAAAGGCAAGACATAGGGAACAATTATTCTATTAAAATCATGGCAGATGGGGGTCAAGGGTTTTTCAAAATTTGTATGTCGATATTTCCTGAAGACTATTTGGATGGGTTGGGTGATATGGAAGAACAAGAAAAAAAAAGAAGTACGTATTCTGCTGGCGGCAGCATTGAAAAGGATTTTAAATTAAGTGGCGTAAACAAATTAATTATGGTGTGTATTGTACCTCAAATAAAAGAGACATATGATAATATGAAACTTTTATTTGATGTTACAAACATCAATAATATACCGTTTCGGTTTGTATCCGACTTTAAACTTCTGCTAATTATTAACGGACAGCAAACCGCCAGTTCCACGTACCCAAGTCCGTATTGCTTTATTTCTTTAAATGACTTAAAATTAAACAAATATATAGAGCGAGAAAATGATATTGCATGTGATACTTTAAATACCAGTGAAGAATGTTTAAGGCTTAAAACATACGGAGATATCAGAGAGGCGTATAAAAAATATTGTTTATTAGGAAATAACAAAAAGCTCGCAAAAGAATGTAACAGTACAGTTAATCTTCCACTTTTTCACGAAGAAGATGATGTGTATGTTATAGAAAAGTGCATAGTTCCGGAGCTGCACATTCTTCAGGGCTTTGTTAATCATTTGTTTTGGAATGGCTTGGTTCCCATTGTCGGGCGCGAAAGAGCTCTAAACTGGCCCAAAAAATTAAATCTTATCCCAAAAAATTATCATAGTGATTGTTTCGAAGGCAATGCATGTAGAAAACTGACAAAAGAAGCTGACAAAATAAATGATGAAGAAGTCTTGGGGGATGTACCGTTTCTTAGATTATTACCTTTAGTTAACGTCTTTAAATCATTAAATAAAGTCATTAAAGATTGCTTTTCAACAAGAAAAGTAGGGGAAAATTTGGACATACATCTTAATGAATTAAAAAAAATGTTTTTGGCCATTGAAATGGGCGAGACTTTAAAAATTCACGTGGCTCTTCACCACCTTAAACATTCTCTACATTTTTTGCCAAACAATGGATTGGGTATTTGGTCGGAACAGTCTGGAGAGTCAATCCATCGGGAATTTCTAAAATTTTGGTCTAGATATAAAATTAACATTCTTGAGGATAAAAGCTATGCTAATCATCTAAAACGGGCAGTAACTGAATTTTCCTCAGAGCATTTATAAATACTTGTTAATTCAAACAATTTGTTTTTTAAAAAGTTATCTATCTATCTGTCGTTAAAATCAAATGGACAGGAAACAGTGTATAGCACTATTTCATCAGCACTGTCTATCCTGTATGTTGTTAATATTGAAATAAAAACGTTAGATGTGGTCACTATTATCTCATCATTTGTTCCCAAAAGGCAAATTGCCACAATTTAGGGTGTACAGTGCTATACACTAGCACTATTTCTTATCCATTTGATTTTAACGACAGATAAGAGATAACTTTTTAATATATAGAGTAATTCCAGCTTAGATAACTTTTTAATATATAGAGTTATTCCAGCGTTGCTTACGTTACATTTTTACTCATATTTTAACTTTTAAATGTATAAATTTATTAATTATATTAAAACACATAATATTTAAATACAATATTAATTTTCAGTAAATAACAAAGTAATTCAGGCAATTACCTTTTTTTTAGTCGTCAAATTTTTTGGATAGTAGTAGTAGTAGTAGTAGTAGTAGTAGTAGTAGTAGAAGTACTAGTAGTTCTCTTTTTTTTAGTATACATTACATACTTTAAAAGATCACTTTACTGTCTTAGCTTACAAGCTTATAAATAAAAACACTTAGTACTCAGTACTAGTCAGAATTTACACTATACACTAAAAAGAATGACAGTTTTTTATGACAATTCTATATAACACTGCGTGACAAATAAATTAAATAATATTTTTTATCAAATTTTAACCTATTAAAAATATGTTCATAAATATTTCAGAGGAGAATTCTGAATATGCTTTGTATATAAACTGAAAATTGAAGTTTTTTGGTTTCATTCTGTACCAGGCATAACATTCTACGACCTCTCTTTAAAAACATATATACGTGTCAGTTTAACCCCCAAAAAAAGTAGTGTCTACTTTAATAATTATTTTCTAGAAATCGGTAATAGATAGAGCTGCTCTAGAAACGGAATCGAAATCCTCGTTAAAAGTACATTTAGGATCCATGCGCGAAAATATGTGAATATTGTTTTGGCTGTACTGCTGAGGCTGCTGAAGAACTGTTAACATTATCTTCCAAAAAGAAGCGGATGGGATTTTAATAAAAACGGGTTTATATTGTATCGAGGTCCCACTAACAGAATCCACCATCAGATTTTTTCAACACCTTTTTTAAACCTACAGTAGGCTCAGGGGATCTGTGAGTACCCTCCATTACAGTAACTGTCGACGGTTTGATTAAGTAGTGTCAACTTACCTAGTATTTTTACCGGGTGCAAAAATTAGAATTGCATTGTGTCAAATAAAATTTTTATTTTTCGAAAAAAATTTATTACCTAAATAAAAATCAATCATTTTTTTTATAAAAAAAATAATTGCCAGAAAAAACGTCTTTAAATCCAAAAAATGAAATAATCTTCCTTAAATTGATTTTCAGCAAAAACGAAAAATTAATTCCGCACTTTGAAATTTCTTTAGGATACAAAGGTTAAAAAGCTACAGTCAATATCCTTAGTCTATCCATTATTTGCATAGGTATGCAAATTTAAGCGAATAACCCTAAATATGCAATTTTTACCTCAATCAACATTCTCGCACCGAAATTTTTTTTTATCAAAAAACAATAATTACGGCCTGTAGAATACTTTGTAGTTTTTAAACCCCCACTTGAATTTTCTTTACGATCATTATTTCCCGAGTAAAAACAGACTTTTTTGCCTTGAACGGCGATAACGGCGAAAAATCATCGTATAAGGCTTTTGGACCACTTATAGAAGATAAAATTATCTAAAAAAGCTTTATGATAAAATCAGTAAAAAAAATTATGAAAGTCCGTAGCCCTTTTGAAAAGCAAGCAAACATTTGAATTTTTTTTTTCGATAGTTTTCTTATGGTTACTCAAAAACTGCTAATGGTAAAAAAATTTAAAGTTAAGAACTAAAAGCTAGAAACTTGGAGCTTCAAATTGCTCTTTTTAAACTTGCTGTGCAACTATTTTTCTCCAAGTTACAACCTTTTGAAAATCACCTAAAAATTAAGATTTTTTTCATTCCTTTAATTTTTTAGTGTAGATCAAAATCAACCATATTTTACCGAAAAAAAAAGAGTCCCACATCCTTTCTGTAATGTTCAAATTTATAGGAATTGATGTTTCATAAGTTTGCCTATTTTAATTATTGTTCTGTAATTCCTTAAAAAAAGTGATAATTTTTACCATAGGACTATTAGTTTCCGAGATATAAGCATTTCAATATATTTTGATAGTTTTATATTTTTGATTAGATGTCAAATTTTGACTAGTGAAATTTCAACCATAAAACCGTAAAATAAAATTTCAATTAAATCTTAATTGAATTTGATATGAAAAAGTCCTCATTTTTTTTTTGAAAATAGAAAATCAAAAAACAAAATATATAGCTAAGAAGCTAGATTTTTGCTAAAACATGACGCAAAAAACATCAAAGGACCTCAACGCCCATTTTCAAATTAAATAAAATTAATAAATTATAGACTTTATTGCTCTTAAATAATACAGAATATTCAGAAACTCAAGTAGTTTGTTGAATATGCAGTAAATATATTTACAAAAAGATGCAAAAGTAACTATGTTACCAAAACGAAAGTTTTATTTGTATTTTTTCTAAATATAGAGTTTAACTGCCTATTTAACAAACTGCTAGTAAATAAAATAGGTATATAATTTAATTTAGGCAGCATCACATCTTTGTAACCATTTACTAAGGTTGGCATTAACTTCATTTACAGGAATTTGTTTTAAAGCAGAAAAAGCGGCTATATCCAAAATACTCATTTGATTTTTGCCCACTAGCCAATGCGACTTTTCTAAAGATTTATTTAAAATTTGCAGTAAACTAGCCCTTTCAGTTTTCGTTTTTGATCTTACTAGTAAATAACAAACGTCCAATAATGAGTCCATTTTAAGACTGTCGATATCGGCGCTGTAGTTTAAACTATTACTCAATCTTGTGAAATACCTCAAAATGTTAACTTCGCCTATAATGGGGATCTGCGAAACCAAGAGTTCCATGTCATATCCAACTAAAAAGTAAAAAAAAAAATTGAAAATTTTATAGAACATGAAAATTTTATTGTACAAGATATAAGTTTGTGAAAATAATACACCGAACCAATAGCGCTGAACATGACATAGCGGCCAAAAATACTGAATTATATAATTTTAAAGTTACTTTTTCAAATATTTTCTTGTGTATTTTGATTAAGCACATTCTAATGTATATAAAATTTGCATTTTTCAAAATTTTATTTTATATGTTCCATTTTTATTTTATCTTTAAAAAAAAACACCTAAAAAAAATGATATTCTCAGGTAAAAATTAACCAGGTTTTGAAGCTCAGAAAAAAGTAATAAACACCTTCCAGTGGAAAAAGATTCTTAATCATTTGATAAAACCATAATTTTTCTTTATGTATATTACAACAAAAAAACTCACAGATAAAACTTATTACAGCTAATTTTTATAACAAAAGTAAAATTTTTAGTAATTTTATATTAAAAATTCAGGTTGTCTTTTATTATAAGGTCCTTCCGCCATCGCAGGCCAGATATCAGCTGTAAAGAGCTCAGTTAGCTAAGATTAGCTAAACGAACGAAATTTGGATATTATTTTAAGACAATAAAATACTGTGTGATCAATTATAATTATTGATAAAAAATTTTGCGCAAACAATTTGAAGCTAATCAAGGTACAAAATAAGGAAGAACAATGGTCTTGTAAGTAGAGAAGTGGGAAATTAAACATTATTAAATATAGAAATTTTACAAAAAAAAGTCTCTAAATATTGAATATAAGCAGAATTATGTGCAATTGTGGTAAAATAAAAAAAAATCTTAAAAACTGAAGAAAAAGTATATACTTCCGGCTGAAGTTTTTATATTAAATGAAAAAAAGAACTGGGGTATGCTAAACAAGTGGACAAAAATTTGTTGCAATGCGCTTAAAACTAAGATATTGATTTTTGGCCGCTATGTCCTGTGTGCGCCGCTTTACCGATTAAATATTTAAAATATATTGCAAATGATAGTTTTTGTTGTGTGATACACATTCCAAATTAAAAGTTACGGAAAGTTTACCGTTTGAAAGAATATAATATAATAATTTCTTTTTTGCCTTTTTTTACTACGATTTTTTAACGCTTCTCAAAACGTCAAAAAATATGTCTCTTAAAAAAAATCGTGATCACGAACGTTTTGAGATAAAGACACAATTTTTTTACCAAAAGTTCTCGGATGAGTTTAGGGAGTCGTAACCGAGATCGTAAACATAACACAATCAAAATTTTTGACTTGTCGACGATGATTTCAATCATCGGCACTCTTGGTAGTCCCGATGTAAAAAGTTCTTAGACTCAATTTTTTTTCTGAGTTCGACTAGGGAAGATTTAAATCGTAAACAAAACACAATCAAAATTTTTGACTTGTCGACGATGATTTCAATCATTGACACTCATGGTAGTCCGGATGTAAAAAGTTCTTAGACTCAATTTTTTTTCTGATTTCGACTAGGGAAGATCTAAACCGTAAACAAAACACAATCAAAATTTTTGACTTGTCGACTATGATTTTATCGGCATTCTTAGTAGTCCCGATGTAAAAAGTTCTTACCATCTTTCCATATAAGTCTGATGCACATTTTGGGAACATTTGGCCTCACAGAAGAACTTTCTAGTTTGGTAGATAACATTTTTGACTGCTCAGTTAATTCTGAAACAGTGGAATGCAAATGGGTCGTGATCGATAACTGTATGTCATCTTTCCAGATCTTTTGTAGAATCGCCAGGGAATATGGAGGATAACTAGGGCTTGCATTAATCACGATATCTGGAAAACTGGTGGGGGTTGCCTGAAATAAAATCAAACCTTGGTAAAACAAGAAAGTTAACAAAGTGGATGCCTGTAATGCTTTGCACATTGGATCAGAGGTTATTTTAACGTGCAGCTGAACACAAAATTGGCAGTGGGAAATTTAAATGAGCAGAGGGGAATTTTGATTTGTGCAGCAAATCCGTCTCGAATAAGCGAGTACTTTGTCATAAAAATAAATTATTTGGGGGAAGGTGGTTTGAAAAAATTATAATTATTTTTTTTTATATTTGTGTTGCCTTTTATACTGGAAATTCAATAAAACCTGCAGTGACTCATACCTCTGCTGCTTTTGTATAAGGGGCCCCTTTGCGAAGATTCGACGAAACTACGCGAGTCGCACCCGAACTGGTATGATCTTCGCCTTCTAACACACATTCACAACTGAGTCACTGCAGGTTTTATTGAATTTCCAGTATAGGTGGTTTTTAATCTTTACTTTATCATAAAAGAAAGTATTGTGATAAGAAAAATTCATTTTTTTTGCTTAAATCATCTTATTTTTTCCTGAAATGTCGATAAAAATCAAAATAAGCAACAACAAAAATGATGTCGATCGGTCGGTCTGCCTGTATACACGATAACCTAAGAACGCTTTGAGCTAGCGACTTGAAAATTTCAAGATTTTATCCGGTATGCAGATGTATTTTTATCTCGATTTTTATATTCTTGGACAAGTTCGTATTGGTTCGATTGGGGGAAGGGGGGTAAAAGTAAGGACACTAAATCTGTAAACTCTAGTTCAGTTTCTTAGTGGATACGCCACATATCTAGTGTCCTTAGGTAAAAGCGGGGTTAAATTTATTTTTGGTCGTCATTTTTTTATTATTATTATTGTTTCTAGAAATAACTTTCTTATTATTTACCATAGAAAATAAAAATAAAAACCACATAAAGGGTAAAATAAAATTACATAAAAAATGTAATTATAATTTTTTTTCCAAAAAAAAAAAAAAAAAATTCTGGACATAGCTTTTTTTATTATTCACAACAGAAGAAAAATTTAAAAACCACCTAAAAGGTCAAATAAAATCACACAAAAAATGTTATTATCATTATACAAAAAGTCCGTTAAATGATCAAAAATCAACAATTTTAAGAATTTGACGATGAATTTGAACTTAACACGTTCGCGCCGACGGTGTTTTCGGTAAAACTCAAAAGTCCAAACGAAAATCTATTTTGTTAGGTTTATATAAAAAATACGTCTTTAAGTTAAATAATTAAATTTTTATTTATTGATTCGAATTAGAAAAGTTTCTTGCAAAAATACATGCATTTTTTTATTTTTTTGTTTGTATTTTATTAACATCATATATAATTCATATTTTCGATCGAATGTGAAAACGGTGGTACACCGATGTATATACACTATGCAGGGTTATTCACGGAAGTGGCCTATTAAAAGTTTATGGAGAACCAATAATTTTGAAAAATCTGATATTTTGCACTATGGGGTTTGCTTAGAGATTTCACTACATTTTCTTTCCCACATTGGGAAACATTTTTGTGAATTCTTCAAAATTTTTTACATGACAGTATTAGTAATCAGGATATTTTATTTTAAATTTTCTGAAGGTTCTACTAATTATTTAAACTTGATTAGATAGAACTTTAAAAATTTACACAAATACGCCTTTTTTCACAATTTGCAAATAACTCGAAAACGGTTAATTTTAGGTGTAGGCAATCCTGTATTCATTTAAAAAAAAAATTAATTCTCTATTTAACTAAATAAAAAACTATAGGAAGCCATTAAAAAAAAATGAGTCATGGCTATTTTAAATTTGTTAAATTTGACCTGCTTTCTGAGACATCCTGTATAAATTTTGGGTTCTGTTTCAGCTTAGAATAATTCAGTTAAGTATTACTGAGTCAACTTCAAAACAACTTTTCTCCAATTTAAAAAATCAAGGAGAAATTATTTTTTTTAGGGGTGCCTAAATATGCTAATTTTTCGCTAAAAACTTGAATGACTCAAAAACTACCGGAGACATAAAGTGTTAAATATCAAAATAAGACAAAATTAATGCAGATTTTAAAAATTAAAAAATATATAAGGTGTTCCATTAAAAAAAATCAAAGTTAAGTGCCACTTTCGGTACAACTGGAAGTGACACAAGCATGAAAATATTTTTAATCGATTGGTCATATTCAAAAACCCCAAAGGGCAAAATATCAGAATAAGATGGGGTCAAGGAGGGGGGTGGTAAAAGAGTGAAAAAAGTAGAGAGTTAAAATAAAAGGTAGAAGACTTGCTGAAGGTAAGGGAAGTGTGGAGGAAGGTGAAGAAGCATGGGGAAAGTAGAGAAAGTGATGGAAGGTTAAATAGTTGTTGAAGGTGGGGGAGATTAGGGAAAATATTTAAGGTAGTCCATTTTTACTATTCTGCTCATCTAAAAAATCTAAATTTCCGATACTTTTTAAGAAAATTCTTGGGCAAAAAAATGAGTTTTTTTACATTTCTTGATGGTTTATATGCAAAAAATCGATTTATGGGGAAAAAAATGTTACTTTCTGTCTGTCCAGGAAAATTTGAGACCACCTATATATATTAGGGACACTAGATCTAGGTCTTAAGTTAGCAAGGCGACAGACAAGTCTGTCGCCTTGCTAACTTAAGACCTAGATCTAGTGTCCCTAATATATATCCGGTGAGTTTTAGTCCATGGACACCTGAAATTAGGTTGTTTTCAATCTGATCAAAACAATTTTTTTGCACTTCCGGTTTCGTCGGAAACTAAGTTATTTTTTTTAAGATTATCCCGACTAAACCGAGTTTAAGTAAAAAATGCTGCATTCTGATTGGTCGACTGTCAATTTAATCCAACTTTAAAGTTAAACCTTCATTGGTGCAAGTGACCAAGTTTATTATGTTAGTTTCTTGTGGACGAATAAATCTTATTTTTTTTATTTTACCCTAAATGATGTATATTTTTGCATTGTTGGATCCAGGAAACAAGTTTGCATTTAAAAAAAAATCTTAGAAGCTTTTTATTTTTTTAGTACGTTTTTTTTTATTACAATATTTATTTTTTTATTAATAAAATCCAATTCATTTGCTAAATGAGAGAAAAATAAAAATTATATGTAAAAACCAAAATTTGATAATTTTTATGTACTTTAAAGGGGTTTTCCTTCAAAACTTAACTTTTTCAAATGGTAACCCCCTTGGATGCTCTTAACTTTTTGATGCGCTATTGCAAGGGCTACAAAATGGCGTATTTTTTCTTTCACTTCCGTTTTTTCCCAAAATTAAGTCAATTTTTTTTTATATTAATAAATAAAAATTTATTAAATGTTTTTTTTTTTAGATTTAAAATTGTTTTCTGAATTAAAAAATGCAAAATATGTATAAAGGGGGTGTCATTATAAAAAATTAAATTGCCTTAGTTTCCGGTGAAACCACAAGTGTAAAACAAAAAATTGTAAGCCATTTTGTAGCTCTTGTTAAGAAATATAAGCTACATAAAAATTGCTTTTATCAGATTGAAAACAAATCCATTTTAGGGAGTGTTCATGAACTAAAACTCACCTGGTATATCTAAAATTTCAAAATTTCAGTGATGGGCAAATTTTTTGGAAATAAATAAAAGTTATAAAAGTAAAAATAAATAAATAAATAAAAGTTGAATACATAATGAACATTCTGAAAATATTCAAAGGGTTAATGTATTTTATTTTAAATAAAGGATCACACATAAAAATACACTTTTCAGGGGGGGGGGGGGGAATAAAATGGTACTTTTGTATATTATTCTCAACTTTTTCTATAAAAACCCATATTCTCTTTTACTCTATAGAGGCCCAATATGGAATCAATATGACCTGAGTTTTTATTAATGTAACATAATAAGTATCATGTGATATAAAACACAGAAAATATATGGGTTTTATTAGGCATATGGGTTTTAATAATGACTTAATGTGCTAGTAATTATTACCTTTGCAGGACAAACAGTGGTCGATAATGTTGCGGTTGGAGCTGCATTAGTGATTTTCAAATTGCTCTTAATTTGTTGCATTTGCTTTCTAAGTTCAGCTAGTTGTTCGAGTATTCTCTTCTGTTTTGCTTCTAATTCTGCCATTCCTGGGATTTGCTGGTTATTCTGTTTTGGAAATCTTAAATAAATTAACCTAGTCTATAGATAAGCAGAATAAATGTGTTTCCTAGAGAAACCGGTTAGTTTAATAGGTACTTTAAGTGAAAATTAACATATAAAAAAATTATATTTTGACATTGTAGTCATCAGGAGGACATTAGTAGTTCCTCCTTCATTTTCATTAGTTATTTGACAGTTGTTCACAAAAATTGATAACTGTGATATTTAGTCTGTGTTTTTTAAAAAATAATGGTGAGTACAGGAAATTTTAGACTCTAAATTAATGTTTATTTTGTTAGGAAAGCACTAATAATAATGAAAATGAATAAAACCTTTAGAAACTGCTTAACCTGGTCGAATAAATCCAGTTTTTTCGTCGGTGATGAAACGTGATCTAGTGTTTGTTCAATATCGTTTCTCGGGACGTGAATACTTTTCATTTTGTACATACACGATGGAAGCACTACGGGTATATCGTGTTGTACAATTTGTCTCGTTTTATACATTTTTATCGAAGCACTCATCTCGTATTTATTGATTTATTTTATTATTTAAATAATTATTTTTTTGACAAAATAAACCCTCTTTCGTTTCGTTTCTTATGTCACATTTCTTCTGGCATATCATTGACGTTCGTTTTATCAAAATGAAATATTTAAATTCACCAATCTTTAACTACGTTTTTTACCTCCGTTCCTTAATATTAAATATTTTATATGATATTTAACAAGCTTTTTAAAACCAGTTTTGCTTTCTTAAATATTTATGTAAAATTAATTAAAATTTTAAAAAATAATAAAAATCCCTTTCACGAGTCACTCATGGTGGGTTGGCCAACTTGTCCGCCATCTTGATTGCACTGCGCAGAATATCGCTATCTCTCTTTCCGGCATTTCCGGAAACGCATAATAAACTTCGAAATACAACAAAAATAACAAAAGTTTAGGATATTCAATTGTTTACAAACATGTTTCTAGATATTTAGCACCTTTTCAATAATTTTAAAATGTGTATTTTAGCCAAAATTTTATTTTACCCCATGCTATACCAGCGACATCTTTTAGGGATTGTAAGCATTACTCCGCGTCGATTTGCTTCATGGGATAAGCTTGTCCTAAAGAAAATCATATTTAACTGAAAAATAAGTGGTTTTAATACTATTTACATTTTATTAATGTAACTTCACAGTGTAATATGTTGTAATGTGGTAAAATAGTGCGGAAATAGTGTTGTTTTAAAAACTGTAGTTGCAAGTTGTCATGGCGGCTGTTATTTCGACCAATGGGAAGGCTCATAGCTTCGGTTGTTAGGTGTTCTTTTTCGCTTTGGGATACGCGTCACCCGATAATTTTGTATGCTCCCAATAAGACCATCGATTTTTACGTGCATTTGTGACTAAGTGATGGGGCTCGATGAGCAGAAGAAGAAATAAGCATTAAAATGAATTAATCAAGCAAGTAAAATGTGTTTTCTGTTGTTTATCACGTGACGTAGCCGATTAGTATGGCGAAAAGATCGGCCAACGACCATGGGTCGTTTTAAAGCAAAGTTTTGACATTCGCATTGTATACAAGTTTGTTTTTGTAATCTACCACGTGCATTAAAGCAACTGATTGACAGTTTCAAAACAATAATGTCAACAAGAGGTTTGAAAAAACGGGGGCGACCCCCTAAGGTGCAAGTGGCAGAAAGGACAAAAAAGTTTCAATATCATTTATTAAAAAAACCGAAATATTTGTTAAATTTACATAAAAGCTCGGACTCACAGCCGAGTACTCCCACAGCCTCTAGAGCATCTTCTCCAGTAGAAAGTGATACAAGTAGAAGAAGTAGCAATCGAATAAGAGGTAAGGATGGTCATCGTTCTGGACGTAGAGCTGGATATGCAGGATCTGCTTACCAGCGTAGAGGGTACAACACATCCAGTGCAGAATACCATGACTCTGAATACCACTATGGTTCAGATTTTGGAGATGAGTCAAGTGATAATAAAAGCGAAATTGAAGATGAAATTGGAGTAAGTGATAGTGAATCAGAGGGATCTGTTGTTGGTGATGCTAGTAGTGATAGTGACTTTTCGTTAAGTAGTTTTAGTACTTTAAGTGGAACACCTCGTAAAGCCTTAACAACACTCTCAAGAGCACCCACTCCTGAACCTTTGTGGCTCCAAAATAGAGATATACCTACTCTAGAACTGCCCAAGTCATCAGATGACTTACTTGTACCTAGAGATCGAATAATGGATGTTGTCAGTATATATGAGGTCCTTAGACATTTTAGAAATCTTGTAAGATTATCCCCATTTAGAATAGAAGACTTTTGTGCAGCATTAATGTGTGAAGATCAGAGTAGTTTATTAGCTGAAATACATATAATGTTACTAAAAGCTTTATTCAGAGAAGAAGATTCTCAACAGACTCATTTTGGACCTCTGGATCAAAAAGATAGCATAAATATATCACTGTATTTAATAGATTTTATTACTTACCCTGAAATTTTAAGAATGTATGTTGAAAGTGATAAGAATTTTGATCAAAATGTGTTACATGTTTTGAGCTCAACTGATTATCCCTTTTGTCCATTGGAAGACAGAATACAAGTTTTACAGTTTTTAACAGATCAGTTTCTTACTACCCATCCTGTTCGAGAAGATTTATTAAGTGAAGGTAACTATAAAAAAACGCCGAGACTAGACATACACTGGGATTACGTTTAATAAACGTACATCAGGTCCGTGCGCATGCGTTTTTTCAAATTTTATTTATTTATTAGTTGAGGTTAAATAAAATTTTTGAGAAATAAGATGATTTGCCTTATCAATTTACCCTCAGAATTAAAAAAAAAAACACCAAACCAGGAAAAAACCAAATCATCCAACGTAAACTAAAAAAAGCTAATATAAATACAACCAATGTACGTTTAATGGACATACTCCCGGTTTACATCTAGTCACTTTGATAAAAAAATACTTTACATTGCCATGCTATTGGTCATATGAAATAATATTATTTAAAAATTATTTTAGATATTCAAATTTTACATCAAAAAGTGAGTTTTTATATGAAGCTGAAGTTTGCAACGTTTTTTTGCACTTATTACATAACACGTTTTTAGCGCACTAGAACTTTTGAAAACTCGCCGCAAGCAGCTTGTTTTCTAAACTTGTACTCATGCGCTAAAAACGTACGTTATGAAACTAGTACTTTAATATACTATTTGAATTTTCGTTGCAAAAAAACGTTGCAAACTTCAACTTCATGTTTTTATGGAGGTTTGAGCTAAATTGCTTTTTAAGGGAGCTAGCGTAGGGAATCTTTTTTCAACACAAAATTTTTGCTTAATTTTTTTAATTTACCTTTTAATAATTGGGCCGCGTTAAGCAGAAAGCCACCAACCCACATTGTGAGATGACAGTAAATTATTGAACTTTTTCCCTAATAACTTTTAATTTTTTTGACTGAAACACTTAAAATTAAATATTTGTTGCACTTGTTCATGTATCAGAACATGTACAAAATAAGTAATCTTTAATTCAATTCCTGTAAAAGATATTGGGTAAAATGTTCTGTAACCTACTGTCATCTCACAATGTGGGTTGGTAGCTTTCTGCTTAACACGGCCCAATTTTGATTACCTAAAGTTAAAAAATCATTTACTATTTTTTTTAAATTTTACTATTTGATATTAGGTAGGTAGCTATTTTGTTTAGCCTTTAAGCTATTTTTTTTGAGGGGTGGTTGGTTTTGTAAACTGCATAAAATAAGCCCTGGACACCTGTTTTAAACAAATCTGTTCATTTGGTTCATTCCAGAACATAGTATGTTAGGGGCAAGTAGGGTAACGGTGCGTATTACAAAAAAATCTATAAGTGGCAAAAGAATCCTTACTTATTAGACTATCATTACGTATTATCAAAACTTAGGTTGCTTTTACCATAATCACAATAAAAATGTAAAACTACAAAAGTTCATTTGCGCACAATTCCCCACCCCAAGAGGCAATGGTGCGCACCTGTTGGGGAATTATGCACAAAAGATAAAAACAGAAAATAATGCAAAAATATTTATTAAACACAGGTTTTCAAAAACTTAATTTTTAAAAGAAAGGTTTTGGAATTTTTGATCATTTAAGGAACGTTTCCAAAACCCTTGGACTTTTTTTTAGTTTTTGAACATTTGTTCAATTATTTTGTTTTCTGTTTTTTAGTCATACGTAACATGTAATTATTAGAATGGTTTTAACTTTAAAAACTTGTTTTTTATTTAATTTTATTACTATTTAATTGAATGAGGGTAATCATTACCCATCATGAACTTAAAAATAAATCAGTTTACATAACAAAAACTATTTAATTAAATTTAACAAAATTGCATGGATAAATGCAAATGATCATATCCTTCAAGAATATATTTATTTTAGAATAATAATAATAATATTAATAATAATAATAATAATAATCTTTATAATAATCTTTATTTAGCAATAGATGCGAGTCATTACAATATACAAAAATATATACAATATACAAAAATATATACAATATATACAGTATTTAAAAATTTATCTGAGCAGAGAGGTAAACTTTACACTGATTTAAAATATTTTTAAAGAAGAAAACAAAAGCCCACATAAATAAAGGCAAAAAAAAAATAAAAATGAAAAAAAAAATACCTAAATAGTATTATGGCTCGACAATTTTCGAACTTTTTTTTTTTTAAACCTACCCAAAACATATAATACAAAATAATAACCAGATAATCATAAATCTGTGTATAATATCAAACTGTCAGACTGTTTCATACATTTAAACAATTTTACTTAAATAATAAGTCTTTAGTTCTATTTTAAATCTTCTAAAGTTGGCGATTTTCTTTAAATTTACTGGCAAATTATTATATAACTTTAAACCTTCATTGAAAAGTGATTTTTTACAAATATTTAAATTACATCTTTCCACACTATAATCATCTCTGTTTCTAGTTAGATGTGTATGAAAGTTTGATCGTTTAACTAAGTAAGGCTGTAAATAAGTTGGAGTTAAGTTATTTTCGATTTTATGAATTAAAATTAAATTTGACATTTCTATCATTTTATCAATCGAAAGCCAATTTAAAGATTTTAACATATTCTGAATTGATGTGTATTTGTCACAGTTTAAAATTACCCTCATTGCTTTGTTTTGGAGCAATTGTAACTTATTTACATCCTCTTTTGTTGCTGTGATCAGTAAAGATAAACAATAATTAAAATGTGGGAAAATAATTGTGTTATAAACCAACTTTTTAGTCCAGAGAGATAAGTTTTGAGAAATTCTGTAAAAATATCCAATTTTTTACCTATTTTTTACACAAGAAATCTATATGATTCTTTAAACCTAATTGAGGATCAAGGATGACACCTAAATATTTAATTTCCTCGACATAGTCAATCTTTTCATTATTTATATATAAAAATAAACTATTTAATAAGAATTTATTACAATTAAGTTTAGAGCCTAATACCATGCATTTGGTCTTTTTTGTATTTAATTTTAATTTATTCTGACACAACCAGTTAAATAAAATATCCAAAAGTGCATTCATTTTATTGACTATGTCGTTGAAATTTTTTCCAGAAATGGATAATAGCGTGTCATCAGCAAATAAATTTATGTAACAATCTTTCAAAACTTTGGAAATGTCATTTATATAAATGATGAAGAGCAGGGGCCCTAATACACTTCCCTGTGGCACCCCATTCTCACTGTCAATATCTTCGGACAATACACCATTAACCCTGGTTTTATGTGACCTATTACACAAAAAACATTGCAACCAACTCAACACTTTTCCTTTAACCCCATTTTTTTAATTTAGTAAAAATGACTGGCTCAAAACAATTTATTTCTGAGTTGCATTCAGTATTTGCTTCTAAAGGAACATTTGGATTTGGTATAGATGACGCTATATTACGAATACTTTCAGCATAAAAGTTATTAAAATTGTTTCCTAACTTATCTGAAATATTTTTGTTATTAAATTTTATGTCTGAACTTATTTCATTGGCTTGTTCTTTTTTGCTTACTAACTCCTTCAAGGTTCGCCACATTTTTTTACTATCATTCTTACAAAAATCAACCTTTTCTTCATAATATTTCTTCCTACTTTTTCTTATCTCTTGAACTACCAAATTTCTTTTTTGTTTATATAATAACCAATCATCTTCGTCTCTTGTATATTTAAGAATTATGAACTTACCGTCCTATTTCGTACACGTGCAAAATAATAACAACAAACATCAATTCACACATATTCAAATATTGTGAACAACATTCATTTCTCAGTCGCCGTTCTTGGTGCTAGCGAATTGTTAGACACGCCCCTCAAGCATGGATGCCAGAGATGTCTCAGAATATCTCGTAATATAAAATTCGGTGGTGCGCACGGTTACCCAATGCTCACCGTTACCCTACTTTCCCCCTATTATTATATATTACGAGTTGAAAAATATCCAAACCTCATATTGCTGCTAACAAAAGAACACGTTGTATCAAAAAAATACTGTCCCCTATTATAGGGGAAAGTACTTTTTACATAGTTACACAAAAAAAACATTTTTTTAAATTAAAAAAAAATTAAAAATATATTTTTCAATATTTTTTTAATATATTTTTTTCCAAAACGAAAAATAAAAAAAATATAGTTGTTTGTACCCCACCCCGATTTTCACCAAAAACAATCCCAGCCGATAACTTTGGATTAGGGCGATTCCATGAAAAGTTAAGCCCCACTATATTTCAAGTCTAAGTTCCGCAATAGTAAAAAAAATAGTTAAAAAAGGTGTCACATTAAAAATAATAAATTCGAATTAGACTAAAAATATTTTTAAAATAACTTCTGTAAATTGCTCATTTCTTAGATGCACATTTCTTAGATGCACATTTCTGAAACCGCAAACTTCATTCGACTTTTCGTTTAGCCTGAAGCCATGATTTCTTCTTTTCTTTTAAAAAATAAGCAGCCACTGCATTACCAAAGATTAAGGAGACGCACTATCACTAGTCTTTGCTTCTTCTCTAATAAGGTTATCTTCAACTGGAACCGCCTGAGTAAAACCACAGTGAATTCAACCAGCATAAGTTTAAGAACCGACTCGATTTTGAGATAGAGAATTGTAGTAGCTATTTCATTGATTACAAAGTGGAATTTTCGAAAAAGCTGGTCAAAATTCAATTTAGCTCTATATGGGAATTTTTGAGGTCGCTGATTACACGTATACGAAAATATAAATGTCAAAAGTTAAAAAAAATATTTAAAATTATGAATATGGCATTTTTGAGGTCGCTGATTACGAAATGATTTTATTTTTTTTTAAGAAAATGGTGGATCTAATATGGCGGACATAAATTTTAAAAGTTAAAACATGTTAAAAATTATGAACAGAAATTTTTTAGGTCGCTGATTATGAAAATAATATTTTTTTTAGGAAAATGGCGGACATATATGTCAAAAGTTTGCAAATTTTTATTTAAAATTTTGAATATGGGATTTTTGAGGTCGCTGATTCAAAAACGATTATTTATTTTTTTGTAAACAAAATGGCGGATCCAATATGGCGGTGGTATAAGTTAAAAGTTTCAAAATACTGTATGAAAATGGTTTTTAAAACCACACAAAAATATTATATTTTTTTGTTTAAAAATGGCGGATGCAATATACCTTTAAGTTAACACACTAATTGAATGGTTATTTATTTGTTTGAAAACACCTCGGAAATAGCTATTTATGGTACTAGTGGGTAAAGTAAGATATTGCCCATGAGGCGTCAGCCAAGCAGGTTAATTTTCGAGAGGGCAATATCGGTTTACCCATGAGTGCCATACAAGGTTTATCCAATAAATAGCTTAGGAATTCATATTTTTATTAAAAATTTTAATGACATTTACAAGAAAATAATTTGACAAGTGACAGTTGAGTGGGTAAAATAAATAATTATCCACTCAATATAGTAAAAGCCACGCGGGGGTTATTATTGAGTTTATCTATTTAAAATAAAGCTGGTAATTGTTTTATTATCTGTATGTATTGGATAAACACTATTTTTCACGAAAACACTTGCAAGACATATTGAAAATATGTTTTTATTATTTGAATAAAAATAGTTAAGTAGTGCTAGTAGTGAAATTAGTAGTTTTCGTAACGAGTAAGCGACTAGTCCTTAATGCACGAGAGTCAAAAAATCATTCGAGTGCACTAAGGACTTGTCGCAAACGAGTTGCGAACATTTTTCGTTCGATCTAGTCCAGACTCTTTAAAAATGTATATTTTAAAGAATTACCTGTGTTTAATTTTGACATTTCAGAATTTTATAAACGTCAAATGACTTTTGTCAAAATGAAAGCTATATGTAATCGTTTGGATAAATGAGTGTGCATAGTTGTCATTTCATTCAAATATGCACTATGTACTCGTGTGATAGAAAAACATCGTAACGAGAATATATAGTGAACATTCATTTTTCTTTATTTTTCTATTTTGCGACTCTTATAAGCTCATAATCACACGCGTTTTGCGTGTTCTTATAGGCCCATAAGAGGTCTCTACTTTTTTTTCTGTTGGGTTGGCAACATACAAAAATGTCAATGTCGATTTAAAGTTTAATTTTTTACAAAATTTTGTGTTTGGGTTATTTCTTACCGTTTTAAAATTGTGGACTGGTTAATTGCAGTGAAAAAAGAAGAGATGACTGTAAAATATATCAAAATATAATTTGTTCTTAGAATTTTAAACATAGTGTAAACTGTAATGCCAACCCAAAACAAAAATCCCTAAATCAGTCATTAATTTAAATGTTAGTTTTTTAAATTTTAGAGCAAAATAGAAAAAATTGTATAAAGCACTCGTTTCATAACACGTTTTTAGAGCACTAGTACTTTAGAAAACTCTTCGCAAGCGGCTCGTTTTCTAAACTTGTACTCGTGCGCTAAAAACGTATGCTATGAAACTAGTACTTTAATATACTATTCGTGTACACTAGGTCGTACGAAAAAACTAATATATATACTAAGGTAGAGAAGATTATTTTATAGCCTCGCACTCTTAAATCTTTTCATCTCTTTTAATACGCTCGACTATAAAATATGTACTCTACCTTGGTATATAATTACTATTAATGTATTGTTTACTTTCAGTTCCCATGCACTATGACGACCACTGCAGAGTGTGCCACAAGCTCGGAGATCTGCTGTGTTGCGAAACTTGTCCCGCAGTCTACCACTTGGAGTGCGTGGATCCCCCCTTGATCAACGTCCCGGAAGAAGATTGGCAATGCGGCATTTGCAGATCGCACAAGGTGTCCGGAGTGGTGGATTGTGTCCTGGACGTCGAAAAACAAGGCCAATTGTCTAGACACGACCATTTGGGCTTCGACAGACATGGCAGGAAATATTATTTCCTATGTAGGAGGGTGATTGTGTAAGTATAACACTAACTGATTATAATTTTTAATAAGACGAAATTCTACTGCGTGTTATATAATATTATCCTACAAATTTTATCCTGCCCCTGTTATTACTATGGTCTGTTTCTTCAAGCAAGATAGTAAATTAAAAATTGCACAGTGAATATTTTCAAAACTGATTCGAATATTGGATGTGCGAATATACTGCGTAGTTTATTTTACTATTCAAACCTGTTGTAAAAATATTTACTGTTCGATTTTTAATTTACTCTCTTGCTTGATGAAATAGACCATAATTCTATTATTGGTACTTTACACAATTATGTGCATAAAATTTAAATATTCTTTTACGAAATAAAAAGGTTAGGGGTCAAAAAGGAAGCTTAATGAACAAATTATAGAATATGTAGATTTATACCGACGTTTATGAGGTTTAAATTACGTACATTTATTATCGTAACTATTTACTACATTTTAAATGTAAAAATTTCGATAAAACCTGAGTTATTCATATTTTACGTTTTGGAAATCGGTTAAACTACGAAAAATTAACACCACAATAAAATATTCAAAAACCATAAAAAAAACTTAAAGCAAATACTGACAATTGTAATAAAAAAATATTGATAACACTAGTCAACAATAAAAAAGGGCGGTAATAAAAATAGCTCTGTCTTATAGATTTTGACCTGCTCGACGCAAATCCGGCGCCCAAAATATTTACCGGGGTCTGGTTTACACGATTGCCCGTATCGTACATGTATACGAACCATAAATCTTATTTAAGCTGGCGCATGCTGTTTACGTATTACGTTTTTTTTTTATAATCACCATATCACAGTATAGAAAGAAATAGTATTTCGGGTCCCGTCGGCTTGCTTTGATCTTTGGGCTGTACTTTATCATTTAGGTATTAAAATTTATAAAAAATTCCAACTTCTCGTTAAAATAATTCAGTGGATAAAATATGTCTAAATATTAAAAAATTTATAATAAACAAGTAAAAATTTTAACTTTTAATTTTATTTAAATAAATTTTTTAAGTGCCTGATAATTATCAATCTTAACATAACAAAAACGGGTTAAGAACATAACCCTTGTTTCGTGTTGCTGACAGTAACTTGATGTATTTGCTGTAATCTATACAATAAAAGATAGATACTAAAATATTGCGCTCCTATTTTTTACTTAAGAGCATTTAGCCCTCCCCTAGTTCAAATTATTTTCAGATAAATGAGCTATATATGGCCTATAGGCCTTAAGCATGTTCTCTTAAAGAAACTAGTCAAACTAGACAGTCAATGATTCGTTTAACACGTTCGCTGCTGACTGACCGAAATTTCCGTCACGGTAGGCTCATGTGCAGTGCGCATGACGGACGATTCCGTCATCGTGCACACTTGTTTTAACGGTTCAAAATATTGGCCGCTCCTGGAAACAACATTTTTTTTAATGTCAGCAGCGAAAGTGTTAAAAAAGTGGATTAAGGACACGCCCCTCGAATCCAGGGCCTGGTACTTAAAATACTTGAAGGACCTGTTGTGTGTAAAATTGGATTAGCTTAATTACGCGCCCTGCTGATTTTAAACGCTCCTAACTATAAAATTTCCTTAGCGAAAACGATGACGGGGATGTCTGGTATTATTCCACAACAACCCAACTGTCAGAATTGATGAAAAAACTGGATGCGGAAGACATGGAAGCTGTACTTTTTCGTGAACTATCGGAGTACCGCGAAGAAATTCACCGACAAATGGAATTGACAGAAAAATTGACAAATCAATTAAAAGGCAATAAGAAAACATATCTCGACGTCGAAAATGCCAGTATTTTGAAAAGCATTAAGGATGCCGAAGAGAAAATCGAAGAGGAGCGTAAAGAACGCAACCGACAGAACGCTGAGGACATGGTGGCGAAAATGCACGAAGATTTTGGCGAAATGGAAACGCAGGAGGTCCAGTGCACCGAAGTCGTAACCACGACAACGGAATCGCCCACAGCGCCATCTCCAGCCGACCAAACCACCAAGACAATAAGTTTGGAAGAGGACAGAAACAAAGATCACGTGACTCGCTCGAAAACCGGTTCGTTAACTCCGAGAACGTACGAGGACATCCGAAAACGAATCGCAGCGGGTAAAGAGGAGGACGAAAGTTCCCGAATTACTCGGCAAAAATCCACGCAATTGGCAAACGGGACTTACCTGTACAAACTCGGCATGGAAAATACCTTCAAAGCGTACGTAAATCAGTTTACCACTAACGTGATCGCTTTGAATAAACCTCAGAGGAACGAGGAACGCGACAAAAAGCGCCATTTGTCGCACAAATTTTCGTTAACTCCCGCGTCCGAATTCAAATGGATGGGAGCTCTGAGCGGTAGTAAAATTTTACTAATGAACACGTTACGGCACACCCTTTCGCAGCTCGAACAACAAATTTTGTCTTCGTTTATGCACACCAATTGGCACATGTTACGTAAACATTGGGCGTCGGTCGTGAATAACTGTCATCAGCCGAAAGAATTTGGAAAAGCGCTAGTTGTGCTCCAAGCTTGTATAAAACCTGTTGTTTTTGCTAATGTTTGGCACGACCAGTTGGGGCACTTCAAACTGGCGCGAATCACGGCCAACGAACGCGAAGAACGCAAGAAGATCGAGAAACGGGAGAAAAAGGAACGAGACGAAGAAGAAGAGCGCAACAGGATGATTATAACAGGTTAGAAATTATTAATTTACGCAAAAATAATGTTAACTGTTTGTAGGAACTTTGCTACAGATTTCCTCCTTTAAATTAAAAATATATATAAAAGTATAACTTTTTTGGATAGTAGATGGCTGGATCAGGGTTATTTATATTAAAAAACGTTTTTTTACTAAAACTGCCTATGTTTCGTTGGCTTTATTCCAACTTCTTGAGTATATGTTTGTATAGCACTGGTACACGACTTGAAATTTCTTATCTACATATGTTTGTTTATTTTCTTGTATTTTGAATACCCATTATGTATTATATATTTATTATTTTAATCCTTAATTGTTATATTTTAACGAAGAAAACGTAACTTACTTGTGCCTTTTGAAGAAGTTGGAATAAAGCCAACGAAACGTAGGCAGTTTTAGTAAAAAAACGTTTTTTAATATAAATAACTCTAATCCAGCCATCTACTATCTAATATTATTGTTGGGTTACCAAACCAAGCTTAAATTTATAACTTTTTTTTTTTTTCTCAATGCTAAATTATTTCGGGTTTTTGCCTAAAATAACTTGATTTTTTTTAACTTTTAAATTAAATGTGAATCATAAAATAATATATTAAAAACTGCACATCAAACGCACCACGAGGTTTTTACGCAAATTTCAAAAATTAAAATTGCTTAACTTTATCTTTATTTCTTCCTCTTTCACAACAGGTTACGTCAAATACACGATGGGTTTCAAACATCAACTGTGGAAGCAAAAAGGCGAAGAATACAGAATTCACGGTAGATGGGGTTGGTTGTGGATCAGAATTCCCAGGAACTTTAGACATGTCGACTCAAAAGAATTAGGTCTTTCTGCTGAGCCTGAAAAGTATATGGTGCAAGTCAAAGATAAAACAAACGTGAAACTTTTAACCTTGCGTCCAAATATGTACAAATTTTTAACTCAGAAAGTGAAATCTGAAGAAAGTTCTGAACAGCCTATTCCTGAGAGTATAAAGAATTTGACAATCGAACCTGCAGCGACATATTTTGAAGAAATCGATGTGACTAAAGCTTTAACTAGTCCAGGTCGACTTTTATTCCCAAAAGTGGCTAAAAAATCAAAATTGGACGACTTATTACAACTTAGAGTTCAGTTAAAAATATTAGAAGAGAAAAAAGTTGCCCAATCCAAAACAGGCGTCAAAGAAGAAGAAATTATCGACGTTGATAATGAGCCTGACGAAAGTAGCATCAACGAAGGATTGGACAAACAACTGTCGAATATGATGAGTGGAAAAGTTTCCTTACCAAATAGCGCTCCACAAGCTGTGGTAAACCGTGAATTATTGAACACCATTACTAAAAAGATTCACATGCTTCGCACGCAATACACCAACATCTCGAAATTCGGAAAAGATCATCAGTGTTACTCTCGAGGTTGCAACTCTGCATCCAGTACGAATTTAGACTCGAATTGTTACTCTCCTTTATGCTTGCAAAGAGTTAGAGTTCGGAAAGAGTTGCTGGGGTTGTTGCGTAAGGCGAATCTAGCTACGAACTCCAGCGGTACTTTTAAATTAAACTTGCAGAATAATACTGTAGCGAAGAAAACTTCGATTTTGGAACAAACACTAAAGGCGCCACAAGTCAGTCAAACTGTCAAAAAGGAGGTGCCTGAAACTGATGCCACTATATGTTCCGATTTACTTTCTGCGCTGCAAAATGCTCCAAATGTCGAGGATATGAGGGATGTATATATTCCAAAAACCCCAACCTCGTCAAACGCCATTAAAACTTCTGTTAAAACCGAGTTAAAAGCCGAAAAGGGTGACATTAAATCAGAAAATGAAGACATTGTGGTGGATTCGCCAGTAAAGAAAAAAATTAAATATGACACCGATATCGACGAAATGTCACCTGACGCAATCAAAGAAATGATACTAGGAGGCGGCAGCAGTCCTAAAGCGGAAAAAGTAACTGTAACAACATCTAGCACAATCACGACGACTCAAACTTTTGTAGATGGCGAAGCTAAGAGTATATCTACGACAGCAAATACCACGGATTCGGTTACCGTCAGTTCCTCAACGGGTAAATCAATTGAAACGGTTCATTCCAACTCTATCACATACAGCGCCCAGCAGAATAGAAGGTTCTGTGGCTATAAAATAGGCGTCAAACGCGAAGAAAAAACGGTTAAGACCGAAACTGCGGAAGATGGGACCGCAAAAATCTACTCCACCACTTCGACAGAAGGTAAAATATGTTTGAAAAAGTTGCCTAATAGTGAAACGAAACGTAAAAAACGGTCTATAGTAAAATACCCTTCTACCCCGACGTTTCAATCTAGAAAAGGTTTTACTTCTTTATTAGTATTACCATCACACGAAGTTAAAAAGTTGGCTAGGAACGCCGGAAGATCGTTACCGAACGGTTACCACGCTTTAGCTAAGGCGAATAACAGTATTTGGCCTTACCCTTGCTCGCGGCCTCTGTTTAAAACATGCTGGATATACCGAACTGTTAACCTAAAATCCCTATCTGCTGCCGCTTTGCAACTCAGAATTGTCTGGGCGTGTCTCAGATGGGACGATATGCAAGCTAAACCTCTATCAACCGACGGAAAACACCAAATCACCACGGAAACTGAGATTTTATCCCTGGAATTGCTGAAACATCGTCACGTAGGGCAGTTCATGGAGAAAACTCAGTATTTGAGAAGAAAGGTGGTGATTCCCTTGGAGTTACCGAAAACTGTTAGGGAGGTCACTTCAATAAGAAGCGGACTGCGTAAAAGAAAACGGCCCGAATCGCCACAGAGTATGGATCCTCAGGTTTCTGAAGAATGGGTCGACGAAGAAAAACTCGAGCTGTGGGAAATTAAGCAATATGGAGAAAAGTAAGTAAATTAAACTTCTCGTAGATTTATCAATGTTTATTGTTGCACCTTTTAGCCACTTTTAACGTTAAACATACGTAATTTTACACGGTTCCCACAGGGCAATCAGGAAAAACCTGAAAAGTAGGAAAATTAAAACGCGTCATCTGAAAAACCTGAAATTTAGCTACTTTTCATCTAAAACTCGGGTTAAGTTCTAAAAAGGTTCCAAAATCGGGTTCAGGTTTCATTATTTAAATAACGATTTTCTTACATTTCGCCTTGCCAGAGACTAGAAATTATTCTTTTTTATGTAATTAGTAGGGTAGTAATTTAATAATTGACTAATTTATATAAATAAGAACTTATTCTTGTTTATATGTAATTAATAAAGTTCTAAATAAATACCTTATTAATTGTTTAAAAAAGGATAATTTGTTATACCCGTCAAGTCACTTGAAGTGGTAATTTTTCAGATACGATGTTTCGGAATTTACAAGGCGATTTGTATAATTACAGTGCGACAAAATCGAGGTTGATCTTTTAGGCAAGAGATCTGTCAGCGTCATTTGAAAATATAGGTCTAATATAGTCAAGTCCCAAAGGGGTTTCGCTACTTTAGGTCATTTAGGCGATTTTTTTTTTTTAATTTAAAGTTTTCAGCTCACGCTAATATACAAGACCCATTTACAATTTAGCGTTTCATAACTTTGGGAGGTGAATTCCTATCAAAAGACGTGAAAAAAAGTTCATATAAAATGTCCAAAAATGCTTCATAAGGGAGCTACGGTCCTTCAGTGACAGGACCCCAAATTAGATGATCGTTTAATATCTCAGGAACCCTTTGAGCTACAGAAATGAGTTTATACATGTGTTTTTATATTAACAAGGCCTATTAATATATACTATTTTCATGTGATAATTTTAGCCAGGGAAGGCTCAAGCACTTTTTTGCCCAATTCTTTTTTTAGCATAACTTTTTTCCTGTTTTTTAGTTTCAATATGATCCTACGGTCCTTCAGTGACAGGCCCTCAAATTAGATGATCGTTTAATATCTCAAGAACCCTTTGAGCTACAGAAATGAGTTTATACAAAAAGTTACTCTGAAAAAGGAATTGGGCAAAAAACTGCTTGGGCTAGAATTAAAACATGAAAATAATATATATTAATAGGCCTTGTTGATATAAAAACACATGCATAAACTCAAACTGTAGCTCAAAGGGTTCCTAAGATATTAAACGGAAATCTAATTTTCGGGCCTACCACTGAAGGACCGTAGCTCCCTTACGAAGCATTTTTGGACATAATTTTATATGAACTTTTTTTCATGTCTTTTGATAGGAATTCACCTCCCAAAGTTATGAAACGTCTGGCATATTAGGGTACATTGGAAACTTTAAATTAAAAAAAATGGCTTAAATGACCTAAAGTAGTGAAACCCCTTGGGGACTCGACTATAGTGGTCCTAAATTAACGACTCAACAGATCTCTTGCCTAAATTTTCTGTTGCACAGTGTTATTATGGCTATTATAGCTAATAGCTATATAAATTAAATCCTGTAATACTATTATAGCTAGATATAAATGAAAGAAATTTTGGGAACCCTGTAATACTAATTGTAACTTAAAATGTGTAGTTTTAAAATCAGAATGTAGTTATAACACGAGTCTGATAATAATACGAAAATAATTTGGGTATTTTCATGAAAGTTTGTTGTCTGGACATAATTACAACACGGGTGAAAGGCCTTGGAGTAATTTTTCCTTGATAACACACTTTAATGAAAATAATTATTTTCTTTGATCTAAGACTTGAGTGTTTATTCAAGATAATTTTTTAACGTTTAATAAAGAAAATAGAACTGAATAAAAGCTTAAAACAATAAGATTAAGCTATACAGCTAATAGATCATACAATTACCGACTATATTATAAATCGTTGGTATTTCTGTTTTGGAAGTCTAGAGTAAAACCACCGATTGCCAGAGAGAGATGCAAACTTTAGATCAACCAGAAAATTATTCACAAATCTGCACAAGATGTCAAAAATTTTCACTTTTTGACAACTTTTAATTACATATTGGTATTTTTTTACACGAAATCATTTCTTTGGAATGTTTATGGCAAATACGCAGTGCTAGCACTGCACTGCGGCTTCTTTAACGAAAATTTTGATAAACTGAGTCTAACAGAATGATCTCTCAGAATTTTTGAAAAATTGTAAATTACTTGATGGTATTTATGATCCGCAGTTTGTTCCTGTCAAATTTCCAAAAATTTTATGTGGCACGAGTCACTCTGTTTTTAAACTAATAAACACCATTAAGAAGTGTACTACCAATACTTGTCTAGGGAGTCATGCTACATTACTATTGCTGTACTACATCCAAGTTTGGGAAAATAGACTCGCCCTAGCTTGTGGCCGACCGGGTTTGGAATAAAAAAAAAAATAATATAAAATATTCTCAATAGGATTTTGTTAGTAGATTGTTCTCGCTAGAATATTAGCCGACAGAATCGTGGTCAGAAATACTGCTAAATTCTTATTGAAAACGTTAAAAAATAATCATCAGAATCTTTTTTTTTTATAAAATTTTGCCTTAGTATTTGTTTCTTACATCGTAACAAACTTCTTATTAGTTTAAATTACACCCATTGCATGAGTTTTACCACCTGACTAACCGCTTGCCCATTGTGTGTTTATTCTACGCAGGATCGAAAAGGCTAACGCTCAAGTTATCACTAGGAGTCGCACCGGCAACCTGCCCCCCGCGAAGATTGTGGTCGACTCGAGCGAAGTTAACGTAAACAAAATCACAGTTACCGGCAAAGCCACCGCGGAAGAAATCAAAGAGAAAATGGAGCAACAGCTGCGACTACAGAGGGCAGCACATCAGCAAAAGAGAGCGATGGAAATTAAACATGCTCGAGGACAAATCGTGGAAATGGTCAGCACCACTACGCCAGGTAGGAATATGTCTTTTGATTTATTTATTAGTTTTAAGTATTTGGAACATATTTTTTGCTATACATTGTATAGTATACAATCGTCAAATCGATACCTCCAAGCAACAAAGTCTTAACTCATATATTGTCATTTTTCACGACAGCTAAATTTCTAACATATTTTTTTTGTTATTTAAGGGTGGGGAAATGATTGAAGTGGAAAAGAAAGCCGTGTGATACATCATTTGAAAGCTTATAAAATTCTCTATTTAACTGTATAAGTATTTATTGTTTATTTATTGTTTGTTTCTGATAATATTCAAGTTAAAAATTTCTCACTTTAGTGTTTTTAGGTAAACTTTTGGTTAAAACGGCCTGTGGAGAAATCTGAGTAGTACCACCATGTGTGTCTTTTTTTAATGCGTTTACCTATGGGAATAACTCAAAATGAGAGTGCCGAAATAGTATATTCTATAACTAGTATGGAATATACTATATTCCGCGCGAGCGGAAAGTTTGTCATACTCGACATTGTAAATTCAACAAAACACATATTTTTAAATAAAGCAATTAATGTTATTTAATAATTTTATCAAATCAGTACTTAAAAATGTTTATTTAATTTTAGCACATATTTACAAATTATAATGCAAAAATTGAAGGTTATGTCAGATTGTTGTGACAGATATCAGGTTTAAACATTTAACAATAGATGGAGCAGTTTTAATTTTTTGAACTAAATTGATAAAAAACTGGTCAAATATTAAGAAAAACTAATAAACTTTATGTAATTTTAACTTTAAATTGCATTAAATTATTCAATATTTGATGGTAAAATTTATATATTTTTGCTAATTTTGCTACAGTTTTCTTTACTTTTATAAACAAGAGATGGCACTACATGTGCTCAGTCTAACACTTGATACGGTATATTAATACCGTATCTAGAGCTAGAATGGATTCATTCTGTGTTTGAAAAGTGTGTGTATTTGCTTACATTCTAAAGCAGTCTTAGAAAAAATTTATTAGGATGTAGTGCTGGTTTTTAAATTGTCAGGAATTACGCTAGATTAAAAATCTTTTAATGCGAATTTTATTGAATTTTGAACAATATTTTTGTGCGTCTGTACTTTAATAACATTTTTTGTCGGCACGATAACTCAAAAACGAAATATCCAATCGATATAAAACTCTTAGGAAAAATGAAGTTTCATGAACTAATTTTTATAAAGCTTAATTTAATTGATAGAAATATATTCACCAATTTTGAAAAGAATCAGGCTATTTGTACGTCCGCCGTACACCAAGCTAAGTGTGTGTCCTGGATCATTTCTAGGATTTTTAAAGCTTTTAAGGTATGTTTTTTTTGTCAGAATGGTATTCTCCCCGTTTAAATAAGGGGCTACGCCCCCCCATTAGCATCAGAAACACCAGGCAAAAAGAAACGACCTAAAGCAAAGAGAGGCTGTGTTACATGGGACGTCTAAATAGCCAGTTTGTTTTAAAAAACACTACAAAACGTGGTAAAATATCTATTGTACGGAAACAGAAACTTAATGACGCATCATACAGTTTAAAAAAATAAAAAAACAGTATGTTGACGGCTTATTATATTAATTGGTGGTTTCTTTTTAAAGCTTCCAGCGCTACCACTACCAAGCCAATAACAACTAACACTCCAATTCAGCCAAAAGGTACGAACTCAACCTTAAATGTTGTGTTTTTATTTTTGGTTAATTTTTTATTTTTAGTTTTAGACATATTTAGATTATTCTTTTGCTCATTTTTAATTTTTTTTTTCTTGTAGTATTGTTACAAATTTTAGTTTTTATGTTTTTGTTTTTATTAGTTTCAACCGATGGTCAAATGAAAATATTGAAAAATGTTGTAGTGCCCAATCAGTCGGTGATCAGCGGCAAAAACACGCTGACGTCGTTGCTTACGGCCAAAGGCAACAATTTGGCCGGGCGTAGGATATTGATGACCAAGGGGCCTGATGGCACAACCAGAGTCATCACCGGAGGCGGAAATCTAGTCACCAAGACTGTGTCGGGCAACCAACAGTCGCTGATTAAAGTGCAGTCGGCCACCGCCCAGCTGTCTTCGACAAATTGTAAGTTAATTGATATTTCTTTTCTGTTGATATTTATGTAAAATAATTTATTTAAGTACTAGTTTCAGAACACGGGTTTTTAGGGCACGAGTATAAGTTTAGAAAACGAGTCGTTTGTGGCGAAGATTGGCATTACAATTTTCGCTATGTTTGAAATTCAAAGAACAAATTATATTTCCATATCTTTTATATTTAGCTTTTCTCTTTTTTTTACTGCAAGTAACCAAGCCACAGTTTTAACATTCAAACGGTTTTTGTATACTGGAAGATACATACTTAAAATTTGAAAATTCTTATAGTTAAGGACTTGCGTGTGTTGTAAACTGAGAGATACGTCTAATACCGTGTGATATTAGCGCGCCCTTTTTGTTTGTTCTTAGCCATCATAGAACTTTGCTTAAAACTAGCAATGGTGAAGTGTGCAAAAAAAAGGATTAATTTAAAAAATACGCAAAAAGCTTATTCGTATCGTGATTCACGATTTTGAACTTTATTTTATGTGTTTATATACAATAATTTACTGAGTTGTATTTATCGCAGCTCCATCTTCCACCACTAGTACACCAACCAAAGACACCAGCACACCACAACGCGTACAAATAATGCGCACGCCGGACGGTCGCATAACCGTCAAAGGTCTCTTGCCCGGGCAACAGTTGGTCCAATTCCCGGACGGTAAACTGCAGGTAATGACCACCGCTCAAATCCAACAGTCCGGCCTGCAAACCAAGGCGGCCGGGACGCTAACACCCAACCACACGAAAACCGTGACCATCAAACAATCCGTCAACACACCGATCAAACCGGCCCAAACGGTCAACCAAAAAACGTTGGTCCAAACGTCGCCGCAAACGCACCAAATTCAACAGACTCATGTTAAAGGTCAGCCGCAACAAATCGTGCAGAAGCAACAACCGACGCAACAACAGGCGCAACAACAGGCGCAACAACAGCAGGTCGTCTCGACGCCGCAGAAAATTGCGCCGGGTGTGGTCGTCAGCGGGAATCAAACGGTTCAACAGCAAGTCGTCCTTAGCAATAATCAAGTCATCACCACCACCCAAGGTGGACAACAGGTAAGTTTCTTAAAATAGAACATTGATGCATATTTTCATGGAAATTCAAAAATTCAAAAATTGAGCTGCATGGTCTTGATTAGGGTCCCTGGATAAAGTGACATTTAACTTCACTTTTAATGACGTTTAGTGTCATAATTAAAGGACCCTAGTCTTTTTTTAACCCCTTCCGCTCCATTGTATCCACGTGTGGATATTTGTAGGTAAATCAAAATTTACCACATATTTACAGTTGGATATTTGTTTAAGGGATTTTCCATATGCATTTTAATCTGGTATAGGGACCTGTACCTTGAAAAACCGGCTGGAGCGGAAGTGGTTAATGATGTAAATATACGTTTATTTCTTCTTCTACTTCTAGTAATAAATTTTTATTTGTTTTTGCAATAGGCAACGTCGATTGTCAATAAATGACGGTTCTTATGCATAACCTCAAATAATATACCCGGTCATATAATGAGCCACTCACCGTCAAGATGTTATGTACAGGATAGCCTTTTTTTCTTTGCGTCAAAATTACTGTCAAGCATGACATAACCATGTCATAATTAAGAGTCCAATTTAAATTGTTAAAATATCGAAAATATGAAGGGTTCGTTGCTAACTTCTTTTCCTACTTTTTTTTGTGGCAAGGTTAGTGAGGTTAATAAGTCTATAGTGTAGACTCTAAACCCGTTTTTTTTTTGTTTCTTCAATAATAAAGACGTCCATTAGGGTGCACCGAAAAAAAGAGTCGCTAATCGACTATGCGGTAAGTGTAGGGAATTAAATTTGATATCGACTGGTAAAATTCTGTTTTCGATTAAAAACTTCTAGACCCCTCCTCAACGGCTCCGAAGTTCTAGTTTTTTAGACAATAGTGTATAAAGTTGTCACCTTATGACTTACTTTTTTGGCTATTCTGTAGGTTTAACCTAACCTAAAATTATAAAATTGACAATTATATAATTCCAAAAAACATTAATGGATTTAATTTTAAAAAACATACCAAATACCTGTATAGTATACATTATACATTATTAATGGAATAATATACATTATTTAAATTATTAACAAGCCGTGAAAATATTGGTGATTAAAGATATTGGTTATTTTATCCACATTAATATTAAAATTTTCTTAGCACTTTCCAGATCGGTTTATAGAGAGTAGTAAAAAAAAGAAAGTCATAAGGTGAAAACTTTATACACTATTGTGTAAAAAAACTAGGAAACTTCGGGGCCGTTAAGGAGGGGTCTTTTTTTTAATCAAAAAATTAATTTTACCAGTAGATTTTAAATTTAGTTCCCTACACTTACCGCGTAGTCGATTAGCAACTTTTTTTTTCGGTGCACCCTAACGTCTATAGAAAAAATAAAAAAAAATATTACTCTAACTCTTTTTCACTGTCAATTTTGTTTTTAGCGCCCAAAAATACGTAAGAAAAATATCGTCTGGTTCATAGTAAATGAATTTTTTTTTGTGGGACGGTGTTATTACTGCCTTATAACATTTCTTGTTGTGGACTAAATAAAATTAACATCGTGTGTATTGGTTCTATAGGGTGCTAGCCAAAAGTGTGACATTTTTGGACTCGCGCGTTTTTGGAATATTTAGACTTTCCAACAAATTTTATCCAAATCAAATTGTTTGCCCTGCGTGACTTTTTGTTAAAGTTTTAAAAAACTTACTAAAAATAGGGCAGAAGAAGAAGAGCAATTTTTGATTTTTTTTTGTGAAAAATATTGAAAATAATAATTATTATTTAATTAATATTTTGCTTTAAAAAATTACTTTTAGCAAGTTGTCCGATTGGTTAAAAAAAATGACTATGACGAAAAACGGTATAAAGCAAAAAGTGAATAGGACTTCTTTTATGGATTTTTGACAATAATAATATACTTATTTAACAAATTTGCTAACTTTTAATTCGGATATAAATTTAAGGATATCGTTAATAGTTTTATTTTTCTCGAAGTGGCTTTTAGGGTATTACACAAGAGAATCTTTTTCATGTATTTTTACTCAAAGAATCCATAATTTGCAAAAACAGTGCAAAAAATTTACACTGAAAAAAGTTTTGGACAAAAATGTGGTAAGCCACAGGCATTTCTTACGCCTAACTAAAATAACTTTTTAAATAATTGACCATAATAATACTAAAATACATGCAAAACTTCGCCCCTTTAGCTCAAAGGGCTTCAGAGATATTAAATAAAAACCCCATTTTCGGTATACCCTTTAATGGGCCATAACTCGCTTAGGACCGATTTGCGGCCCTAGGTTTATATAAACTTTTTTTCACATTTATGATTTAGTATGTACCTTCAAGGACGGGCGCGAGTTCTGGGTCACCCTGTATACGAAATTAACACGATACAATAATTATAATAAAATTATTCTGTGTATTTAAAAGCCGCGCGTTGCCACGGAGAACGCGTAGCATTTCAACGTGCGTAAATTAACTCTCGTGTGTATTCCAGGGTTGGGTGGAAGAAACCAGTGTGGTTTAAAGCGACCTGGTCAAAATTAAACTTTTTGGTTTAAACCACTAAAGTGGTCGAAATCAAAATAATTTAAATAAAATAAATAGAAATATAAAAAAATACTGCTGCCAACAAAATAATACTTTCCCATGTAGGCCTAAGTTCATTAAAACCAGAAACAAAAATAAAAATAAAATTAAAAAAAATATATTTTTTTTTTCAAAAAAGTTTTAAAATTTTACATACGATAGGTTGCCACCAACTTGCTAGTAGTTTCCAATTTAGTGCGGTTATATAAACTTTTGTCAACCATTTGTACTAATTAAGACATAGGCGTAGGTGTAGTAGAAGTGTCTATAATCTAAAGTACGCAATTTTGATTTCGACCAGTTTTGACCGGTTTAAATCATGTTATGACCAGTGTCCTGTTTTTTTTTTGTAATAAAAGTATTTTTTGTCAACCCTGGTTTATTGGCCCTAAAGTTCATAAACTTGAAGAATCTAAAATTAATTCTTGTTTATCTGGTTGCAGGTTATCACAAATCAAATAGTCGTAAACAATCAAAATCTCGCGCAGCAAATAGCGTCCGGTAAAGTCCAAGTGGCCACGATCAACGGCCAACAAGTCCTTATCCGACCAACAGGTAACAATCAAGCCCAAGTGGTTGCCCAACTCACCCAGGCCGTACCCCAAACGCAACACCAGCAGCAAATCGCAGCTCCCGTGAACCCAGTGGTGAAATCGATCCAAGCCAAACCACTCCCTACGGTCGAACCCGCCCCGCCTCCTCCTACACCGCAGACTCTGCAACAGGCGTTGCAATCCCCGCCCAAAAACACTCAGCCTTCACCGCAGGAGCCGAATCAAATCGATCCGGCAACCATGGAGCAGCTGCTGGCGGGTCAGCCCCCCGGAACGGTGATCAAGTGCGTGACGGCACAGGTCATACAAACGCAACAGGGCCCCAGGATCGTGCTGCAAGGTTTGCAGGGGGCCGATTTTACGCAGCAACAATTGGCGGCCGTGCAGCAACAAGTCAAACAACAGTTACTTAAAGGTAAGTAAGCATTCTATTGCTAGTAAAAAAAAAATACTTTTCTCTATAGCTCCATGAAGAAATAAACTTCTCTTATACTGAAAAAATGAAAAATGAAATTAATTTTTATCTTTTGGACGCATCTGCTGTCAGAGAATAAGTAAACGTCAAACACATAACCTCAAATTGACAAATTAATTTTTAGACAGTTTTTGCGTTTTTTGGATGTTTAAGTCTTAGGTCGTAGGAAAAATAGTATAGGCACCTCGACGCAAATAATTTTCTCTCGGCTCCGCCTCTTAAAAAATAAGCACTATCGTGTACTGAAAACTGAGTTCGCGTACACGGTGCGTATAACTGCCTGCTAAGCCGAAAGGTAATATCTATATGTTAAACCTATGTAGATAGAGCCTTTCAGCTTAGCACGGCAGGATATACTATTTGCACATGCCCTAACATTGATAAAGGATATCATTCTATGTAATTTTTATTTATTTGGTAACAGGGGCGTGCGAAATGGCCAAAACTTTTTTGCCTCTATTTTTTTCAGCAGACTATGATGCCTTGGTTAAAAATATATAAATAAGGTACTCTTAATGTAACACTGTAGAACCAAAAGTAAAGAGATTTTTTCACGTTTGGGTGTGGGATGGATGGGAACTAAAAATTGCGCTAATCAGAATGCAAAATGCAGGGCGATTCTACGTCAAAAAAGGTTCGCATTCATAAATCGATTTTAAGGTAGCTACGCCCACTTAGCAAGTTTTACTTCTTCACGGTTCACCTGGCCGATTTTAAATAAAATTTCGTGGACCCCTACATTTTTTGGACTAAAGCGTACCTGATGACATAAGAAATCAATTCCTATTTGAAAAAAAATCGTAAAAGATACACTTTTTTAGACAGATAAAAAACGTTTTTTTGAGTTATAGGGTGTGTCAAAAAAGTCGCGATTTTCAAAATCAAAAACGCTCTCTGGCTTAAAAGTTGCCCCTTAGAAAAAAATAGTGTCCACTCAGAAATGAGCCAAATCGATTAATGTTTAGAGGTAGCTCAAAGCACTCAAAAAAGAAATCGGTACCTGTTTTTCGGATAAAAACTGATACCGATAAAAATTGAAGAAATGTTGGAGGATTTCTTTGGTAATATTTAGAAACAATACTAAATGTAAGAACTAAAAAAATTATATCCCCCCTCCCCTTAAGTTAGAACATGAAAAAATCTGCAATTATTTGAAAATTTCGCGAAAATTTTATTTTTCCAAGTTTATAAAAGGGCATAAAAAATTGTTTTAAATAAAAAATCTGCAAAATTATATATTAGTATACAAGCATATATACATGTTAAACTACATGACTATACAGAAGACATAATTCTTTTCCGCAAGTTGAGTAAAAAAAAATTAATTTCAATTCGATACCGGGTGGATTTTCTGTTTTTTGCCTAAAACTTTTTTCGGTGTACTTTTTTTATTTTTTCTGGTTGTAATATACTTTTTTATGCAAAAATACACAAAAAAGTTTCTGTGGTTTAACATCGCAGGTTTAACCATTTTAAAGATAAATGCATTTAAAGGTAAATTTTTACGCATGAAGAACCAAAAATAAAAATAATAAAAAAATATAAAGCCAAAAACAAATATTTTAGTAATGGGTGGTTATTTAACATTAAAAACATAGAAAAAATTTATATGCACCTTGGTCAAAAAATCATTCCTAAGGAAGTTATGTCCTTTTAAATATGTCCCATTTAAAAAAAAATCGCGAAATCTTCAAATAATTAGCGTTTTTTTATGTTCTAACTTAAGGGGAGGGGGGATATAATTTTTTTAGTTTCTCAAAATTAGTATTGTTTCTAAGAAACCCTTTAAAATTTCCTTAATTTTATATACAATCACTTTTTATCCGAAAAACAGGTACCGATATCTTTCAAAGTTTGAGTGCTTTGAGCTGCCTCTAAACATTAATCGATTTGGCTCATTTTTGATTGATCTTTCTAAAAAAGTGTATCTTTTACGATTTTCTTTCAAATGGAAATTGATTTCTTATGTCATCAGGTATGTTTTAGTCCAAAAAATTTAGGGGTCTACGAAATTTTTATTTAAAATAGCCCAGGTGAACCGTGTTCTTAAGACCTGGTAGTACTCTTAAAACCGATTTTCGAACCTAGGTTTATTGAAACTTTTTTTATAGTTTTTAATGTAGAATCGCCCTGCATTGTTAAAATTTTTATTGGCGCAATTTTTAGTTCCTATTTTTGTTGCTCAGAACATGAAAAAAATATAGTTAACTGTAATTTTCTCAAAAACGGTTGGTTCTACGGTGTTACATTAAAAGAGTACCTTATTTATATATTTTTAACCAAGGAATTATAGTCTGCTGACAAAATATAAAAAAATGGAGGCGAAAAAGTTTTGGGCAAAAAAGTGACAACGATAATACTTTCCTTATGAGAAAGTAAATTACGAAGATGTCTTGTACCAAAAATAAAATAGAAAACCGCACTTCCTGTATTTTTTTTTAAACAGGTATTTTATATTGTTTTCTTTTTCAGCTCAAGCTTCAACGGGCAAGCAAGGGGTTTTGGGTCCCACAAAAATATACCTGGCGGTGCAGCCGAGCAACGGTGGCAGCACCAGTAACACCGAAACGCACGAGACCGGTCGGAGTTCGAATCCTCCGCCCCTCACGCCCGTGCACCAGCCGAACCTGCCTGCCAAACTAGTTCAACAAAGTCCCGTTAAACAGGCGCCGCCAGCGCCACCGCCAGTAACGCCATCTGTCGCCGCCAACATGCCACAGGTATGCAAAACCACGCCCAAAGCCAAAGTGATTGTGCAAAGCATCAATCAGGTGCTCTTTACTTGATCCCTTAAAGTTAATTCAAAGTTTATTTTGAGTAATATTACCAGTAATTATATATACACTGTATATATTATATTATATACGGGGTGTTTCAGGAAGATGGTTCACCCCCCTTAACTTTTTTACTTTTTTAAGTAGGATCTTGAAATTTGCAGAAGCTGTATTATGTATAATTCAAGATATTTTGACATTGTTATAAATTTATTGGCGCTTCCGGTTTCACCGGAAATGAATCGAACTTTCGATTTTTAAATGAAACACCCTGTATATTTTTACATATCTTGATTCAGAAATCAATTCTGAGAACAAGCATATGTCAAATTTTGACAGGTCGTGTAATTTTTTAGTTAAATCTTCATTTTAAATCTTTTGTGTTTTAATGCCAAGTTCTTCATATTGAACGATTCATGTGTGGTATCAAAATGTTCAAAAGAAATTTCTCTTTTATTTTAACCTTTTGAAAAAAAATTACTTATGGACCAAAGTATGATTTTTGAGCCTTTAAGAGCCCACCACATTTAGAGTTTTGGGAAAAAATCAAAATAGTATTTTTCTGGGGATACTAGACCAATAACTACGCGAATAAGCTAATATAAGGCACTCTAGATTTAAAAAAGTTCGATTAATTTCCGGTGAAACCGGAAGTGCCAAAAAATTTCTAACCATGTCAAAATTCTAAATTATACATAATATTGCTCCTGCAAATTTCACGATTATAAAAAAGTAAAAAAGTTAAGGGGGTAAACCACCTTCTTGAAACACCCGGTATATTAGTATATTATCCAAGGTTATTCTTTTAAATGGTACACGCCCAGTAACTTTTGAACGAGATAAGATATAAACTTCAGATTTTGAATATGTATATCACGCAACATAAACTATGATTTGCAATATTGTTCAATTTTTTATTCGGTAAGCCGTCGCCAGGGGGCAGTGGGAGACAATATTTTAAATAGTACCCTAGGTTTTGTGCTAAGTCATCTTAAAAAAGCCTAAAATTCTGTATGTATCTGTTATTTTTTAATTTTGAAGTTTTTTTTTTCTTCAAAACGGATGAAATTTTCAATATTTTTTAATAATTTATTTTGAAAATTTTTTACAAAAAGGTTCAAGTAATGAATAATAAATGAATAATACAAGGTCCAAGTATAGAATAATAGATGGTGTAATATCATTTTAAGGCTAAAAAATAATTATTTTAATGTAAAATGTTCAATTTTTATACACAAAATATTATTTTTTTTAATAATTTTAAAGAAAATAAAATCATTTTTTTAATAACTAGTCTACAGCTAAACGGGTAATTATAATCTCTCCAAAATGATTTATCACATGACCTACCAATTAAAAAATTTAAAAATATTCCAAATAATAGTTTTTGTTGTGTGATATACACTTTCTAAATTTAAAGTTTATATCTCATCCCGTTAAAAAGTTACGGGGAGTGTATGATTTTAAAGAATAACCCTGTATAGAGTAAGTTCATAGGTATTCTAATTGACATCACAAAATAATAACTAAATACAGTCGTATTTTGCATTTCACCCATTTTACGATGTAAATTTGCTATTATGGATGATCCATAATAGTAAACTACCAAGTTAAAATGGATAATAATGACAAATTATGCAAAAAACGATGGTATTCAGGTACTTTTTGTAATGACGTCAATCTAAATAGCTGTCCATTTGACTCTATGGCCCGATTTTGGTGAAATTTGGTCTAGCTATATTTTAATAGATTTTCTTCTGTTCATACTTCGGTTTTGATGCATGTAGTAGAATTATAAAAGCTTATGTTTTAAAGGCTGAAGACAGTTTAAAGTAATCTTTTTTTGTGTTAAACCGCCTTTATCTTTTTATTAGTTCATAATTAAGATGTTATTGGATGAAGGCACCAACTACAGTAATAGTAAAAGACCTAAGATATTATTATCCTCACTTTCCAATACATTGCAAAACAATAAGGACTTAAATAAAATTCAGTGGATATTAAATTATTCAGCTCTACAAAATAAAATACATTTCAAGGTGTTTGAGTGCTGTCAAACAAAATTCTGAATTTACCTAATGCCTAGTTACTATTACTACTACTGATAACTAAAAGTTTTCTACTACACACTGTTTTCGAGATATGTTTTCGAGATAATTTATGTCAAAATAGAAAAATTAATTAGAATTTTGACAGATTACACACAATGTTTAAAAAGTGGATATTCTATAGTTTTTGAGGTTTCTGAAACCGAATCCAATGTTAATAATTTAATATTCAAAATGGCAGATCCAATATGGCGTCCAACTTTTAAATATTTAAATATTTGTTGCCGAAAATTAGTGATTAAGTATTTTTGAGGTCGCTGAAACCCAACCCGGTGTTAAAAATTAAAATGACTTAAGCAATATGGCTTCGAAACAGGCAAGGCGATATGGCATTTTCTGAATGGTTTCAGCGACCTCAAAAATATTTAATCACTAATTTTCGGCAAAAAGTATTGAATTTTTTAAAAGTTCCGACGCTATATTGGATCCGCCATTTTAGTTTTAAATTTTTTGCATCGTTGGTTTGTTTGTTTGTTTAACCTCGTACTATTCTACTTAATTAAGCATCCCCTAAGTCCAGGCTAGTAGTAGAGGGAACCACTGGCTTATACTGACTTTCGAACCAGTTTCTAGGGAGTGTCCGTTTCACTTATCGCCTTCGCCAAATTTCAATTATTAATTAACTGAAAAAGGCAAATCGGCGCCAGTGAGAATCGAACCCACGCTAGTAGACTTGCTATACATACGCGCTAGCCACTACGCTATGCCTCCCATCGTATTCGGTTTCACCAACCTTAAAAACCCTAGCATATCCATTTTCAATATTTTGTAATTTGTCAAAATTCTAATTAATTTGTTTAGGATCAATTATCCCGAAAACGGTGTATATCATGGTCTGTTTTTTCAAGCAAGATAGTAAATTAAAAATCGCACAGTAAATATTTTTACAACAGGTTTGAATACACTTGAGAGCAAAAAAATCGATCCACCTAAAAAATTGCCACATTTCAAATTCAAATATTTCGAAAACCGCTTAATGGATTTGACTGATTCTTTTTTTGTTTTAAAGCTTAAACATTCTCTACTTTTGTTTTCATTATTTAAAAAAAGTATTTTTGTATTAACAGCAACAAAAAATGTCCAACCATGTTTTTTGCCTCATCTTGTAGGACTTGCATGGTACGCCACTGCAACTTGTATCAAATTGCTAAATTCTCTCTTATTACCGTAGCTGTAATGAATGTTTCCTTTTTATTTTTTTATATTTTTACTTCTGATTTAGGAGATATCAGGATTTTCCTGAAAGTTATAATTTTTTCAGTTAACTCAAAAAGTACTTTTCTAATCAAGTATATTAAAAACATAAACTTGAGCAAAAGAAAAAATCGGGTCACTCCATCCGGCGGCGGTGCTACAAAATCACCGTTGAGCCAGAAGCTAGAAGAAGAAGTAAAAGATTTGAGCTTCAAATAAAAAACAACAACTCTACTCATTTAGTACTTTTTGAGTTAACTGAAAAAATGACAATGAAGTAAAAATATAAAAAAATAAAAAATAAAATATTCATTAAAATTGTGGCAATAAGAGAGACATTGATAAACAGCTGCAGTGGCGTACCATGCCAGTCCTAGAAGATGGGGCAAAAAAACATAGTTGTGCATTCTTTGTTGCTGTTAATACAAAAAAAACTTTTTAATCATTCTAAATAAAAACAAAAGTAGAGAATGTTTAAGATCTAAAACAAAAAAAGAATCATCCAAATCCATTAAGTAGTTTTCGAAATATCTGAATTTGAAAAATGGCAACTTTTTAGGTGGATCGATTTTTTTGCTCTCAAGTGTAGTATATCATATATCATATAATATGTTTATGTATAGAATATAGTTGTTTTATAAAATAAACTACGCAGTATATTCGCACATCCAATATTCGAATCTGTTTTGAAAATATTCACTGTGAGATTTTTAATTTACTATATTGCTTGAAGAAACAGACAATAGAAAACTTTTAGTTATCAGGCTATTAACTAGGCATTAGATAGTTATAATCCGTTGACAGAACCTAGGCGCCTTTTCAGCTCCTGAAGAGTTTTTACAAATATCTTTCAAAGATATGCAAACGCGATTTAACTGTTAATGGATCTATGATGTCCATACCATGTACTACCAAGATCCGTTGTTTGTTTCTGATGCCCTTTCTTTAAAACCTATTCATATCCGGGGATCACTGTGTTATGTTTAATAAAATGTGAGAAAGTTTAGAGTATTAAATTCAATTCAAGTACCCATAGTTAACCCTTTGTTTAAGGGGATGTTTAGCTTCTAGAATAATAAATATTGCTTTTTGCACAAGTTCATGACCAGACAAAAATTTTGAACACTTATACGTTACATTTAATCAATTCCAATCGAAGTTACAGGTGTTTGAAAAACAGGCTAAAAACCTCTTTTTTTGCGGCCACTCCTTAAACATTTTTTTAATTTTATGCGAAATCTTTAATAATTAATTTTCCAAAAGCTGTGCGTTATAGAACATTTATAAATACTGATTTAATAATGATAGGTGACCCTTTTTATAATAAGATAAAAAATATTCAAACCCCAGATTCATGCCGGCCTGTGTAATATCTTTTGTCTTTTACTATTCACAACTATAGTTAGCATCATCCAATATAGTCTTTAATTAACTTGTGGATCTGTGTTGCTTTTCCGTTTACAATTTTCAAAAAAAAACGGGAAAGCCTTTTTTTTGTTTTGTTTTTTTTATTTAGTTTTATGGGATTAAAGGGTCATTAAAAAAAAAAACTCATAAATAATAGCATGGTTCGCCGTTATTCACTTTTAGTTCGACTTTGGAAAACAATCGGTTTTCTTATACTATTTGTTTACTTATAATGTAAATATCAAATTTAAAACAAAAGTCAAATAATTTGTCGGCCGAAACGTTTTTTAATCGCAAAAAAGTGTCACGTGACCTCCATAACTTTTTAATAAATTTAACTTTTTCTTGTCCATTAATTGAAAATGAAAGGTTTAATTTAAAAATACAAAGAATGGAAAAAAATTAAAAATATATTTTTTGAATATTTTAGTTTTTAAAATTTTTCGACATTTATTTTTGTTTTTTAATTTTTTATAATTTTATATTAAACCGTTTTTCAATTATTTAGTAGGAGAATGTAACGTTTGTTCAAATTGACCTATTTATTCATAAGTTATGGAGGCCACTCCTTTTGCGATTAAAAAACTTCTCGCCTGATGGATTATTTTATTTTTGGTTTAAAATCTATATTTACATTATAAGTAAACAAATTCTACAAGAAAACTAAGTGTTTTTCAAGGTCGAACTAAAAGTAAATATCGGCAAACCGTGATAGTACCAGCCAGTGGGAGGGTCCCTATTCTATCTGGCATAAAACGGTAGAAAATTTAAACCTTTATAGCTACTACATTCGACTTTCTGTTAAAAAAATAAATAGTATTAACCTTACTTTTATTTAGTTTTTAAAACGCATGTATATTTTTAAAATATCATTTTGACGATTTTTGGTTTGGCTTAATACTTGCTTACCCTTCTATCTCAAAAATTCCTAAAAATTATTTATTCTTTATTTTTAAGTAACAAATTTGAATATTTTTTTGTATATTATATAAGACTGACTATATCTAAGATAGATTTTATTAATAATAACCAAAATTAATAAGATATTTTTATATTTGATACAGGTTGTCCCAAAAATCTCGTCCACAATTGAATTGGTTTTATCGAAAAGGTAATACATCCGAAATTTATGGTTTGTGAAGGGTGATAAATGGTATTTATTTCCTACTTCTTTTTCTTTTAACCTATAAATTTACGTTTTAAAAAGTGTTTTGACATTTCTGAAAAATTAAATCTGTGGTTAGTGGATTTCTTAAAAACAGAAATATGTTTGGTGAATTCTTAAAAATACAAACTTAAAATAAAAAAACTCGACAAATTCAGTTATTCATTAGTTTTTAAATATTTTTATTTTTTTTGCGTTAAATTACTCTTTTTAAAACTGATAAATATCAAAATAAAAAATATGAGAGACGACTACTAGACACAAGAAAAAGTAACGGATTTGTCACTTTTTCGAAATAACCAATTCAATTTTTGGGCACCAGTGATATGATGGACAATTCTTATATTCGAAAATTTAATTTGACAGATTAGAATAAGTATACTTAATTCTACTTAAATAAATGCGGTGCAAACGGCCATTTCAAGTATTTAATATAGTATTATTATCATGTGCGAGATTTTTGGATCACCATTAATTTTGAAATATTAAATATTATATTATTTTAATTATAAATTTTTGTGACGTGTTCTTAATTTTTTTTAACGAATTAGACTAAGCATGTTATTGCATTCAACTAAAACTTAAATTGGTTTTGGATTATTTTTTCCTGTTGCTTTTTTTGTATTGTTGTTTTTTTTATCCTAATAAATTTGTGAACACTGATAGTTTGTTTGCTTTATATGGCCGTTTGCACCGCACGTATTTAAGCAAAATTAAAATTTTGAAATTCCTGAAAAAATCGGTAGCGATTTCAATACTGTCAATGGAAAATTTAGTTCAGTTTTATTTGTTTGAATAATTTTGCTTAAATATGCGTAATGAAAACGGCTATTAACCCTTTTTTTTGCTTGCTATGATTTCTAAAATAATTTCTTCAATTACACAGGCCCACAAAAAATAAATTAATGTTATTATTATTATTATTAGATTACCCATTAGGCTTTCGTTTTTTTTTGTGAAAATGGAAAATTTTAAAATTCAATTGCCACACTTGCCCGACAACCCCCAAGTTTCTATAAAAATCTAAATCTTAAGACTTAAAATTACAAAATCTATACTAGCTCGTAATAGTTATTTGCGCTCCTAGTAGATGTAAGTAGCTGACTGAAGACAGAAAAAACTTACCTACGAGTAGCGTATTACGTTTTTCTCAATACCAAGAAGTTAAAAACTTATTTAATTAATAATATTTTTGATATTTATATGTGTGACAATTAAAATCATTTTATTATGGAATCACTCTACAAAATTAAAAAATAGTATTGTTGTGTCTAGATGTCCCCTGCGGTAAGTGTCGGACACTTAGTGTCCTTGCGCGGTAAATCGTTTTTTCTTTCTTTAGTTACGGTTTTGTTTGTATTGATTTTATCTATCATTAAGTGTGTTCGATATAGTACGTTCCATTACTGTTGATTGTTTGATCAATTAATGTCAACTTACCTAGTTGGTAGTGAGAAAAACTGTTTTGTTTGAGTCGCTGGTGAATCCAAATGTAGTGTCAGAATTACTCGACCGTCTTTCTTTTTTTTTTGAAAATTAATCTGAATGTCTCAAAATTTTTCGCTTTCAGGGTATATATCTAAGAAAGTACTTGAGTTACAAAAATAAACTATGTGACTTTTTTTGTAGAAAATTAAATTAAAGGGGCTTTAATTTGGATTGAAGAAAATATACATTTTTTTTGGGGATTTGGGAAAGTTTATTTTTATAAAAAATAAAAGGCAAATCAATAATTCTGACATCATGTTTAGATTTAGCAGCTCAAAGTTTACAAAAATATAACCACATATATCGTACATGAATTTATTTATTTTTGTGGGCCAGTGTTATTAAAGAGTACACACGACTAACCTTAAGTAAATTTATTTCAAACGTATTGCGAGTTTGGACAGATTTTTTAAACATTATAACAAATCTCAAAAGACAAAAAACAGAATTTCCATATTTCCAATTTTTGCAATAAAATGGAATCTAAATTTCTTATATTTTATTATTAAGTAAAAAAAAGCTAAAAAGACATAAATTTTATTAATTTTGCTATTTAATTTATATTTTGTTCGAGATTTTGTTATAGTATTGTTGATTTGTTACAGCATTGTTATGATTTCAAAAAGCTAGAGTATTTAAAGTAGTTTATTTGATTTAGTATATTCGATGTTAAATATATACCGTCGTTATGGTTTGTTTCTGATTGGTTTAAATTATAATAATTGAAAAAAATAGTCAATGATATCGTGGAAAATCATTTCAGAATTTACCCCCTCGTATTTTTGTATGGTACCATTAGATTACTTCTAGTTCACTCCTCACTCATTCCCTCACAATGATTTTTTTTAAGTTCATACTTATTAATTCATTCATAATTATCTAAAATATTTAAAAAAAATAATAAGTATCTTTTAGCATCTGAACAACTTTTGGGTGTAAGACATTTTGAATTAAGTATAATTGAGGTTAGGCGTGTAATAGGGAACAACGATTAAACTCACTTTGTGAGTGTGGCTTAAGATCATTTCTTTATTAGAGAAAAATGTCAAAAGCCTCAATTTTGACGGGTTCTGATCTGAGAAAAAAAAAACAAAAAATTAATAATTATTAAAAAAAAAATTATTTACTTACAGACCATAAAAAATATAAAATGGAGGACAGTGTTTTGTAATAATATGTTAAACTACATTGTGAAATAAACATTTTAATAACTAATTGAATTTAAGTCTTCAAACTTTGTGTTATGATACATGAAAAAGTGAGCTAAATGCGTATGTTTAGTATTTTAGTCGCAAAATTAAAAAATATGAAGGAAAAAGTTAAGGGAGTAACTGTCATCTCTTAATAGTATTAAATATGACAATTCAAATACAATTTGTCATTTGTCATTTTATTAAATTCGTAGTATCTACCAAAACTACAGACAGATCTGATTCTGCATAATTTGGCGTCGTCAGCGCCGCGTGTTGGTAAATTGGGACACTAAAGCTTAATTAACTACTAGTTAGTAACTACCCTAAGGGTTGGTGGCGTCTCACTGATGACACCAAACGAGGTAGAAATAAATACATACGCCGTTTTGGCAGCAATTTCAAGAATCTAAACAAACAAAAGGAACTAAACGTGAAATTAACCTCTTCAGGGACGAGTTTTTTGTTTAAATTAATTTAGTAGCAAACGTTAAAAATGCTGTTTATCGTAAAAGCAAGTAAACATCTTCATCTTGGTCATTGGATGTCGCTTGAGATTGGAAACAAAGCAGATGGCAACAGCTATAGCCACTGAGCGTGAATGAAAACGGTGAATTTCACTTTGCGGAATTTAATTTTAACTGTAGACATATGCACGGTGCTTTTTTGGGGGTATTTTTTGTTTGTTTGGAAATCCTGAAATTCCTTTACCGTTCGATAGCACCGTCCATTTATATGATTTTCAGCGAAAATTAAAAAATCTAGATTTTTTTAATTTTCGCTGAAAATATAAATGGAAGGTTCTATCGAATGGTAACAGAAAAAGTTTCCAAAAAAAAAAACAAAAAATAACCCCAAAAAAGCACCGTGTATGTGCCTATGTTCTTGAAGACCACTAATTCTTACCGTGCTGCAACCTTAAATATTACACGATTCTTGTTTACTAACACAGTAAAAACAGCTTTGTGACTGTTCTTTTTTTAATATTTTTCTGTATTTTTGATATCACAAACATTTTTTTTTTGTTATATTTGCATGGATTTAAAGCTAAATCTGATTAATTTCTCGGTAGATAGAAAGGTAGGTAAACTTATATATTATTTTTTTATATTATTGCTTTTCTAGTGCTAAAGGTAATGGTATTGCTTTTATTGTCCTAATGGTAACTTCTAGAAAAATATTGCTGAATATTTATTTGTAAATAATGTTCCTCTCTCTCTCTTTTTTTCTCTTAACCCCATATTAGTTAACTATTGGTAAAGTTTAATTTAAAATTTAAAATCTGTTTGAGACACTCTTTGAATGTTTGTTTAGTAAAAAGTCCAAACGCTTCTAGAACGCCTTCAATTGTGACTAACCTTGCTCAAATAAATTTACCAATTAAAAATTTTTTAAAGAAATATACGCAAACCATCAGTTTTATAAACTATCGCGAAAGTAGTTTTTTTTTTAATTTATTGTCCTGTCATTTTGCTATTAGATATTATAATTTTAATATATGCTAATAATGTAGTTTTGGAAAAAGAAATCAGTTATTCGTGGGAACCCTGTTTTTTTTATGAGAAGCGTTTCATCTAATTGCATTGCATAATTTTTACCCAGTTGCAGACACATGAAAACGTACCCGCCAATCCAACGGGGGGCCGTCAAATTCTCGTGAATGGGCAACAATCGGCCCTGCTGCAGGCGATGAGAACCAACATGGAGACAAACGTGGTGCAGCCGCAGCAAATAATCACGTCTGCCGTAGGTGGCGCCACCGTAGGCGATCCAAATAAACAGTTCGTCGTCACGCCTGACTATATCCAACAAAGTATGTTTCATTATCAGACATCTGTAATTGTTATTAATCCCAATTGTGCTCGACCATTGCAAAACGACATTTTTCACTATTAAATTTTACATCAATTAATAATATGTATACTTTATATAGAGGCGTGGAAAAATTTGACAGTTAAATTCATATAGTTTTTGTACAATCTTTTGGAGTTCCGTTACAATCGTGAAACCGGGACCATCAGTTACCGTTATAACTTTGGAAATTGATTTTAATGTATGTAATGTACTTTAGTGGACTTTTAACCACATGTTTTGATGTTAATGTTATAGAGGACAATTGTATTTATACCTATTACTATTATACAAAACGATTATAACAATTGTATCTGGCTAAAATGACATTAAATTTTTAAGTAGAAATGGTACAATTTCCTGTTAAAAAAAATAATTTAGCTGATATAGTTTTGTTACACCGATGTCTCGAGCACGAAAAAGAAAATTGATTGTACCCAGCGCTATGTCAAAATTTTAGCTTGACTAACAAGCAGATTCGGTGACTGTGCTGAGATACCAACAGATCACCTTCAATTATTTAAAGTATCGTTCCTTTTTCGAAATACAATGTTTTCAAAATGTGAAAACAAATTAATTTACCCAAGCTTGTGTCATGCGCTAAATACCTATGCCATTATTAGATACACAATTTGAGGTTGGGTAAATTTTCCTTAATACAGCGCTGCCAAATCATACAAATAATCGAATGAACTCAAACCGATAATGGTGAGCATTACAGTGCATACAGGAGACTAAAGGATCTTCCTTAAATGTTGTATCCCTTGTCGCATCGTCCATGACGTTTTTGGCATATTTTTATAAAACTAAAGCCTAAGGCCTTATAATAAACTAAGTTTATTTCTAATAAACACAAAAAACAATGGGATATAAGATTTAAATTAGCATTATTTTTTTAAGGACATGGTTTTCATAAGCTTAGAAATGAAATTTGAGCATGGGAAAAAAATAGTTTGTTTTGTTTTATACTGTTTAACGTCGTTTTTCGCTGCAATGGCCTAATTGACGAGACCGCCATCTTTACGTGCCCTTTACGGTCTTCAACAGAACTTGCATCCGCCCTGAAATGTGCTTACAGTTGTACCTGCAACCCAAATTACAGTTAGTCATCGTAGTTCCATCTACCGACTATTTACACCACTATACATACATGATCTATGTGGGGCTCGAACCCACAACCCCGGGATCCGTAACCAAACGAGCTAACCATTAGCCACCGGGGTCTGCAAAAATAATTGTACTTATTCTTAACAAATTCATAAAAAGATGTAGTTATTAACTGTCAAATTTTTTAGCATACTCCATATATTGTATACAGTTCTCAAGCAATATGTTCTATGCCATAATATTGTTAAATAATATCCCAAATTTTAATATAAACATTGAAATTCGTATGTAGAAGAGCAAGGGTTAAAAAAATAATAAATTCAAAAGTTTCTAAATTCTATATTACATACCAAAGAGTTATTAATTTTAGCTGTGATTTTTTATTCTTTTTTTACTTGAAGACTGAAAAACTATGTTTTTTTCGGGGAAGGGTGAATCATATACGTAAATAGTGGGGCCAAATTTCTTTTATTTCCGAGAAGATATAAAGTTTTCTGCAAATTTAGAAACTTTTGTGCTCCTATAAAGTTTTTATGATTGTGTGGCAGTTAGGTTTTAGGATTGCTCTCTTTTGAACCGGAGTTTTGTATTTTGCAATACTCCAGATTAATAGTATCGTTTTTAAGTACGTTCATTTTACTTCAAAAATACGATTTGACATCTTCATTGTTTTTTCTTAAATGAAAACATATAAAAAGGCTGTGGTAAATATAGTAAAGTTTGTAGTTTCAGTTAACAGGTTGAGCGCCAAGCCGAATATGCAAATTTTTCGACTATAATAAATTTCCTATGTAATAAATATGGTTATAACTAATACTAGTAACATTTTTGACGTATTTTTACCTTTATCGTGTCGAAATAGTATATTATGAAATTAGTTTGCAACCTAAGCTTTTAGTGCACCAGAAAGAACGTGTTTCCACGGCGCGCCAGGGGAGTGCACTAAAAGCCAGTCGCAAAACAATTTTATATACTATTTTATCTACGTTCTACAACCCAAAGTTAAAAAAAAACCGAAAAGATTAAAAATGTAAATTAAATTTATAAACCATGGTGTATTTGTTTTCCTTTAAGAAAAAACAAATAATTTTTTGAGGTATTATGAACCGAACCCTCTATAAATATTCGTTACTCTTTGTTTGTAAATGTGAATTTTTATGTGTAATACATGTTCCTTGCATGATTTTTTTCTTTAAACTTTAACTTTTAAAAGTATAAAATTTTATATAAATGATATAGATGTACAGTGACGTAACCGAAAATTTAAGGCAATACCCTCGTGAGATACATCAGGGCCCACGCTTGGTATCTTTGCAATAATTTTTAAATATTGAGACCCCAGACGCCGGGGACCCCAATTAAGGACCGTTCAGTTACGTCATTGCCTATGTAAGAAGCAAACATTCTAAATATTCTGTACAATATAATCCAAAATGCATGTATGGTAGGCGTCATTTTTAAATAGCCTTAGAGTAATGTGTATTTACAGAGGAAATTATACTAAATTCTTCCAAAATTTCGTTTGCGTCAGTGTAATATAATCCGATAGCTGTTGAACATTTCAAGTTATAATCTCACGGTTTAATTTTACAATCTAATTAAGTTATTTACAAATCACCAGGTCTCAGTTTCTTTGGGTGCTAGAAGCCCAAAATGGTGCAAAACAGGTACAGTAGGTTGGGCTAAATTTGACACCCAGGGTAATTGTGACATGTCCTGTTATAATACTTCTAAACAAGTTTAAATCCAATCGAATCCTACGCGCAATAAATAAAACTGTCAAAAAAGTAATGCCAGGGTTGGATTTGATCTAAACTAGTTTAGAAGAATTATAACATGACATGTCACAATTACCCTGGGTGTCACATTTAGCCCAACCTACTGTATTATAAATTCATATTAAGGTATTTTTATAGTAACATACAATAATTCTGGGGCCAATGGCGATTTGACATATGTCAAATCTAAATTTTTGATTAAATGGTAATTTATAAAATTAATTTTTGAGTTTTTTTTTTCAAAAAATTTAGTCTGACATTCGTCAAATTCTTTATGGACTGTTTTTGTCTATTGGCGCGCAGAATAATTGCATGTAACTATGAAAGTAGTTTTTTTTTCTGTGGCTTTGGGGCTTCTGGTTACCAGAGGAACCGGATACAGAACCTGTAAATTTGGAAATAGCTTCATTAGAATATACCGTCAAGTGGGGTGACTTCGGACGGTGTGGGTGACTTCGGACACTTTTTCCAAAACTCTCTAAACCAAATCACGTGTGCACAACTTGTGCACACGTGCTTTGGTTCAGAGAGCTTTGCGAACTGTCCGAAGTCACCCACACTGTCCGAAGTCACCCCACTTGACGGTACTTTTAAGACATATGTAAAATTCAACCAGAAGAAAATAACTTGTTGAAAGACTATAACTGGACACTGTTAAGTGGACAGTGTTTTTTAATAATATGTTATCGCACATTGTAAAATTACAGTAGGTTGTTGTAAATTTTACTTTATATCTTTTAAACCAATTGAATTAAAGATTTCAAACTTTGTACATGTTGTGATACATGAACAAGTGAAGCAAATGTTTAATTTAAAGTATTTCAATCATAACGTTTAAAAGATATTAAGAAAGAAGTTATTACTTACTGACATCTTACAATGTGGGTTAACATATAATTGCATAACACAATTCAACTATAATTCAACTTTTTTCAATTCAAAAAATATATATATTTTTTTCGTTTATCGACTTTTTGTAGCAGAAAAGCTATTTCCGCGATAGTCCTAGAAAAAATAAAAAAAACCTAATATTCTTATTTTTTTTTTGTAAAGAATAGATGAAAATATTGTTTTGGTATTGGCAGCAATAGTTTTTTAGTGCTCATTGACGCAAAAGATTTTTATCTTAAATGATAATGTTAAAATATAGCACATTTTTAGGTGCTATGTCTCGAGTCCTGTAATTTAATTGCCACATTTGTAAAGTAGTTACTGCAAATGTAACCGTGTAAAATATGTATGCAACCTTTTTTATTAAATAAATTATTTAAAAAAACTGCTTTAGTTTTCTTATCAAAAAAACCCTTTGCTTTTCTTCATTATTTATATTTTAGTCGTTTTGCTTTGGGACTCTCTAAATTAATTTTCTTTTTTTATTATTTTTTTTTGGTTTATTTTTCGGTTAAGGTATTTGTCTACGACAGAAAACTACATGATGATTTTATCTCTTGCCATTGATTTCTTGGGATTTGAGAAAAAACTGTAACAAAGTGAACAACATATATTATGTCATATTTTAAATAATTTATAAATTTATTACAATGTCGTAATGTATGGTTATATATACTAGTTAATAAAACACTAAAGCTTTAAAACTAAGCTTTGGTTTATTTACCAATAATTTATGATTTTTTTTTTGTATTTACACGTATATGTCAAACCTAGATGCTTGAATACAACCATCTTGGTCAAAATTAGTTTAGATTTAGTTATTTAATATTTTAAATTTTTTAAAAAATATTTATATTTATATTTGTATGTAATATTGTTAAAAAACATTGAATTACACATTTTTTTATCCTTATTTCAGTATAATATCTATTTATGTCTTATTAATTAATCAAATATTTTTTTTTGCTATAAATAAATGTATTGATAAAATCTTATTATAAATATTTATATTTATTGTCTTGCAATTTAACGCAAAAACTTAATTTTGAAAAATATTATAGAAATGTAAATAAGATATTTAATCGATGTCATATAAGACATTAAGGTATTTATCAATATTATTTTTAGCTGAAATTTAAGAAATTTGTTTTTTTTTGTAAATATATAAAAATGTGGACTTTTTTATTTCTTGTATCATGTAGTTCTTCAATATCTGTCGGAGATAAATACGAGGCGAGAAGGAATTATTGAAGCTAGTACTTAGCTGAACCATAAACCTTTTTTCCTGCTTTTTTTCTTTGTTTTTTTTTAACCTTAGTTGCTACTTTTTTTTATTAACGTAAAACAAAATTATTTTCTACAAGTCCATTAAAAAATAAATTTTTATTTATATATTTTTTTCTTAAAATTGATAAATATATAAAATGTTCTTTTCGTCTTGCTAGGTCAAGTTTTGTTTGGTTTTAATTTTTATTTTAAAAATTAGCTTTTTCAAAATTTTTAGCTTTGTATTATTTTTCTAATAATTTATATTCTAAACGGATAGCGTTATGCGTGACTTGACCAATTTCAATAGTGAAGTCAAAAAATTATTGCAAAAAATACCAACAAAAAAACATTCTAGACTAGAAAAAAAAATCAAAACTTTTTTAATTTTGTTATGTTCAATATTAGCCGATCCTTAACAAAAACAGTTTATACTCCTTACTCAATTTGATTTTGTTGTGAATTTTCCAGACAGACAGACAAAATCAGCATATGGAACGTCGAGAAACAGACAAAAAATCTTTTCAACTTTTATCTCACGTTTCAAATTATAAAAAAATCGCATAATTTCTAACTTTCATTAAATAATATAATATAATATTTACTATTGAAATTGTTAAGGGCGTTTCCATTGTTATTGGTGGGACCCTTACTTCCTTTTTTCAGTTTTAGTTAGTAAACATTTTTACAAATAAAAAGTTTTGTGTTCCTAGTGTTTAACGCCCTATAGAACTACAAAGTTATAAGAAAGAAGTCGGGGAAATATAAAAAACTGCCTTACTATTACCAAAGAGAAGGTTACATGTTGAACTTTATAAGGTCCCGCCCGTAAAATTAACATTAAACACTAGAAACACAAAACTTTTTATGTCAAAAAGTTTACTAATTAAAACTAAAAATGCAGTAAAAGTGTCACATTTATCTAAATGGAAAAACCATAAAGTCATGTGGCGTTTTCTTTACTAATCAAACTTTTACTTGCAATTGATCCTTCAAATTTGGGGTACAGTTAAATAAGGTGACGTTGGTTTTAGCTAAAATACTTTTCGCTTACAAAAATTTCCAATCGTTCTGCAGCTTAACCGTTCTTTTCATTATCATTATTTCTTTTCTTTTATTTTTTTGAACACCAACCAATAGCTATAAAAACTGCTTTAAAACAAGAAAATCTGAACCCGGAGATCGAGGAAAAGCTGCTGCAACTGCAACGGTACCAGGAGAAAATGAAGATGAAGCAGGAACCTGAGTGTCCGGTGGAGACGGCGGTAAAAGTCGGCCCGCCTCCGAGCACCGTTTCCCCTGCAGAAGGCCGATACCACCCCCCGACGACGCGGAAGAGGCCGCTCAGCGCCTCTAAGAACGAAGACACCGACTGGGTGCTGGAAACCCCGAAACGCAGTCGGCCTAGCAGGTCTAGTGACAATAAAAAACACCTGGATATCGATTCTCAGTAAGTAGATATAGAATTTTCTATAATTTATTTGGCATTACAATCTTTCGTTAATGAGTGATTTTAAAGTTAAAGAAGTGAAACTGATCGTGACTTATGTTACAAATTAAATTTCATAATTGATAATGTGATCACTTTATAGCCTAATGTACCTAGAACTTTGAAAAAAGTTATAACCGTTTTTCGGTAAAAGTAAGGGGCGAGCAAGTCGGTAAAAAACAGATTCGGATATCTACAAAAGCAAATATCAGATATATCATCAAATATATATTTTACGAGATCCATTTTTTTAATAATTAAGGTTTACTTTTTAATATAAAACCAAATTCAAAATTTTTCATCTATACATGTAGCCAGAAACACGATTTTCATTTAATTCAATAAAAACATACAAGATAAAAAAAAGCCATAAACACGAGTTTCATTTTTTTCAATAAAAAAATACGAGATTTAAAAAAAAAATAGAGTTGACTTTACTTTAATGAGAATTAAAGTTTATATGAACTTTTGTGCTAAATCGCTTTCTATAGGAGCTAGGGCATTTTTTGGATATTTCTTACCTCATAACTCCGGAACCGTTTAACTTATTGGCATGAAATTATCATTGTAATATAGTTTAATAGTATATTACGTACCGAGTACGCGAACCTAGTTTTTAGTGCACGAGAGTGCTTATTTTTTTACGAGGCGGACCAAGTAAATAAAGCACTTGAAGTGCACTAAAAATAGTTTGCGTCGAGGTGGGTGACTATTTTTTCTACGACCTAACACCTCAACATCCAAAAAACGCAAAAATTGTCTAAAAATTAATTAAGGTTGTGTTTGACGTTTACTCATTCTCTGACTGCAGATATGTAAAATCAGCTGATCTTCACTTTCCCCTGTCATGGCGACGGAAGGAAAACGAGCACTATCTACTAATTAGGTCGTAGGAAAAAAATTAAACATTTAACGTTAAAACAAAATCAACTTTTTGACTAGGTTCGTAGTAATTGGGTGTCCCCTTAAAATGGCTGTAAACATTATAAGTCCGCCTCTGCTTGAATAATATTTTTTTAATTAGTAAACCATAAAAAAACATCTTAATAAAACTTTTCCTAAGTTATGATGTAAGTAATATGTCCCTTAAAAGAGCCCTTTAAACAGCAATTTAGCACTAAATATAAGCTTTTTTATCACTTTTTGACGTCCAGTTAGATGTCAAATCTTTGTTTTTTTAAATCTCGTATTTTTTATTAAAACATTGTTTTTTTTGGCTTACAACTACATAGAAGATTTCGAATAATAACGTTTCCAATTGGTGCCGATGTTTTGATAAGACTGACTTCCTAAGCTGAAAGGTCCTCTCTGTATATATTAAACCTATGTAGATAGGACCTTTCAGCTTAGCACGGCAGAAGATGCTTGCAATTGTTCATCTAGTTTAATATTATTTTGAAAATAGTGTGAGTTTAACAAAGTTTTAAAATATGACTTAAAAAAACTATACAGGGTGTATCAGAACTCACGTTAAAAAAATAACATAGATTTATACAGCAATCAAAAAAATTGAGCACTAAAATTTAGTGGGGGTGTATGTATGAAATTTTGAGATAATAACGTTTTGTTTCAACCAATACCAGAAGCTGTTACAATTACCTATAAAAGTGGGTAAATCGCCCAATTCTATGGAAACATACCAGTACCTAAAGGTATGCATTTTAAAAGTTTGATGACAATGTCAAATTGAAAATTAACAATTTGTCAAGAATAATTTTTAAGATGTAAACTTTTATATTACTGAAAGATTATGGATCTTTTAACTTTATTGTAATATATATATTTTTTTAATTTGTCACTATGTAAAATGCGGTAAGTAATAGATAAGATCCTCACGACTTCTTCTTTCGAAAAGGTGGGATAAACCAAGCCGTATGAGTCTTTGATCATATCAAGGTGCCTAATAGAAGAAACTCTTCTTGTAGCTCGATGCTGCATATTTTCAATCAGTTTAATGTGTTTAATGTATTAAGGATTCCACACAATGGTCTTCTTTCATCTAGCAAATTTTAATTTTCAAGACAATTTTTTTTTCTTTTTATGTTAAATTATTTTTTTACATTTTTCTAAGCAAAGATTAAAGGGGACTTAAACTATTTTCTTAAATAGTATCCATTGCAGTGTATGTGCACATGTAAAATTTTCAATTATTCAACCGTTCTAAACTAAGACCTAAAATTAAAAGTAGAGGAAATGCTCCTAATTTCAGATGGTTTCCAAATTTCGGATAGTAGTGTATTTAAGATACTGTCTGCAAAGGTAAACAGAAACCTACTTTTATGTGAAGCCAAAAGTCAAACTAAATCCGTCCTGTAATATGATAACGGTAGAGCTTCTCTCCATTAAATGGCAGTTTTGTGCTCAGTTGCATTATTATGCTTGTTTATTTTATAAATAATCGTTATAAAAGTTCGTGATTCTGTCTTGGGTAAGTTATGATGTTATTTAAGTTGATCCACTATTCATAATTAAGCAATTTGAAAACTTAAACATTCTACAAATTTCTAATCTAAAAAGCAGAAAGTTGCCTAATTTCGGATAGACCATTCTTGTGCATTTGATTCCCAATTTCGGATATCCGCAAGGTAATTATTATTCAGGATAACCAACCATTAATTATTATTTTTATAATGATACAACAAACTAAGATAAACAATTTTGAAAAAACGAAAATTACCTAAGATACTAAGATATTCGAAATTGGGAATCTAAAATTATAGTTCCTATAGTATTTCGTAGAAAATCGCCTAATGATCAATTTACGTCTTAAATGTGAAGGAATAACAAGAAACATAAGCAATGGGATCTAGATCTACTCTTGAAAAAATTTTTTCGGATATGTCCGAAATTAGGAGCCCTTTTTCAAATGCACAAAAATGCGCTGATTTTTTTTAACCGTGTTTTTTGGAAAAAATAAACTGTAATAAAATTGCTTTTATAATAAATCATGGTTCGCTATAATAAGTTGTATCTGGTTATATAAAAAAAATATCAAAAAGTAATACCGAGTATTAAATACTGAATACATTGTAAATGGTATCCGAAATTAGGCGACTTTCCTCTAGGATTATAACAAAGAAAAACAGTTAACAATTTACCAAATTATTACAATAAAGTTTAAAACTTGATAATCTTCCAGTATAGCCTAGTCGATCGGTAGTTTGGCCTTGAGGTGATATGCACACTCTCTGTTTTCTAATTAAAAGGGGTTCGGTTAATTTTTTTTTGCACAGTTATGTGCAAAAACGCATTTGTTTTGTTTGGACTTTGACTGATTGACCAAAAAAAGTTATTTACATAAATTGTAGAGAATTCAATAAGGAAAAAATATATGAATTTTTTGTTGCTCGACGAGCCGAAGCCGAGTTACAGAGCAAAAACAAATGCGTGTTTGCACATAACTGTGCAAAAAAAATCGCACAGGGCACAGTAGGACATAGCGCCCAAAAATACTGAATTATATAATTTGAAAGTTACTCTTTTCAAATATTTTCTGGTGTATTTTGATTAACACATTCTAATGTATATAAAATTTGCATTTTCAAAATTTTATTTTATATGTACCATTTTTATTTTATCATTAAAAAACACTTAAAATAATTGATATTCTCAGGTAAAAATTAACCAGGTTTTGATTCTCAGAAAAAAGTAATAAACACTCCCAGAGGCAAAAATTCTTAATCATTTGATACAACCATACTTTTTCTTTATATATATATTAGAAAAAAAAACACACACACAGATAAAACTTATTACAGCTAGTTTTTATAACAAAAGTAATATAATTTTTCGTAATTTTATATAAAAATCCAGGTTGTCTTTTATTTTAAGGTCCTTCCGACATCACCCGCCAGAATGAGGCATACATTAAAATGTTCCTCGGGATGTTTACTATCAGCTGTAAAAAGCTCGGTTAGCTAAGATTAGCTAAAGGAAAGAAATTTTGGTATTATTTTAAGACGAGCAGAAAAATTTCGTACCTACTGTCACAATGAAATACAGTGTGATCAATTATAATAATTATTGATAAAATTTTTTGCGCAAACTATTTGAAGCTATTTAAAGTACAAAATAAGGAAGGACAATGTCTTTGTAAGTAGAGAAGTGGGAAATTTCATATTTAATGTTTAATAATATTGAATACGGCCTTCCATGGATCCAATTAGTATATTACTAGAGAAGAAGTATTTTTTTAGCTTTTTACTGCACCTAACTTTAATTGTACAAAAAAATCTCTAAATATTGAATATACGCAGAACTTTGCATAGTCATGGCAAATTTAAAAACAAATCTTGAAAACTGAAGAAAAAGTGTTTACATCCGGTAGAACCGGAAGCGCTGAAGTTTTTTTATCAAGTGAAAAAAAGCACTAGGGTATGCTGAATAAGTGGACAAAAAATTAATGCAATACTTTTAAAACTAAGAAAGATATTTACTTTATTTCCGAATAATATGAAATATTGTAAACGTTTTTAGATTTTTATTGCACCTAACTGAAATTTTACAGAAAAAAACTCTAAATATTGAATATAAGCAGAACTCTGCGTAGTTATGGTAAAATTAAAAAAAAATTTAAAAACTGAAGAAAAAGTATCTATTTTCGGTAGAACCGGAAGTGCTGAAGGTTTAATATAAAGTGAAAAAAAGCATTGGGGTATGCAAAACTAGTAAACAAAAATTTGCTGCAATACGTTTAAAACTAAGAAAGATATTGATTTTTGGCCGCTATGTCCTATGGCCAAATTTGGATTTAACCTTCCCAAACTTTTTTTTGCCCAAATTTGGTACTCCAAAAATTATTAAATATGTACGCCAGGGTCTGAAAGGTTCACTAAAAATGTGTAAAAAAGAGAATGCATTGAATACGGTGTGTGGCAATTAATACACGGGACTGGTGCGAAAAATATTGTTTAATGCTAAAATTTTGCAGCATTTTCGTATGTAATATTGTACACCGACAGAAGTGTATTTCGATATATCGAAAATTTTCAAAATTTTGAATGTATAGAAAATATTTCGAATCTGGAGATGTATTAAATCTGGAGATGTATGCAAATTTTGCAGGACTATTTTTGAAACAATTTTTTAGCAATTAAAAACAAAAATGTTTGACATTTCTAATTTTTTGAATAAAAAAGAATCTAGTTCGTTAAATTTAATTAATATTAAATAAAAATAAGCTTTATTTTTTATTGGTTAAAATCCTACATAATGATAGCTGAGAAAAATAGTTATATCTGTACACCCTGCGTATAGATGGTTAGGTCTTCTAGGTCGTCACATTTATTATTTAGACATTTGAGGGGTTCATAGCTAAAGTGGACCAAGTCCATAAAGACGATTTTTTGATCTGCATTGATCAAGAGATAGTTCAAAGCACATATTGTTTAGTCCTGTAACGAACCAAGTCCATACCTCTGTATTTGGACGGTAGATAGCACAAGTTCACTTACATACTAAATTATTCTTCAGATTGTTCAGCGGAAGAGTGAATCAAGTCCACCACCCAAATGGACTTGGTCCACTTTAGCTTTGAACCCCTCATTTATCAATTTTCACCAACATACAGATTTTTATCTTCAAAGTAAAGGTTGAATTTTTTTGTTTTTTTCTTCATTTTAAAAATAATTGAATTATTAGTCAAGAACAACCAAAAGAAAAAATGATCTCACCCAGAATGCGGCAGCAGCCCAGAAAAGAAATGACCGAATCGGAACGAAAAAGTTACATCAAAACGAAAACTATGGTCAGTCTTTACAGGCAAAAGGAGATGCTGAAGAAGGACATTTTAAGGAAACGAGCTTTACTGGAAAAAGAACTGCAATATGAAATTCAGGTAAGAAAGTTACCAGTTTTTGAACTTGAATGAAAACTGTAAAATATTGCTTATAACTCGAACTATCGTAATTCGGAAGATTATTTTTTAACGATTTAAGTTTTTTAACATGTCAAACCAACTTTTATATATTTTTTTTTATCGCAAAATGATATAAATTGTTTTCATATGGGAATATTACGTATTTTGATATTTTTACAGGCATTTTCCTTAATTTGTTTAATTAATTTCAATTCACACCTTTTTTGTCCATTTTTTAGTTGAAAATTACGGTTCTGTTAAAATACGCTAGTACAGTCAATGACGGCTAGATGAAGCTATGTAATATTTAAGGGCTCATTCCCACAATACTTTATGCGAATAAATACACTAAAAAAGTACTGTAAATATTTAAAATATCAGGCAAATTGAAAGAATATGTGGCCACTGTGTAGGTATTTTCGAATAATGTGTTGGTCTTAAATGAACTTATTACTAGAATATTAAACTTTGGTTGAATGTACTTTTAGGTCGAATTAACTAGAAGAAAAATGTATTATTTTTCTTGCAGAAGGAGGTGGCAGAAGAACTGGCGGCCCGGACAAAAATAGAGCGTACGAAGCAGGACGAGGTGCGCACGGGCAGCAGCAAACGAAAATCAGCCGCCACCGCCACCACGGCCGTCGTGCCACAGGTTCAGCGGACGACCAGCAGGGGCGCCACCAAAACTATAAAGAAACAGTCCCACCAGATGTCGACACATCCCTCGAACAACCCCAACAAAGGGCTGAAAAAGGAGAAACTTTATTGTATATGCAGGACGCCGTACGACGACACCAAGTTCTACGTGGGCTGTGATTTGTGCAACAACTGGTTCCACGGGGACTGCGTGGGAATCACCGAGGAGAGCAGCAAAAAATTGACGGAGTTTATTTGCAACGAGTGTAAACAGGCCAGAGATACGCAAAAGTTGTACTGTCTGTGTCAGCAGCCGTATGATGACTCCCAGTAAGTATACAGTAAACTTGCGCAACATTATGGTTCGTAGTTTATTTGTCAGATTGTAGAGGAATGGAAAAACAAAGCTAATAACTGGTTTTTAGTTAACCTGTTGTGAAAATTACCTCAGATCGGTTTTTGGTTAAAACTCGAGAGCAATAACCGGTTAAAACCGGTCTGAAACTGTTTTCTTTAAAAACTTTTACCCCTAGGAGAAATTTTGATGACTAAAAAGAAGATCATAACCTCGTCTAAAAAAAAGCTTAGAAATTTTATTGACTACAAAAAAAAATTCATTATACTATATTTTGTAGACTAAATGTGATTGCCAAAGCATATTTTTTCGTTTTATAATTCTGAAAAAGTAACATATTTACATTTTAAACGAAGTTCAACTTTTTATTCTTAGGACTAGTATGGCACGAAAAAAAAATTAAAAAAGGTATTACTAAAGTATGATCCGTTTATACGTGATAGTGACTCATATTGAAAGTATGAACGTAAGAGGATAGGCCAAGTATAGGCGTTGCGGGTAAGGAAGCGTGAAGTGAGAGGGCGCTTTAAGCATGACGCACTATCATGTTTAAACGAATTAGCCTATAATATCGTGTATTCACTCATCTTGCGTTAAAGACTGCTTGAAGTCGACGAGACATACTTTCGATTAAGTTTCGATTAAGAATCACATTCTGGTCGATATTAACCCACTTCTGCTCCTGGGCAGTTCTTGGAGGTGGTGTACGCCTTCGCATACGTCGTTCCAACTCATCCCGGATATGCTCGATGGGATTCATGTCCGGACTGAGGGGTTGCCAAACAAACCGCCCTATTTCCACTGTATCACGATATTTTCTGACAACTCTGGCTGCGTGAGGTCTAGCATTATCTTACATAAAAATTCCATGCTCGCCCATAGTAACCATGAAAGGCATAGCATAATCTTCTAGAACCTCCGTAACCTACCTGTTAGCTGTAAGGAAGCAATTCTGTATGAAGACCAACTCTGTGCGTGCTTCCGAAGAGATTCTCTTCCAAACCATAACTTACCACCTCCAAACTGAAGTCGTTCGTCAATATAAAAACTGGAGCGTATCTTTATCCGGCTTTTCTCCATATTCCATACGTCCTGAAACATTTAGTCCAAAACGCGACTGATGTGAAAACAGTACCCTATTTTTGGGTCGATTTCAATATCGGTTGTTTCTACACGTAAATAGTTTTAGCGGGTAAGAGACCGATTGGTTAAAAAAATTGGTTTTTGTCCAGAAGTGCACTGTTATATTTTGAATTTGAAACATATTTTCTTGTTCTAGGTTCTACATTTGTTGCGATTTGTGTCAGGATTGGTTCCACGGTAGGTGCGTGGGTATTTTGCAGTCGGAAGCCGACAATATCGACGAGTACACATGTCCGAAATGTCAGCGAAACAATTCCGTCAATTTTGCCAACATGAAAGATTTGCAGCAAAAGGACTTCGAAGGACTGAAAAAGTTAATCAAACAGCTACAGGTAAATTACATTTTTTTTATTAAAGTTTTGTGGTTTGAAAGTTTTTGTTGAAAAATATATTTTTTTGCAATATCTCGCTTATAACCACATTTTTTATCTGTTAAAAAACATTTATATCTTCTTTTTTTAGGCACATAAAAGTGCTTGGCCTTTTATGGAACCAGTAGATCCGACGGAAGCTCCAGATTACTATAAAGTTATAAAGGAGCCAATGGGTAAGTATTTAGATATAAATAATAATAATGTTTTGAACAATAGTATATTACGCACCGAGTATGCCAACCTAGTTTTCGGTATATGAGAGTGCTTATTTTTTTTACAAGGCGGAGCCCAGTAAAAAAAGCACTCGAAGTGCACTGAAATAGGTTTGCGTCGAGGTGCGTATACTAGTTTTTCCTACGACCTAACACCCAAATATTAAAAAAATTCAAAAATTGTCTTAAAATTAATTTTATTAGTTTGACGTTTACTTATTCTCTGACAGCAGATATATAAAATCAGCTGATTTTCACTTTCCGACCTCTGTCATGGCAACGGGTGAAAAATAAGCACTAACTAACTATTAATAACTATTAATATGTCGTAGGACAATTACTTCGTTTTAATTTATTTTTTATTTATTTTATTTTTTCAACTAAATACTGTTTTTTTTTTGAGTATCATAAATGCTGATCGGAATAATGTAACACAAATAAAATAAAGAATTATTAAGTCTACTATGGCCATTTTAGAGGAATAAAGTCCATTGTCTTTCGAAACCAAACACCTCAGATATTACTGTTGATGGTTTTATAATGTGTAGACCTCCTACTAACAGAAAGTACTCTTGGTTTGCGTTGCTAAGCCTCTAACACTTAAAGTCTATTTAGCGTGCCTAATGGAACCTACAGTCGGTCAAGTAAGAGCGTGTCACGCATTGTTTGTTTAAGAATTTGTTTATACTAAATTTTTTTACATCAATTTACAGTCAAAGGATGATATATTAAAGCAAATAACGTCAATGATCGCCTGGCATTGTGGGGGCATACTTTGACGAGATTTTCCGCATATTTCGACGGCAAAGCCCCCCAAATCGTCCGAGTCTCGCTACAGCTGGTCTGATCTGTATACTTTTCCCGCGAAGCTTGTGCTTGATGGGGTTTGCGTCGGGCAACTGGGACGGCCAGTCTCGATCGATGTTTTCCTTGGCCCACGCGAGTCGTTTTTTTCTGCTTTTCACTTAACAAAGGTTTCTTTATTGCACTTCGCCAAGTCTGAGCCCGGAGATGAGTACGAATTGTTTCATGCGAAATCTCCAAACCTTTCTGCATCAGATTTTTCGCCTCTAAGCGCAGGTTTAATTGATGATTCTGCGAAAACATGTTTAAAATCATTTATCGTGCTTAGCCGACACTTTTCCTGCTGAGCCACGATCTAGTAAGTCGTCACCATTTTTCGTTTCCGAGTATCGTTTTACTCACATGTTGACGAATGTCCCCGTTTTGCCCATATACTTCGCAGCCGCGTAGGCGTCATTTTCTTACGTTTCGGAACTCATGTTTTAAGACGGGTTAGTTCACCGAAAATAAAGTTCAAAAAGAGTCTGTATGTACAAAGCATTGTCTGTCAGGAAGTATGTAAATAATATCCTCGGAAAAAAAGTAGGGCTCTCTCTTACCGACTACACTTTATAGAGGACATGCTCTTACTTGACCGACTGTAAAAAGTTATTTTTACGAGAACTCGTTTGAAACAACAGCGTGAATTAAATCTGGGGGGGGGTTACTAAGCGGGGTTTTAAGGAATTAATGTGTTTAATTTTTTTTTTAATTTCCATTTGTTTTTAACTTATTTGCTTAAAAAAAGAGTATTTGAGCGTTTTATGGGTTGTAACAAAAATTTAAACAAAGAATAATTAAAACAAATATATTTTTTATTTTATTATCTTTTTTCAGATTTACAAATGGTGGAGACAAAAATCAATGACCAAAGTTATACAAAACTCAGCGAGTTTATAGGTGACATGACAAAAATATTTGACAACTGTAGATATTACAATCCTAAGGAATCGCCCTTTTTCAAGTGCGCAGAATCGCTGGAGGCCTATTTTGTCAACAAAATAAAATGCCTGAGAGATAAATTAATGGAAAATAATAAATAGGTTTAAAGGGCAATTTTTTGCTATTGGTGAACACTAAAGACTGATTTTGTTGTTTTTCGGAAAAGCGCACTCTAAAACGTTGGACTTGAAAAAAAGAAAACTATTAATATGTCTTACTATACATGATAAAATTTTGACATTTCTCAATTTGCAAATGAATTTTTTGAGATAAATTGTGTTCAATCTGATTCACAGAATGGGATTTAAAACGATATTATAAAATTTTATATTTAATTATATTTTAAATAATATTTCAATTTTTTTCTGATTCTTGCCAGTAAAAGTCCAAAAACAGATATTTAAGAATCCATATTTTTAAGTATCCAAAAATTGAAATATAAAGACTTTAGATACATTTTAAAATAAGGAATGATGTTTTTTCATGTGCATGTTCTGCGTAATTTTAATCATTCTCCTATTTTAGCACAAAATAAAAGAAAAATACCATTTTAAAATGGCAGTTATTTTTAATTTTTTGTCAAAATTGTTAATTTAAGGGACAGTTTCAGAGGTTAAACTAGAGTTCTTTGTCGCTTTGTCCGACCAAAACTGACGGTCAAATGGGGATTCAACTTCGGAATGAAAGATAACAACCTATAAACTTGTATAAATCTTTGTTTTGACATTCCAAAAGTCTCGTAGAATCTCGTGTACGCGTCTCAAAATATTCAAGGTCACAGGTCGCAAAAAACAGTTTTTTTTTTGTAAATATCTTGTTTCCTTTGCTTTAAATGACATTTGTAGTTATTAGAAAAACTGTGGAGCATAAAATTTTCTACAAATTGGTCTAAGGTAATATTTTATAGAATCAACCTTTCTTAAGATAGAGTGCTTAGGCTTATATTTGATAACGCTAGGTCAACTGTGAAATTCAATACATAGTAAGGTTTATAAAGTTAATTATTGTTTATTGACGCCGGTCAATAATGAATTTTTTTTAAGACACTACTAACTGGCAGCTATGTCAAAATAATGTTTAAACTATATTTTTACTAATATTAGTTACTATCTTTAGGTAGTAAAAAAAAATATTATATGGACCACGTATGCGAACTGTCTTGAGTGTTCTCGACTAATCTCGGTCTCAAACACTACCCTAGTAGAAATTTAACATTAGATAAACGTTTTACTTTCCCCAACGAAAGTATTGCTTTAGTAAAAAAAAATCGAAAAAAAATATTGCTTTTTTTACGTTTCTGGACGTTTTATATCCAAAAAATATATATATATATATATATTTCCGTCAAAAAAAAAATTCTGTCTGTCGGTCTGTGTGTCCGGGAAATTTGTGACCACGATAACTCAAGAACGCTTCATGCTAAAGACTTTAAATTTGGACCACTAAACTTTTTGGTTTTCGTAAAAATCGGGTTGGGGTGAGGGGGTAAAAACAATTTTTTTCAAAAATATACTTTTTCCAATTTATTTTTCGTTTTACGAAAAAAGAAAGTTTTTTTTTTAATTTTTGAAAAACGAAAAAAAATTTGAATTTTTTTTTTGAATTTTTTTTAAATTTTTTTTTGGTTTTGATTTTAATGAATCTAGGCCTATAGTGGAAAGTATTATTTTGTTGGCAGCAGTATTTTCTATGTATAAATGTCCCGATTTCTAACGTTAAAATTCCTAACGTCAGGTGCCTACCGTGGCAGACTAACATCTCTACTCTAAATTTCTCTACTCCCTAACATCCCTACTCCATAACATCCCTACTCCACAACAACTCTACTCCGTAACATCTCTACTCCATAACATCTCTACTCCGTAACAACTCTACTCCGCACTATATGCACTCGATTAGCCACTTGTCTTAACTCAAATGAATATTTGTCATGCTAAGTCACTGTCAAATATGAATTTAATTTATTAATTACTTACTTATTAGTGCATATTAAGAGTACGTGGTCATTGTGGCTTTTAGAATAATTCATTTATGATTGTTCTGGATTTGAATTTAAGATAAACGTTTTCTACGAAAAAAATAAAATAATCTAGAAGAAGAAGATTCTTTGTTCTTTGAACTGCTCATTTATTATTAAGTGGCTAATAAAGTCCTTATAGTGTGGAGTAGAGTTGTTATGGAGTAGAGATGTTATGGAGTAGAGATGTTACGGAGTAGAGTTGTTGTGGAGTAGGGATGTTAGGGAGTGGAGAAATTTAGAGTAGAGATGTTAGTCTTCCCCTACCGTTAGAATAACATTTATCTAATATTTGGTAAAACTCCTAACGTTAGATAAACGTTATTCCAACGTTACACCCTAACGTTAGGCATCTAACATTCAAACCACATTCATCTAACATTGTCGTGTTCATGTCGTTCTAACGTTATTTTCCACCAGAGTAAAGACTACGTATACTAGGTGTCTAATATACTATTAAATGCAGCTAAATTGTAAATCTAGCCCCACATCGCTTAAAACTATGGTTTACCTATACCTACAACTGACCTTAAAGAAAACTTTAATTTTAATAATAAAAATACATATACGAAAAACATAAAATGATTAAAAATAAAATTACATTATAATAGATTGCGCTTTTGTGTAAACGATGAAATCGGCTGATTAAAAAATAAAGTATATAATATATTTTAAGTTTTGATTCGACATTCAGCAGGTCTGAAACGATCTCAAATTTATAAAATAAATTGGCTTAGTGGTTTTGAAAGATCTGCTTAAAGTCGAAAAATATTGTAAATACGATTTAATAGTTTAATTTTTTGTGTATACCTGTGAATGAAATTATATTTGATTTTGTAATTAATTTATGCTGGGTTTAGGCAAAAGATAAATATAATTACTATGAAACTATGAAGAGATGTTGAAAAAACGGTTGAATTATTTTTTGTAATTTTTTTTACAATTTTGACCTTTTTCTAACATTTTGTATATAAAAATCAGAAAAATTGACGTAACTTACGTTTTTACAAGAATTAATTATTAAAAATTTGGCCCCCAAACAGAAACTTTTTCTTGGTATTTTTTAATTTTGTATTCTTTCTTGGGATGGTATGTATTACAAGAATTATAACTAGTAAAATAGAAAAAAAGTATAGAAACTAAAGGTTACCTAAAATGTTTACCAATGACAGGGTATTTCCTTTGTTACGGATGAGACTTCGTTTTTCAGTTTTAATTGGTAAATTTTCTAAAAAATAAAAAGTATTGTGTTTCCAGTGATTAATGCATTAATAGTGCTACAGGGTGGCTACTCTCTGGAAAACCGGGAAAACTCGGGGAATTTGACCGACCGGAAAAAGTCGGGGAATTTTTTGAGAAGTCAGAGAAATTTTTGAAAAAAAGCAAAATTTTAAGAAAAATTATATAAAATTTTAATATTTCCAATCCACGGTTTGCTATTTAAACCTTATTTATTGAAAAGTTTTCGCCTGCATTATACTTCTTTATAAAAGATTTGCCAGTCAAACACCAAATTTGACAAACAAGTTTTCATGTATTATTTTTTATTTGCAAAGACTTTGTTTAAAAATTACTTTTTTGGATATTATTTTAAAATGTGGCGCTAAAATTGTTCTTGTTTTACAAATTCATATAATTTTTTACGATTTCTGAAGGCTTATTTGGCTTCACTTGTTCAAATAAAGTAAACTGTCCGCACTTTTTGCATATAATAAAATAATATATATTATACATCATTTTATTATGAACATTTCGTCATAAAAAATATGAATTAAGTATTTATAAACTATCAAAAAATCAAAAAAAATATGACTAAAACTAAAAAACATCAATTATTTAAACTTTCAACTAAACTAACTTTTTTAACAAAAAGGTTTTGATCCTAGGGCGAGCCCCAAACATTACGATTTTTTTTTTGGTTTGGACTTTTTTTTTGGTAATAGTAAGGCAGCTTAACCACTTCAGTCCCAGGTCTGGCAAAAAAAAGTATAAACTTAGTTTTTTTGTCATATTTTAGAACTTCATTAAACACATATTTGCCTTAAATAAATATTAAAAAAATAACAGTGGCGTAAAAAATTTGTAGATTTTAAGGTACTGAAATAATTTATTTTTTTTTCAATATTTCCTTGAAAGTTGGTATATAGGAGTTTTTGAGGTCGCTAAATCTGAATCTGATATTAAAAAAATTCTAACTACATCCCTAAGAAATAGTTTTTTTTTACAATATTTTCATAAAAACTGGCATATAGGGGTTTTTGAGGTCGCTCAAACTAAATCTGATAATAAAAAAATTCTAACTCCGCCCCCGGGGGCGGGGGTAGTTAATTTTAATTGTTTACATTGTTTTCGTGAAAAGAGGTATATAGGGGTTTTTGTGGTTGATGAAAGTAAAATTTCCTAACTTCACTGTACATAGTTTTTTTTTTGGAAAAAATTCTTCTCGCCACATATGTAAACTTTTTCCTGACTTCTCATAACTTTCTGGTACTATTTAAGCATTAAGCACTAGAAACATAAAACTTTCTATTTGTCAGAAACTTTACTTCTTAAAACTGAAAAACTATCAGTGTCTCACCCAAAAAGTCCAAACAAAATACCCTTCAGCTTTTAAGCTTTTAATTTTTTGTTGCCTAAACCCATCTTTATTATACATAATTATTATTAATAATAGTAATGACCAATTTCAGTTAGTATTTATTTAAAATTCTTAAATTAATTTACTTTTATCTGAAATCAAAATCTTAAAATTGTACAACTTAAATGTTCAAATAAATTGTTTTTAGTTTAAAAAAAAAGATTAATTTTCTTTTAAGCTATATAAATTCATCTCAAATCGGCAAAAACATATGGACAATAATGTTTTAAAAATATTTTTTTTAAACATGTGTTTTGATTGTAAATGCCATCACTTATTTTTTGAAAAGATATCTAACACCTAATTAAAAACCCTGTAAAAAATGCATAGAATTGTTCCAAAAATGTATAAAAGTGATTAAGTTCTTCTGGTATCCTATAGTTCTTATTGACAGGGCAAACTAACTTTCATTCCAACAAAAACTAATAAAATTTTATTTATTTTTTACACAAAGTGCAACATGACGTTTTAATGTCATTTTTAAAATCTGTCAAAAAATATTTATTCAGGTGTTGGATAAAACATTGTACCCACTCACTAGTACCGCAATTGAACATTATTGAGGCCCATGTACCATTACGCCCTTATCCGACTTGAGATGTATTTAATAATCTATAGTTAAAAAATAGTAATTTATAATAATATAAATATCTATATTGAGTCTTAGTTAATAGTGCCATTGTAGATACATTTATATATAGGTATTTTTTGTTTTTATAATTTACAGAAAATTGTTTTAAGTTTGCACATAATTAAAAATTTTATATTTCGTCGGTAGCATTATTATCGACAATTTTAAAAAGGAAAATATAAACATTTACTATATTCAAATTCATTTTTCTTTACACACAAATTTTACAATGGGAGCCTACGAGGCCTATAATAAACGAGAAAGGCGTAAAAATACTGATGAAAGAAATTTGCCAAAATGTATAAAGTCCTATACCTACATTTTAAAAGAAAATAATTTCCAAAAGTTTTAGTTCTAGTATAAAATATACACCTCTGACGTGACTAAAGGTCTAGATATTCTGTCTAGACGTGCGTCTCCCAGACGGTTACTTGCAAATACAAGAAAAATACTAAATATGTTTTTTACCGGTGGAAACACCTGTCCTAGGACAAAAAAATTACACAAATGAAAATAATGTTTGATTCCCTACAAAAACATATGTAATCATTTTTATCGTAAGAATGTTAGTTTCCGAGATATAGGCATTTTAATAAATTTTAATATTTTACATTTTTAATTAGATGTCAAATTTTGACATTAGTAAAATATGAATCATAGGTGAATAAAATTTCAATTAATATTTCTTTTAATAAATGTCGGATCATGGTGCAGCCAGAAAAACAATTCACAAAATCTACAAAGAAAAACAAAAAGAAATGGTCCAAAACTTCAGAAAAAGTGAAGTCAATTTGATATCTTTTTTATAAACTTCTTCATTTTTCCACCCGTCTAGAAAAGGTACCCGTTTTACATTTTTTAATATTGTTATCCACGGTCGTGATTAATAGGCCTATAAATCACGGGTCTGTAAAAAAAAACCGTTTAAAATTTAAAAAGGCTAATAGTTAATAGTTATTTACAGTACAAGTGAGGTAAGTAAGACGGAAAAAAGGGGACCCTCTTACAACATTTTATCCAATACCTCTTAAAAATACTTCTTAATCGAATTTACAAATGACATTTCCACTAAATTTACTTTCAGTAATTAGAAATTCCATAACACAACTTGTGAGTTTTTGTTTACACTGTCAGGATGATTAAAACTTCACTTTCATTGATTAAAATGACAAGTGTTAACTATACTGGAAATTCAATAAAACCTCCAGTGACTCATACCTCTGCTGCTTTCGTATAAGGGGTCCGCCCTTGCGAAGCTTCGACGAAATTACGCAAGTCGCACCCGAACTGGTATGATCTTCGCCTTTTATCACATTCGCAACTGAGTCACTGCAGGTTTTAAGTATTTATAATAGGTATTGGATAAAGTACAGTATTCTACTTGCGTAAAATAGCTATTAATCATTCGGGTGATTAGGCCATTCGCCTGTCGGCTCGTATCGCAAAATTCACCTTTATTGATTAATAGCTCACACGCTCGTTGAATAATATACTATTATACACTAGACGCAAAAATTAAAGGACATCCTCAATTTTTAGGCGATTTTCAAAAATGGTCGCAGAGCAATTATAGAAAAAGCAAATTGAAGCTTTAAGTCTCTAGTTTTAGGATCCTAAGATAATAGTTATTTATGGTACTAGTGGGTAAAGTTGTAACGATATAAACCGTCACTTTGTAATATAGCAAGGGTTAATTAAACTATTCGTTTACTTACGTTATAATTTATGTTTATTTTGTATATAAATAGTTACGTACGTACAGAACTATTTTGTATCTGGGACTATTTTGTAGCAGGAACTGAATTCTAACCATATGAGTCTCTATTCCATAGTTCTACCTGAAAATAACATAAAGAAAACATAATTAGAATATGATTTTTAATAATAAAGAATCATATGACTTATTTCCCTATAATACATTTGTCTATGGACTTACCTGGTTTTTATATGTTTCAGAGTCTATTGAGGGTTGGATTTCACTGGCTTTCACCTGTAGCTTGTCTCTCCTGGAAAGTTTCGTATGCTTATTCCTTCGGGATAATCTAGAATTTGTTGAAAATAGTTTGCTGGAACTGCTCACTTAGATTCAGTATTTTGTTTATACTTAGTTCACAGGACACTTAGTATTCTGTTCGTATTTTTATTAGTTTTGCTGATAAACAATAAGTATTGTTTATATTTGTTTCTTAGAGTAATATTTTGAGGTTAGATATCACTAATACGGATTTATTAGGAAATATTCTTTTTAGTTATTATTTTTGGTGTAGTTGCCGTTACCTTTATTAGGAATCCTATACGGTAAAACTGTAGTTGATAATGACTTACATAGATGTCGCTAATAGTTCAGAAATAGGATTTTATTTACCTGAAGGGTTCATACTAGTGAATAAGGTCGATTTACGCTCTTCTTGAAGCAACTCTGTACAATGGTGGTGTCATTTTGACGAGTGTTTATTTTCTGTAATCATCGAAGTAATCCTTCATGTATTTTTATTTAAAGTTAGTGAAAATGAATATTTAAACAATGCGGAAGATATTGTAACTGTTATTTTCTACAATTACGCATTTATAACGTTTCGATGGACATCGAAGACTTAGTATGACACGTAAGTTAAGTTTTTCTGTTTCTTAGAATATTTCTGAGATATAATTATTGTTTTAGCACCATTATTACTACATTACTAGACCATTAATTAATTACCATTTCTATACCATTAATATGGAATTACATTAATTTAAGTTGAAGTTTATTTTGGTATATTTGATATACAAGTTCTCCGCATGGAGTGATGTTCTGTTGGAACATGGTTCTGTATTTTTCGGCATAGATAAATTCTATATGACCGTCTAGCAGACAATTTTATATTGGACATAATTTTCAAAAGTATATTTTATCCCGGACAACATTTTCAATCGTACATTTTATCCTGGAAGATGATTTTTCCAAAGTAGATGGGACAGCCTATTTTTTTTTATTTGAGAAATGAATTCATCAGCATAGGGGAGACTTGTACAGATGGAGACGATGGAATTCATACCTCATGGATTTTGCAGAAACCAGCTAAGTACTCATTCTGAAAACTTTTGAAAGCAATATTTCATATTTTTAAATTCTTTTATTTCAATATTCTTATAACTGTAAACTTTATCAGATCTGATATAGTATTGTTTAATACTATATGCCCTTCTGGCTTTTGTTCATTTTTAGGTACTTATTTTTTTAAAACATTTAATCTCATTTATTAATTATTAAATATCATACTTTTGATTAAATGATTTCTAATTTAAGCATGACTTTTATACACTGCAAGAAATAATTGCTGTTTACATACATTTCTTGGTGCTTGCTGAACTTCATGTTTTCTTTATACATTTAAGTCGAATAATTTCTGAATTTAGTAATTTTTATTAAGATTTCTTTAATTATATCTTAATATAATTACACATATTTTTTATATATATTAATACATTACTTGATGTGCTTTCATTAAGTTTATTTATAATAAATTTCTCAAATGAATTATCTTATTTTATTTAGGGGTTATATTTTCTCAAACTGAAAAGCTTAAGTATTTACACTAGGTTGTTACTTACCTAAAGAAGTAAAAGCTAAAGTAACTGGCGCCCCTAACAACATTAATCAATTCTTTCTATTTTTCCCTTGCCCATACCCATTGCTCCGCTGTCAAAACTAGCCGTTGGCAGTGAACGTATTAATTACGGTACACTAATATTGGCGCCCAAGAACGTGGTATTTGGATAGATAGAACACTTGTTTTTTTAATTTTACTCCATTTTTCTCAGTGTATTTTTTATAAAAATCTAAAGCTTATTTTTTTCAGTGTAACTTAAAGTTCATTTTGAGAAAACCTACATATAACTGTTGAATAAAATATTTTTTGTTGAAAATTAAGTCAAATTAGAGTTAATCTGATAAGATATATCAGATATGTGTTTTTTATGTTTTTTCTGAATTTTATGGAATAACATGGAATAGAGAAATTTTGGCGTGGGTTCAGTTTTTCTAGAAATTATCGTTTATTCAATAGAAATAAATGGATAATAGGGTATTTATTTATGCGAAGGATATGAATAAATATTAGCTAATTTTGTAGTTTTGGAGACTATTTATAATTATTAATATGTCCAATTGAGATAAATAATAATTTAGTATTTTTTTGACATATTTGGGAAATTTTCCAAAGTATGCAAAAACTTTGTTGAGCAGTGTACACAAAAAAAAAATAATTTGTGGTACAGTATAAATATTTTATTATAAAATAAATATTTTGAGTAAATTGAATTTAAATTTTGAAAATAAATATTCAAAATGGAAGATTTAGATAAAATGGAAATTAGATTTTTGACTGCAAAAATGGTAAAAATTTAGCAAAAATAGGTCTAGCTTTACGAACGTCTGTAAATGAAGTTACGGGGTATACGCCGGCATTTCTTAATTTTGGGAGGAATGTACCTATCACAGGAACTTATTATGGCAAAATGACATCAACTGATGGTGTTAAATTAGAACCTTGTGACAGAGACTCGTATAGCCAAGACTTGGGAAAAAGAGATTTTTGTTGATGTAAAGAAATATTTACATGAAGCTTATGAACGAAATAAGCGTACTTATGATTTGCGCAAGCGTGAAGTAAATATTGAGATAGGTGAAAAAGTTTGGAGACGAAACAAAGTACTCTCAGATGCTAGTAAAAGTTTTGCTGCAAAACTTGCTCCAAAGTACATACTTTGCAAAGTTGTTGCGAAAAAGTCAAAGTTAGTGTATATTTTGGAAAATGCAGATGGTCATAGAGGCGACTGGCATGTTAAAGATCTAAAGAAATATTTTGGATCGAATAGTGACATTTCAGTTGGCTAGATTTGATTAAATAAGAATATATTCTTAGTATCATTCGGAATGATATTTAAAAAATATCAATGTATTGAAAATATTTAAAGGGTACCCAAAACTTTTGTATATAGTAAAAAAAAAAAAATATATAAATATATTTTTTGTAGAAGAGGATTCTGATGCGCGTAGTCAAGTCTTGTTTCTATTTTTTTTTAATCTTGATAAAACTTAGCTAAAAAGAAAAACAAAATTAATTATGACAATTACCTGATTATGACAATTACCTGTTTATGACACACACCGATAAAGTCCCAAAATTATGTTCTACATAAGAGTAGGCGGATGATACACGTAGTTATCAAGCTTAGCTATTGTTAATTATCAAGTAGTATTTCAAATGATTTACATAAAGTATTGTATTTTTTGTTGATTTATTAAATAAAATATAGTATATATTTTAGATATTTAAGTTAAATAGTTTTAGAGTTTGGTATAAAAATATTTTTTGTATATTAAATATTTTTATTATTTTTGGAGGGGGCATGTGTAACGATATAAATCGTCACTTTGTAATATAGCAAGGGTTAATTAAACTATTCGTTTACTTACGTTATAATTTATGTTTATTTTGTATATAAATAGTTACGTACGTACAGAACTATTTTGTATCTGGGACTATTTTGTAGCAGGAACTGAATTCTAACCATATGAGTCTCTATTCCATAGTTCTACCTGAAAATAACATAAAGAAAACATAATTAGAATATGATTTTTAATAATAAAGAATCATATGACTTATTTCCCTATAATACATTTGTCTATGGACTTACCTGGTTTTTATATGTTTCAGAGTCTATTGAGGGTTGGATTTCACTGGCTTTCACCTGTAGCTTGTCTCTCCTGGAAAGTTTCGTATGCTTATTCCTTCGGGATAATCTAGAATTTGTTGAAAATAGTTTGCTGGAACTGCTCACTTAGATTCAGTATTTTGTTTATACTTAGTTCACAGGACACTTAGTATTCTGTTCGTATTTTTATTAGTTTTGCTGATAAACAATAAGTATTGTTTATATTTGTTTCTTAGAGTAATATTTTGAGGTTAGATATCACTAATACAGATTTATTAGGAAATATTCTTTTTAGTTATTATTTTTGGTGTAGTTGCCGTTACCTTTATTAGGAATCCTATACGGTAAAACTGTAGTTGATAATGACTTACATAGATGTCGCTAATAGTTCAGAAATAGGATTTTATTTACCTGAAGGGTTCATACTAGTGAATAAGGTCGATTTTCGCTCTTCTTGAAGCAACTCTGTACAATGGTGGTGTCATTTTGACGAGTGTTTATTTTCTGTAATCATCGAAGTAATCCTTCATGTATTTTTTTTAAAGTTAGTGAAAATGAATATTTAAACAATGCGGAAGATATTGTAACTGTTATTTTCTACAATTACGCATTTATAACGTTTCGATGGACATCGAAGACTTAGTATGACACGTAAGTTAAGTTTTTCTGTTTCTTAGAATATTTCTGAGATATAATTATTGTTTTAGCACCATTATTACTACATTACTAGACCATTAATTAATTACCATTTCTATACCATTAATATGGAATTACATTAATTTAAGTTGAAGTTTATTTTGGTATATTTGATATACAAGTTCTCCGCATGGAGTGATGTTCTGTTGGAACATGGTTCTGTATTTTTCGGCATAGATAAATTCTATATGACCGTCTAGCAGACAATTTTATATTGGACATAATTTTCAAAAGTATATTTTATCCCGGACAACATTTTCAATCGTACATTTTATCCTGGAAGATGATTTTTCCAAAGTAGATGGGACAGCCTATTTTTTTTTTATTTGAGAAATGAATTCATCAGCATAGGGGAGACTTGTACAGATGGAGACGATGGAATTCATACCTCATGGATTTTGCAGAAACCAGCTAAGTACTCATTCTGAAAACTTTTGAAAGCAATATTTCATATTTTTAAATTCTTTTATTTCAATATTCTTATAACTGTAAACTTTATCAGATCTGATATAGTATTGTTTAATACTATATGCCCTTCTGGCTTTTGTTCATTTTTAGGTACTTATTTTTTTAAAACATTTAATCTCATTTATTAATTATTAAATATCATACTTTTGATTAAATGATTTCTAATTTAAGCATGACTTTTATACACTGCAAGAAATAATTGCTGTTTACATACATTTCTTGGTGCTTGCTGAACTTCATGTTTTCTTTATACATTTAAGTCGAATAATTTCTGAATTTAGTAATTTTTATTAAGATTTCTTTAATTATATCTTAATATAATTACACATATTTTTTATATATATTAATACATTACTTGATGTGCTTTCATTAAGTTTATTTATAATAAATTTCTCAAATGAATTATCTTATTTTATTTAGGGGTTATATTTTCTCAAACTGAAAAGCTTAAGTATTTACACTAGGTTGTTACTTACCTAAAGGAGTAAAAGCTAAAGTAACTGGCGCCCCTAACAACATTAATCAATTCTTTCTATTTTTCCCTTGCCCATACCCATTGCTCCGCTGTCAAAACTAGCCGTTGGCAGTGAACGTATTAATTACGGTACAAAGTAAGATATTGCATATGAGAAAATTAGCCTGCGAGGCGTCAGCCAAGCAGGTTAATTTTCGAGAGGGCAATATCGGTTTACCCATGAGTGACATACAAGGTTTTATCCAATAAATAGCTTAGGAATTCATATTTTCATTAAAAATTTTAATGATATTTACAAGAAAATAATTTGACAAGTGACAGTTGAGTGGGTAAAATAAATAATTATCCACTTAATAAAGTAAAAGCCACGCGGGGGTTATTATTGAGTTTATCTATTTAAAATAAAGCTGGTAATTGTCTTATTATCTGTATGTATTGGATAAAATACTTTTATCATTGACCGTTTTTGAGTAGTCATAAAAAAATCAGCACTAAAAAAAATTTCTAAATTTTTTCTTACCTTTTAAAAGGTTTCATTTTTTTTTTTGTGATTTTGTCTGAAAGCTTTTTTAGTTTGGTTCTTCCTCTTGAATTCGAGCGCTAAAAGAGCTTTGTACGATGATTTTAACGTCGTTTAAAGTAAAAATGACACTTTTAAATTTGATAATTAAACTCGGGAACTAATGACTACAGAAAATTAAAGTATGGTTCTGAAAATTTCAAATTATCCTCTATAAGACGTTTTTTGTGTTTAATGATGAAAATATTTTTTTAATGCGAGAAACTTGATTTAAAAAAAGGTAAAAAATTGCGTTTTCAGGATTTTTCGCCTGACTGGGGATTACATTGCAAAAGGTTTTTTATTTATTTTTTCAATAATTAACATTTTTTGATGACAAAAATATAGATAATTGACAAAAAAGATTCCATCTTCGAAAAATTAATAAAAAAAAAGAAAAATTGATGCTTTAATCGATTTTTAGCAAAAGTGAAAATTTCAATCATTCGGATCACAATAAAAAAAATCGCAGCGGTTTGAACCTTTGGGTTTAGTTTAGTTTAGTTTAGTTGTTTCAATGCGGGGTTCATAGCCCTCAACACCTGGTCCCTAGGGACCTTTGTGTTTACCGCACAGACCTCCTCAGAGCATCCCTGTTTCTTTTAAAAAGTCCAGGTATGGTTTCAGGGGAGTGTTCATGATCTCGTTTGGTTCCAGAGAGTCGTTCCCAAAGTACTTCCATCTTAGGCCTATTAGCGATGGACATTCACATATGAGGTGGTAGGGTTCTTCATCCCCTTCCCCACATCTCCTGCACACGGGGCTCGTAATCTGTCCCATTACGTGTCGGTGCTTGTTCAGTAAGCAGTGTCCAGTTATTATATCCGTTATTGTTCTCAGTTGACTCCTGGACATGCCTAGAAGTAAGCTGGTTCTTTTCTTGGTAGGTCCTCCTAGGAAGAGTTTTGAACCTTTGGGAGTTTCTTTGGAATACTTTGAGGTAAAAAAAATATCCTTAGTCTATCTGTTATTTGCAATGTAATCCCAAGTCAAGCGAAAAGTCCCTAAAAACGTAACTTTTTACCTTTTTTTAAATAAAGTTAGTCGCATCAAAAAAAAAAAATCAATAAACAATAAACACACAGGGAATACTTTAAAGTATTCAGAACCACACTTCAGTTTTCTGTAGGATCATTAGTTCCCGAGTAATTAATTACACAGGCCCGCAAAAAAACAAAAGTGGATAGGACCATGATATTCCTATGTAGTTTCGCCGATCTGAACTCAGTTTAACTCCTACACGTCTGGATTTTTCTCTACAGTCGCACTATGTCACTTTTTTCCCGCTTGGTAGTAAAGCGCGGCTGTAGAGAAAAATTAAGACGTGTAGGGGTTAAACTGAGTTCAGATTCGGTTTCAGCGGGCGAAAATACATAAGAATTGAGGAAAAAAGACCGCTTTGTTTTTTTGTGGGCCTGTGTTATCAAATTTAAAAGTGTAATTTTTGCTCTTAAAGCCGATAACTCAGCATAAAACCATCGAACTGACCTCTTTTAGCACGCAAAGAATCAAGCTAAGAGAGCTTCTAGAAAAAATCACAAAAAAATTATTAAAGACCGTGGACCTTTTGAAAGGCAAGAAAATTTTTTTTAGCGCTGATTTTTTTATGATTACTGAAAAACGGTCAATGATAAAATATTTTATCTTAAGATCTTAAAACCAGAAAATTAAAGCTTCAATTTGCTTTTCATATCGTTGCTCTATGACCATTTTTCGCCAAGTTACAGCCTTTTGAAAATCACCTAAAAATTGAGGATGTTTTTTCATATCCTTTAATTTTTGCGTGTAGTATTCGCTAATCTAATCTAATAAATCATTTAACTTCAATATGACACGTTCGCTGCCGATGTATCATATGCTGATATATCCGCGTTATCGCGGTAAGAAAGCTACGACGAAAGGGGGAGGTAGGTGCAAAAAAAAACAGAACACCAACAAAAAACGCTTCGGTTAAAGCGAATTCAGTGTAAACGTGTACAGTGTTGGCATTAAATATCTGGAAAAACCTAAAAAAAAATCGTGTAATTTTTATACTTTTTTCATGGCTTAACAACTAGTTACGCCTATGCTCACAAGGTTCTATAAATTTTCTATTACAAATGGATTTAATTTCAGGCTTTATTTATGTAAGAGCCGGCCTCAATGAGGAGATATTGATGAGGCTTAATTTTAGTGGAACAACCGTTCAAGAAATAGATCTATTTCTGTAGAAATAATTAGAGGCGGGGGGGGGGGGGGGTAGTTTTCATGAAAATTGGTATATTTTTAAGGTTGCTAAAAGTTAATCTGATAATAAAAAATCTATTTTACGCGCGGAGGTGAAAAATGGGAAAGCTCTTTTACTGGGCAGTGTATTTTTTGCCATACACTCCAGATGACCAGGCCGGCAACTTTGTACCCCCTGTGACCGAGCCTACCTCCTCTTCTTAAATAAGTAATTACCAGACCCCGGGCAATTGCAAGCTATTAGTCATCTTTTGTCATGTTTTTTAGCTTTTATCATAGATACACTGGGGTTGCTTTGTTCTAGAGGGGGACGGCCGTCTTGCGGTGTATGCGGTGGCTTCTAATTAATGCTACGCTCATGAACAAAAAACAGCTCGATTATCCCCCACGTATGGAAATTACCTATTTATACAGAACGTGTCAAAAGTCCGCCTCCCAACTTTAACTTTTGAACGGCTTAAGATATCAACTTGAAATTTTAAACACTTAAATAACATAACCCAAATATAATTAAGACATTTAAATCATGAAATAAACCATTTTTCAAAAATTATTTGATTTTTTTAAAGAATTTTTGATGAAAATTCCCATTTTTAACACCCAAAAATTGCTCCGAAAAAATAAAAAAAATAGTGGGCAAATTATATAAGCTTTAAAAAAAAACATTGTGCCCCTATGCACACCAAATATATACGAAAAAATTATTTGGATGTTATGTTATTTACGTTTTCGAAATTTCAAGTTGATATCTTAAGCCGTTCAAAATTTAAAGGGGCGGCTGACTTTTGACACGCTAGCGCGCTCTGAATATAGCGGAACGCTAGCAGCACTCCTAAAAAACTGAAAAGAGTGAAAAAACAAACCGCCTTTATTTCTTAAAAATAAGAGCGTTACCCTCCGCCCTCCGTATTTTAAGTATGTATGACCTTTGCGCCAAAATAGCTTCAAAAACAATACTAAAATTCTATTTTTTTTGCTTGGAATTTAAATAAAAAATAGTATTTAATAAAACTGAAGACATTATTTTTTTTAATCTCATTAAAATATAGTGAAAATTTTTATTTTTTTTATACATAAGACATAATTATATTATTAAAGGTATGTATTAATTTTAAGACAAACAAAAATATGAAAGTACAAGTAAATAAATGTAGGTATGTAGAAATAATTATTACGGTGCTTTTCGTGACAAATAACATTTTTTTTGGAAGAATATTTTTTTTAAGCCATATAAAAAAAAGGTTAAGTGAGCATGGCAACATGGCACACAACCAAACAAACCATTAAATAAAGTAAAATTGAAAAGTCTGCAAAAGTTGGTAAAAGTTAAGTTAACTAGCCAATTTTTAGTTTATTATTTTAGCTCTGTTTGATAAAATGGTTAAATCTAGTAGAATTTTGCCCGTAAAATTCGAATACGATAGCAAAAATGCTCTATCGCATTTAGTTTAAAAGACAATGGCTTTCTGTTATTGGCCAAATTTGAACAAACATAAAAAGTAAGTTAATAATTGACAGTATAAAAATATATACTGCACGTTTGTCGGTTAATAACCGAAAAAAAAATATATATATATAAGAACGTTATCTATCTGTCGTTAAAATCAAATGGACAGGAAACAGTGAATAGTACCATTTCATCCTTTTTGTGAATCATCAGCACTCTGTATCCTGTATGTTGCTAATATTCAAATATTAGATAGATATAAAAGCATGGTGCCATCTATTGATGTGGTCGCGATTTGCCTTTTGGGAACAAAATTAATGGAGAGCCCCTAGCACAAGCCAAAAGCTTATTTGGGGCTCTCCATGACACTGTGATTAAATAAATAATAATAAATAAATACAGGATACACAGTGCGGATGATTCCCAAAAGGGATGAAATGGTACTATTTACTGTTTCCTGTCCATTTGATTTTAACGACAGATAGATAACTTTCTTAAACATAAAAAGTATTTTTTTTTAAAGGCATTATCTTTTAAACTTAATACGATAGAGCATTTCTACTAACGTATTCGACTTTTACGGGCAAAATTCTACTCGATTCAACCACCATCAAACTGAGCTAATATAATACTCTATCGCCATTGGTAAAGAACTTTTACCAACAACTTTTGAGGTACATACTTTTCGATTTTACTGTTGAAGGTTTTATGATGTGTGGGCAACGAACTAATAACTCTTGTCTTTAGAATAGGCATTTCATTCGTTAAAACTGAGAAAAACGTCGGCAACATAAACATTCGTCTGTCTTACTCGCACATCTTTGTTCTAACAGAGACAACAATACCAGTTACTGATAATTGTTATTGTTCAGGCCTGAATATACCTACTATTTGTTTACAAACAAACCTAGATGTTGGCGATACTTTATTTTAATCTAGAAAGAAGAGTTATTAGTTCGTTGTGTGTGGGCCAAATTCTATTGATATCCAGTGAGTGTTGTCATAATCACTTAACTTAAAATATGTCCAGTCCCAGTGTGTAGGGGATAAAAAACAATTACCAAAAAGAAATTGGTTCCCCAAAAAAATTAAAATATTTATTGTTCAAAAAAGCACCGTGTAATAATTATAAATATATAATTTAAATTATTTTTTCTGGAACAAAGCTTTATGAATTGTACCTACGTCTGGTGTTAGCTGCGTGCTCAACAGACTTCGTGGTTTTCTAGCGGGTATACTGAAAACAAAAGCAAAAATATTTACATGGGTCGAAAAAAATTGCAAAAAATGATTAAGAACTTTGATAATATTACTCGATTTCTAATTATCTTTTAAAATAAAAAAAGTGTTAAGTAATAAAACTTTTTATACCACACAGACGACAGATCGATCGACTGACAATTTTTTTTGCTTGAAATTGATTTATATTGATATAAAATGTCAATGTTAAAATTGAAAAGAACATGGACGCAAAACTTCTGTAAACTAGTGTAATAAGGAATCGAGTAAGATCAACATTCTTGCAATTTTTTTCCTGAATTGTGAAATGAATATGACAGTAGTGATTAAACATTTTAATAATTTTAACGAAAATTGAACTTTTTAAACCAGTTTTATTTTAGGTTTTAATTTTTTGAATTAAATCATTTTACCAGTCAAGTTTCAGGTTTCAAGGGTTCCACCAATCGCAAGGTTTTAATTTTTGAGAAACGTCAAATTATTTTTGGGAAACGTTAATTTATAAGTTTATAAACCGTTTTTATGTAACTACCTTCAACTAAGAATTCTCATTTTTACCAACCAGATTTGATCGTTTATTTTTGAAAAATATCAGTTTTTAAGTCGACATTTCAGATTGGTGAAAATGACAATCCTTAATTTGGTGTAGTTAAAAAAAATCTCCATAAACCATCCTGAAAACTGTATCAATGATTTCCTAAAAACTAAAATTTGATTGGTTTGGACTTTTAAATTAATTAATTAAAAATTGAAAATAAGACTAACTATGGTCTGTTTCTTCAAGCAAGAGAGTAAATTAAAAATCACACAGTGAATATTTTCAAAACAGATTCGAATATTTGATGTGCGAATATACTGCGTAGTTTATTTTATAAATCGTAACTATATTCTATACACAAACATATACTATTCAAACCTGTTGTAAAAATATTTACTGTGCGATTTTTAATTTACTATCCACTCCTAAAGCCTGAATAGGTTTAAAAAAAATGTAGCCCAATTCTGACCATGGATCATGGTAGAGGATGGTCTTGACATTAAAGAACTATTGACAGTGAAATCCTGAAAACTCGTTCTTGGTAAATAATGTTAAATATTCTTCTGCAGACATCATGGCAAGAACATCATTAATTTGCAAATTCTGTTTGATGATTTTTATAGTATTTTTCATGTTGATTCTAAATATGTTTAAAGCAATGCTCAATTTTTAGTAGTTTTTAAGAAAAACACATTTAAATATGGTAAAATATTTTTTTCAGTCTTTTTTAAATGCGTATAGAAATATTATTAGACAACTTTGAATGATTTATTTAGGCTCAAATTAAAGTAGGATACATGTTCTTTCATGCTTTATTAGAAAGCCTTGATAAACGTTTTACTAATTAACTAAAAAACATGTTAGAAATACCCCTCTATTCGCGTTTAAACTAAAATAAATTTTTCTTTGTTACACAGTGTTATCAGATCTTTCACTTTTGACATATCTGTCCAAAACAGATGTTCGGTTTAGTTTTGTCAAATTTTGTCACTTATAGAAACAGATAAGATAAAATTTGATTATTATTTTAAATTATTATCATAAATTATTATTTTCAAAAGCTTTTTTCTATGTAAGTATTCTACATTTATTTATAAAGTATATATTGAATATCCTATAATTTTTTTAGTAAAATGTGCGATCACGAAAAAAATCGAACAAAAGTATGTACCGTCTGCGGGAAAAAAAAATTATTTGGCAAACAAAAAGCAACAAAATTTGTGGTAAACTGTAGACTTGAAGACCTTATTATTCGACGCGTTAATCCAAATTTCAGTAGAAGCGAGAATAATTTACATATACGCGACATTGTAATATGTTTTATTAACACGTTGACTGCGGTAAATGCCCCCGGGGCATGTAAGTATCTTTCCTGGTGTGCGACTGTCTAATTTGAAAAATATCACTCGTGTGCGGACCCGTAATTTTGTTAATTTTTAACATATTTTTACGCCACAAATAGCTTTATAAATTTCTTAATCATCTTTATGTAATAATTTGTAAGAAACTGTGTAAATCTCCGGGGGCATGTGCCGCACACAAGTAATACGATATTCTTTATGTGCGGGAGAGGTCCCCGGGGACTCTTACTATATTTAAGCAAAAAAAAAATATTTACTTATAATAATATTAGTATCAATGTTACCATTGCTTTTTTGTTAAATTATACATGATGGATCATTGACAACAGTTTCTAAGAACTTAAAAAAATAACAGTAATTGTTTATTTCTTCAAAGAAATGTTTTTAACTTAATGTTATCATTTTACAAACGTTAATATGGAGGAAAACGATAGTGGTACTGAAATAACGGATATAGAGCTTTTGGAAAGTGAAGTTAGTAATAATCCATTTGATAGTGATGATTCTTTAGCTGATCAAACCTATGAACCTGAAGAAAGTGATTCTAATGATGACGATGACGACGGCGATGACGACAGCAATGACGACGGCGATAACGACGGCGATGACGACGGCGGTGACAATAATAACGATACAGATAACGATGACCCTCTTGAATGGCACCGTACGTTAATAAAACCTTTTGATTTTGACCTACATGAAGAAAACTGTACAGTTAATAGAATTTTCGGAGTTAAATTATATAAATAATGTTCACCAGAGAGTTACACTTTTGATGTAAATATATATAGAGGAAAAAGTCCAAAAAATGAATTGGGACATTCTCATTCTTTGGTTTTAAGTCTGCTAGAGAATGTTGAACCTCAAGAACGACGTATTTTATACGCAGACAGATATTACTCTGGCATTCCATTGGTAAAAAATTTGTATGCTAAAAAAATTATTTATTGCGGTACCCTAAGGTCGGATAGAAAAGGCATTCCTGAAAAACTAAAGAAAAAGAAATTGGAAAAGGTGGAATTTATGGCCTTGAGAAAGACAATATTAAAATCATAAAGTGGAAGGATAAAAGAGATGTTTTAATGATTACTTCCAATCCATCTCATCAGGATATTCTCACAGCAACAGGAAAACAAAATAGAAATAATGAAGACATAATGAAGCCTCAACCAATAATAGAATACAATAATGCCAAAAAAGGTGTAGATTTTAGCGATCAGATGGCATCGTATTCTACGCAGAAGTAACAAGTGGTATAGAAAAGTAATGTTTGAACTTCTGCTTGGAACCACTGTTGTTAACGCCTGGATAATTTATAAGTTGGTAACGAACAAAAAAATTCAAATAACACTTTCAAAAGCAATTAGCTTACTCATACTGCATACTTTAATTGTATAAAACTTTACAACAAGCTACCCAGTAGCATCAAATCAATTTCTTGTACCAGACTATTTAAATCGACAGTTAAAAGAGTTCTTATTGACAATTGCTTTTATAGTCTAGATGAGTTTTTTTCCCACAAACTTTAAAATTTTATTTTAATTTATTCTGTAATAGTTAAGTATTTATGTTTGTTAAATAATTGTTTTTACTAAAATAATCTGTTTTGTTATATATTTTCTACTTACACATCGTACGGAAAAATAGGGTCTACCTATTCTTATATATTATCTGTTTATTTAAATTCGGACTTACCATATGTACCCTTGTACCTAAATGACAAATAAATCTATCTATCTATCTATCTATCTATCTATCTATCATTAACACAGCCTTTACCCAACAAAGATCCGAGAAAAGAAAACATACATACTTTTAAAAAACCAAGTGGACCCGGAAGAAAGCGCAGAAAGGTCTGCAGGGGTTGCTACAGGCGGCTTCGAGAAACAATGTCCAGCAGGGAAGTGGGCAAAAAAGTCTCACGTGTAATAAGCTACTGTGCCGACTGTGAGGTTAAACAAAAACAAAAAATGTAAATCCAACATTGTGTTCAAAAAAAAAAAATTATTTATGTAGAGTACTTTATACATATAAGTCATTGCATTCGAGGACTGCTGTAAACATAGACTTACCTAATATCCTACTACATAAATATACTATCTAAATAATTAAAATGTATTATTTAAAGAAAACAAATGGTCTATTTTAACTTCTGCATATAGGTCCCGGGGACCTGTACCGCACCACAGACATGTTTGCTTACAAGCCTTCGGGGACCTGTACCGCACCTCAAGAATAAAATCAAAATATGCGTCCGCAGCCAACGTGTTAAACCCAATAAAACAAACTTTAATTATTAAAGGTTTTTAATATTTAATTAATAACACGTAATTAAAATTAATTAAAAAAATAAAGAATAAACAGAATAAAGATCCAAGCTTTAATTAGTAGGGTACGAGAGCAAATAACTGACAATCATATGGAAATTGGGAATGAGTAAGTAGTAACCAAAGAACAGCACAAGGCACAAAGACTGTTAAAAAAAAACAGTACCCATCAGTTGTAAATTTTAATAAGAGGAAAAGGCTCTTAAAAATCTTTGTCTGGAATACCGCTTTGTGCGGTTGCGAAATCTGATTTGGAATGTGTGCATTTGCGATTGAATTCAGAACTGCCATTTTTTAAAAGGTTTTAACTTCTGTGTACTTGATGCCTTTCTCTCTGACTGGCAATGAAAATTTTTTGCATCAATTTGGTTGGACTAAAATATACTCACAAAAAGCTGATTTAATTGTCCCGTATACGGGACTACGCGTAGTAACGACCAACCCCAGATGTGCAAATAATTAAGAAGTTTTACTTAAAGGCATAGACATATTAGGTCTATAGCGCTGACAATTACTATCAAAAATGAAAGATCTAATAACACTGTGTAACAAAGAAAAATGTAATTTAGTTTAAACGCAAATAAAGGGGTATTTTAAACATGTTTTTTAGTTAATTAATAAAACTTTTGTCCAGCCTTTTTAATAAAGCATTAAAGAATAAGCATCCAACTTTAATTTAAGCCTAAATAAAGCCCTCCATGTATTCTAATAATTTTCCTATACGAATTTAATAAAGACTCAAAAAAATATTTTACAATATTTAAATGTGTTTTTCTTTAAAACTACTAAGAATTGAGCTTTGCGTTAAACATATTTAGAATCAACATGAAAAATACTATAAAAATCAATAAACAGAATTTGAAAATTAATGATGTTCTTGCCATGATGTCTGCAGAAGAATATTTAACATTATTTACCAAGAACGAGTTTTCAGGATTTCACTGTCAATAGTTCTTTAATGTCAAGACCATCCTCTACCATGATCCATGGTCAGAATTGCGCTACATTTTTTTTAAACCTATTCAGGCTTTAGGAGTGCCGTGTATCTTGCTTGAAAAAACAGACCATAAATTCAGCCTTAGCTTAGCAAAAATTATTTTAAATGTCAAATTACCATAGTATGCCAAAATGACATATCGACTGATCACTGAGATTTTTCCTTTTAAGTCCTAGTAATAAAGGACTTTAAGAGGAAAACGAGATCTGTAACATATCCGAATTTCATGAAATTTGACTGGTGAAAAAAATGATGATGGGTCAACTTCTCCGTATTTATTTCAATATCAAATTTTCGGAAATGCCAAAATGATACAAATATCATACACTCACAGACAAAAAATATTGCATATTTTATTTTAACTCTTTTTTTTGTTAATTTATTTTATTTATTTATTATGCCCTGCTATTTAATTTATTATTATTTACGATGAACGCCACAAAAAAAAAATGGTACAAAGAAAGATATATGACTTTTTGCTATTTTTTTTATAGTCTAATATTGATTTAGAAAAAGGTTAAAATTTTTGAAAATTGAAGGTATTTTTCACATTTAATGGCAACTATGACAATGGTTATTTTCAGTTAAGACAGATTACCCACGAGAAAAATTGACCCACGAGGCCCGCCATGGCTCAGAGGGTAATTTTTGAGTGGGTGATATCACTTAACTCACATTTTCCGTACGCATATTTTATTCAAAACATGTTTATTCTGCTGGAAATCGTTTTCTAATAAATTTTACAAATTACATTTAAACGCCATAGTTTGAAGTTTCTGTACAGATCCTTATTTTAGTGGTGTCTACAATTATTTTTGTTTAAAGCAGTGTTAAAAATGTACGTTGCTCCAGCAACAAAAAGTAAACTAATGAAAAAAAAAAAAAAAATCAGTCACTTTACTTATTTAAAATGTCCGCACTAAATGAGGCGCTGGATAAATTAATGAAAACATTAATAGTTATTTATGGTACTAGTGGGTAAAGTAAGATATTGCCCATGAGAAAATTAACCTGCGAGTCGTCAGTCAAGCAGGTTAATTTTCGAGAGGGCAATATCGGTTTACCCATGAGTGCCATACAATGTTTTATCCAATAAATAGCTTAGGAATTCATATTTTTATTAAAAATTTTAATGACATTTACAAGAAAATAATTTGACAAGTGATAGTTGAGTGGGTAAAATAAATAATTATCCACTCAATAAAGTAAAAGCCACGCGGGGGTTATTATTGAGTTTATCTATTTAAAATAAAGCTGGTAATTGTCTTATCTGTATGTATTGGATAAAACTTTTTTTTTTTACTTATTTTACCATTTTTTGTGGCATTCACTGTATATTACGAAAATTTTCGTTAAAGTTAAAATTATTTTATTTACAAGTTTATGCAAAATTAAAAGAAAATGATTAAATAAAATAAATTAATTTTCCTATAAATCATATACAGATCCTGATAAACGTTATATGGGTTATAAGTTATAACTTATAACCCAATGGGTTAAACCCATTCAGCCAATGCTAATCAATCATATTTTTCATTGTTTTCTATAAATACGGCGCCACGTATCCGTGATATTGTTTTGGACTTTTTAAGTGTCAGCATGATCAAGATGAATCTTTTGACGTCTAGAGGGCCACAAACATGCATATATGCGCATGTTAAATAATAAACCCTCTTTTGCGTTACTGTAGTACGCAGTTTCATAAATATTTTTCAAAAAAGAGACCTGAATGGGGAAAATATATCTGGATTGATTTATCTAAAAATGTCGAATACATTCAAAAGCTCAAAAATAATTTTTTACCCTCAGGTCCAGTTGGAATAAAAAAAGTACTACAGCATTGAACCTTGAGGTACGCCAAATGTTTAAAATTTTAGCTGTTTTAAGTGCTTTATTTACAATGACATTTTTAGGGTTATGTACAATGTCAGTGGATTTAAAAACGGTATAAAATAACATTAATTTTTTGAAAAAATATAATTCCATTTGTATAAGTTATAAAAATTTAATTAAGATTAAAAAAATATGAACAGAAATAAAAATAACATAGGTAAAATAACAAAAAACAATAAGGTACCTTATTTAATAGCAGTTGAAACTTTTAAAGGACCCGAACCTTCATTCGTATACATTTCATTCTGGCGTGTAGAATTTTTCAGTTTCTCGACCATTTTCCATATTTTAACCCCAAAATATATTGTTAAAATTGATTTTGGTTGCTGGGTTAAGTGAAGCATGTCGACACATTTGACACTTGTAAAATTTATGTTTCAAACAAGATGACTGTTATACTTAGTTTTATGTATCTCTGACTTAGTTGTCATTAACTGACTTTAGTGACAAGTTAGATTTAAATGGTACAATTTTTGGGTGTAGTACTTTTTTAAGATCGCGACGGTCCCTTTTCGTGTGACCACTCAGACTACTTTTAATCGAGGGGTAAACCGCAGAGGAATTCAGGTGTACAAGTTGGACTCCAGATTACCTGGAGGAAATCTTTGAAGGAAACTTGAGGTAATCTGGAGGAAATCTTTAAAGATTTCCTCTAAAAGGAATTCAGGTGTACAAAATTTTGTCAGCAGTTTACCCCTCGCTTTTGATGTTTAATATATTGCATAACCTCCAACTATTTATTTAAAATATTTAAATATTTGACGTAACTTTTTGGCTAGAATGGGCAAACAGTTAAAATTTCTGCAGTGGTTCCATTGACATTTATTTAATTTTTTTAGGATTTTAGAAAATTTTTAAAACTTTGTTAAATTCACCAAAATATTTTTTGAGGTCTCTAAGCATTATTTTAGAACAAAGCGCAAAGAAGCCCGCACAGTCTACATATGATTTTGGCGTTCGGCAAATTTAGCTATTTTTTTTGATAAATATGCCAAGCTCATTAAAACTGTTGTTTTCGTTTTTTAATCGTATGGCTAGTTTTGGAGTTATATGAATTTAAATATGAACAGTTTGGGCCGTCTGAGATGGCGCAAGACTTTAGGCAAACAATATACATAGCCTTTCATTATATAAGATTGGAAATATTAAGTTTGAATGTTTATAATTTAAACATAGAAATAAGTATTTTGGTGCAATTGACAATATTCACTGGGTGCAAAGTGTTACCAACTAACCAGTAGTTCTAATGTACTGGCATCTGTTTTGATATAAATGGCGGATTTGCGAAGCGATTTGCAATTGCTTATAAAGTTTTTGGCCTAGTCTTTATTCTTTTTTTTTTGTTATTGTTGTGTTGTTCTAGTTTATAGCAATTAATTCATTGGTTTATATCCTTAGGTTTCTTTATTTTTCTATGGTTGGTAACACAATTCGCACCCAGTGAATATTGTCAATTAAAAAGCAATCAACTCTACAAAAGTTAAAACTATTTATTAAATTAGCACTTAGCAACAAAGTAGTTTAATTTAAAACTATGGTAATTATTTAGAGCTCTAGAGCAATAATTGCTTGATAACCCGCTTCTTTGTATGCCTAAGTAAACTAAAAATGAAAGCTTCCCTTATTACAATTTTTTTTAGACCTAACTTTTGCTATTTCGTCCATATTTCGAGAAGTCGCCATCGTCACTTTTTGATTTAAACCTTACCTTTTGTCACCTTTTCAGAGCCGTAACTTTTTTTATTTATTAGTCGATTAAAAAAATTAAAAAGAAAATTGGAGCCTGTAAAATGGCAAATAATTTTTTTATAACGTCTTTTTTTTTTTTAATATGCACCGTAAGTTTCAAAATATAAAAAATGCAAAAATTTAATTTTTTTCTGGCCTAATTCTATGTTTGTTATGACATAGCTGTTTTATTTATTAACCATTTTAAAAATTAAAAAAGAAAAGTAAAGCTTGTAAAATGCTGATAAATTCTTTATGGGAATACTTTTATTAAAAATGTTACATTAAGTCAGTAAATGTCAAAATTTAAACAAATGTCAAACTTTTGGCATTTAAAATCGTTTTGGGGGTCTTAGAAAAACAGGACGAAGTTGATTTTTTAATTTTTGTACCAACAACTAAAAAGCACCGTATAATAAAGGTTTTGTGCAAATTTCAGCCCAATCGGAAAAAGTTTCCCAAAATGCTCTAAATTAGACTAAAAAATCACGTTTTCCAATATAAAAAAAAATATCGACAATGTTTTTCATTTTTGGCTCTTTTTACTCGCATTGGATCCCTGAACACGAATTATGATTAATGGGCCCTTTAAATTTTGGTCATTTCCATTTTCGGACATATCAAATTTGAAGTTTCTAGATATTCTGGAAGTGGGTCTTTAACGTCCTGACATATACAGGTTTTTCCTCTTTTATATTATAGATAATTAAGGGGAAGCAGGGACATAGTGGGGCACTTTTTAAACTTTGTAATAATTACTCAGATTTTTTTTATACTACGTTTCTTTGAGATTTAATCTAACAAAATTTAGAGGCTTAGATTAAATATGAATATCTAATTTCTAGACCAGTATTTTTTGACAGTATGCCATTTTATTCACTGCGCGGGGTACAGTAAATTACTACATTAATTAAAAACACTATTAATCTTTTAAATTAAAGCTTTTATTGTAAGTACCTATAGAGTTAAATACAAAATATAACTCTTTAGTAACAAAAAACTAATCTCAAAATGAATTAACGTAAATCAAAACCTTCAAAAACAATGTTAAATAAATACATTGATTTTTGACGTTTTAACTTTTCCGTTAAATTAGGACGAGGTAATATTAACATTATATCGTTTAACGGAACTGTGGAAATATCAGGTATGTCCGGTAATCATAGTTGGAGCACAGTGGATCATCAGCCACTGAGGCTCGTCAGTCTTTGACCCACTGTAACCAGACCAGTTCAAAGTGGACATGAAAAAAATATACCAAATATTTAATAAATCCTCAAATAAACCTGTGTGAACACACTTATTTAAAAGTTGATAAGGAAATTAAAATGCCAATTTACACTAGAATTTACGTGAAAATAATACAAATATAGATAATTAAAAGATTACCGAAAAAAATACTTTCATACTTATTTTTAAGGATCCTCCGTTTCACACCAATACACGCCTTGTCAGTCTGCCGAGAACCAATTATGTATCAAAAGAAACGTCTACTAAACATAACCTTAGAAAACGGCGCTCCTAAAACTAATATTGGTAGTTCGATTCACGATTCACTGTTCCCCTTGACTCATTGTGCCCCCCTTTCGCCTACTTTGGCACTATGAGGTGTTTGCCTACATATTTAAATGATCATTACTCCGAAATTAGCCACACGATTAAAAAACAAAAAAAAAATAGTTTTGACCAGTTTAAAATATTCAACAATAAATCCAAAAATTAACCAAATGCACTGAAACCCAAAACTATATAAAAACTGCAGGGTTCTATTAGGAATTTAGGACAAATGGAACCCCTGTTTCTGATACAAACTCACCTCAGTGAATCTGATTGAGTAGATTTAATAGCAGGAGCTGTAGGATGATTTAATGGTCTATTATTTACCAAAAGGCATTTCATGGGCTGTCCATCAAGCTGTCTGTTGTGGTACGTGTCCACCGCCTTCTGCGCGTCCCTCAGATTTTTGTAAATCACCTCGGCTACGCCATCGCGAATTAATCTGGCTGCCAAGAGATCGCCTATGTCCTCAAAAAGTTCCTAGAAGTAAAAAAATAGGTTTTATAGCATGTTTACACCAACTGTATGATAAAGAAAATTAAAAAATCCGAACAGTGGGTGAATCAAATGCTATTTTTATATACCAAATCCATAATAAAAATGTATATGTATTTTTTTTTATTTAAAAATATACATTTTTCCTAAATATCAAAAGAAATTAAAATAGTGCCCCGGCGAAAATTTTTTCATAATTTTTTTAAACTAATAAAAATGGTCAATTCGGTGAAATTATATAGAAATTTTCTTAATGTTTAGGATTAGGCCCTTGGTCTTTTTTGATTACCAATAATGCGGAATTGTTGGCTTTCTTATAAGACGGGCGCCGGACTTTTCAGCGAAAAAAATACCGCGAAGACCATTACCGCGATCGTCATTACCGCGACAAGCCATTACCGCGCATGTCCTTTACCGCGAAGGCCATTACCGCGCAGTCCATTACCGCGAATGGTCATTACCCCTGGTGACTTTTACAGCGAAAATCGTTTACCGCGCCATTTTTTATACATTATTTTTATTTTATGTAAGGATTGGGATTGATGGCAGTTTGGTTTGGTTAGTTTTGGTTTGTATTTTTATTGATAGTGGAACATTTACTAAATGTACCCATATATCTGTGTGGGTTTTTATGTGTAGCTTTTTTTTTTTAATTTATATCGATTGATTTGTATAAATCACTGATTAATAATCAGTTTAGTACGAATCGTCATGTCAATCGAAATAATGAAAAGTGCTAGGCAAAGACTTAGCTGTATATAAACATTTCATATACCAGAAAGAAAAGACTGTAAAAAAATAGAAGTGCGTAAATTACGACGTCTTTGTTGCAAGGGGCGATTGCACACTTCGGACGGAAATGTTTTAAGGGAAAGAGAAAGTTTAAGTATTAAGTAACGCAAAATTTGGCTATGAGGTAAATTCCGCAACCGGTTAACCGAAAACCGGTTATTGTCATGGTTTTCCATGTCTATGTGCAATAAAATTTGCAACTAATCCGTATCTTAGGCCTAGATCATGGATAAAAAAGTGATCCAATAACAATTTTTTACTGGCAATATTTATACAATATTTATTTTTTGTAAATAACTAAGTAACAAAACATTCATTTATAATTAATATAATAAGTTTAATTTGTGATAAATTTATAATTTTATGTAATGTTTCTTACATTACATTTTGTGACATTTGGTTCTATTCCAGAATAAAATCTTTTTAAAACTAAATGTGCATTTGAAAATGTTTTAGAAGTCAGGCTAAAATATTTAAAATCTTTAACAATTATTGCTGAATTATGTATTAAAAGATGAAATATCTGTTGCTTACGTTACAAGGGAATTCGTTGCTTACGTTACATTAAAAGTTCCTATATTTTTTTGAATTATAAACAATGTGATGCAATACCGAGAGTGTACTTCGACTGGTACACTTTCAGTTTTTGTCCCAGGTATTGATTTCACATTTTAATGTTTCCAAAATTTTGGAAAAACCTTTTATTTATGCAACTTTTTTTGCATAGTTCTTCGCTTTCTGCCGTTTTAACTCGATATAAATCAATTTCGAGCAAAAAAAAATTGTCGGTCGGTGAATCGGTCGGTCGATCTATTGGTCGATTGGTCGGTCGATCGGTCGATTTATTTTTGTGGGTCGTTCTGCCTGAGAAATCTTGTGGACACGATAACTTATGAAAGCCTTATGCTAGATAATAATAATCTGTATTTTATTTAAAGCCAGTCATGTCACGATTTGCTGGAATAACCCACATACAAACATAACCATCCTGCATGGCTGTAGTCAGGTAAAAAAGAAAACCTTGTAATTGTATATTCCTTACCTTAATATCATCCTGAGTCACGGTATTCTGCAAATTTGAAACGACTATTCTGTGTCCAGCAGGCAAGACGACTTTAGTTTTGGCCTGAGATAAAATGCCATGACTATCCTGTCTTGAATGACCATCTAATCTGGAGTGAACAGTGGACACTCTTGGGTAAGGCGGGAATATTGGCTGTCTTTTGGTGGTTGTTAGAGGCATTTCTTCATCTTCATCCATCATAGCCATGTATGCTGGGGGTGCCACTGGCCTAAATATGAATATTATAATACAGTGGAAATCGGATATAAAGAACGCGTTGGGGCCCTTAAAAATTTTGGCCTCGAACGAGTCCATTTTCCTAAACTAGGGAAAACGGAAAAATCGGGGATTTTAATCATCTGTAAAAAATAGGGGGAAAACTAGACTATTTTTAATAAACTAAACTTAAAAACGAAACAGCAATTTTAAATTTTTGGACAGGAACTATTGTTATTAAAAATATTTAGGTATTCTATTTGCCGCTGTTCATGGTGAAAGGTAAAAAAAAAAGTTTATCAGGAAAATTTATGACCACTATAACTTGAGTTATATCAAAGATTAACTAAACACTTCAAATTTGGACCATTGATTTTTTATCTAAAGTTCTTGGCTGGGATTATATGTGTAGTGTAGTTTTTGAGCTAAATTCATTAAACTTTTTATTCTTTTTTAACTAATTTTGGGTGTGTGATAGTTCAAAACAGTTAAAATATCCAAACAAAAGTTTCATATTATTGGCCAATTTAATAAATTTGGCCAAAAAAATAAAATGAAAAAATAAAACGTTGAATAAATTTAATTTTTTGTTGATCGATTATTTTAAATTTAGTATAAAATAAAAGCCAAAGTTATAAGGAATCGTTTAAGACTAGTTTCATGTTGAGTAATTTTTTTTGCTATTATCCAAAAAATCGCGCCGTTCTTAATATGGAGCTCCCAGACATGGGAAATTTAAGTTTTTTTTTTTAAATATTAATTAATCCATTTTTAATTTTCTTAACATGAGATCCTAAATCTGTGCACAGACTTAGAAATTTACACCATCTGTGCCTGATAGATCTAAAACAAGCCGTGAAGATATGTAATGCTTTGCATTCCATTATATATTATTCACAGTAAATGGTATATTGCATTTCCCATATAGTTACAAAAAAAATAAAAAAAAATTATATATTTTTTTAAAAAGATCTTTTTTAAAAAACGAAAAATTATTCAAAAAAAAAAAATTTATTAAATTTTGGCGAAAAACGAAAAAAAAAATGCAAATTTTTCAATTTTTTAATTTTTTTTTTGTAGAATTGATCCTTATGATAAAAGTATTTTTTCCTGAAGAAATTACGATAATAGGAATTTTCTAACAGCATTTTTCGATTTTTTAAAGTTACCCCCCCATAACTTTTTTGTTTTTGGGGGGATTACTTTCAAAAACAATCCCCTCATAGAACTTGATTTTTACTGAAAGTTTCAATACGATCAGATTATTCGTTCAGACAGACGGATGGACAGACGGACATTTGAAAAAAAAGTTGTTTATTTTTTCATGAAACAAATTTATATCCAAGAATTTTTTTTCTAGGACAATTTTGGATTTTTTTTGAAAATTTGAAACTACCGTAAAATATTATTCTAGCGCTGGCGATGTGAATATAATAAGCAAAAAAAAATTGGTTTGAACTATAACAGTGCAAAGAGCATGGTATCCACAAGTATCCAGCAGAACACAACATTTTCATATAATTTTTTATGAGTAAGTAAAGCACACACAAAAATTTAAAATGACATTTCCCTAACTAAATGTCCCAACTTCTTCAGATTTTCTAGACTTGGAGGCACCCATAAAGAATCAACATAAATAAAATAATATTTACCTATGTGCTGGAACATATTCTGACCACCTATCAGCCAACATATTTTCTCTAGCTAAATTTCTTCTCATAGGTTCTAAAGTGTGAATCATATGAGATGCAGGCCTTATAACTTCAGGATTTGTCCATTTATATAAACTGGCATCATACAATCTTTCCATTCTTTCAATTCTGGCGTTAAGAGGTGCAATATCAACTGGATTTAATATAGTTTTCTTTATATTTACAGGTTGAGCTCTTTGATTTTGAGGTCTTCTTGGATTCTGCGCTAATCGTTTAGGTGGCTGTTTTTTAGGTGATGTTCTTGTAGGCTTTATCAGCCCTAGTTGTCTTTTGATAGCTACGTTTAGATCTGGTTTAGGTTTGATAGTAGTTTTGTTAGATTTATTTGTAGTGAGGCTAATTCTACCATTGCGATCTACTTTTTGCACAATATTATTGCCTATAACTTTAACATTACCACTTGTACTGGGTCTAATATGTTGTTTGGTTCTAATTTTGTTCAGTTTGCTTCTTGCATCTTGTGTTTTTGCCATTTTGGCTAACACATCCCTTGCATCCACTACAGTGGTACGTTTATTTTGAATAATCTTAGATCTAGCATCAGGGGACCTTACTATTACTTTTTTCTTGATTCCTTTTTTGGGCTTAGTCTGAGTTACATTATTACTTCTAAATTTAGCATTTCTACTCGTATTTCTGTTCCTATAAAAATCAGATAAAAGTGTTACATGCAACAAAAATTTAAGAAAAAAAATACATACCCGACATATTGCTTTCCCATGATCTAAGACAAATTATCGTATATTCTACGATTAAAATTATACTTCACACTATTTTAAAACTAGTGTTTTATCGAAAATTCTAAAAAATATTGAATAAAACACAACACTTCTGTAATTATGTCAAAACACGATAAGATAGGAATCTGCTTTACCGGTAATAAAAATGGTTACCAACGCAATCTGTAGCCCCATCTGACGGATAACTTTGGGACCGCGCCAAAGTAGCTCTATGGCATTGCTTCTAACAAGGTTGGTTTCAAAACAGACCGCGAGATAGAGCGACCCTAACAAAAATGACGCAAAATTCAAAAATTTTAATCGAGAAAGCTGCGATTAAGTAAAAATGTCCAAATAAAATGGCGAATTGTGTAAAATTTGTAAAAATTCCAAATTTTAACAATAAACTGAATAAAAAAGAGAGAAATTTTGAAAATGCCCGTCGCACGCTTGAAAACACGATATCCAGTTTACTTAAAGGTAAGGAGTTAGAAGTTTCTTACGAAGAATTATACAAAATTGTCGAAAATGCTGATTTAAACGAAAAAACATTACTCCAGGAAAGCTTAGAATCAACTATTGAGGCTGCTCTCTTTAAAAAGCTAGAGGAACTTTGCAGCCAACAAGTTCTTCTTTCAAAACTTAATACGGTATGGTGTAAATTTTGCTTAGACTTGCTTATAATCCGAAATGTATTTCTGAGCTTGGATAAATCCCGAAAAAATAAGAATAATACTGTAAGCATCATTGCTATGGACAAATTTCGAACCATTTTACTGTTAAATCCAAAAATCAGATTTACATTTCGCGAAGAATTATTCAGTAATATAAAACTTGAGCGTGAAGGTACAAAAATTGATACAACATTAATAAATTCTTTGATTTTAATGCTATCAAAGCTTGAAATATATGAAGAACTATTCCAGACTGAGTTTTATAAAGTTACAGAACAATTTTACGACCAGGAAGGTTCATTTTTAATCGAGGAATTAGACGCGGTGAGCTATTTAAAAAATGTGGATAAAAGAATTATTCAGGAGACGCAGAGGGGTGAGCAATATTTGCTTAAAACCACTAGTACAGCTTGTTTGGAATTAATATACAAATATTTAATCAAAGAACATGTAATTAAAATTCTTGATAAAGGATTTTTGATTTTAATCGAAAAAAATGATCTAGAAAACATATATTTAATGTTCAGGTTACTGCAAAAGGTCTCAAATGGCTTAGAAACTATGTCGGAATATTTTCAAAATTATATTCTAGATAAAGGTACGCGGATCGTTAATATCGCTCCGAATGAAGAAAAACAATTGATAGCAGACTTGATCGACTTTAAAGACAATTTAGATAATATTTTTAGAAATAGTTTCGATTCACAAGAATTATTCGTAGAAGTAATTCGTATACATTTTGGAAAGATTGTTAATATTCGTAAAAATAAAATAGCTTATTTACTAGCAAAATTTATAGATGCCAAATTGCGTTCGAAACAATATTACGATACAGACTTGGAAGTGATTTTCGATAAAGTTCTGATGTTATTCAAAATAATCCAAGCTAAAGATATGTTCGAGGCATTTTACAAACGAGATTTGGCCAAAAGATTACTTCTAAGTAGATCTACTAGTCAGGACGCAGAAAATAGTATGATTGCCAGATTAAAATCCGCAAGAGGCGAAACCTACACTTCTAAAATAGAAGGTATGATCAAAGATATAACCATCAGCGAGTCTATAAACACCACGTTTCAAAATCAAGTTAAAAATAACTTAACTAAATATAACTCAGATATATGCATAAATGTTTTGACGAGAGTGTTTTGGCCAAGTTATACTTTTTATGAAGTAAGTTTGCCAGAAGAACTTTTAAGTTATCAGCAAGACTTTCAGAGGTTTTATTCTTCCCACCATAGTGGAAGAAAACTCATCTGGCAACCAAATTTAGGGCACTGTGTTGTGAAAGCGGAGTTTGATAGCGGAAAAAAGGAATTTGATGTCTCTCTGTTTCAAGCAATGGTTTTGTTATTATTTAACGATATTTCACATCTAGAGTATCTAAAAATTAGGCAAGAAACGAATCTGCAAGAAGATGAGTTAAAAAGAAATCTTTTATCATTATCCTGTGGTAAAACAAAGGTTCTTTTAAAAGGTTCAAAAGGTATCGAAATCCAAAATAAAGACGTTTTTTCTTTGAACGAAGAATTTACGAATAAACTGTTCAGAGTTAAAATAAATCAAATCCAGGAGAAAGAAAACATTGACGAAGAAAAAGAGGTCGAGTCTAGAGTTCTGGTAGATCGGCAGTTCCAGATCGACGCAGCGATTGTGAGAGTTATGAAGTCATATTTGCAAATCAATCATAACGCTTTAATCGCCGAGTTATTTGAGA